>CM069905.1:150031624-150390118 GCA_036172215.1 Camellia granthamiana | reverse complement strand
AGGCTTCGTCCAAATGATAGAGGGACCGGAAGACCAAGGAGTCCTTGACGATGTGGGAACTAGGGCCGAGGACAAAGCCGTCGAAGAGTTGGTCGAAGTGCGAATTGATACAGAGAGTCCGGATAGGTTCTTCTTGCTCGGCTTAAGCCTTACAGTACAAGAAAGGACCAAGATGGTTGAGTTCTTGATGGCCAATATCGAAGTCTTCGCATGGTCGCCTTATGACATGCTCGGACTCGATCCGGGTTTTATTTGCCATCACCTGAACGTCTTCCCCGGAGCCAAGCTAGTCATTCAGCGAACAAGGAGATCGGCGCTGCATCACGCCGAGGTAGTTGCAGAGGAAGTGAAGAACTTGCTTGAGGCACGAGCTATTCAGGAAGTGCACTACCCTCGGTGGATTTCAAACACAGTTGTTGTACCAAAGAAGAATGGGAAGTGGCGAGTTTGTGTCGACTACAAGACCGTCAACCGGGCTTGCCCTAAAGACAGCTTTCCACTGCCTAGAATAGACCAGCTCGTGGATTTGACGGCTAGACATAACAGGCTCAGTTTCTTGGATGCCTACCGCGGTTATCATCAGATTGCCATGCATGGCCTCGACCGCGAGATCACCTCCTTCACTACACCAAGGGGACTCTTCTGCTACCGAGTCATGCCTTTTGGTTTGAAGAACGCCAGGGCAACTTTCCAAAGGATGGTGACCAAGATGTTCGTTCCTCTGCTAGGTCGGACAATGGAGGCTTACATTGATGATATGGTGGTTAAGAGCCGGCACCAAGCAGACCACTTGTCCGACTTAGCTGAGATGTTAGCCATTCTCAAACAACACAAGCTACGCTTGAATGCGTCCAAGTGTGCCTTTGGCGTGGGATCCGGAAAATTCTTAGGTTTCCTAGTCACAAACCGAGGCATCGAGGCAGACCCCACACAAATCCGAGCCGTACAAGAATTAAAGTAACCAAGCTCGGCTAAGGACGTGCAGCATCTGACCGGAATGGCCACTACGCTTAATCGATTTATAAGGCGGTCATCAGATCGCTACCGCCTTTCTTTCAGTCTCTGAAATCAAAGTTCTCATGGGATGAATAATGTGACCATGCTTTGGCCGAGCTGAAGGAGTATCTGTCTTCAGTGGCCCTGTTAGTCACACCGATGCCCGGCGAAGAACTCTATCTTTATTTGGCCATTTCTCAGCATGTAGTCAGTGCGATGCTTGTCCGGTCAGAAGGAATCAAGCACCTCCCTATCTTCTACGTCAGCAAAACCTTGCTACCGGCAGAGTCGAGATACTTACCGCTCGAAAAACTTGCATTGGCATTGATGATGGCCTCTCGGAAGTTGGCGCACTATTTCCATGCTCATACCATCATCGTTTTGACCGAATTCCCCCTCAAAGCCTTGTTCGAATGGGTAGACTTCTTCGGTCGAATTCTCAAGTGGGCGGTCGAATTGGGACAGTTTGACGTCAAGTTTCGGCCGCACACTGCCATCAAAGCTTAGACATTGGCCGACTTCGTTGTTGAATTCTCACCTGGAACTCATCCGGTATGCCCGGTGTATATTACCGCGGCGGATAAGGAGGTGAATGTAGGCCAGACCGCAATAACACAGCTAAGCGATGACGGCAACGCGGAACTTGCGTGCCCCGCCGAAGAACCTTTGGTTAGTACAATTCCACAGCCCGGCGATGCGATGACGGAGTTGGGTATCACCAACCAACCTGCTCCGTCCGATACTGCATCACCAAGGGGGGAAGAAGTGGAACCGCTCAGCACGGAGCCTGCAGCCAGCATAACACTACGACCCGGCGATTCGCCTACGAACTTAGGAATTACGGATCAACTTGCTGAGTTAGGCGCTGAATCGCCGAGGGGGGCTGAAGTGGAACCGCTCAGCACAGAACTTGAAGCCGAACAGCCAAACAACCGTGATCCCATCAACCTTCAAGCCTCTTAGAACCCCTCCAACTGTTGGAAGCTCTTTGTTGGCGAAATGTGGATGCTTTTTGTTGATAGAGCCTCAAACCGCCACGGTGCCGGGCTAGGGGTAGTTTTGATTTCGCCTGACGGCCTGACTATCGAATATTCTATCACCCTCGGATTCCCTGCCTCAAACAACGAGGCTGAGTACGAAGCGCTTTTGGCTGAACTCAAGAGCGCGCTTCAGATGCAAGCATCCGAGCTAATGGTTTACAGTGATTCCCAGCTTGTGGTCAACCAAGTTTCTGGGGTTTACGAAACTAAGGATGACAGAATGGCGAAGTACCAGACTCTGGTTAGAGACCACATCACGCGTTTTCAAACGATAAGGGTCCAACAGATTGGCCGAGAAGAAAACGGCCGAGCAGATGAGTTGGCCGGCCTTGCTTCCATGGTCGATAGCACGTCTCCCAACCCTCTCTTGATTGAATTTCTTCCCAGGCCCAGTATTGAGGAAGCCGGGCAGACAGAAGTACTCTGCGCCGAGCTAGGTCCTTCTTGGATGAACCCTATTATCCTCTTTCTTAGAGAACGGACCCTTTCGGTCGAAAAGAAGGAAGCACATAAAATCCGGGTGAAGTCAGAGCGGTTTTGGCTCTCTCCATCAGGCGCTTTATACAAGAAGTCTTTCACCGGTCCCTATTTAAAGTGTGTGCACCTAAGTAGCGTGGAAGCCTTCCTGTACGAAATCCACGAAGGCATCTATGGCAGTCACATAGGGGGCCGATCTCTGGCCTTCCGGGCTATATCGCAAGGCTCCTGGTGGCCGTGCATGCAGGCTGACGCGCAGAAGTATGTTCGCAAATGTGAGAAGTGCCAGAAGTTTGCCCACCAAATCCACCAATCGGCCAGAGAACTTCTCCCTCTCACCAGCCCATGGCCCTTTGCGATGTGGGGGCTGGATATAGTGGGACCACTCCCAACGGCACCAGGCAACCGGAAGTTCTTCATCGTGGCAATAGACTACTTTACCAAGTGGGTTGAAGCTGAGCCTTTGGCGACAATCAAGGACAAAGACGTCAAGCGGTTTGTCTGGCAAAATGTGGTAACACGGTTTGGCGTCCCCAAAATTCTGATCTCGGATAATGGCACCCAATTCGACGGCCGTCTATTCAGGGGATTTTGTGAAGACTTGAAGATTGAATTCTACAATTCTACCCCGGCTTACCCGCAGTCTAATGGTCAAGTCGAAGCATCAAACAAGACCATTCTGGATGGGTTGAAGAAAAGGCTTGAGAAAGCCAAGGGAAAGTGGGCAGAGGAACTTCCAAGTGTCCTTTGGACATACCGAACAACCCCGCGGCGCTCTACCGGGGAGACTCCGTTTGCCTTGGCATATGGTATGGAGGCTGTCATCCCTTTGGAAGTTGGTATGCCCACCCTTAGAAGTGAAAGTTTTGAGCCCGAGCTGAACGCCGAAGCCATTGCCCTGTATTTGGACCTAGTGGAAGAACGCCGGGAAAAGGCTCTCATCCATGTGGCTGCCTACCAACAAGAGCTTTCAAGAAAATACAACAAAATGGTGCACCCCAGACCGTTCAAAGTAGGTGACTGGGTCTTGAGGAAGGTCATGGGTAATACCCTGGTGCCAGGTGAAGGCAAACTAGGGGCAAACTGGGAAGGACCTTACAAGATCACCGGTCTGGCGGGCAAAGGGGCATACCACTTGGAGGACTTGGAGGGACGAGGAATACCCCGGCCATGGAATGCGGCCAACCTGAAACTGTATTATTTCTAGCTTTTGTTTTCTTTTAGTGCAAAGGAATCTTTTGCCTTACACTTCAGAATGTAACATTCTTTTTGTCAATATGTAGAAGTGTCTCATCTTTGCCGAAATGATTCTTTTGATTGTTGCTTTTAAATTGGGACTTGCAACCGAGATGATTTACTCCGGTTGAACGAGTTGATGATTTGCTCAACTCTGAGATTGCAACCGAGATGATTTATTCCGGTTGATCGAGTTGATGATTTGCTCAACTCTGAGATTGCAACCGAGATGATTTACTCCGGTTGATCGAGTTAATGATTTGCTCAACTCTGAGATTGCAACCGAGATGATTTACTCTGGTTGATCGAGTTGATGATTTGCTCAACTCTGCGATTGCAACCGAGATGATTTACTCTGGTTGAACGGGTTGATGATTTGCTCAACTGAGACTGCAACCGAGATGATTTACTCCGGTTGAACAAGTTGATGATTTGCTCAACTCTGAGATTGCAACCGAGATGATCTACTCTGGTTGAACGCGTTGACGATTTGTTCAGACTTTATGTTTAACAACCGAGATGTTTTATTCAGGTTGACTTTGTTAATGATTTGCACAACTTTTGTATTTAAGCTGAGATGTATTGTTCCGGTTAAAACAGTTGACGATTTACTCAACTATAGGCCTGAAACCGAGATGTCTTTTCCGGTTAATTAAGTTAGGCAAGATGGTTAGCCTTGCCGAGGTATTTTGTTCGGTTGAAGTTATTTCGATTAAAGACCGTGAAAACACTTGAAGGAAATTGAGTTTTTTCATTGATATGGAAAGTAAGTACAAAAGGTGGGGCACTTAGCCCGGTTACATGTTCAAATAAAAAGAAAGAAGACAAAGAAAGCTACTCCAAGGGTGATAGATAGGTGAATTCATCCTCGGCTGGTTCTTGGTTGATTGTTGCTGCGTTGTCTTGAGCGCCGGGCTCAGTTAGACCGGGCTCCTCTAGGTGGTTTCCCCCCTCAGCATTTTCCTCGGCCTCTTCTTCGCCTTCTGCCTCGGCCTCAGCCTCAGCCTCAGCCTGCAGTGCACTGAAGACATCGTTGGCGTATGGCACAAGATAAGTTGGCAGGAAGACAACTGGAGGAGAGGCAAATATGTCGGTCCCAGCTCCTTGGCCGAGCTGTTCACAAGCAGCTTTCCAACCTGCCTTGAAGTAGATATCTTGGGTGGCGTGAACCTGCTTTGTGTAGCTCACCTCGGCCTCCTTGAAGCCGGCATTATTGGCGTCCTCCAGCTCCTTCTCCTTAGACTGTTTCAAGGCCTTCAGCTCGGCCTTTAGCTCGGCCTTTAGCTCGGCCTTTAGTGCATCTCTTTCCTGCTCGGCGGTGCCAAACTGACTGAGCAACTTGGTGTTGTCAGCATTAGCAATTTGAAGTGAAGACTTGGCCCGCCCAAGCTCGGTTTGGAGGCTGGTAACCTGACTTGCAGAATCATTCGCCTTCTGCCGTAGTCGGTGAATGTGCTCCATGACCAAGTGTTGCTTCTGGATGGCCTGCAAGAAGAGACTGATTAGAAAGGAAACCGAACAAACACTTGGTGAAATTTTGAGCACTAGTTTGAGACTCTTACCTTGGTCATGGATTTGACTGACAACTTCACCAACCAGGTATCTGGAACATGGTCGCTGCCGACCACGTCAGTCGGTAGGAGAAGGGCCTTGGAGAGGTCAAAGGCAAAAAGGTGTTCTTTGTCTCCCTTCACGGAAGCTGTCGCCGGGATCTCTTTGCCCCGGTGTTTGAGCTGGGGCCTCCATGCCGGTGTTAGATCGACGGTGGCGGCAAGCTACTCGGTGTTGAGCTCGGCAACCAGCTCGGCAAAAGGATCTACACGAGGTCTTTTGCCAGCCCGGCGAGTGTCTTGGCTTGATTGCCCGGCAACAGGAGATGCCAGCGTAACCACGGCCCTGCTAGATTGACCGGCAGCAGGGGAGCGGGTTAGGATGGTTAGTATCTTGGTGGAAGTTGCTGTGAGGAGGTTCTTGATACGGTTTCTCTTGGCCATCTCTTCTACCTCGGTTAACCGGATTAGAGGCACGTCCGGTAGTGTTGGGTCTGGAGGAGGCGACTGAGCACGGAGAAAGTCTGTGACCTTACTCCGGCGTGGAGCTGAGTATCTGTATGTAGGAACGTAACCGAGGAGCTCGTTACAATCCCGGTTGTGGTAACGGAGCACGGTCCTTATGGCTGCTTCGTTCGGATATTGGTAGTTGGCTTGCAAGGCTTGGATCGCTGCAAAGGAAAGAAGAAATGTTAAGTACAGAATATTGAAGAAAAGTAATTGACCGAGCAAGTTAGCATGGCTTACATGTTTCACCGAAATTCTTGCTAATGAACCAGCCCGGTACGTCGGCTGTTTCATAGTTGCCAGACACCCAGAAAAAGTCGTCATCGTGTAAGTCCTTATCTGGGGTGCCGGTCACTATCTTTTCTTTGCCCGGTCGAATTTTTAAGTAATAAGTGAGGCTGTCGCCCGTGTGCCCAAGGGTGTACTGACGGAGTATCTCGGCTAAACCTAAGTTGGTTCTTACCCGGTTGTTCAACTCGTGGACCCAGTTTATTATTCGGTAAGTGTTGGTTGAGACTTGGGTAGGTACTAGCCCGGTGTGGCGTAGGAATTCGGTCATCAGTGGGTTGACCGGGAAGCGGAGGCCTCCTTCAATTATGGACAGCACGGTGAAGGGGCACTGGTCTAATCTGCCCCAAAGGGTGTCTTAATCTTGGTGAGCTCTAAGTGAACATCGGCCGGGATATCGTACTCTTCCCGGAACGCGGCCAAGTCAGCCAGAGTGTCAACAAGGAAGCGAAAGTGCCCCATGTGTAGCCGGCTAGATTAGCTTGGCTGAGGTGGTTTGGCACAGACTGGTGTTTTGATGGCTGCTCGGTCTTTGAGAGCCTCAATATTTTGTCAGTGGTCCCTTTGGACTCTGCAGGAAAAGGATGGCAATTGTAAGTGTAAGCGCGGTCACGCAAAACGAGCTTGACTTTAGCTCGGTCGTGTAGAGTGCCAACCACCTCGGTCGTGAAGGTAAACCAAGGAGCTCGGTCGCTCAAGCGGACCAGATGTTAGCCCAGTCGAGCGGCCAAGTTCTCTGCCTACCCCGGTTTCTGCTAAGGTTTTGATAAACTAGTAAATTGCTCGGTCTTACTGAATTTTGGGATCAAAAAGCGACCTGGAGCCCGGTCCGCTCTAGTTCTTCATGTATTCATGTGTTCATCACTGGGATTGAAGAACAACGAAGGGAATAGGGGCAAATGTGGGTTTTGGGAGGGGTATATCCTAAAACCTACGGGTTTTGTGCCCTAGGGTAAGAAATATCGAATGAAATAGCGACAAAGAGCTCGAAGGACTTACCAGAGTAAAGGCAGATGCAGTTCCTTCAAGCACAAACACAGAGGAAGGACGAGAATGGAGGCTTGGCGAGGGCACTGCAGCTTCAAGATGCTTAGAATGGAAGAGAGTCAGTAGGAACGAAATGAAGACAGACTGGGCATGTATATAGGCCCAAGGAACCACCAAAAATTTTGAATACGAGAGGATGTCAGGGTTGGTTGATCGAGGCCAATCAACGCACGACACGTGTCCCTATTGACGGTGGCGTCAGTACTGAAGAGACAGGATGGTGAATCGAGGCGTCGACCGGGCAAGTTTTGAAGACAGGTAAGTCAACTAACCCAATCACTGCCTTGCAAACTAAGAACCGAGGAAGTGTTACCCCGGTCAGAATAGGTAATCCCGGTCACGCTCGCGCAGACGGAATTAAGGGGCAATTGAGAGGGAGATTTGTGATCTGGATTGGGCCGTGGTAATGCCGGACAAATTGTGGGCCGAACACATTTGGGCCGTGGTAGCCTGGGTTTGTCCAGAATGGATTTTTGCTCGGTAATGGCAAAGGGCGTGTGGAACTGAGCTACTCGGACTTCTTGGTACGGAAGCCGGTCAAGTGAGGGTTCGGCTGAGGTGTCCGCAGCCTCACAGGGTTCCACAGTTCATGCGTTACTCGGTCGGAAGGCGCGCACCCGTGACTCAGCATGAAGGCCTTTGGTTAACCAGCATGCCCTATTTCAAGCTCGGCTTTGCTGGAATGCACCCGATCTCGGCTTTTACAGAGCTCGGTTATTAGAGCATTTGGGTGTGAAGTGCAGCATGGCCGCAGGAAGCCGAGATGCTTCATCCCGGCTGCCGAGCTCCCAGTAGAATGGGCTGGCAGTTTAGGTAGGTGATGTTCAGCTGGATTTGTGCTGACAGATAAGATAGCAGCACCATGTGTTGAGAGACTAATGGGAGTAGATTTGGGGCGCAGAACGTATATAAGCATGTCTGCGCCCCCCATGCTGGCAAAGATGAACATTTGGTGAGATAAACACTCTACACTCTCCCTTCTCTCTATCTATCCCCTGTGTGTGTGTTCTAACTTGATCGTCGGAGGGGTTTTCCGGGCACACACCGCCGGGTAGCTCACCTCCGTTGTGCTCTCAGGTCGATCGGACTAACAGAAGCTTGGAAGAAAGGAGTACGGGCTCGCCTGAATATTTGCTCCCCGTACAATATGTTTTATAAGCAATGAAACGGTGAAGAAAGTTAAAACTTTCAATTTCCTTTTCCTTCCTTACCAACAACAATGCATAAGATTCAAACTTATTTTTTCTCTCTCTCAACAATCAACAGTCAAAATAAAATAAAATAAAAATTAAAAAAAGAAAGAGAAAATCCAAAACATTAAAGTGGGTATAAAAAATGGACTTGTATATCATTATTCAAAAATAAATAAATAAATAAGTATTTACATAATTCATCACACATTCCTATTATTCAAAAAAAAAAAACCATAAGTATTCTCTAGAAATTTAACAGCTATATACCAAGATACATAACTATACACACTATATTAAACTTCTTTCTAAACCAAACATTAAAAGCTTAATGTTTAATCTAATTATTGAAAATTCCAAAACCAAACATGAAAATTCCAAAGCGTTAAAGAAATATGAGAGAGTTCATTCATTAACCCAGAACATTAATTAACCCACTGCAATTCAAAAGAGAGAGAGAGAGAGAGAGAGAGAGAGAGAGAGAGAGAAAAGTGGGTCAATCCAATTAATGTTAAAAAAGAACTACGAAAAAAATTCAACACAAATTTTTTTTTTTTTGTTTGCTTCTAGAAAAAACAATGGGTGAAGTTAGGAAGAGCAAAATAAATCTGAGATAGTAAACAACAATACATATGATTGAAACTACAATGCATATGATTCAAACTTCTATTTCCTCTCTCTCTCTCTCTCTCTCAACACAATCAACAGCCAAACTAAAAAAACAAAAACAAAAAAAAAGAGAAAGAAAATCCAAAAAACAGAGATCAAAACACAATGTGACCAATTAAAGAGAGCCTCAACCCATTGTGTTGGGCCAATCCAATTAATGTTAAAAAAGAACTAAGAAAAAAACACAACACAGATTTTTTTTTTGGGCTTCAGATTGTGTTTTGATCAAACAACAATGCATATAATTCAAACAACAATGCATATGATTCAAACTTCCTTTTCCTCTCTCTCTCTCAACAATTGAAAAAGAACAAAATGTGACCAATTGAAGAGAGCCTCAATCCATTGTGTTGGGTCAATCCAATTAATGTTAAAAAAGAACTAAGAAAAAAACACAACACAGATTTTTTTTTTTTGCTTCAGATTGTGTTTTGATCAAACAACAACACATATGATTCAAACAACAATGCATATGATTCAAACTTCCTTTTCCCCTCTCTCTTTCTCAACAATCAACAGGCAAACTAAAAAAAAAAAAAAAAAAAGAGAGAGAAAGAAAATCCAAAAAATAGAGATCAAAACACAATGTGACCAATTAAAGAGAGCTTCAACCCATTGTGTTGGGTCAATCCAATTAATGTTAAAAAAGAACTAAGGAATGAAGGTTCTATTGGTGCAGTGAGAGGCAAAATGACTGCACCAATCTATCAGACGAATTGGCATCAGTTCTAGGCCATAAAGATCACTTATCTAGTAAACATCTAAGGACATATCCAATGAAAATGGAATAATTCTAATGTGCTGTGCAATATATTTTAAAGCAATTTCATCATAAATAGTGAAGCTATTATAGGAATGGAGATTCTATTAATCTTTGGAATATGAGCAAAACATAGTCATCTCAAAAGCTTTTCTTTTTTTTTTTGTTGATAAACAGTCATCTCAAATGTTAGTCCATTTGACTAAGATGAAATAAAAATGATTTTTAACATGAAAAAGAACTAAGAAAAATGAAGTGGGTCAATCCAATTAATGTTAAAAAAAAAACTAAGAAAAAACACAGCACAGATTTTATTTTATTTTTTTTGTTCTTCAGATTTTTTTTGCTTCAGATTTTTTTTTTTTTTTTTTGCTTCAAGAAAAAACAATGGGTGAAGCCAGGGAAGAGCAAAATAAATTACTGATGGGTGGGGAGTTACTACCAGGTAAGAGGAGTTACTTTCAATACGAACAACGTAGTAAGGCTCAGGTATAACCCTTGCGATTAGCTGTTACCTCTTTTCAAGCTCAAATGTGCCACAAAGAGGAATGAAGCTTCTATTGGTGTAGTGAGAGGCAAAATGACTTCACCAATCTGTCAGACCAATTGGCATCAGTTCTAGGCCATAAAGATCACTTATTTAGTAAACATCTAAGGACATATCCAATGAAAATAGAATAATTCTAATGTGCTGTGCAATATATTTTAAAGCAATTTCATCCTAAATAGTGAAGCTACTGTAGGAATGGAGATTCCATTAGATAGTCTACTGTGCTGTGCAATATGAGCAAAACATAGTCATCTTTTTTTTTTTTTGGGTACATCGGAAAGAAAAAACATAGTCATCTCAAAAGCATTTTTTTTTGGTTGATAAATAGTCTTCCATTTTTTTCCAATCAATGTTATGTTCAATCGTCAATGTTATGTTCAACCATTTTTTCCAATCAATGTTATGTTCCATTTTTTCCATTAATCTTTTTTTTTTTTGCTGTGCAATACATTAAGGTTATGTTCAATCAATGTTTGGATCATTCAAAATTTTTCATATGAATTCAGGTAAGTTACTGTTATTTACTTTTTGTTACTTAGGAGAATCATGACATCTTGGGATTACAAAGGTTTTTGTATGTATAACACCATTAAAATATTTAAAAACATAGTTTAAATTGAAAAACATAGTTGTAATATGAGCAAAACATAGTCATCTCAAATGCTACAATAAGCAACATGAAAGAACAGCAAAAATGCGTGGGGAGCATTCACAAGTTTAAATTGAAAAATTGAAAATTGAAAATGCATTCACAAATTGAAATCGCAGAATAAGTTTTAGTTACCTTGCTTTTGATTGACCTCACACTGAAGTTGGAAGCATTCACAAGTTTAAATTGAAAAATGCGGCTATGCGAAGCCTAGACCGTGGCTGCCACATTTACTTGATAAACCCATTTTTTTCGCTCTAGCAAATTGTTCAGATCAGCATCAGTAATTGATTTCATGAACCCACAGATACCCAAGAACATGAAAGAGCAGCAAACACTCATTTGGCTTTAATGTTGATACCCAAGAACATGACGGGATGATGACAAAAAAAAGAAAAACAGAGCTATGAACTGGGAAAAAAAACAGAGGTAAAAAAATGAAAGTAAGGAGATAAGAGTTCCTTTCCTGGGTTTCTCAGAGCTTTCTTCCTTCTTCAAAGCTTTCTCAGAGCCATATGTGAAGTGTAGCATACAAATCTGGAGTGCAGTGGGTTGGTGAGAGGTGATAGGTAAACAAATCTGGACCATTGAATTTTAGCCATTGATAAATCTAGACTACTGAAACTCTTTTCAATCTCAGCCATTGTTTTTAAATTAGACAAATCTGGACCATTAAAGATAGTTTGTGAGAGAGATATTTTTACAAATAAATATGAGCCATTGCTTTTCAAATTAGATAGATCTGAACCATTAATTTGAGAGACATTTTCAAATGAACCCTTCCATTGTTATATAGATGTATGTGTTTAGAAACTATATAATTTATGATATTATGTATGTGTTTAGAAACTCTCGAAATCAAATTAAGGATTCGATGATGTAATCTTTTTACTCTTTTTCAAGACACTTTGTCATGTTTTTTTTTCTTCTACTAATGCAATATAAAATCTAAATTTATTATATGTTATTGTAGAGAATATATTTAGAAACAAAAACCCATGATCATGAAACAATGCTGCCCTTATGATTTTGCATTGATGGTTAGATAGTTTTGAAAATATTCCAAAATCATAATACAAAATCAAATGGAGTTATTATTTTAAGACGGATACATTCAACATAATGGTATGTCTTGATTTTCTGGGGAATAAAAAGAAACACCAAAACTCAATCAAATCAAAAAGAGATCAAAGTTCAAATCAAGGAATTAGAAATTCTGATCCTAGAATGCGTCTATAGGGTTTCATTACTTTCTTTTTCATGGGTTTCCAAAAAGCTTTGCAAACACTTTCGAAAATATTCCAGAAACACGTTTGAAAATCAAATGCTCAAAGTTCTTCAAGACTGATTTCTTTGCTCTTTGAATTGAAGTTTCTTTTTTTTAAATAGAAAGTAAAATTTTTCGGATAAAAGTTTTTAAAATTATCAATTTAAACTCTAATAGTCTGATTTGTTTTAAATTTAAACTAGGCGATTGAAAATAAATCAAAAAATTAAAGTGTAAATTAGCAAAATTAAAATTTTGGCACATGGGTCAAACATTAGTGATTTTTTTTTGTCTCTGTGTGTGTGTAATTTTTTCAAAATTTTAATACAAATTTTAAAAAAATTACCCAAAAAAAAAAAAAAATTAAAAATTATGATCTTTCTAGCTATTGTCAAACAGCGTCGGAAGAACAATCCCTTCTTGATATACCATCCTCCGTATAGAGCCCAAAATCGCTAATAATACAAAGATTAAAATGAAAGATACAATTGAAAGATATAATTCTGATCAAAAAAAAGAAAAAGAAAAAGTGAAAGATATAATTACCTGAGTTTGAAAATCAACAGTATTGAATTCACAATCAAATATCTCTCTAAGAACCTCCTCATAACTAGGCTTTAAAGCAAATTCTTTATCAACCCAAACACTATTCACCATAGTAAAAACAGGACCCCTATTCTCTCCATCACCAGCCGCGACCGCCATGATCTCAGAAGAGTTGGAATGAATATCAGAGATAGTTTTGAACCCTAAATGCTCCATCACATGTTCTAAAGCAGGGCCAGCTAATCTAGCAGCCACCATGTTTAGAACGACATTGATCGATAATGGAGACAACACTAATGCTCTTTCCAACCTCTTGAAGCAATAGATGCTTGGTAATTCTCATGCAGAATTCCATCTTTTGTAACCTCTTTTTTTGTTTGAAGATGGAGTCTTGAGGTAGAAGGGAGTTTCTTCTGGGAGCAAAGATAGTGTAGAGGTGTATGTATTGTACAAGACTTGCCTTAGTTGTTGGTGCCAATAAGGTAAGATTCCTTTTGGGACTCTTCAAATCCCGTTTTTTTAATAGTGCAATTATGGTTATATAATGAAATTTATTATTATTATTCTTATTACCGTATTATTTTGATTAACGAAATTTATTCTTGGTGGCCAAGACAAACAGTCAAAATTGAAAGGAAAAAATTTCAAGATTTGACCATTTTAATAAAAGAAATACTTTGACTATGTTTGGTTTGCGTTTTAGGACAAATAAAAAAAAAAGGAAAACTAATTTAATAAAGGGGCATTTACATACAAGTTCCATTTTGTAAATTTTTAATTCATTAAGTTCTAGATAAAATTATTTGCTCCTTCAAGTCCCATTAATTTTTAATAGACCAATTTACCCTTCCAAACCTGAATTTGGGAATTAGATGGTCATCTTCTAACCATCGCTACACTAGCACTGGAATTCCATCATCTCTATTTCTTGTTGTAACACCTATGATGCCTGTAACTCTCTCTCTCTCTCTCTCTCTCTCTCTCTGAATTTGGATGTAGATCTTGTTTGATCAATAGGAGGAGTCTAGGGTTAAATTACATGCATGTTTGTAATTGGGTGTGTGTTTTCAGTTCATGTGACGCCCCAAATTTTTTTTTTTTTTTTTTTTTTTCTTGAGACATCATAAGGCTTTAACTAACAATAACTTGCTAGATAAAATTTTAACTACTAATTAGGAAATTTTAAATTCTTACATAGTCAAAGTCCAACAACCAAATAAAACTACAAGTTCACACACAATATCACAACATAGTTAAATACTAATACAAGAAATAACATGCTTTTATTTTGATAAGATCTTGGCTCTAAGTTAGCCAAGGCTCGATATTAGCAGCAACTCCCATTTCAGCTTCGGTTTCTTCTTCGGCATAATCTGGCATGAAACGCCAGGGCAACAAAATATATGCCATGAATTTTGCGACACAGTAAGAAAACATAACCAACCTACCATTCTTTTTAAGAGAAAATAATAAGATTCTAAACATGAGATAACAATACAATTGTACACATAAATTACAACCATTAGGATAATTTTCAGTAATTTTAATAAATTAGGTGACACTCGAAATCTCACCACAGAGATTTAACTTACCAATCACCAAGCATGGCAACGGTTAATTTGAAACCCTCCCTTGGTCAAATATTTAAGTGTTACCAATCGTAACTACCAGGGATGCCCACGTCCGGAGTTATATACCCAAGTAGTGGCATCCGTGGTCTGCCCCAAGGAACCGGTCTGCCAGGGGTACGTAACCTCCCTGTGTGCCACCTGCACATCCATCCTTATTCCAAAACCGAATACCGAAAAGGGTTCAAATAAGTCCCGTGCCATCTTAGGATTTCGCGACACAATTTACACGAGAATTCTCAAAACCAGGGCTCACCCTGAATACCCGGTATTAACCCTTCATCAGTAACTCATTATATACCGTTAATCCTTTTGGTTAATTTATATATTAAACACAAATTATTCAAATCTCAATCACCAATAACGTTATACCAACTAAAGAAAAACTCCCAACATAAAATATTATGCATGTCACCCAATAATAGTTCAATGTACAAAATTTAGTAAACAATTACTTAAAACCATGGTATGAACATAATAACTTAAATACAAGAAATAAACCATAAATGCACACCTGCACAAATTTTTGATTTACTAAATTAGACTAGTATAATATGAAAGTGGTGATTTTATCCCGTCCAGAAAAATTTTCAGAATATATATCTTGCAAGTAAAATTTTAAATACATTACTTATACAACTCTAAAATTCATATCAATCTACAGAATAATCCATAAACATGTTATGGTCATTTTTCAGAAAGAATTTTCCAAAAATAAATTATAAATAATTCTTAAAAATTCCAAGGGTGTTTATGACACAGATTTGTCACATTTCCTTATATTAATTCCATGCTTAAATTTATAGATCAAACCCATAATCTAAAAATTTATCATGAAACTAGACTTCTCAAATTTCATCTTTTAGTTAGAAATTACCAGATTTGGCTTAGTATAGAACTTTAAATAAATTTTCAAATACATGGTAAAATCTGTCACACAATTTCAGATTTAGTTAAAAATTTGTATAAATTCGTAGAAAGCTCAAAAATTGTTTTAAAAAATTTCTGGATAAACTAGACATCATTATCAACAACTTTGTAGAAGGAATCATCTCAAAAGTTTGAGTATAAAATTATCTAAAAATTCGGGTAAACATGCTGGCAGATTCAAAACAAATTATTCTCAACACAGTTTCAGATTTAGTTAAAAATTTGTATAAATTCGTAGAAAGCTCAAAAATTATTTCCAAAAATTTCTGGACAAACTAGACATCATTATCAACAACTTTGTAGAAGAAATCATCTCGAAAATTTGAGTATAAAATTATCTAAAAATTCGGGTAACAGGCTGGCAGATTCAAAGACCAAATAAATTCTTCAATTCACTCTATAATGGTATGAAATTCACATGCAAGCCTATTTTTACAATAATACCATGATTTTTTTTTTTTGACTATCAGTATCTTCAGATATTTGATATACACATCACAAAATTTACATACATATATATAAAAATTTCTATCTATAAATTAGTCATTTTATCATAGGAATAAAATCTGAAGATTCCAACAATAAAAAAAAATGAGAGGGTTGGAAGGATTTCCTTACTTAGTAGTAGGGTGACAAAATGGTTGAGAACTTTGGTTTCCTTAACCTCCTAGTCTTCTTCCTCTCCTACTACTAAACTTGGTTGCTTAAGAGATTTCTCTCCTCTCTTTTTTTTTTTTTTCTACTACCGAATGCTTGCATGCACAAGGAAGGCTTGCATGCATATATATATAAAATGCTAGTTGAAGACATCTCTCTCTCCCTCTCTTTCTTTCCATTATTTTATCTTGCTCACTTTCTCAAAGTTCCAAGAATGAAAGCTTTCCCTAAATTCCAAGAGGGATGGTGGTTTATGGTTCCTATACCACCATGCAAACAAGCAGGTGGCATAGCTACGAACCTCTCTTCTTTTTTCTTTTTTTTTTGTGTGTGTGTGTGTGTATTTGTATGGGTTTTGAAAATTGATACACTAAGATTTTTATCTAAGGTATTTAGTAAGAATAATTATTATATTGAATCCTAATTAAAATAATTTATAAACAACAAATATTGAATACCCACAAAATTATTATTCTTAATAGGGTCTTTGTTAGTGATAGGATTTGATTAATTTAAAACTAATTAATTAATTAATTAATTTATTTTGTTTCAAGAATAATTTAAATATGGGTTTTCACAATCTACCCTCCTAAAAAGAATTTCGTCCTCGAAATTAATTCGTACCTTTAGACTCGAAAAGTTGAGGATAATTGACACTTATCATATCTTCTCGCTCCCATGTTGACTCTTCCGTCCCACAATGTCTCCAGAGAACTCGAACCAATGGTATAGTTTTACCTCGTAATTTCTTCTCGCGACGATCTAAAATTTTGACAGGCTTTTCTTCAATTGTCACGTCTTCATCAAGATTAATCTCATCTCAATTGATGATGTGAGAAGGGTGTGGCTCGTATTTCCGTAGCATAGAGACGTGGAAAACATTATGTACTCCAGCCAGTTGAGGCGGTAGAGCCAAACAGTATGCCACTTCTCCTATTTTGTCCAAAATTTCGAAAGGTCCAATGAAGCGAGGTGACAACTTTCCCTTCTTTCCGAAACGAACAACTCCTCGACGAGGCTGTATTTTCAGAAAGACATGATCTCCAACTCTAAATGCTAAAGGTCTTCTCCTTTGATCTGCATAGCTTTTCTGCCTACTCTGAGCGGTCTCGAGCCTCTGCCTAATTAGTTTCACCTTCTCGATAGTTTCTTGAACTAATTCTGGCCCTAAAAGAGGTGCCTCTCAGACTTCTGTCCAACATATTGGTGATCGGCAAGGCCGTCCGTACAAAGCTTCATACGGTGCCATACCAATACTTGCTTGAAAACTGTTATTGTAAGAGAATTCGACTAGTGGTAAGTGTTTCTCCCAATTACCTTTAAAGTCCATCACACAAGCTCGAAGCATGTCTTCTAAAGTCTGAATTGTTCTTTCTGATTGACCGTCAGTTTGAGGGTGAAAAGCTGTACTAAAACACAACTCTGTACCCAAGGCCCTTTGCCGACTTTGCCAGAACTGTGACGTAAAACGAGAATCACGATCTGACACTATTGAGACTGGTACTCCATGCAACCTAATGATTTCTCGAATGAATATTCGGCTTAAAGATTCGAGTGTGCCTCCTGGTCCTATTGGTAGGAAATGTGCCGTCTTAGTTAATCGATCAACCACCACCCAAATGGCATCATGGCCTTGTGGCGATCGGGGTAATCCCGTTACAAAATCCATTGTTATGTGTTCCCATTTCCACTTAGGTATTGGTAAAGGTTGGAGTTTCCCTGTCGGCCTTTGATGTTCTGCCTTCACTTGCTGACACGTCAAGCACTTAGATACGAATTGAGCAACGTCCTTCTTCATTCCACTCCACCAATACTGTTGCTTAAGATCCTGGTACATCTTATTTCCTCCCGGATGAACCGCAAAAATCGAATGGTGAAATTCTTTAAGTACTTCCTCTCTTAATTGTTCGATGTTTGGCACAAAAATTCTACCTAAATACCTTAAACTACCATCTTGATGGAGCGCCCAATCTGGTGAAGATTCCCCGGACACTAACCGGGCCTTGATGGAGTCGATCTCCTGATCAAATCTTTGGGCTTCCAACACTTTGGTAAGAAGTTGGGGTGTTGTAACTATTGTAAACAACCTACCCCTCCCATTCTGAGTCTCTGGTTGTAACTTAAACTCATTCACAGTGCTTACCATTTCCCATTCTTTAATTGATATGTTGGCTACAATCTCTCTTGTCTTTCGACTTAGCGCATCTGCTACAACATTAGCCTTCCCAAGATGATAAGACAAGGTAAATTGGTAATCTTCAAGGTACTCCATCCAGCGTCTCTGCCTCATGTTCAAATCTCTTTGTGTGAACAAGTACTTCAAGCTTTTGTGATCGGTAAATATCTCAAATTTTTCGCCATAAAGGTAATGTCGCCAAGTCTTAAGTGCATAGACCACAGCTGCCAACTCCAGATCGTGAGTAGGATAATTTTTCTCATGATTCTTCAATTGTCTTGATCCGTAAGCTACTACCTTCCCGTTTTGCATTAACACACCACCTAACCCTTCCTTAGAGGCATCACAATAAACAGTGTACCCAACATCACGTTCGGGTATGATTAATATGGGAGCGCTTGTCAGTCTCTTCTTGAGTTCTTGAAATGACTGCTCACACGCTTCGTTCCATTCAAACTTTACTCCTTTTTGCGTTAGGCGTGTCATCGGCTTGGCTAATTTGGAGAAATCCTGAATGAATCTCCTATAATAACCTGCTAATCCCAAGAAACTACGAATCTCAAACGTATTCTTAGGTTGTTTCCGCCCCATTACTGCTTCTACTTTAGCAGGATCCACTGATATCCCTGATTCAAATACAACATGACCTAAGAACTTTACTTCCTTCAGCCAAAATTCACATTTGCTAGCTTTAGCATACAATTGGTTTTCTCTTAGAATGTGCAAAACGGTCCTCAGATGTTGCTCGTGATCTTCCTCCGATCGTGAGTATATCAAAATATCGTCAATGAATACTACCACAAATTGGTCCAAATAGGGGGTAAAAATTTTGTTCATTAAACTCATGAATACCCCAGGAGCATTCGTCAAACCAAATGGCATTACCACAAACTCATAGTGGCCATAACGGGTTCGAAACGCGGTTTTGGGTATATCTTCTCCTCTGACACGAAGTTGGTGATATCCCGACCTAAGGTCAGTTTTGGAAAAACATTTTGAACCTCTTAATTGATCAAACAAGTCATCAATTCTAGGTAAGGGATATCGGTTTTTAATGGTGGCTCGATTTAGTTGTCGATAATCGATGCACAATCTTAAGGTTCCATCCTTCTTCTTTGTGAATAATGCTGGCGCTCCCCAAGGGGACGTACTTGGTCTGATAAACTTCTTACTCAAGAGTTCTTGCAACTGCTCCTTCAATTCTCGAAGTTCAGCTGGCGCCATACGATGTGATGCTATTGAAATCGGTGAAGTCCCAGGTTGAAGCTCAATCGTGAAATCTACATCTCGTTTTAGGGGTAATCCTGGTAATTCATCAGGGAAAACGTCAGCGTACTCACACACCACATGGGGTAATCCTGGATCCTCTCGATTTTCGCCTTCCAAAATTAGGCTTGCCAACCATCCGGTTAGTTGATCATGCCGTCCCGACTTGCGACACGTTGGAGTTAGAGAATCTTGTCTATCTCCTTTAAATTGGACTTTCGTGTCATTAAGGGAGGATGCTGTCACTGTCTTATGGTAACAATCAATAATGGCTTGATGAACTGACAACCAGTCCATTCCTAGGATGATGTCAAAATCAGACATATCCATAACTCTTAGATCACAGATCAAATATGAACTGGAGATTTCTAGCTCACAAGATTTACATACTAGATTTACTCGGGTTTGACCTCCTAAGGGTGAAACGACACTCATAGCTATCTCTAGCGCCTCTGGCTTTAAACCCAAACTTGTCATACATGCAGTGGATATAAAAGAATGCGAAGCCCCAGAATCAAACAATACTTTAACCCAAGAATTCATAAGGATTAACATACCTTGAATTACTGATGGGTTATCAACATCTTCTTCTTCTTGGAGAGCATACATTTTTCCTACTGCCTGTTGGTTAGTCTCTCCCGGTATCTTTCCATTTCCAGCTCCTTGTGGTTGTGTTCTTGGTCGGCCTGCATTCTTAGAGGCTTGAGGCTGCCCCTTGTTGGTCTGGGTATTTTGAGTAGGCTTAGAACCTTGCCCTGGTTGGCATTTGTTGTATGGTTGTGCCCCTCGCTGATCCATAAAATACTTCCCACCTTGAGGACACTCACTTCGACGATGCCCCTGTTGACGACATCCGAAACATCTTCCTTTCCACTCACTTACAAAGTTTCCTCCTTGCTGGTTTCCTCGATTCTGCCTTTGTTGCTGCTGCATCCCTCCGGCATAAGGTGTTGGCGCAGGATGGTTTCTGGTGTTGCGGACTGGGCCTCCTCCGCGTGGTTGGTTGTTGTTCCTTGATCGCTGATTTCGAATGCGTTCGGAATCTGCTAACTCTCGTTCCACAATTAAAGCTCGATCCACCATTTGGGCATAGGTGGAGAGTTGCACTGCGATCAATCTTCCTCTAATGTCTGTGTCCAAACCCCATTCAAATCGTCTAACCTTATCCTCTTCATTTGCTACTATGGCTGAAGCGTACCGTGAAAGAGCTTCAAAACGGTTCGCATATTGAGCGACTGACATTTTTCCTTGTTTCATTTGGAGGAACTCTTGAATCATTTCTTGTCTTAGCGAGTTAGGAAAATACTTTTCCATGAACAGGTCTTCGAACTGTCTCCAAGTTAATGTCTCTACTTGTCGAGTACTCTTGATCATTTCCCACCAATGATCTGCTTCCCCTTCCATTTGAAATGCCGCCATCGTCACTCTATCTTGTTCATTTCGAATGTCGGAGGTATCTAGCAACTTCTTAATTTGTCTTAACCAACCTTCAGCTTCATGGGGGTTCGGTCCACCAAGGAATTTGTGGGGACGTAGCTTTTCAAATTTTGCTATCATTTCCGATTTGTTTTGATCTTGGTTTCGGGGTGGTATATTGCCTACCCTATCAGCAATCGCGCGTATAATTCGAGCGACATCGCCATCAGCCACTCCATCGCCACTACCGTTGTTATTATTTCTTGTTCGTCCAGCCATTCTGCATGATGGGATTTTCTTGTGATTTATTCATTCATTTATTTATTTATTATTATTATAAGTTGCTATATTTATGTGCAAGGATAGTAAAAGAAAACTTCATTAATTAGATTAGATAAGCTACAATTAGCAAAATACAAGTAAAACATAGAAAAGATTAAATAACATACTACGGGCAAAAGATAGCCCCTACAATCCGAGTTAACTCCTACACTCACAATTCTAAACTAGGCAATTTTACATGTGAGCATACAAAACAATCGGTTAGCCTAGTTTATGATTCCCTTAAGACCCCTTAAAATAGCCAAGGAAAGTCTCTCCACACAAGGGCTTCCAGCTCCCATGTCGCTTGGAAAAGTCCCATGAATCGCCACAGCACCCTCACGAAGATAGCAGTTTCGCACACACGATGCCCTAGTAGCATCACCGGCTCCTCCCGATAGATCCTCCAGTCCCTGAAGTCCACTGACCCATCTCTCCTCACAATTCTGCTTGGGTCGGGCATGATATACTGAAGGCTCCAAAAGTCAAAAAGGTCGCCCACTCTTTCAGTGAAACCATCCGGAAAGGGGCCTAGTTGATATACCCAGGGAGTCTCTTGTCTTAGAATCTGGATAGGTCCGATATAGGTGCCCACCCAACTCTCATTTTTCCAAGCACAACCTCCTAGGGGATAAAGTCTGACATATACAAAAGAGCCAATCTGCAACCCGTTTTGCACATCCCAACCCTCAAACGTGGCTCCTATATCTCCAGGGTTCCCCTCGGTATTGCCTTCCATAGACTCATCCTCAGTGTCTGACTCAATCACAATAACCTCCGGGGGGTTGTATATTGGTACAACTTCTTCAACTTCTTTAGACTCAGGTTCAGGCTCAAGTTCAGGATCAGGTTCAGGGTCAAGCTCAGGCTCAGATTCATAGTCTTCTATAGGCATCTCCACTTCTTCACTTGGGTTAGATTCTATGTCATAGTTTTCCACCGAATTTTCCTCGTTAGAGTTAATGTCTGATGACCCTGGCATCCTACAAATGAAAAGGTTCTAACTTAGTTAGGTCACCGAGAATTACAAATTAACTTAAGGTTTTCTTAATTGTAAAAATAATAAACTACTACCCATGGCCCAAATGTTCAAACCTAGGCTCTGATACCAAGCTGTGACGCCCCAATTTTTTTTTTTTTTTTTTTTTCTTGAGACATCATAAGACTTTAACTAACAATAACTTGCTAGATAAAATTTTAACTACTAATTAGGAAATTTTAAATTTTTACATAGCCAAAGTCCAACAACCAAATAAAACTACAAGTCCACACACAACATCACAACATAGTTAAATACTAATACAAGAAATAACATGCTTTTATTTTGATAAGATTTTGGCTCTAAGTTAGCCAAGGCTCGATATTAGCAGCAACTCCCATTTCAGCTTCGGTTCCTTCTTCGGCATAATCTGGCATGAAACGCCAGGGCAACAAAATATATGCCATGAGTTTTGCAACACAGTAAGAAAACATAACCAACCTACCATTCTTTTTAAGAGAAAATAATAAGATTCTAAACATGAGATAACAATATAATTGTACACATAAATTACAACCATTAGGATAATTTTCAGTAATTTTAATAAATTAGGTGACACTCGAAATCTCACCACAGAGATTTAACTTACCAATCACCAAGCATGGCAACGGTTAATTTGAAACCCTCCCTTGGTCAAATATTTAAGTGTTACCAATTGTAACTACCAGGGATGCCTACATCCGGAGTTATATACCCCAGTAGTGGCATCCGTGGTCTGCCCCAAGGAACCGGTCTGCCAGGAGTACGTAACCTCCCTGTGTGCCACCTGCACATCCATCCTTATTCCAAAACCGAATACCGAAAAGGGTTCAAATAAGTCCCGTGCCATCTTAGGATTTCGCGACACAATTTACACGAGAATTCTCAAAACCAGGGCTCACCCTGAATACCCGGTATTAACCCTTCATCAGTAACTCATTATATACCATTAATCCTTTTGGTTAATATATATATTAAACACAAATTATTCAAATCTCAATCACCAATAACGTTATACCAACTAAAGAAAAACTCCCAACATAAAATATTATGCATGTCACCCAATAATAGTTCAATGTACAAAATTTAGTAAACAATTACTTAAAACCATGGTATGAACATAATAACTTAAATACAAGAAATAAACCATAAATGCACACCTGCACAAATTTTTGATTTACTAAATTAGACTAGTATAATATGAAAGTGGTGATTTTATCCCGTCCAGAAGAGTTTTCAGAATATATATCTTGCAAGTAAAATTTTAAATACATTACTTATACAACTCTAAAATTCATATCAATCTACAGAATAATCCATAAACATGTTATGGTCATTTTTCAGAAAGCATTTTCTAAAAATAAATTATAAATAATTCTTAAAAATTCCAAGGGTGTTTATGACACAGATTTGTCACATTTCCTTATATTAATTCCATGCTTAAATTTATAGATCAAACCCATAATCTAAAAATTTATCATGAAATTAGACTTCTCAAATTTCATCTTTTAGTTAGAAATTACCAGATTTGGCTTAGTATAGAACTTTAAATAAATTTTCAAATACATGGTAAAATCTGTCACACAATTTCAGATTTAGTTAAAAATTTGTATAAATTCGTAGAAAGCTCAAAAATTGTTTTAAAAAATTTCTGGATAAATTAGACATCATTATCAACAACTTTTTAGAAGGAATCATCTCAAAATTTTGAGTATAAAATTATCTAAAAATTCGGGTAAACATGCTGGCAGATTCAAAACAAATTATTCTCAATACAGTTTCAGATTTAGTTAAAAATTTGTATAAATTCGTAGAAAGCTCAAAAATTATTTCCAAAAATTTCTGGACAAATTAGACATCATTATCAACAATTTTGTAGAAGAAATCATCTCGAAAATTTGAGTATAAAATTATCTAAAAATTCGGGTAACAGGCTGGCAGATTCAAAGACCAAATAAATTCTTCAATTCACTCTATAATGGTATGAAATTCACATGCAAGCCTATTTTTACAATAATACCATGATTTTTTTTTTGACTATCAGTATCTTCAGATATTTGATATACACATCACAAAATTTACATACATATATATAAAAATTTCTATCTATAAATTAGTCATTTTATCATAGGAATAAAATCTGAAGATTTCAACAATAAAAAAAAATGAGAGGGTTAGAAGGGTTTCCTTACTTAGTAGTAGGGTGACAAAATGGTTGAGAACTTTGGTTTCCTTAACCTCCTACTCTTCTTCCTCTTCTACTACTAAACTTGGTTGCTTAAGAGATTTCTCTCCTCTCTTTTTTTTTTTTTCTACTACCGAATGCTTGCATGCACAAGGAAGGCTTGCATGCATATATATATAAAATGCTAGTTGAAGACATCTCTCTCTCCCTCTCTTTCTTTCCATTATTTTATCTTGCTCACTTTCTCAAAGTTCCAAGAATGAAAGCTGTAGACACCCCATTTTTGACCGACCTTAAGACTCAGACGTCACTAGTTGAGCGCTCGGTGATGTTGCATATTGTGCTCGTTCAGAAGTCTCAGAGTCTCGGCCGTGAGCCCTGCCTCCGGACTTCCGAACCTTCTTCTGTGCCTTGCCTCGGTTTGCGAACCAGACTCGATTTTCTCTGTTTCTTTCCTGAGGGGAGGGAGAGGTCCCGTAGACCGTCTCTCAGTGGCCGTGGGCTACATGTTGTGGCTGTAGGCCATTTTGCCCATTTCGGAGCCCGGTTCCCGGTTTTCGGAGCCGTCAGGCCGTGTGCCTCGGTTCGGGACCGCCTAACCATCTCCGTTTGCTCCGGTTTTTGGCATGCATCTTATTTACTCCCTTTTGAGGGACACTGAGGTCTGAAAGACCCACTTCGTGGTCGAACGCCACTTTCGGTGCTTAACGGCCTGTTTTCGGGGCCCCGAACTGCGCGTTTCGGCCCCGGAACCTTCATTTTGCATCGGTTTTCGTTCATTTTTGGCAGGTACCTTTGTTTTATTACTAGGAAGGTCACTGAAGGGTGGGAGGCCAGTAATTGTTCCAGCAACCAGTTATATTTCCTCCGGCACCCTCCGACGCCCGTTTTTCTCACTTCCAAGCCAATGTTGACCACCCTAGGGCCACCTTCTTCAACTCCAGACCCCATATTTGTGTTGTACACACCTGGGAGGACCTTAAAATCATATGGCCGGCCAGAAATTCAATTTGACCCTTTTGAACCCCTCCTAAAAATGGCTCGTTCTCTCTCCTGGTTTACAGTTGCCAATTTTTGATCACATAGCTGTGTTGAGCACACATGGGAGGCCACCAATTTGTGGTGGCCGGCCATTATTTCCAATTGACCCTTTTGACCCTTGGCCGGCCGGCCATGGGGGGTGGCCGGCCGGCCACCTGCAACCAAGATACCTGGCCAGCCTGCATCCTTACACCTGGTACATTACAGCTGTATACTTTTTTCCCTCCAAAAATCTGTATCCGGAGGGAACATTTTTGGAGGGAAACTTGGTGCTTTTTCCCTCCCTTTTTTCCCTCCTTTTCTCCCCCTCTCTTGTCCATAAAACCAGCAGGCCAGCTCTGGTTTTAGGGTTACAAGATTTCCCTAAGAGCTTTGCATACATCTCCCTCCATCTCTCTCTCATTTCCTTCAAAAATTCCCAACTCCTATACCATTTTCTTCACCACCACCTAGCACCACCACCACCACTCCATTTCCAGCAACTTGGAGCTCTTCTCAAAGGCTAGGAGACAGCTTTTCTCAAGTCAAAAGGGAACCAAAGATTGGTCTTCAAGGGTAAGTCCATTTTCCCTCTTTTTGAGCTCATTTTTGTACCATTTCTTAGCCTTATTTCCTTGCTGTTTTGAGCTCCGGACATAACTGGAAATATCATTTTTTTGAGCTCCTTTTCATCTTCCATTAAGGGTCCTACCCTGTTTGGGACCCCCACCTTGCACCTTCTTCATTACCCTCTTGAATGCCATTTTTTTGCATAGTAATTTTGGCCCATATGTAATCTGTTTTGGAGCCTGATGTAAACTGTGAGTATGATTATTTTGAGCCCCTCTTCAACATTGAAGAAGGTCTCAACACTGTTTGGGACCTCCATATATCACTTGTCATTGTACCCCTCTTAGGTCCCCTTTTTTGCATGATTTATTAGGCTATTGTGTCTCTGTTTTTGGACTTTGGTCAGAACTGAAAATGGCCCTAAAATGACCCCCTCTTCATGTTTCATTAAGGGTCTAGGGCTTTTTGAGACATCCTTGGTATACTTCATGTTATAGCCCTCTTGTGGCCTTAATTTTGCATGGCATTTTGAGCATATTTCTACACTATTTTGGGCTTGATCATCTACTGAAAAAGCCATATTTTGGGCCCCTCTTCAACATTGTTAAAGATCCCTAACCTGTTTGGGGCCAGCATATATCAGTTACTTCTTTGCCCCTTTGATGGCCCATTTCTTGCATAGCATTTTGAGCATACTTGTGCCTGTTTTTGGGGTCTGTCATAAACTGTAAAACATCATGGGCTTGTTTGGTTGATGTTTCTGAAAAAAATTTCAGAAATTTTCTCTACAAACAAATTTCAGAAATTTTCTCTACCAAACAAATTTTCCCAAAAAAATTTTCCAAAACACACAAACCAAACAACTTTTCCAAACAAATCTCTCTCACACACACATCAAATCAATCACTTTTTCCAAAACTCTCTCTCAAAACAATTTTTCAAAACAAATTTCCCAAAACACCAAACCAAACATGTTTTCGTACTTTTTTTTTTCCAAAACATGTTTCTGAAACACAAACCAAACAAGCCCCATATTTTTGGCCCCTCTTAAACATTGTAGAAGGGGCCTTTTGTGTTTGAGATCAGAAGCTATGACTTGCTTCATTACCTCTCTTGGCCCCCCATTTTTGCATGCTAATTTTGCCCTATTTGTACCCACTGTTTGGCTATGCTTTGAACTGTAAAAATGCTTATTTTTGGGCTTCCTTGCTTATTTCTTTTCATTCCATGTACCAATTATGCATGCTTTGAATAGCTGTAAGCCATTTCATGTACCTAGTTGTGCATTTCGGGAGAAATTCCATGCATCGGGTGTCATTTCGCCTTGTTTCGGGGCTGTTTTCCCCCTCATTTTGCTACTGATTTTTGCATGTTGCATATCATATTCCATGTCTTTGCCATGTCTCATTAGAGTGGCATTTCGGTGCCTGAGGGTCAGTCCTCGGTTTGCGTGCACGCTTGCACGCATTTCGAGTTGTCTTGTTTTCATCTGATGGCCTCTTATGTGAGTGTGGCTGAGGCTCTCTCATGTTGGTGTAAGCCCATATTGCATTGCGTATGTCATTTCATCCATAGCATTGTGTACGCTCGGTTGTGTAGCACCTCGTGTAGCGTGTATGCCATTCCATAACATTGTGTATGTTAGGATTGTATCTTAGTTGCATTTCATGCATACCATGCATATTGCATCGTGTTCGGGATAGGAGTTAGCCCGGGCACGGGAAACGAGGTACGTTCCGTATTCTGAGTGACGGAACGTGTCTCAATTCCTAAGTCACCGACGCTCCGGATTATCCATGATGGAGTTAGGTTTTGTTGTAGTGTTCATATGCATTCATTCTATATTGAGTTGTGCAATTCGGCTCCTCGGCCATCATGCATCGAGATGCGTGATTGGTGGCATGAGGATCGAGGCATGCATACATTTGTGAAAATACATTGCTATGCCCCTTTCCTGCTCTCTGGTGCAGCATATCAAGAATCAGCGGTCTTCTGAGGCTTGGCGCGCTTTTCAAAGAATCATTGCAAAACAAAGGCTAATTGGGGCATTCCAGTGGATTTTCGCACAAAGCAGCCCAAACATGCATCATTCCATCATCTGGAGCAGAATCAAGGCAGTCTCTGGCTTGCATGCCAGTTTTATTATTTTCTTAGTTAATTTGTAAATTTATTAGGAATTTGTATTATTTGGACTGTACTATTCTTTTATTTGGGACTGTATATTCTTTTGGACCCTCTGTGCGAGGGCATAATTGTAATAAGTGTGGGTGAGTGTGATGTATGTCTTCCAACCCCACGTCTTTCTTCCCTTTTATTTACCTGCTTATGATGGTTAGATTAGGGCATATTTCAATTAGCATACAGTATGACAGCATGTTTGCATCATTCATCTGTTTTGCACGCACCGGGCTCGGCGCATCATACAAACTGCATTTGTATTTCAATTCCAAATTGAATACGTGTTAGTTGTAGCATTCCATATGCCATGTTTAGAATAGCCGAGCTTGCTATAGTCTG
This sequence comes from Camellia granthamiana, assembly GCA_036172215.1. Lineage (NCBI taxonomy): Eukaryota > Viridiplantae > Streptophyta > Magnoliopsida > Ericales > Theaceae > Camellia > Camellia granthamiana. The sequence continues at coordinate 150,361,642 of CM069905.1, read as the reverse complement.
CATCTTTGCATGTGTTGCATTAGGCAATTCTGTGTATCTAGGATCATGCATGGATTTCTAATGAGTTTCTGTTTTGGCTTGGAGTACTCAGTGAGTTTTTATGCTTTAGCATCCTTGCATGCGTGTGAGTGTTGCCATGAATAGCATGCTTACCATGAGGCTATGTGCTTATGTGATATAACTGCCTGAATGCCTGTGGGTGAAGGTTGGGTTATTTGAATTGGGACAATGCATTGATTGTTTGTTTTAAGCCCACTAGATAGTGGCAAAATCATGTTTTCTAAGCCCACCCGAGGGTGGCAAATCCACGTCTTAGCCTACTTGCGAGTAGCACCATCAAACCATTTTCAAACAAACAAACATGAAATGTTTTGTTCCAATTCAGGCGATCCAGTCTATACTTGTATGCTGTGCGCATCACATAGTAACCTAGGCTAATAACCGGAATAAGAACGCACAATGTTTTCAAAATCAGATATCATGGTTAGTAGAGGCCGGTCTTTGACCGGGCGAGCGGGGGTGCTCACGAAGTGACCTTCCCCAATCGTACCCAAGTTCCCGAGCCGAGGCAACTTTGGTGATGATGGACACGTGGCCTTTGGCACCGAGTCAGGGTTTCCTAAATTTCCCATTAAAAAAACATTTAGGTGGCGACTCTGTATCTGGCAAAGCAGTCCATGTTTGGCACTTCTTTCAAAACTCAGTTTTCTCAAAACGATTTGCCGGATTTGGACTCTTTGGTTCAAGATTAAGAACCGTGACATTTGAGTCCTTGAACTGTAGTGACCCCAATATGAACGGAACGGGACTTAACCCTCCTGGGGCGTTCGGGGACGTCTACAGTTTCTGGCGACTCTGCTGGGGATTTAGAGAACTTGACTCGAACTCATGATATCTGGTTTTGACTACACTTATGTGTTTCTTTGCATTGCATTTGCATTGGTGCGCCTAGGACACCGTGTTTGCCATTTGCTATTCCTGAACGGTTTGCCGGAGGCTTGTCTTGTCAAGGCATGTCCATAAGGCTGACCGGTTGTGGGCTCTGCCAGTATGGGAACACAAACCCCGGTTTTACCGGGGCACCCTTTTTGACCATTCGACCTAGTGCATATTCGGATCCATAGTGACCATTCCAAACTAGGACATGTTGCTTACCCGTTTATAGGTTGTTTGAAACCGCTGCGTGCGTAGTGAAACCCTAATTCCTGACAAAATAGGACAGGGAAAACCTTACCCCAACATAAGGGTGTTTTGGCTCTCACTTATCTGTTATGTGCTTTAGAGTGCGTCTCTACAGGAATGCATGTATCGGTTTATGAGTTTAGGCATCAGGCCTGCGGGCATCAGTCAGTATCTGAGAATCAGTTGTCTGCGGATATCAGATTCAGTTTTGGGGAATAGTGATACAGGAACAGTGATCAGTGATTGAGGACAATGTGTTTTCAGCTTATCAACCGTGTGTTGTATGCCCGACTGTGTGTTGTGTATTTAATTTAAGCTGTTATGCTGCCCGTTTATCTGGTTATTTATTTCCTTTTCGCTTTATTTTATCTTTTTGCTAGGGGCAGTTTTAGCACGATTGCTTCCGAACCAGTAGATATTCCCCAAGCACTTTGGACGAGAGGTCGCCGACTCAATCGATCTGAGGATCTGGTTGACGGACATCCAGTGTTCCACTCCCTACCCCCAGTTGTTAGGAGAAAGCCAAGGAGGCGCAGTGTGGGCTACTTTAGCAGCAGACAGTCAGGTTGGGGTTTCTGTTTCCGCCATAGAGATATACTTACCGATCAGTCAGTTGGACCAACAGAATATGGCCGGGATAGAGGAAATGATGCGTCAAATGCAAGAGAGCATGAGACAGATGCAGGAAGATGCCATCCGTCAAGCGGAATTTTCGAAGCAACAGGCCACAGTCATGGCCCAGCAGGCTGAGCTCATTACTAGGCTCCAGCAGCAGGCCGGAACATCAACCTCACACCCAGCTCCTCCTCCGTCGGGAGTCCCATTACCCGAGCAGACACCTACTGTTCAAAATACCCTCCCAAACACCCAAAACACCCTATCCAATGCCCAGAACATTCAAGAGGACACGGGCCTTCCAACGGGGCTGGCTCCGCCCCTGCTTCCGCCTCAACTGTCCAAGACCCATACACCCAACCACCCGGACTCTCCCTTCGAGTTCGAGATAGACCATACAGCTCTGAAATTGAGCAAGCTTGAGAAGCTTTTCAAAAAGTCCCAGGGGGTGAAGGCTATTCCAGATATCGAGGACGGATATACCGACGTGGCCGTGACACTACCCGACAGATTCAAGATGCCGCAAATTGACCGTTTCGACGGATCCGGGGACCCCATGGTCCATCTTCGGCTATTCTCAGACATTCTGCGGCCAATGGGCCTGACCAGACCACAAAAACTTTCACTATTCGGCCGAACCTTGTCAGGTGTGGCCGCCATCTGGTATGCAAAGCTGGAAGATGATGTCAAAAGAAGCTGGGATGAAATGGCTGAGGCCTTTGTTGCACAGTACTCGTACAATACCCAGATCGAGATTACAACTTGTGATCTTGAGACGACGAGGCAGGAGCCCAAGGAGACTTTCTCCGATTTTGTGACTCGATGGAGGGCGAAGGCATCGATGATGACTTTGAGGCCTACAGACAAGGACCAGATCAGGATGATTGTGCGCAATCTCCAACTGAAACTGATGCAGAAGATGATCGTACTCCCCTTTCCCACCTTTTCAGATCTACATGAGATGGGGGTACAGATTGAGGACGCAATGAAACAAGGTCTGATTGACCAAGACCGGGAACAACCCCGGAGGACATTTAACCGCAACAACAACGCAGGCCCGAGTGGCGCTGCAAATACCAGAACTTCGGAGGTCAGTATGGTCACCACCAATCCCCCTCCCCATCCAAGGCCCGCGGCGGCCACACCCTTCTCCGGTGCATCCGGAAGTAATACCCAAACCACAAAATATCCGCCCAGAGGCCAAAGAACCTTTACACCCCTCTATATGCCCCTGTCCAAGGCTCTGGGGGTATTAATCAGGAAGAAGCATTTGACGCCCCTAGAGCCGAGGCCACTACCAAATCCACTCCCTCCCTCTCATGACCCGGCAAGATACTGCGCGTATCACCAACAGCACGGTCATGACACCGACCGTTGCTTCAGGTTGCGTCATGAGATCCAGGATCTTATCGACAAGCAGGTGATCGTGCCTCCCAAAAAACCCAACGTCACAACAAATCCCCTCCCACCACATAACCAAGCCCCTCCTCCCAACAGAATCAACTTCATCCAAACTGGGGTCGTGTCTTACGATCCTAGTATCTATATCACCCCATCCCACCTACCTAAACCGGAGGTGATCCTTCCTGTCTGCACTGACTTGTGCATGATGGACATCTCCACAACCCAATCTGAGCCAAAGGTAGTGACCACCGAAGATGAGACAGGGCAGATTTCAGAGAAAAGTGGGGTTATTGAGTTTGGGATGAAACAGTCTGAGAATCTCGCTGCAGGAGCCTATGATCCAAGTGAATACATCCAGTCAGTGGGCCAGTCAGAGCCGAGTGTGGGACTACCAGATAAAGATGAACTGTGTGTGATTCAGGGGGACAGACTTGAACAGGGGGCGGGTGACCTGACAATAATGGAAGAGGACTTTGCCAACCTCCAGTTCTTCAACGACCAAGAATCAGGGGATACAGCAATCAACTGGTTCGAATATGAGGAGTCGGCAGAAGTTACCGGATGGTTAGATGATCAACCAGACGTCGTAGAATATCAACCAGAACAGGGCCCGGCAGGGGCAAGAGTATCAGTGGTGGCCGGAAGGGCCGAGAGTCAGAATATAATGCCGGAGAGCGTCGGCACTAAGAATTTCGCTCAGAATTTGGGGATTGTAAATGCAGGAAATACCGACCAACCAGCTGTACTGACACAGTTGGAGCAACAAAGATTTGAGGATTCCGAGAGAATCAGAAAAGCCAAGGCCCATGTGGGGGTCGAGAGTGCTGTGTGCACGGGAACAGGGAATGTTGCGAGCATGAAGACTGAAGGTGCTGCGAGTACGATCATACCGGAGCCGGACAGGTGTCTGTCGGCTGTCGACGGGATGTGGTGGGAAGACGACGACTTATGTCTTGCCCACACAGACGAGGATTGGGGAAGCACTCAACCAGATGACACCTGGTATCTCGATGAGGTCGCTCATATGACAAGAAGTGGGCGGTATTTCAAGCCTCCGCACTTAGACCAACCTGAGGCATCTGGGAAAGACAAGGAAGCTGAGAAACAGAGAGAGAAACAGATTGAAGAAGAAGCTGTGCTCAAGCAATTGAAGAAGATACAAGCAGACATCTCCATCTGGGGACTGCTTATGGCGTCGCGAGTACACAGACAGGCTGTCCTATCTGCTATGGACAGGGCCAAACTCTCTATAGACACTACACCAGAGCAGCTGGTTGGGCTAGTTTTTCCGGGAGGAGGTTCCCCGGCTTTAACCTTCTCAGACAAAGAACTGCCGCCTGAGGGCGTGAATCATAACAAACCTCTCTACATCTCCGTGGAATGTAGAGACAAGTGGATACCGGTGGTACTTGTTGATACCGGGTCTGCTATCAATGTCTGCCCAGCCAGAACAGCGTATGCAATCGGGTTGAAGCCCGCGGACTTCACCCCGACAACTCAGGTGATCAGAGCGTACGATAATACTAGCAGAGAAGTGATGGGGACTATCAAGATTCAGACAAAGGTTGGACCTGGACAACACGAGATAGATTTCCATGTCTTGGAGGTTCCCGCAACTTTCAACCTACTTTTGGGGCGACCGTGGTTGCACCAGGTGAAGGCCGTCTCGTCCACTCTGCATCAGATGGTGAAATACCCCTATGGAAAGGGAGTAGCCATTGTGTTTGGGAATTCATCGATCCATCCCCCTCCGGAGGTATCTACGCCAGTCCTAGAAATCGAGCACGGCATGGAGGACGTATTTATATCAGGATTTACTCTGGCTGAGGTCCGGGTTGTGCAAAACATTATGGCTGTGAATGAAGGTGTGTATGTCAGTGCTCAATCCGTCTACCTCATGAACAAGCTACAACACATCCCCGGAATGGGATTGGGAAGGAGCGGCAGGAAAGGCGTCGCAACATTGGCCGAAGTGCCACACAACCCGCATACCTTTGGACTGGGTTATCTGCCCACCAAAGAGGACTGGGTGAGGAAGGGAAAGGAAATGGCCGGAAGAGCCAGAGCAAAGCAGGCTGGGAAGCCTTTTGAATTAATGCATAGGCCCATCCAGGGTACCCTGAACGGACGCTTCGTCCGGGAGGGAGAGGACTTTCCATTTTGCGGCTTCCCAGAGCCGTGGATAAACGCGGAGAAGAAGCGCGTGCCCGGCTTCGAGATCTTCTTCGACCTGCAACTATCTGGGGATGATGTTGCCACAAAGCAGACAGACCCATCAGCTGGAGCTAAACAGTGTAAGACAGTGGATCCTGAGGGCACAGAATTTGAAGTGGGGGTAGCGCTGGCATGTCTACTCTCTGATCCTCCGATCGACCATGAGTGCTTGGGGAATAACTTCGAGGTTTCCATGATTGGGGATGAAACGGCCGCGAGCCAACCAGCAGCTATCTTGGATGCATCTATCGCACCCTTTCTCACTTGGCAATACGAGGAGGGATTTTTGTCCAACAGCACCGGGTCAGGTAGTGAGCCGGAATCTGATTCCACCGAGTCTTGTGAGTCGGAATCAGATTCCAGCTCGACTGAGTCTGAGTCTGGTACTCCTGGGGATGTTAGCCCAGATGCCACAGTCCTGTCTAGGTCGTCTTTTTCCTTTTCATTTGAGTCTGTTGTAAATGAATCGGACGATTTGGATGTACCTAATGAGAATCAAGCAACTGTGGTTTCTGAGTACTTTTCTGTGCCCTTAATTTATTGCATTAATTCAGACTTTCAAAATTTTGAAAACGACGAGGACGAAGTTCCTCCGGTTTTGCAACGATTAATTGAGCAGGAGCAGGAAAGATTTGTTAAACCCCTAGTGGACGAAATCACTACCGTGAACATTGGTACTAAAGAGGACCCGCGGCTGGTCCAGATCGGGTCCACGTTGTCTTCGGAGGAACGCGAGCGTTTAGTCGCTTTATTAAAAGATTTCAAAGATGTTTTCGCGTGGTCCTACGAAGACATGCCTGGAATCGATCTTGAGATTGTACAGCATCGGATCCCCCTTGACCCCGAGGCCCGACCAGTCAAGCAGAAACTCAAGAGGATCTGCCCGGACTGGGCTCTCAAGATTAAGGAAGAGGTCACCAAGCAAATCGACGCAGGCTTCCTGCTGGTATCTGAATATCCGACTTGGTTGGCCAACATTGTTCCAGTACCGAAGAAGGATGGCAGGATCCGAGTATGCGTGGACTTCAGGGATTTGAACAGAGCTAGTCCGAAGGATGACTTTCCCTTACCGCATATTGATGAGTTGGTGGATTTCACAGCAGGGCACGCGTTGCTTTCATTCATGGATGGCTTCTCAGGTTACAACCAGATAGTAATGGCACCAGAAGATAGGGAAAAGACTGCATTCACCACCCCATGGGGGGACATACTGCTATAGAGTCATGCCGTTTGGGTTGAAGAATGCTGGAGCTACTTATCAACGGGCCGCGACCACAATATTACATGATATGATCCACAAGGAGGTTGAGGTGTACGTGGACGACATGATTGTCAAGTCCAAGGAAAGAGAGGGCCACTACACCGCCTTACATAAGTTTTTTCAAAGGATCAGGGAATTCCGGTTGCGGCTGAACCCTCAAAAGTGTACATTCGGTGTTACAGCGGGAAAAATGCTGGGGTTTCTGATTACCCAAAGAGGCATCGAAGTCGACCCTTCCAAAATTAAGGCCATCCTAGAAATGCCCCCACCAAGGACTGAAAAGGAGGTGAGAGGCTTTCTGGGTAAAGTGCAATTCATAAGACGGTTTATCTCAAAATTAACCTTGACTTGTGAACCACTTTTTGGTCTCCTAAAGAAAGGCAAGAAATTTCAATGGGACGGCCGATGTCAAGCAGCGTTTGAGCAGATCAAAGAATATTTACAGAACCCGCCCGTTTTATCACCACCAGAACCAGGGAAACCGTTGATTTTGTACCTATCAGTGACTGAGACCACGATGGGCTGTATGCTTGCACAAGAGTCTGAAGATAGGGTGGAGAGAGCCATCTACTATCTGAGCAAGAAGATGCTAGAGTATGAGACTCGGTACACACCGCTGGAGAAGGCTTGCTTAGCTTTGGTATGGGCTACCAGGAAGCTGCGGCACTACTTGTTAGCTCACTCCGTAATGTTGGTTTCACGTCTCGATCCCATCAAATATCTTTTCGAGAAACCAACACTTATGGGTAGGCTAGCTCGTTGGTTGCTGTTGCTCTCCGAATTTGATTTGAAGTATGTCACACGCAAGTCAGTCAAAGGAAGAGTAGTAGCAGAGTTCCTTGCCGACCATCCGGTTGAGGGGGATGAAGCAGTTGAATACTTGTTCCCAGATGAGGCCATTTTGCATATCGACGATGAAGCCTGGACGATGTACTTTGACGGAGCATCAAATCAGTACGGGTACGGGATAGGAGTGCTGCTGATAGCACCCGACAATTCCCGTATTCCCCTAGCCTTTAAACTCCGATTCAAAGTCTCGAACAATGAAGCAGAATACGAGGCATGCATTGCTAGCCTAGAAGCAGCCCTAGAACTAGGGGCAAGACGATTGGACGTCATTGGGGACTCGAACCTTGTTGTGTCTCAAGCAAAAGGAGACTGGAAAGTAAAAGAGGAAAAGATGATGATGTATCACCAAACCTTGGATTTGCTAATTCCTCGGTTCGAGAAGCTAAGTTTTACCCATCTACTAAGAGAGAACAACAGGTTCGCAGATTCTTTAGCAACTCTATCTTCCATGATAGACATCCCGTGTGGAGTCCGGATGCGTCCAGTCATCATTGACCAGAAGTTTGCACCAGCCTATGAGTCGATTGCTGCTATAGATGAGGTTCAGGACAAAAACCCCTGGTATTACGACATTTGGAATTTCTTAGAGAAGGAAACATATCCGCCGGGGGCGAATGGCAAGGATAAAAGGGCAATAAGAAGATTGGCCGTTCAGTTCATCATCTGTGGGGGTAAGCTGTACAGAAGAGGTCATCTGGGAATGCATAAACTGTGTGTTGATGCCGAAGAGTCGAAGCCCCTAATGGAAGCCATCCATGGAGGAGAGTGTGGAGCACATATGAATGGGGTAATGCTGGCACGGAAGATCCTCAGACAGGGGTACTACTGGTCTACCATGGAGGAGGATTGTATCGGTTTCGTTCGGCGATGCCACAAATGTCAGATCCATGCAAATCGCATGAACATCCCGCCGACAAAGCTGTACAACATGACTTCACCATGGCCATTTTCAGTCTGGGGAATTGATGTGATCGGGGCCGTTACGCCAAAAGGGTCGAATGGGCATGAGTTCATCCTGGTTGCGATAGATTATTTTACAAAGTGGGTTGAGGCCCAATCTTACGCGGTGTTGAAGGCTTCGCACGTTGCAAAGTTTATCAAAAGCAACATCATCTGTCGCTACGGGGTCCCAAATGAGATAATTTCAGATAACGGTTCCCACTTCAAGAAGGAGGTGATAGACTTGTTGGAAAAATACAATGTGGCTTTTCATAAGTCATCCACATACCGACCGCAAACCAACGGAGCGGTTGAGGCCGCCAACAAGAATATCAAGCATATATTGCAGAAGATGGTGGAAACCTACCGGGATTGGCCAGATAAGCTGTCGTTTGCTCTGTGGGGCTACCGGACTTCAATCAGAACTTCTACTGGGGCGACTCCGTATTCATTGGTCTATGGGATGGAGGCCGTTCTAACTATTGAGATTGAGGTTCCGTCATTACGAGTATTGGCCGAGTGTCAGATAGTCGAGGCAGATTGGCAGCAGAGCAGATTTGAGGAACTCATGCTCTTTGATGAGAGAAGACTGAAAGCACTGTACCACATTCAAGGCTATCAACGCAGAATCGCCCGGGCTTTTAACAAGAAAGTCAAGTCTAGGAATTTAAAGGAAGGAGATTTGGTGCTCAAAGACAACCGAGCTCCCATCCACGACCCAAGGGGCAAGTTCAGACCTAATTGGACTGGTCCTTACATTATTAAGTCTATCTGGTCAGGTGGAGCTGTGGTTCTGATGGATCTGGATGGCTTAGAGTTTTCACAGCCGATCAACATGGACAAGTTGAAGAAATACTATCATTGAGAGGCTCGCTAGGCCGAAAACCCGAAAGGGCGACCTAGGCAAAACTCAGAGCACAAAAAATTTGAAAATATAAAAACTGAGCTCGCAAGGTTGAAAACCCGCAAAGGGCGGCCTTGGCAAAAGTTAGAGCGTAAAAGGAGAGTAAAAATACCCGAGCGAACCTAAGCCTGAACTACGTAAGGCTTGATTCCCGTCTTTGGGATACGTAGGCAGCTTCATCCTGAAGTTCAGCCATAAACATTTTCCCCGATCAACTTTGTCCATTTTGATCATCTCAGTCATCCTTGTCCATCAGCATTCATCGTAATCTCCGGTGCAGTGCTATTCAGACTAGGGGCAACTTTCCGTTGCCAGGAGGTGCTGTGGTACCCTTCAGACTAGGGGCAACTTTCCAGTTGCTAGGATCTAGGGTTGTGCATCTCAGTGACAGATCTCAGGCGTGTCCAGTTCTGATCCACATCGAAAATAGTTTTGAAAAGTTTTAGTAAAAGTTGACTTTGTTCAAATCAATCTTTTCACAACTAAGACCATTTTTGGACCAAAGTGGAAAATTCTCAGTACCACAACCTTCAATTTCATTGATTTCAAAACAGAGTTCTCTTGCTCTTGCATACAATTGAAGTTACTTTTTATTACACTCATAACGAAAACTTGAAAGTACTAATAAAGCAATAAATCTGGGGCATAGTCAAGTCAGGTGTCCCTGCGCCCCCTCCCGGAGCTCGTAGAAGCTTCTGATGCCAAGCTGGGCCCGGTCTGTGCCTCCTCATTGAGCCAATCCCAGCACTCGTCAGACAAAGTGCAGTTGAAAATAAGGGCGGGGGCCAAGAGTTCTCTAGTCCTCCATGCCGTGGCATATCGGGCAAGTTGTGCGCCTCGGACTGGGAAAGCAGCCGGATACTCAATCCCCTCTGGTGGGCAAGTCTGATCATGACCAAACTGACGCAGGAACCGGAACGGAAAGTAGAATACACAGTGGGTCAGACCAATCAACTGAATCCCGACCAGTCGGGACATGCTATAGCTCATCACCGGGAGATTGAGCCAAGGACAACGCCAAGCAATACGATCTGCAAACAAGTTGCACATCCAGTCAAACCACCATCCCTCATCAAGAGATCGACTAGACGTTGTCGAAAGAAGTAGCCGCGAGCTGAATAGGCTGGACAAGAGTCCACAACCTGCAATTTATCCATCAACCATACCTGGGGAGGGATGAAAAATGAGAGAATAAAGAATAGAGAGATGTACGATGAGAGAAAAGCGAGAAAAGGGTTTTGTGAGAAAAATCGAGCCTGAGGGCCGAGTGATGTGAGCAAATACATATGTGAGGTTGGGTGGGAAACCTTACCTGCAACAGTAGTGGACTCTCAGCAAATCTGGTCGTCTCCCGACGATAGAAAGCGTCCAAGCCTATCAGCGTCTCGGCCAATGTCATGGCGATACAGCTCTTCCCTGCTCTCAAGCCTTGAGCAACTTCAATCAGACGAATGCTAGATCCGCCAAAGCCTGAAGTAAGCAGAAAATGAGATAGCATACACAAGCAAAGGGCATGTTGCCGAAAACCTTGCCAATAATGGTTGCCGCGGTCACCGGTGTCGGAAAAGCGATGGATCAAGCCGAGAATGTCCAGTTCCCCATTGGAGATCAGAGACCGAGCATCGTGCATGGAGAGCCCACACATTTCCTCTAAAGCTTGGGCATGGCCAAAGCGAAACTGAGGCAAGATCTCTTCCGAGCGTTCAGACTCCAGCAAAACCTGAAAATCTTCAAAAGTAGGACATACCTCTTGCTCGCCGAAGCTAAAGACATGCGTCACTGGGTTCCAAAACCTCGCCGCGGCATGGAGGAAGGGAAAGTGCAGCGGAGTGCGGCTTAACGTGAATAGTCAATTCAAGCCGAAACCCCAAAAATTCAACTTTTCCGAGCCATCTAGAGAAGACATCCAAGATGTGAGATATTCTGCGAGAAATGCCTCCATTTTTGTGCAAAGCAGTGATGAAATGAATGAGTTCCAAAGTTGGAGCTTTTATAGGGGGTGAAACACTATTCGAAGGACAAGTGTCAGAATTCTGTGGGTTGCAGGGAAAAGTGGCCGTCCGGCCACCTATTCTAGCAGGCCAGCCACCTTTGACTCAAAAAACTAGCTGGCCGGCCACCTTTCAATCCCCAAATGCAAAATGTGGCCGGCCATGCTCATTGGTCCTGTTTTGCCCTCCGGAAGGAAGTTCGAGGCATTTCGATGCATCGGGAATGTTGAAGGCCTCTATTTCTCTCAGTTTCGAATGCGTTCCATCACCCAGATCGTCCGAAGTACGCTTTGTTTTGTTTATCAAGTTGTAAGTTTTGCTTATCCAGTTGTCGTTTTGTTTATCGAGTTGTAAGTTTTGTCGAGCTGTCGTATTTTGTATTTTGAGTTGTTACTCTTTTTTTTACGCAATTTTGTTAAGTCTTGTTTGTTTATCGAGTCATTAACATTGTTATATTTTGCTTATCGAGTTGTAAACTTGCTAAGATTCTGTTATTTCTTAGTGAGTCGAGTTATTTGATTTGTTGCGTCGGTTCATTACCTGACCCGGTAAATACACAGTGCACATTTCCATTCAATCCCATTTTTGTGTAAAATGATGCGATGCGATGCTGGGAGCATAAAAATACAACACTTTTTCAAAAAGCTGTTTCATTCCATCATGTTTTACAACAAACAAAGGTACAAGTTTTACAGAAAATAAAACTGCCTAACAATATGCAAAAGTGCTACAAACTACTAGCAAAAAGGAAAATAAAGCAGGAAACAGCAGCATCAATGTCCTCGGGAGCGGGAATGAGGAGTCCCCCTCATCTTCTTCTGCGGGACAACCTCTGCACCATCATCACCATCCGGGTCGGAGCTGTCATCCTCAGGATCCCCCTCAGCCTCGCCTCCACTCCCGGAACCAAGACCGGAATCCCCCTCCTCAGCGGATGTCTCCGACTGACGGTCTGTGGCCTCCTCCTCCTCCTCATCCTCATCGGGCTCCGCCTCTATAATAGGTGCCCTGTGCCTGCGAGAAGACCCTCCTCGAGCTCCTCGAAAAGGCCTGGATAGCCCAGCTCCCTGAAAGGGCCTGGATGGCCCAGCTCCTCGAAAGGGCCCAGATGGCCCAGCACCTCGAAAAGATCCAGACGATCGACCTCCCTGAGAAGGCCCGGGTGGCCCGGCCTGCGGCGGAGCTTATACAGGAGGCATCTGAAAGTGAAGAGTTCAATACATCAGTTCAAATATGAAAGTCAGATGCAAGTACAGTATGAGAGTGGGGTGTGTGTCAGATGTGCTCTACACAAACAGCCTATCAATGCAGTAGAATGTCCAAAACCAGCGTGTTATCAGAAATATGATAAATGCAGGAAAGATGAACAGTACCTGCACACCCATAATGGCCAGCTGTGCCTCCCTCCGCAGGACCATGCCCTCAAATGTGGCCAGCATTCCAAGCATCTCATCCACGTACTCAACTGGAGGCTACAGATACAAATGCAAAACTATCAGTAAAGGAATGAATGCCCAAGTATCCGACTGATAAATCAAAGCTGTAAAACATACCGGTGGTGAATCAGGGTCTCTGACATATCTATGGTCAGGAAGAGGAGGCTCCAGCGAGACTTGGTAAGGAGTCCCAAATCGCCAACTCATCAACTCGGTCGGCATGTCTGGTCATCCAGGATGATGTAGAGTCGGAGGGATCGGAGGAATGAATCCGCGCCCACCTCTGGACGTACCAGCCCTGCTGGAGGAAGGGATATCTGTAGCACAAGCCTGACTCGAAGATGGTACATCAGCAGGCCTCAGTGACGGAGTACGCATTGCCGTTAAGGGAGGCATCAGATATGTATGGCGATAAGTGGCGTAGTCCCCCTCCTCAAGATGTAGCAAAGCATCAGTGCCCAGCATAGCACTAACAACATCTCGGGCAGAGAGCCTATCAGCAGTCCGCATAGTAACTGGGGGTGCTGCGGGAGGGTCCTGAGAAGTATAGCCCCATACCTGACGCAAGAAGCGTTCCCCCAGAAACCATGCTCTACCAACTGGTCCCTCAAATAGGATCCTATACTGGGAAGCGCCCGATCCTCCGGCATACTGAAATCGGAGACCATCACCCAAGGGCGCCCAGGGCTGCCATGTAATCTGCGGATGACCAGTGCATAGACCAATCAGAAATCGGGAATATACAGGGCAAATCAAAGACGAAAACGGAAAGGACTGAGAGTTCTGAAATACCTTCGTCGTCCGCACAGTGTCGAAATACTGCCACAGATAAAGGAGAGTCTCTCGGGGTCTCGGTCGGTGCTGGCCCTCGAATACCAGTGAGTATGGGGTCATGAGGGGCCCTGCCACCACCAACTCTGGGGCTAACGTCGGGAAATATACGTAGACCCATAACTGAGGAAAGCAGTGCAAAATGTAACTACAAAATGCTGAGGGCAAAATACAGAGTGTAAAGTGCGTTGTGCGTGCAATGTACAAGTAATGAGGAGCAGAAATGTAAACCAAGAGGACAGAAAATACCTCCCAGGCTCTCCAATAACCGCTAGGTGAATCCCCCTGCCCGCGGGAGGTCGCGCTCATGTAGCAGTAAAGGGTAGCCAGGCCGGCGCCCCTCCAGTCGTACCGTCCAACCTGTGATAGGTCCACCAAAGCGCTCAATAGATATAGCCCAACCGTGTTCCCTCTATCGGCAAACAGAGTAGTCCCGAAAAGGAACATAAGGAAACCACGGGCATACTACTCTGCCTCCTCAAGAGTCTCAGGCTCCATCCCCTCCCTCCGAAAATGGGAAGAGAACCAAGTGTATTGGACTCTCCCGGAAGCTCTGTCAACAGGTGGGCGGGCCCCCAGCAGATGTACCCAAGCGGCCTCCCATTCGCCCATATCCTCGTCGTAAGAAATGGGCCAACCTCCTATGTCCAGGCCGGTTAGTATAGCAAAATCCAACGGGGTCATAGTCAAATCCCCGGTGGCGGAAAAATGGAAGGAGTTGGTGGTATCCCACCATCTCTCCACCAGAGCTGCCAACAGTGTCCTCCTGGCAGGACAATGCGATAACCCCATGCAGAAGGTCCCGAACCCTGCCAAATCAACTAAATCACGGACGGCCTCCGGAAGCTCAGCATACCACTCTCTAGCAGTGGTGGAACCATATCCTCGCACGGTGCGAGAACCAACCTGCATTCAGAATGAATACATGTGTCAGTATAAATGCATGAGCTGTGTGCAAATGAAATGAATAAGCTGTGTGCAAATGAAATGAATGAGCTGTGTGCAAATGAAATGAATGAGCTGTGTGCAAGTGAATAGGCTGCGTGCAAAGTAAAGTAAGCGAACTGCGTGTTCTACCCTAAATCAGTGTGTGCCGCGTGTTCACCATCAATTTGGACTGTGTGTTCAGAAAATCAGAGTTTGGGCTGCGTGTTCTACTCTCAATCAGTGTGTGCCATGTGTTCACCTTCAATTTGGGCTGTGTGTTCATCTCAGAGTTTGGGCTGCGTGTTCTACTCTTAATCAGTGTGTGCCGTGTATTCACCTTCAATTTGGGCTGTGTGTTCATCTCAGAGTTTGGGCTGCGTGTTTTACTCTAAATCAGTGTGTGCCGTGTGTTCACCTTCAATTTGGGCTGTGTGTTCATCTCAGAGTTTGGGCTGCGTGTTCTACTCTAAATCAGTGTGTGCCGTGTGTTCACCTTCAATTTGGGCTGTGTGTTCAGAAAATCAGAGTTTGGGCTGCGTGTTCTACTCTAAATCAGTGTATGCCGTGTGTTCACCTTCAATTTGGGCTGTGTGTTCAGAAAATCAAACGTTTGGGCTGCGTGTTCTACGCTAATTCAGTGTGTGCCGTGTGTTCACCTTCAATTTGGACCGTGTGTTCAGAAAATCAAACGTTAGGGTTGCGTGTTTTACTCTAATTCAGTGTGTGCCGTGTGTTCACCTTCAATATGGGCTGTGTGTTCAGAAAATCAAAGTTTGGGCTGCGTGTTCTACTCTAATTCAGTGTGTGCTGTGTGTTCACCTTCAATTTGGGCTGTGTGTTCAGAAAATCAAATGTTAGGGCTGCGTGTTCTACTCTAAATCGATGTGTGCCGTGTGTTCACCTTTAATTTGGACTGTGTGTTCAGAAAATCAGAGTTTGGGCTGCGTGTTCTACTCTAAATCAGTGTGTGCCGTGTGTTCACCTTCAATTTGGGCTGTGTGTTCAGAAAATCAGAGTTTGGGCTGCGTGTTCTACTCTAAATCAGTGTGTGCTGCGTGTTCACCATCAATTCGGGCTGTGTGTTCGAAAAATCAGTGTTTGAGCTGTGTGTTCAATTCTCAACTAATGTGTGCCGTGTGTTCACAATCAATTTGTGAGCTGAGTGTTCGGAAATTCAAGTGCCGGAACCGTGTGTCCAAGATGCAAACAATGTGCTATGTCATAGACTAAACTGTGTGTTCAAATATGGCAAAGGCACGAAATGCACGAAAAATACAGAAAACGAAGTAAATACCTCTCATGCCTCGTGAGAAAGGTGATACTCTGGCTCCCGTAGAAGTAGATCTCCGGGTGCTCGCTTGTCAAAGTCAATGAAGTGACGAAAAACGGCCCGCGGAAGAACGTGTACTGGCGGGGCGTACCTCTCGGGAATGAAGGGTCGAACCCTCGGAGGCAGAGCCATGACATCGGGATCATCCCCGGCACCCGGAGGACCTCCACCGTGAGGAAAATGACCCGCCATTTTGAAAAATCTGCAAAAGGAACAAAAACGAGCAAAAATGAGCCAAAATTGAAAAAAGTCAACAAAAGTCAACTCCCGAGAAATGGAAAAGTCAACAAAAGTCAACTCCCGAGAAAATCTTCCAAATGTTGAGACAAACTTACCTCAAGTGGTGAAAATGAGAAAAGAAGCACCGAAATCAAAATTTAATCGGTTCAAAGTGCTTGAAACTGAATGTTTTCGCGAAAACAACTTGCGTGGGGCATTGGAAAACGCGTATGGAGCTCAAATCTGAAGAGGAAAATGTTTTGGGAAGGAAGAGGAGAAGATTTCGTGGCTGTGTTTATGAGCTCAAAGTGATTGAGCAAGAGAATATAAAGAAAACAAGGTGAAAAGACAAAATTACCCACGGTTTTGGGCAGGTGGCCGGCCGGCCACCTTTTCAGGCTAGCCAACCATCCTCTTTATGAAACCTGGCCGGTGGCCTCCCCTGGGAAAGATAACTGGCCGGTGGTGTCCCCCACATGCTCACCTAGCTCTCTGCAAATTTTGAGGAAGATTGGAGTTCCCGGGACCTGAAAAAGTTCAAGAAAAGTGCACTTTCGGTCGCGAAACCGCTCCGCCGGAACATCGGCCTCAACTTCTGACATGTGATTCACCATTACTCATCAAAATCAGAGTGTATCCCTTTTGAATGTGTTGTCACCTCTCCGGGGGGTGAATCAGAGGTCGCGATAGGGTCGCCTTCGCCGAAACACGCGTTTCCTTGCTCGTTGTTTCGTAGCAAACGGGCACCCTGATTTATGCTCGTTTTTGCATTATCGTGCACATAACTTGCATTCTCATGAGCATACTTGCATTATTATACACATTTCTTGATATTGCCATACCTCTGTGCTTCAGCATGCGTTGTCACGCACGTTCCTTTCTCGCATTGCGATGCATTCACTCATCGGCGCTGCGTGTGTCAAACTTTCGGAATCACATTGAATATATGTTGTTAGCACATTGTGCTTGTTGAATTTCTCTCTTTTGCAGGCATGATATTGTATGTACGGTTCATTTGAGACTGGTGCGACCAGACGAATCGCGCAGGTATCGTATCTTTTCCGTGTGAGACGCGACGAGAATTGAATGAATTCTCCGCATTCCTAACTGCATGAAATGTAGTTGTTGCTTTGCATTCTTGCTTAAAACTGTTGCATCTATTTGTGAGTTCTTGCTTCATTACAGCTTGCTGCATTTGAACGAACATCGAGTTACATTTGGCTTCCTGCATATCGCTTTGCACTTCGCCCCTTGCCTGCAGGCACGCCTGCGGACATATCTCTGTTTATCTTGTATGATTGTCTAAGTCTTCGGCCTTGTCAAAAATGGGTCGTCTCTGGGCTTTGACATTCACTCCCGTCATTTCTTGACTTCCGAGTTCTGTCAAAGAGGGGCAACTGTAGACACCCCATTTTTGACCGACCTTAAGACTCAGACGTCACCAGTTGAGCGCTCGGTGATGTTGCATATTGTGCTCGTTCAGAAGTCTCAGAGTCTCGGCCGTGAGCCCGTTTCTTTCCTGAGGGGAGGGAGAGGTCCCGTAGACCATCTCTCAGTGGCCGTGGGCTACATGTTGTGGCTGTAGGCCATTTTGCCCATTTCGGAGCCCGGTTTCCGGTTTTCGGAGCCGTCAGGCCGTGTGCCTCGGTTCGGGACCGCCTAACCATCTCCGTTTGCTCCGGTTTTTGGCATGCATCTTATTTACTCCCTTTTGAGGGACACTGAGGTCTAAAAGACCCACTTCGTGGTCGAACGCCACTTTCGGTGCTTAACGGCCTGTTTTCGGGGCCCCGAACTGCGCGTTTCGGCCCCGGAACCTTCATTTTGCATCGGTTTTTGTTCATTTTTGGCAGGTACCTTTGTTTTATCACCAGGAAGGTCACTGAAGGGTGGGAGGCCAGTAATTGTTCCAGCAACCAGTTATATTTCCTCCGGCGCCCTCCGACGCCCGCTTTTCTCACTTCCAAGCCAATATTGACCACCCTAGGGCCACCTTCTTCAACTCCAGACCCCATATTTGTGTTGTACACACATGGGAGGACCCTAAAATCATATGGCCGGCCAGAAATTCAATTTGACCCTTTTGAACCCCTCCTAAAAATGGCTTGTTCTCTCTCCTGGTTTACAGTTGCCAATTTTTGATCACATAGCTGTGTTGAGCACACATGGGAGGCCACCAATTTGTGGTGGCCGGCCATTATTTCCAATTGACCCTTTTGACCCTTGGCCGGCCGGCCATGGGGGGTGGCCGGCCGGCCACCTACAACCAAGATACCTGGCCGGCCTGCATCCTTACACCTGGTACATTACAGCTGTATACTTTTTTCCCTCCAAAAATCTGTATCCGAAGGGAACATTTTTGGAGGGAAACTTGGTGCTTTTTCCCTCCCTTTTTTCCCTCCTTTTCTCCCCCTCTCTTGTCCATAAAACCAGCAGGCCAGCTCTGGTTTTAGGGTTACAAGATTTCCCTAAGAGCTTTGCATACATCTCCCTCCATCTCTCTCTCATTTCCTTCAAAAATTCCCAACTCCTATACCATTTTCTTCACCACCACCTAGCACCACCACCACCACTCCATTTCCAGCAACTTGGAGCTCTTCTCAAAGGCTAGGAGGCAGCTTTTCTCAAGTCAAAAGGGAACCAAAGATTGGTCTTCAAGGGTAAGTCCATTTCCCCTCTTTTTGAGCTCATTTTTGTACCATTTCTTAGCCTTATTTCCTTGCTGTTTTGAGCTCCGGCCATAACTGGAAATATCATTTTTTTGAGCTCCTTTTAATCTTCCATTAAGGGTCCTACCCTGTTTGGGACCCCCACCTTGCACCTTCTTCATTACCCTCTTGAATGCCATTTTTTTGCATAGTAATTTTGGCCCATATGTAATCTATTTTGGAGCCTGATGTAAACTGTGAGTAGGATTATTTTGAGCCTCTCTTCAACATTGAAGAAGGGCTCAACACTGTTTGGGACCTCCATATATCACTTGTCATTGTACCCCTCTTAGGTCCCCTTTTTTGCATGATTTATTAGGCTATTGTGTCTCTGTTTTTGGACTTTGGTCCAAACTGAAAATGGCCCTAAAATGACCCCCTCTTCATGTTTCATTTAGGGTCTAGGGCTGTTTGGTATACTTCATGTTATAGCCCTCTTGTGGCCTTAATTTTGCATGGCATTTTGAGCATATTTCTACACTGTTTTGGGCTTGATCATCTACTGAAAAAAGCCATATTTTGGGCCCCTATTCAACATTGTTGAAGGTCCCTAACCTGTTTGGGGCCAGCATATATCAGTTACTTCTTTGCCCCTTTGATGGCCCATTTCTTGCATAGCATTTTGAGCATACTTGTGTCTATTTTTGGGGTCTGTCATAAACTGTAAAAAATTATATTTTTGGCCCCTATTCAACATTGTAGAAGGGGCCTTCCGTGTTTGAGATCAGCAGCTATGATTTGCTTCATTACCTCTCTTGGCCCCCCATTTTTGCATGCTAATTTTGCCCTATTTGTACCCACTGTTTGGCTATGCTTTGAACTGTAAAAATGCTTATTTTTGGGCTTCCTTGCTTCTTTCTTTTCATTCCATGTACCAATTATGCATGCTTTGAATAGC
This sequence comes from Camellia granthamiana, assembly GCA_036172215.1. NCBI lineage: Eukaryota > Viridiplantae > Streptophyta > Magnoliopsida > Ericales > Theaceae > Camellia > Camellia granthamiana. Next base: position 150,341,934 of record CM069905.1, on the reverse strand, counting down.
TGTAAGCCATTTCATGTACCTAGTTGTGTATTTCGGGAGAAATTCCATGCATCGGGTGTCATTTCGCCTTGTTTCGGGGCTGTTTTCCCCCTCATTTTGCTACTGATTTTTGCATGTTGCATATCATATTCCATGTCTTTGCCATGTCTCATTAGAGTGGCATTTCGGTGCCTGAGGGTCGGTCATCGGTTTGCGTGCACGCGTGCACGCATTTCGAGTTGTCTTGTTTTCATCTGATGGCCTCTTATGTGAGTGTGGCTGAGGCTCTCTCATGTTGGTGTAAGCCCATATTGCATTGCGTATGCCATTTCATCCATAGCATTGTGTACGCTCGGTTGTGTAGCACCTCGTGTAGCGTGTATGCCATTCCATAACATTGTGTATGTTAGGATTGTATCTTAGTTGCATTTCATGCATACCATGCATATTGCATCGTGTTCGGGATAGGCGTTAGCCCGGGCACAGGAAACGAGGTACGTTCCGTATTCTGAGTGACGGAACGTGTCTCAATTCCCAAGTCACCGACGCTCCGGATTATCCATGATGGAGTTAGGTTTTGTTGTAGTGTTCATATGCATTCATTCTATATTGAGTTGTGCAATTCGGCTCCTCGGCCATCATGCATCGAGATGCGTGATTGGTGGCACGAGGATCGAGGCATGCATACATTTGTGAAAATACATTGCTATGCCCCTTTCCTGCTCTCTGGTGCAGCATATCAAGAATCAGCGGTCTTCCGAGGCTTGCCGCGCTTTTCAAAGAATCATTGCAAAACAAAGGCTAATTGGGGCATTCCAGTGGATTTTCGCGCAAAGCAGCCCAAACATGCATCATTCCATCATCTGGAGCAGAATCAAGGCAGTCCCTGGCTTGCATGCCAGTTTTATTATTTTCTTAGTTAATTTGTAAATTAATTAGGAATTTGTATTATTTGGACTGTAATATTTATTTGGACTGTACTATTCTTTCATTTGGGACTGTATATTCTTTTGGACCCTCTGTGCGAGGGCATAATTGTAATAAGTGTGGGTGAGTGTGATGTATGTCTTCCAACCCCACGTCTTTCTTCCCTTTTATTACCTGCTTATGATGGTTAGATTAGGGCATATTTCAATTAGCATACAGTATGACAGCATGTTTGCATCATTCATCTGTTTTGCACGCACCGGGCTCGGCGCATCATACAAATTGCATTTGTATTTCAATTCCAAATTGAATACGTGTTAGTTGTAGCATTCCATATGCCATGTTTAGAATAGCCGAGCCTGTTATAGTCTGCATCTTTGCATGTGTTGCATTAGGCAATTCTGTGTATCTAGGATCATGCATGGATTTCTAATGAGTTTCTGTTTTGGCTTGGAGTACTCGGTGAGTTTTTATGCTTTAGCATCCTTGCATGCGTGTGAGTGTTGCCATGAATAGCATGTTTACCATGAGGCTATGTGCTTATGTGATATAACTGCCTGAATGCCTGTGGGTGAAGGTTGGGTTATTTGAATTGGGACAATGCATTGATTGTTTGTTTTAAGCCCACTAGATAGTGGCAAAATCATGTTTTCTAAGCCCACCCGAGGGTGGCAAATCCACGTCTTAGCCTACTTGCGAGTAGCACCATCAAACCATTTTCAAACAAACAAACATGAAATGTTTTGTTCCAATTCAGGCGATCCAGTCTATACTTGTATGCTGTGCGCATCACATAGTAACCTAGGCTAATAACCGAAATAAGAACGCACAATGTTTTCAAAATCAGATATCATGGTTAGTAGAGGCCGGTCTTTGACCGGGCGAGCGGGGGTGCTCACGAAGTGACCTTCCCCAATCGTACCCAAGTTCCCGAGCCGAGGCAACTTTGGTGATGACGGACACGTGGCCTTTGGCACCGAGTCAGGGTTTCCTAAATTTCCCATTAAAAAAACATTTAGGTGGCGACTCTGTATCTGACAAAACAGTCCATGTTTGGCACTTCTTTCAAAAATCAGTTTTCTCAAAACGATTTGCCGGATTTGGACTTTTTGGTTCAAGATTAAGAACCGTGACATTTGAGTCCTTGAACTGTAGTACCCCAATATGAACGGAACGGGACTTAACCCTCCCGGGGCGTTCGGGGACGTCTACAAAAGCTTTCTCTAAATTCCAAGAGGGATGGTTGTTTCTTTCCCTAAATTCCAAGAGGGATGGTGGTTTATGGTTCCTATACCACCATGCAAACAAGCAGGTGGCATAGTGTAACAAGCCCGCGAGGGACCTCGCTACAGTTCGGACTCGATTTTTGTTGCGGTTCCAAATCTCGAACCAAAGAGTCCAAATCCGGCAAATCGTTTTGAGAAAAACAGATTTTTTGAAAGAAGTACCAAACATGGACTGCTTTGCCAGATAACAGAGTCGCCACCTAAATATTTTAAAATGGGAAATTTAGGAAACCCTGACTCGGTGCCAAAAGGCCACGTGTCCGTCATCACCAAAGTTGGCTCGGGAACTTGGGTACGATTGGGGAAGGTCACATCGTGAGCACCCCCGCTCGCCCGGTCAAAGACCGGCCTCTACTAACCATGATATCTGTTTTTGAAAACATTGTGAGTTCTTATTCCGGTTATTAGCCTAGGTTACTATGTGATGTGCACAGCATACAAGTATAGACTGAATCGCCTGAATTGGAACTAAACATCTCATGTTTGTTTGTTTGAAAATGGTGTGAAGGTGCTACCCTCAGGTAGGCTAAAATGCGGATTTGCCACCCTCAGGTGGGCTTAGAAGAACAATGGTTTTGCCACTATCTAGTGGGCTTAAAACAAACAGTCAATGATTTGTTCCACTTCAGATAACTCAACCTCCACCCACAGGCATTCAAGGCAGTTATATCACATAAGCACATAGCCTCATGGTAAGCATGCTATCATGGCAACACTCACACGCATGCAAGGATGCTAAAGCGTAAAACTTACCGAGTACTCCAAGCCAAAACAGGAAACTGATTAGAAATCCATGCATGGACCTAAGCATACTGAAATGTCTAATGCAACACATGCAAAGATGCAAACTATAGCAGGCTCGGCTATTCTAAAGATGGCATGTGAAATGCTACAGCTATCAAGTACTCAATTTGGAATTGAAATACAGATGCAGTTTGTATGATGCGCCGAGCCCGGTGCATGCAAAACAGATGAATGATGCAAACATGTTGTCATACTGTATGCTAATTGAAATATGCCCTATATCTAACCACCATAAGCGGGTAAATAAAAGGGAGAAAGAAATGGGGGTTGGGAGACATACATCACACTCACACACCCTTATTACAATTATGCCCTCGCGGAGAGGGTCCGAATAAATAATACAGTCCGAAATAAAAGAATAATACAGATTCTAATTAATTGACAAATCAGTTACAAAAAAAAGTAAAACTGGCATGCAAGCCAGGGGCTGCCTTGCTGTTGATGAATGACGAATGCCGGACTGCCTCGGGCAGAAATCCACTGGGATGCCCCAATTAGCCTCTGTTTGCAATATTTCTCGAAATGCGCGCCGGATTTCGAAAAGTTGTTGGTCCTCGATTTTGCTGTAACAGAGAGCAGGAAAAGGGCATAGCAATGTATTTCACAAATATATACATGCCTCGATCCTCCTGCCACCAATCACGCATATCGATGCATGATGGCCGAGGAGTCGGATTGCACAACTCAATATCGGATGAATGCAGATGAATGCTATAACTAAACCTAACTCCATCATGGGTAATCCGGAGTGTCGGTGACCTGGGAATTGAGACCCGTTCCGTCACTCGGAGTACGAAACGTATCTCGTTTCCCGTGCCCGGGCTAATGCCTATCCCGAACACGATGCAATATGCATGATATGCATGAAATGCAACTAAGATACAGCCTAGTATGCACAATGCTGATGAAAATGAGATGCCTCAAAATACGCGCCCACGGGCACGCAAACCGAGGCGATGAGGTGAAATGCAAATCGGATAAAACCGAAGTGCCTCGAAATGCGTGCACACGGGCACGCAAACCGAGGCGGTGATGTGAAATGCAAATCGGATAAAACCGAAGTGCCTCGAAATGCGTGCACACGGGCACGCAAACCGAGGCGGTGATGTGAAATACAAATCGGATAAAACCGAAGTGCCTCGAAATGCGTGCACACGGGCACGCAAATCGAGGCGGTGATGTGAAATGCAAATCAGATAAAACCGAAGTGCCTCGAAATGCGTGCACACGGGCACGCAAACCGAGGCGATGATGAAATGGAATGAAATGGCATGCGGAATGCCACGATGGGCTTACGCCAACATGAGAGCACCTCAGCCGCACTCACATAAGCTGCCGTCGGATAAAACAAAGCTGCCTCGAAATGCGTGCCCGCGGACACGCAAACCGAGGAATGCATAAAATGGCATGGAAATGATATGCAAGCATGCAAACTAAATTCCAGCAACTAAACGAAGGTAAAACAGCCTCAAAATGATGATAAAAAAAAGCACCCGATGCCCGGAATGTTCCCGAAATGCGATATTTAGCCCCCGAAATGGCCTACAGCTATGCTATACATGCAAAATTGACACATGACAGCAAAAACAGTAGCAAGGCAGCCCCAAAAATAGCATTTTTTTAGTACAAAGCATGGCCAAATTGTAAGCATAGGTATGGCAACGATAGCTTGCAAAAATACGGAAAAAGAGAGGATTTACAAAGCAAGTGGTATCTACAATGCTCAAACCCAAAAAAGCAGTTCTACAAAATTAAAGAGGGACCAAAAATATGCATATTTACAGTAGATGACATCCCCCAAATCAGTGTAGAAATATAGCAAACAAAGCATGCAAAATAGAGGGAAAGCATGGATTCAAAGCAAGTGGAACATAGAGTGTGAAAACAGTGTTGAGCCCTTCTTCAATGTTGAAGAGGGGCTCAAAATAAGCACAATCTCAGTTCATGGAATGCTCCAAATAAGATCAAAAATAGGCTAAAAATAGCATGCAAAATAATGGCCTAAAGAGTGGTATTGAAAGAAGTGTATCATGGAGACACCAAATGAGGTTGAGCCCTTCTACAATGTTGTAGAGGGGCTCAAAATAAGCACAAAACCAGTAGGGGTCAAAGCCCAAAAACAGAAAGGAAATAGGGTAAAAAGTTGATGGAAAATTATGCTACAAAAAAGGATTTGGAGACTTACCCTTGAAGATCCAAGTGTTGCTACCTCTTAGCTTGAATTTGTTGCTTCCTACCCCTTGAAAATCACTCCTTTGCTGCTGGAAAGGTAATGGTGATGGTGAGGCTTAGGGTTGATGAAGGATTGGCCTAGATGCTTGAAGTTGTTTGGAGGTTTTTGGCTATGGAAATGGAGGAGTTGGGAGAGGGAGTCTTGAGATCAAATTTTCTAACCCTAGGGAAGGGGCTGTCCAGCCCTTTAAATAGGCCAAGAAGGGTGTAAAAGGGGAGGAAAATGCATCCAAGCTTTCCCTCCCAAAATATCCCCCGGATGGGGAGATATTTGGACAAAAATATCCGGACAGCTGGAATGGGCTGGAAAGCAAGAAGCTGGCCGGCCAGGTGGTTTTCTGCAAGGTGGCCGGCCGGCCACCCCACCTGGTCGGCCAGCCACTCACCATGGCCGGCCGGCCACCCCCAAAAAATGAAGTAAAGATTTTCTGGCCGACCACCATGCAAAGGTGTCCTCCCAAGTGTGTAGAATAAGGCCCCAGGGTCGGAATCTGGCAACTCTGAAGCAGATGTCACAACATAGAGCTTGAAGGAGAGGCTCAAAAATGAAATGCACAATTGCTGGCCGACCACCAACTTTTGGTGTCCTCCCATGTGTGTAGAACAAGGTTCCAAGGTTGAAAATGGGCAACACTGAAGCAGGAGTCACAACATAGGACTTGAAGGAGAGGCCCAAAAATGAAATGCACAATTGCTAGCCGACCATACCCTTTTGGTGTCCTCCCATATCCCCTGATCACAGATATGTAGCTTTGGTTGGAAGAAAATACCCCTAGGGTGTTCAACATTGGCCCGGAAGTGAGCGAAACGGGCGCCGGAGAAGCGAAACTGGTTATCTGGGATAATTGCTGGCCTTCCACCCCCCAGTGATCTTCCTAGTGTTGAAACAGAGGTACCTGCCAAGTTTTAACAAAAACTAATGAGAAATGAATGCTCGGGACCAAAACCGGGCAATTCGGGATCCCGAAAATGGGCTGTAGGTGCCGGAAGTGGTGTTCAGCAGCGAAGTGGGTATCTGCGACCTCAGTGTCCCTCGGAATGATGAAACAGAGATACCTGCCAAAAACCGGAGAAAACTGATGCAAAATGAAAGTTCGGGGCCAAAACCGCGCAGTTCGGGGTCCCGAAAACCGGCTGCAGGCACCGAAAGTGGCGTACGGCCACGAAGTGGGCATCAGGGGCCCCAGTGTTCCTTGGAACATTAAAACAGAGGTCTCCGCCAAAAACCGGAGAAATCGGAGATGGTTAGACGGTCCCGAACCGAGGCACACGGCCTGACGGTCCCGAAAACCGGGAACCGGGCTCCGAAATGGGCAAAATGGCCTACGGCCACGAAAAGTAGCTCACGGCCACCGAGAGATAGTCTACGGGACCACTCCCTTCCCTCAGGAAAGAAAACAGAGAAAACCGAGTCTGGTTCGCAAACCGAGACAAGGCACACAAGAGGGTTCGGAAGTCCGGAGGCAGGGCGCACGGCCGCGACTCTGAGACTCCTAAACGAGCACAGTATGCAACATCACCGAGCGCTCAATCAGTGACGTCTGAGTCTTAAGGTCGGTCAAAAATGGGGTGTCTACAGTTGCCCCTCTTTGACAGAACTCGGAAGTCATAAGAATGACGGGAGTGAATGTCAAAGCCCAGAGACGACCCATTTTTGACAAGGCCGAAGACTGAGACAATCAAACAAGATAAACAGAGAATGCGTGCCCGCAGGCGTGCCCGCAGGCAGGGGGCAAAATGCAAAATGATAGGCGTGGAGCCAGATGATCATGCAAATGCAGCAAGCTGTAATGAAGCAGGTATTGACAAATAGATGCAACAGTTTTAAGCAAGAATGCAAAGCAACAACTACATCTCATGCAGTTTAGGAATGCAGAGAATTATTCAATTCTCGTCGCGTCTCACACGGAGAAGATACGATACCTGCGCGATTCGTCTGGTCGCACCAGTCTCAAATGAACCGTACATACAATATCGTGCCTGCAAAATAGAGAAATTTAACCAGAACAATATGCTAACAACATATATTCAATGCGATTCCTATGATTCGAAAAGTTTGACACACACAGTGTCGGCGAATGAATGCAATACAATGCGAGAAAAGATAACGCGCGACAATGCATGTTTAAGCACAGAAGTATAGCACACCAAGAAGTGATGCATGACAACGCAAAGTATTCATGAGAATGCGAGTTATATGCACAACAACGCAAAACGAGTATAAATCAGGGTGCGTGTTTGACATGAAGTGATGAGCCGGAAAACGCGCATTTCGGCGACGGCAACTCAATCGCGGCCTCTGATTCACCTCCCGGAGAGGTCACAACATGTTTAAAAAGGATACACTCTGATTTTGATGAATAATGAGGAGACACGTGTCAGAAACTGCAATTAAAGTTCCGGTGGAGCAATTCGGCGCCAGAAAGTGCACTTTTCTTGAACTTTTTCAGGTCCCGGGAGCTCCGATTTTCTTCAAAATTTGCAGAGAGGTAGGGGAGGGGGTGGGGAACATGGTCGGCCAGCTCTCTTCCCTAGGAGAGGCCATCGGCCAGGGGGCAAAAAGTAGATGGTCGGCCAGCCAGGTTAGGTGGCCGGCCGGCCACTGCCCAAAAGCAGGGGCATTTTGGTCTTTTTCTCATGTTTCTATATATATGCTCCTCCATTGCCTCCGAAATCACACCCAAGGCTGCAAAACTTCCTCCTCTTGTTCTCTAGACCGTTTTCTCTTTCAGATCTGCATTTTATACGCGCCCCCCGGCCTTCCACGCAAGTTGTTTTCGCGAAATCTTCCAGCATTAAGCACTTTGAGCCGACTAAATTTTGATTCCGGGGCTTCTCTTCTCATTTTCACCACTTGAGGTAAGTTTGTCTCATTATTTGGAAAATTTTCCCGGGAGTTGACTTTTGTTGACTTTTCGTTTCCCGAGAGTTGACTTTTGTTGACTTTTTCCAATTTTGGCCCATTTTGCTCATTTTTGCTCCTCTTTGCAGATTTCTCGACATGGCGGGTCATTTCCCTCACGGTGGAGGTTTTCCCGGCGCCGGAGATGACTTTGATGTTATGACATTGCCTCCGAGAGTTCGCCCTTTCATTCCCGATCGATATGCTCCAGCGGTACATAGGCTTCCGCGAGCCACTTTTCGTCATTTCACCGAATTCAACGATCGGGTACCAGGGGATCTTCTCCTACGAGAGCCAGAGCAGCACCTCTCTCATGATGCAGAGGTATTTTACTTTCTTTCCTGCTTTTCCGTGCATTTCATTCCCCTGCCATGCTTAGACACACAGTTTAGCTTATGACGTAGTACTTGCATCCTGAGCATGTGACTTAGCCACGTGAATTTCATGAACACAGCTCATTGCCTGATTGTGAACACATAGTACACATTAGTTAGAACTTGAACACACAGCTCAAACGTTGATCCACCGAACACATAGCTCGAAGTTGAAAATGAGCACACAGCACATACTAACCAAGAATAGAACACACAGTCCCAAAACTCAGATTTTCTGAACGCGCAGCCCAAACTTGAAGCGAACACACAGCCCACTGATTTAAGAGTAGAACACACAGCCCTAAACTCTGAATTACTGAACACACAGCCCAGATTTGAAGTGAACACGCAGCCCAAATACCAAATTTACTGAACACGCAGCCCAGATTTGAAGCGAACACGCAGCCCAAATACCAAATTTACTGAACACGCATCCCAGATTTGAAGTGAACACACAGCCCACTCATTAAGAATTGAACACACAGCCCAAAACTTTGATGTACTGAACACACAGCCCAGATTTGAAGCGAACACACAGCCCACTGATTAAAAGTAGAACACACAATCCCAAAACTTTGATGTACTGAACACACAGCCCAGATTTGAAGCGAACACACAGCCCACTGATTTAAGAGTAGAACGCACAGCCCTAAACTCTGATGTACTGAACACACAGCCCAGATTTGTTGAAGTGAACACACAGCCCACCGATTAAAAGTAGAACACACAGTCCCAAAACTTGAAGTGAACACACAGCCCACTGATTTTCTTTGCATACAACTCAAAAAAAACTTCATTTGCACACAGCTCATTTTCACTTCATTTGCACACAGCTCATTTTCACTTCATTTGCACATAGCTCACTTTCACTTCATTTGCTGATCTACGCATTTATTCTAAATGCAGGTTCGCTCTCGCACCGTGCGAGGATATGGCTCCGTCGCCGCGAGGGAGTGGTATTTTGAGCTTCCGGAAGTTGTCCGGGACTTGGTTGACTTTGCAGGATTCGGGCCATTCTGCAGAGGGTTATCTCATTGTCTCATCAGTAGGACGTTATTCGCTGCTCTGGCGGAGAGATGGTGGGACACCACCAATTCTTTCCATTTTTCTGCGGCCGGGGATATGACCATGACCCCACTGGACTTCGCTATACTCACCGGCCTAGACGTAGGCGGTGGACCCATTCCCTACGACGAGGATATGGGCCAGTGGGAGGCTGCTTGGTTGCATCTGTTGGGGGCACTCCCGCCTGTAGACAGAGGTTCGGGGCGAGTCCGTTATACTTGGTTCTCTTCCCACTTCCGGCGGCCACAGATGGAGCCCGATACTCCTGAGGAGGCGGAGCAGTGTGCCCGTGGTTTCCTCATGTTCCTCTTCGGCACCACCCTGTTCGCCGATAGAGGGAACATGGTAGGGTTGTATCTACTGAGCGCTCTAGTAGACCTATCACAGGTCGGTCAGTATGATTGGGGCGGCGCTGGCCTGGCTACCCTTTATTGTTACATGAGCGCAGTCTCTCGCGGGCGGGGGGACTTACTCGGCGGCTACTGGAGAGCTGGGAGGTACATTCTGTCCTCTTGATTTACATTTTTGCTCCTCATTACTTGTTCACTGCACACACGGCGCACCTTGCATTCTGTATTCTGCCTTTTAGCACCTTGTATTCACATCCCGCACTGCTTTTCTCAGCTATGGGTATATGCATATTTCCCCACATTAGCTCCGGAGATGGAGGTGGCAGGGCCTCCGACGACTCCGTATTCATTGATGTTTGAGGGCGAGCACTTACCGAGGCCTCGGGAGACTCTCTTCTCTCTGCGACAGTACTTCGACACTGTTCGGGCAACAGAGGTATTTTAGAACTCTCAGTTCTTTTTCATTTTCATCTTTGATCAGCTTTGTATGTTCTGATTTCTGATTGATTTGTGCACTGGTTATCTGCAGATCACTTGGCAGCCTTGGGCAGTCTTCGGCGATGATCTCGAGAATCAGTACCCCGGAGGGTCGACTAGTTCCCAGTATAGGTTCCTGCTCGAGGGACCAGTCGGCAGAGCTTGGTTCCTGGGGGAACGCTTCCAGCGCCAGCTATGGGGGGGTAATTCTCAGGACCCTCCTGCTGTGCCTCCAGACACCATGCGGACTGCTGATAGATTATCTCCTGAGGAGGTCAGTAGTGCTATGCAGGGCAGTGATGCTTTATTACATCTCCTTGAGGGGAACTACGCCACCTATCGCCGCATATATCTGATGCCCCCCCTTGACGGGAGTACGGGCTCCACCACGGAGGTCCACTGGCGCACCATCTTCGAGTCGTGCTCGTGCTACAGACATCCCTTCTTCTAGCAGGGCTGGTGCATCTAGAGGTAGAGGTAGTTCGATTCCTCCGATCCCTCCGACTCTCGATCATCCTGGATGGCCAGATATGCCGACCGAGTTGACGGGGTGGCAGTATGGGACTACTTCTCCGATTTCGATCCCTATGGAACCTCCGATGCCTGGTCACAGATATGTCAGAGACCCTGATTCACCACCGGTATGTTTTACAGCTTTGATTTATCAGTCGGACATTTGGACATCCATTCCTTTACTGATAATTTTGCAATTGTGTCTGTAGCCCCCAGTTGAGTACATGGATCAGATGCTCGGGGTGGTGGCCTCACTTGAGGGGATGGTTCTGCGTAGAGAGGCACAGATGTCCATCATGGGCTTCCAGGTACCCTTCATCTCTCTCGCATTTATCATATTTCTGTTAACATGCTGGTTTTGAACATTCCATTGCACTGATAGGCTGTGTAGAGCACATCTGACACACACCCCACTCACATACTGTACTTGCACCTGCTTTTTATGGTTGGACTGATGTATTGCACTTTTCATTTTCAGATGCCTCCCGTATATGCTTCGACACGGGGCGGGCCACCCGGGCCTTCTCAGAGAGGTCGAGGTGCTAGACCTGCTCGAGGTACAGAGACTCGAGGAGCTGGGCCATCCAGGCCTTACCGAGGAGCTCGAGGAGCAGGGTCGTCTCGCAGACGCAGGGCACCCATTGTCGAGGAAGAGGAGGAGGTCGCAGGTCGCGTATCAGAGACATCTCCTGGGGAGGGAGGCTCCGGTCTTGGTTCCGGGAGCGGAGATGAGCCCGAGGGAGATCCGGAGGATGACAGCTCTGATCCAGAAGGTGATGATGATGCAGAGATTATCCCGCAGAAGAGGATGAGAGGGCCTCCCCATTCCCGTTCCCGAGGGCACTGATGTTATTTCCTGCTTTATTTTACTTTTTGGCTAGTAGTTTATAGCACTTTGCACATTGTTAGGCAGTTCTATTCTGTAAAACTTGTACCTTTATTTTGTTGTAAAACATGATGGAATGAAACAGCTTTTGAAAAGATGTTGTATTTGAAATTCTTAGCATTGCATCGCATCAATTTGCACAAAATGGAATTGAATGAAAATGTGCCTCATGTATTCACCGAGTCAGGTAGTGAACTGACGCAACAAATCAAAACAAATCGACTCACTAAGAAATAACAGATTCTTAGCAAGTTTACAACTCGATAAACAAAATACAACAATGTTAATGACTCAATAGACAAAACTTAACAAAATTGTGTAATCAAAAAGTAACAATTCGAAAAAACAAAATGCGACAGCTCGACAAAACTTACAACTCGATAAACAAAACAACAACTCGATAAGCAAAACACAACAAAACGTACTTCGGACGGACAATCTGGATGACGGAGCGTATCCGAAATTGAGAGAAATGGAGGCCTTCGACATTCCTGATGCATGAAAATGCTTCAAACTTTCTTTCGGCGGGCAAAATAGAACCAATTCGAGGCCGAAAACATTTCGCATTTGAAGACGAAAAAGTGGCTGGCCTACTAGAAAAGAGGGCCGGCCGGCCACCTTTCTTACAACCACCGAAATGTTGACACGTGTCCTTTGAATAGTGTTTTGCCTCTCTATAAAAACTCCACTCTTGGAACTTATTCATTTCATCACCTTTCCTCACAAAAATGGAAGCATTTCTCACAGAAAATCTCACATCTTGGATTTCTTCTTTAGATGGCTCGGAGAAATTGAATTTCCGGGGTTTCGGCTTGAATGCACTGTTCACTCTAGGCCGGACTCCACTGCATCTTCCTTTCCTCCATGCCGCGGCAAGGTTTTGGAATCCAGTGACGCATGTCTTCAGCTTCGGAGGGCAAGAGGTATGTCCCACTTTTGAAGATTTTCAAGTTTTGATGGAGTCCGAACACTCAGAAGAGATCTTGCCTCAATCTCGTTTTGGCCATGCCCAAGCTTTAGGGCGGATGTGCTGTCTCAACGCGCATGATGCTCGATCTCTGATCGGTAATGGGATGTTGGATATCCCGAGCCTGATTTACCGATTCTCTGATGCCGGTGACCGCAGCGACCACTATTGGCAGGGTTTTCGACAGCATGCCCTTTGCTTGTGCCTACTATCTCACTTTCTGTTTGTCTCGAGCTCCGGAGGAGCTAACATCCGCTTGATTGAAGTCGCTCAAGGCTTGAGGGAAGGAAAGAGTTGTATCGCCATGACTTTGGCCGAGACATTGATGGGTCTAGATGCCTTCTACCGCCGGGAGACAACCAGGTTTGCGGGGAGTCCACTACTGTTGCAGGTAATGTTTCCCACCCAAGCTCACATGTATTTGCTTACATCACTCGGCCCTCGGGCTCTCTTTTTCTCACAAAACCCTTATCTTACTTTTCTCTCATCGCACATCTCTCTATTCTTTATTCTCTCATTTTTCATCCCTCCCCAAATATGGTTGATGGATAAATTACAAGTTGTGGACTCTTGCCCTGCTTATTCAGCCCGTGGCTACTTCTTTCGGCAACGCCTAGTCAATGCTCCTGATGAGAGCTGGTGGTTTGAATGGATGTGCAATTTATCGGCAAATCGCATTGCGTGGCGCTGCCCCTGGCTCAATCTCCCGGCGATGAGCTATAGCATGTTCCAGGATACCGGGATCCGTCTGATCGGCCTGACCCATTGTGTATTCTATTTCCCATTCCGTATTCTGCACTAGTTTGGCCATGATCAGACTTGCCCACCAGAGGGACTAGAGTATCCGGCTACATTCCCAGTTCGAGGTGCACATCTTGCCCGGCATATTACAGCTTGGAGGACCAGAGAGCTCTTGTCCCCCGCCCCTGTTTTCAGTTGCACTTTATCTGACGAGTGCTGGGATTGGCTCAACGAAGAAGCACAAGTTGGGCCTAGGTTGGCATCAGAGGCTTCAACTAGCTCTGGAAGGGGGCGCAGGGACATCTGACTTGACTATGCCCCAGATTTATTGCTTTGTTAGTACTTTCAAGTTTTCGTCATGAATGTAATAAAAAGCAACTTCAATTGTATGCAAGAGCAAAAGAACTCTGTTTCGAAATCAATGAAATTGAAGGTTGTGGTACTGAAAATTCTCCACTTTGGTCCAAAAATGGTCTTAGTTGTGAAAAGATTAATTTGAACAAAGTCAACTTTTATTAAAACTTTTCAAAACTATTTTCGATATGGATCAGAACTGGACACGCCTGAGATCTGCCACTGAGGTGCACAACCCCGGATCCTAGCAACTGTAAAGTTGCCCCTAGTCTGAAAAGTGCCTCGGCAATTCATAGCAACGGAAAGTTGCCCCTAGTCTGGATGATGCCGTAACACTTCATTGCAACGGAAAGTTGCCCCTAGTTTGAATAGCACTGTACCGGAGATCGCAATAAATGCTGATGAACAAGGATGACTGAGATGATCAAAATGGACAAAGTTGATCGGGGAAAATGTTTCTGGCTGAACTTCAAGAAGAAGCTGCCTACGTATCCCAAAGGTGGGAATCAAGCCTTACGTAGTTCAGGCTTAGGTTCGCTCGGGTATTTTTACTCTCCTTTTGCGCTCTAACTTTTGCCAAGGCCGCCCTTTGCGGGTTTTCAACCTTGCGAGCTCAGTTTTTATAATTTCAAATTTTCTATGCTCTGAGTTTTGCTTAGGTCGCCCTTTCGGGTTTTCGGCCTAGCGAGCCTCTCAAGGGTAGTATTTCTTCAACTTGTCCATGTTGATCGGTTGGGAAAACTCTAAGCCATCTAGATCCATCAGAACCACAGCTCCACCTGACCAGATAGACTTAATAATGTAAGGACCAGTCCAATTGGGTCTGAACTTGCCCCTTGGGTCGTGGATGGGAGCTCGGTTGTCCTTGAGCACCAAATCTCCTTCTTTCAAATTCCTGGACTTAACCTTCTTGTTAAAAGCCCGGGCGATTCTGCGTTGATAACCCTGAACATGGTACAGTGCTTTCAACCTTCTCTCATCAAAAAGCATGAGTTCCTCGAATCTATTCTGCTGCCAATCCGCTTCGGCTATCTGGCACTCAGCCAATACTCGCAAAGACGGAACCTCAATCTCAATAGGTAGAACGGCCTCCATCCCATAAACCAAGGAATAGGGAGTCGCCTCGGTAGAAGTTCTGATTGAAGTCCGGTAGCCCCACAGAGCAAACGGCAGCTTATCTGGCCAGTCCCGGTAGGTCTCCACCATCTTCTGCAATATACGCTTGATATTCTTGTTGGCGGCCTCAACCGCTCCATTGGTTTGCGGCCGGTAGGTAGACGACTTATGAAAAGCCACATTGTATTTCTCCAACAAGTCTATCACTTCCTTCTTGAAGTGGGAACCATTGTCAGAAACTATCTCATTTGGGACTCCGTAGCGACAGATGATGTTGTTTCTGATGAATTTTGCGACGTGTGAAGCCTTCAACACTGCATAAGATTGGGCCTCAACCCACTTTGTGAAATAATCTATCGCTACCAAGATGAACTCATGCCCATTCGACCCCTTCGGCATAACAGCTCCAATCACATCAATTCCCCAGACAGAAAATGGCCATGGCGAAGTCATGTTGTATAGCTTTGACGGCGGAATGTTCATGCGATTTGCATGGATCTGACATTTGTGGCATCGCCGGACGAAACCAATACAATCCTCTTCCATGGTGGACCAGTAATAACCTTGTCTAAGGATCTTCCGTGCCAACATCACCCCATTCATGTGTGCACCACATTCACCCCCGTGGATGGCTTCCATCAGACGTTTGGACTCTTCAGCATCAACGCACAGTTTATGCATTCCCAGATGACCCCGTTTATACAGTTTCCCCCCGCAGATGATGAACTGAACTGCCATTCTTCTGATTGCCCTCTTGTCTTTGGCATTTACCCCTAGCGGGTAGATTTCCTTCTCCAGAAAGTTCCAGATATCGTAGTACCAAGGGTGTTCGTCCTGAACTTCATCTATGGCTGCAATCGACTCATAAGCAGGTGCAAATTTCTGATCGATAATGACTGGACGCATTCGGACTCCACACGGGATGTCTATCATGGATGATAGAGTTGCTAGCGAATCTGCGAACTTGTTGTTCTCTCTTAGTAGATGAGTGAAATTTAACTTTTCAAACCGAGGAATCAGCAAGTCCAAGGTCTGGTGATACATCATCATATTTTCCTCTTTTACTTTTCAGTCTCCTTTAGCTTGAGACACAACAAGGTTCGAGTCCCCAATGACGTCCAGCCGTCTTGCCCCTAGTTCCAAGGCTGCTTCCAAACCAGCAATGCACGCTTCGTATTCTGCTTCATTGTTTGAGACTTTGAATCGGAGTTTGAAGGCTAGAGGGATACGGGAATTGTCGGGTGCTATCAGCAACACTCCTATCCCATACCCATGTTGATTTGACGCTCCGTCAAAGTACATCGTCCAAGTTTCGTTGTCGATATGCAGAATTGCTTCATCTGGGAACAGATACTCAACTGCTTCATCCCCCTCAACCGGGTGGTCGGCAAGGAACTCTGCCACTGCTCTTCCTTTTACTGACTTGCGCGTCACATATGTGAGATCAAATTCGGAGAGCAACAGCAACCAACGAGCTAGCCTACCCGTAAGCGCTGGTTTCTCGAAAAGATATTTGATGGGATCGAGTCGTGAAACCAACATTACAGAGTGAGCTAACAGGTAGTGCCGCAGCTTCCTGGTAGCCCATACCAGAGCTAAGCAAGCTTTTTCGAGCGGTGTATATCGGGTCTCATACTCCAGCATTTTCTTGCTTAAATAATAGATGGCTTTCTCCACCTTATCTTCTGATTCTTGTGCAAGCATGCAGCCCATTGTGGTCTCAGTTACTGACAGATACAAAATCAACGGTTTCCCTGGTTCTGCTGGTGATAAAACGGGTGGGTTCTGTAGATATTCTTTAATCTGTTCAAATGCAGCTTGACATCGGCCGTCCCATTGGAACTTCTTTCCTTTCTTGAGGAGGCCAAAAAGTGGTTCACAAGTCAAGGTTAATTTTGAGATAAACCGTCTTATGAATTGCACTTTACCCAGAAAGCCTCGCACCTCCTTTTCAGTCCTTGGTGGTGGCATTTCTAAGATGGCCTTGATTTTGGAAGGGTCGACTTCGATGCCCCTTTGTGTAATCAGAAACCCCAGCATTTTTCCCGCTGTAACACCAAATGTACATTTCTGAGGGTTCAGCCGCAACCGGAATTCCCTGATCCTTTGGAAAAACTTGTGCAAGGCGGTGTAGTGGCCCTCTCTTTCCTTGGACTTGACAATCATGTCGTCCACATACACCTCAACCTCTTTGTGGATCATATCGTGTAGTATTGTGGTCGCGGCCCGTTGATAAGTAGCTCCAGCGTTCTTCAACCCAAATGGCATAACTCTGTAGCAGTATGTCCCCCACGGGGTGGTGAATGCAGTCTTTTCCCTGTCCTCTGGCACCATCACTATCTGGTTGTACCCTGAGAAGCCATCCATGAATGAGAGCAATGCATGCCCTGCTGTGAAGTCCACTAACTCATCGATGTGCGGTAGGGGAAAGTCGTCCTTCGGACTGGCTCTGTTTAAATCCCTGAAGTCTACACACACCCGGATCCTGCCATCTTTCTTTGGCACCGGAACAATGTTGGCCAACCAAGTCGGATATTCAGAGACTAGCAGGAAACCTGCGTCGATTTGCTTGGTGACCTCTTCCTTGATCTTAAGAGCCCAATCCGGGCGGATCCTTCTGAGCTTCTGTTTGACAGGTCGGGCCTCGGGGTCAAGGGGGATCCGATGCTGTACAATCTCAGGATCGATCCCAGGCATGTCTTCGTAGGACCACGCGAAAACATCTTTGAAATCTTTTAATAAAGCGACTAAGCGCTCGCGTTCCTCTGAAGACAGCATGGACCCGATCTGGACCAGCCGCGGGTCCTCCTCAGTACCAATATTCACAGAAATGATTTCATCCATTAATGGCTTAACAAATCTCTCTTGCTCTTGCTCAATTAAACGTTGTAAAACCGGAGGAACTTCGTCCTCGTCGTTTTGATCAAAACTTTGAAAGTCCGAATTAATGCAATAAATTAGGGGCACAGAGAAGTACTCAGAAACCACAGTTGCCTGATTCTCATTAAGTTCATCCAAATCGTCCTCGGTTACAATAGACTCAAATGAGAAAGAAAAAGACGACCTGGACAAGACTGTGGCATCCGGGTTGACACCCCCAGGAGTACCAGACTCAGACTCATTTGAGCTGGAATCTGATTCCGACTCACAGGACTCGGTGGAATCAGACTCCGGCTCACTACCTGACCCGGTGCTGCTGGATAAGAATCCCTCCTCATACTGCCAAGTGAGGGAGGGTGCGATTGATGCATCCAAGATAGCTGCTGGCTGGCTCGCGGCCATTTCATTCCCAATCATGGAAACCACGGCGTTATTCCCCAAGCAATCTTGGTCGATCAGAGGATCAGAGAGGAGACTTGCCAGTGCTACCCCCATTTCTAATTCCGTGCCCTCAGAATCCTTTGCCTTATTCTGCTCAGCCTCAGTTGTTGGGTCTGTCTGCTCTGTGGCAACGTCATCCCCGGATAGTTGCAGGTCGAAGAAGATTTCGAAACCTGGTACGCGCTTCTTCTCCGCGTTTAACCATGGCTCTGGGAAGCCGCAAAATGGAAAATCTTCCCCCTCCCGGACAAAGCGTCCGTTCAGGGTACCCCAGATGGGCCTGTGCATTAAATCAAAAGGCTTCCTAGCCTGCTTCGCTCTGGCTCTGCCGGTCATTTCCTTTCTTTTTCTCACCCAATCTTCTTTGGTGGGCAGATAACCCAGTCCAAAGATATGTGGATTGTGTGGCACTTCGGCCAACGTTGCGACTCCTTTCCTGCCGCTTTTTCCCAATCCCATCCCGGGGATATGTTGGAGCTTGTTCATGAGGTAGACGGCTTGAGCGCTGACATACACACCCTCATTCATAGCCATAATGTTTTGCACCGTCCGGGCCTCAGCCAAAGTAAATCCCGATATGAACATGTCCTCCATGCCGTGTTCGATCTCCAGGGCTGGCGTAGATACCTCCGGAGGGGGATGGATTGATGAATTCCCAAAAACAATGGCTACTCCCTTTCCATAGGGGTACTTCACCATTTGATGTAGAGTAGATGAGACTGCCTTCACTTGATGCAACCAGGGTCGCCCCAAAAGCATGTTAAAGGATGCGGGGACCTCCAAGACATGAAAATCTACCTCGTGTTGCCCAGGCCCAATCTTGGTTTGGATTTTTACTGTCCCTAGAACATCCCTACTTGTATTGTCGTAGGCTCTGATTACTTGAGTGGTCGGTGTGAAGTCCGCAGGCTTTAACCCAATTGCATACGCCGTTCTTGCTGGGCAGACATTGATAGCGGACCCGGTATCAACAAGTACCACCGGAATCCATTTGTCCCTGCATTCTACAGAGATGTAGAGGGGTCTATTATGATCCACGCCCTCAGGCGGCAATTCCTTATCTGAAAAGGTCAATGCCGGGGAACCTCCTCCCGGAAAGACCAGCCCAACCAGCTGCTCTGGTGTAGTTTCGATGGAGAGTTTGGCCTTGTCCATAGCAGATAGGACAGCCTGTCTATGCACCCTTGAAGCCATAAGCAGTCCCCAGATGGAGATGTCTGCTTGTATTTTCTTTAGCTGCTTCAGTACAGCCTCTTCTTCAACTTGCTTCTCTCTCTGTTTCTCTGCCTCTTTGTCTTTTCCTGACGCCTCGGGTTGGTCTAAGTGTGGGGGCTTGAAGTACCGCCCACTTCTAGTCATATGGTCCACTTCCTCAAGGTACCAAGTACTGTCTGGTTGATCACCTGCCCAATCTTCGTCTGTGTGGGCAAGATACAAATCGTCATCTTCCCACCACATTCCATTAGCGTCTAGCAGGCACCTGTCTGGTTCCGGCTTGTTTGCGCTCTCAGCATTTCCCTCCCACATGCTCACAGCATGTTCAGTTTTCGTGCTTACAGCACTTTCAACTTCCTCATGGTTCTTTGCTTTTCGGATCCTCTCAGAATCCCATCTCTTTTCTTGTTCCTCCAATGTCAGTTGTTCAGTTTTCAAAGTGTCTTGGTCCCGAGCGAAATTCTTCGTACCGGCGCTCTCCGGCAATTCAATCTGACCCTCGGCCCTTCCGGCCACAAATGGTACAATATCTGGCTGATCATCCAACCACCCGACGACTTCTGCTGACTCCTCGTATTCAAACCAGTTGATTGATGCATCCCCTGATTCCTGATCGTTGAAAAACTGGAGGTTGGCAAAGTCATCTTCCACCGTTGTCAGATCATCCCCCGCTGATTCAAGTTTGTCCCCCCGGATCATACACAATTCAGCCTCTTCCGACAGCCCCACACTCAGCTTTGGTTGGCTCATTGACAAGATATATCCACTCGGATCATAAGCTCTGCCAGCTAAATTCTCAGACTGCTCCACCCCAAACTCAACAATTTTGCTCTCCTCGGAAGCCGGCCCCGTTCCCTTCTCGGTGGTCACCACCTTTGGCTCAGGTTGGGTTGTGGAGGTGTCCATCATGCACAAGTCAGTGCTATCAGGAAGGATCACCTCCGGCTTGGGTAAGTGGGAGGGAGTGATATAGATACTAGGGTCGTAAGACACGCCCCCAGTTTGGATGAGGTTGATTCTTTTGGGTGGATCTTGGTTATGTGCTGGGAGTGGGTTGGTTGTGACGTTGGGTCTTTCGGGAGGTAGAATGATGTTTTTGTCAATGAGGTCCTGAACCTCGTGACGCAGCCTGTAACATTGGTCGGTATCATGACCATGCTGCTGGTGGTATTTGCAATATTTGGCTGGGTTGTGGGAAGGGGGGAGTGGATTTGGAGGGGGCCTCGGTTCCAAGGGTTTCAGATGCCCCTTTCTGAATAGAACCCCGAGGACTTTGGACAAAGGCATATGTAGTGGGGAGAAGGTTCGTTGACCCCTGGGTTGGTATCTTGAAGCTTGGTTACTGCTCCCAGATGCATCAGAAAAAGGTGTGGCCGCTGCGGACCTTGGTTGGGGAGGGGGATTGGTGGTGACCATTCCGACCTCTGAAGTTCTTGCATTGGTAGAGCCGCTCGGGCCTGCATTATTACTACGGTTGAATGTTCTTCGGGGTTGATCCCGATCTTGGTCAATCAACCCTTGCTTCATAGCATCCTCTATTTGCACCCCCATATCATGTAAGTCCGCGAAGGTGGGGAAAGGAACGACAATCATCTTCTGCATTAACTTCGGTTGGAGATTGCGCACAATCATCCGAATTTGGTCTTTATCAGTCGGCCTCAAAGTCATCATCGATGCCTTGGCTCTCCACCGAGTTACAAAATCAGAGAAACTCTCTTTCTGTTCCTGCCTTGTAGTCTCGAGATCACGAGTTGTGACCTCGATTTGCGTGTTGTACGAATATTGTGCAAGGAAGGCCTCAGCCATCTCATCCCAGTTTGTTTTCACATCATCTTCCAGTTTTGCATACCAAGTGGATGCCACACCCGATAAAGTTCGACCGAACAGGGAAAGCTTTTGCGGTCGGGTTAGGCCCATTGGTCTTAGGATGTCTGAAAATAGCCGGAGGTGAACCATGGGGTCCCCGGATCCATCAAAGCGATCGATCTGGGGCATCTTAAATCTGTTCGGCAATGTCACGGCTACATTAGTATAGCCGTCTTCAATGTCTGGGATGGCCTTCACCCCCTGTGATTTTTTGAAGAGCTTTTCCAACTTGCTCAATTTCAGAGCTGTCTGGTCTACCTCGAACTCAAATGGAGAGTCCGGGTGGTTAGGTGTCAGGTTCTTAGACAGTTGCGGTAGAAGCGGGGGCGGAGCCAGCCCCGTTGGAAGACTCGTGTCCTCTTGAGTGTTCTGAAGGTTTGGCAGAGTGTTCTGTAGATTTGGGAGGGTATTTTGGGTATTCTGGGCATTCTGGGGATTTGGAGGGGCATTCTGGGGATTTTGACCAGCAGGGGTCTGTTCAGGTAAGGGGGCCTCGGGTGGAGGAGGGACCTGTTGTGAAGCAGACGCTGCGTTCTGCTGTTGTAATCTGGTAATCAACTCAGACTGCTGGGCCATGACCGCAGCTTGTTGTTTAGAAAACTCCGCCTGGCGGATAGCATCGTCTTGCATCTGTTTCATGCTCTCACTCATCTGGCGCATCATCGCCTCCATGGCTGTATTCTGTTGTTCCATCTGAATAACCGGCAAGTGTATCTCTATAGCAGAAACAGGAATCTCAACCCGACTATCTGACACTAGAGTAGACTGCTGTTCCGGTGATCTCTGTTCTAGCGGACTGCGCCTCCTCGGCCTTCTTCTGGTGACTGGGGGTAAAGAATGGAACACTGGATGTCCGTCAACTAGATCCTCGGATCGGTTAAGTCGGCGACCTCATGTCCAGATTGCTTGGGGAGTATCGACTGGCTCGGAAGCAATCGTGCTACAAACTGCCCTAGCAAAAAGATAATAAAAAAAAGGAAATAAATGACCAGAAAAATGGGCAGCATAACAGCTTAATTTAAATACACACAACACACAGTCGGGCATATAACACGCAGTTTAATAAGCTGGAAATACACTGTCCTCAACCATTGATCACTGTTCCTGTATCACTGTTCCCCTAAACTGAATCTGATATCCGCAGACAACTGATTCTCAGATACTGTATGGTGCCCGCAGGCCTGATACCCAAACTCAAAAACTGATGCCCGCAGGCTTGATGCCCAAACTCATACTGATATATGCGTTCCCTGTAGAGGCACACTCTAACAAGCACATAACAGATAAGTGAGAGCCAAAACACCCCTATGTTGGGGTAGGGTTTCCCTGTCCTATTTTGTCAGGAGCTAGGGTTTCACTACGCACGCAGCGGCTTCAAACAACCTATAAACGGGTAAGCAACCTGTCCTAGTTTGGAATGGTCACTATAGATCCGAATATGCACTAGGTCGAATGGTCAAAAAGGGTGCCCCGGTGAAACCGGGGTTTGTGTTCCCATACTGGCAGAGCCCGTAACCGATCAGCCTTACGGACATGCCTTGACAAGACAAGCCTCCGGCAAACCGCTCAGGAATAGCAGATGGCAAACACGGTGTCCTAGGCGCACCAATGCAAATGCAATGCAAAGAAACACACAAGTGTACTCAAAACCAGATATCATGAGTTCGAGTCAAGTTCTCTAAATCCCCAGCAGAGTCGCCAGAAACTGTAACAAGCCCGCGAGGGACCTCGCTACAGTTCGGACTCGATTTTTGTTGCGGTTCCAAATCTCGAACCAAAGAGTCCAAATCCGGCAAATCGTTTTGAGAAAAACAGATTTTTTGAAAGAAGTACCAAACATGGACTGCTTTGCCAGATAACAGAGTCGCCACCTAAATATTTTAAAATGGGAAATTTAGGAAACCCTGACTCGGTGCCAAAAGGCCACGTGTCCGTCATCACCAAAGTTGGCTCGGGAACTTGGGTACGATTGGGGAAGGTCACATCGTGAGCACCCCCGCTCGCCCGGTCAAAGACCGGCCTCTACTAACCATGATATCTGTTTTTGAAAACATTGTGAGTTCTTATTCTGGTTATTAGCCTAGGTTACTATGTGATGTGCACAGCATACAAGTATAGACTGAATCGCCTGAATTGGAACTAAACATCTCATGTTTGTTTGTTTGAAAATGGTGTGAAGGTGCTACCCTCAGGTAGGCTAAAATGCGGATTTGTCACCCTCAGGTGGGCTTAGAAGAACAATGGTTTTGCCACTATCTAGTGGGCTTAAAACAAACAGTCAATGATTTGTTCCACTTCAGATAACTCAACCTCCACCTACAGGCATTCAAGGCAGTTATATCACATAAGCACATAGCCTCATGGTAAGCATGCTATCATGGCAACACTCACACGCATGCAAGGATGCTAAAGCGTAAAACTTACCAAGTACTCCAAGCCAAAACAGGAAACTGATTAGAAATCCATGCATGGACCTAAGCATACTGAAATGTCTAATGCAACACATGCAAAGATGCAAACTATAGCAGGCTCGGCTATTCTAAAGATGGCATGTGAAATGCTACAGCTATCAAGTACTCAATTTGGAATTGAAATACAGATGCAGTTTGTATGATGCGCCGAGCCCGGTGCATGCAAAACAGATGAATGATGCAAACATGTTGTCATACTGTATGCTAATTGAAATATGCCCTATATCTAACCACCATAAGCGGGTAAATAAAAGGGAGAAAGAAATGGGGGTTGGGAGACATACATCACACTCACACACCCTTATTACAATTATGCCCTCGCGCAGAGGGTCCGAATAAATAATACAGTCCGAAATAAAAGAATAATACAGATTCTAATTAATTGACAAATCAGTTACAAAAAAAAGTAAAACTGACATGCAAGCCAGGGGCTGCCTTGCTGTTGATGAATGACGAATGCCGGACGGCCTCGGGCGGAAATCCACTGGGATGCCCTAATTAGCCTCTGTTTGCAATATTTCTCGAAATGCGCGCCGGATTCTGAAAAGTTGTTGGTCCTCGATTTTGCTGTAACAGAGAGCAGGAAAAGGGCATAGCAATGTATTTCACAAATATATGCATGCCTCGATCCTCGTCCCACCAATCACGCATATCGATGCATGATGGCCGAGGAGTCGGATTGCACAACTCAATATCGGATGAATGCAGATGAATGCTATAACTAAACCTAACTCCATCATGGGTAATCCGGAGTGTCGGTGACCTGGGAATTGAGACCCGTTCCGTCACTCGGAGTACGAAACGTATCTCGTTTCCCGTGCCCGGGCTAATGCCTATCCCGAACACGATGCAATATGCATGATATGCATGAAATGCAACTAAGATACAGCCTAGTATGCACAATGCTGATGAAAATGAGATGCCTCGAAATACGCACCCACGGGCACGCAAACCGAGGCGATGATGTAAAATGTAAATCGGATAAAACAGAGTGCCTCGAAATGCGTGCACACGGGCACGCAAACCGAGGCGGTGATGTGAAATGCAAATCGGATAAAATCAAAGTGCCTCGAAATGCGTGCACACGGGCACGCAAACCGAGGCGGTGATGTGAAATGCAAATCGGATAAAACCGAAGTGCCTCGAAATGCGTGCACACGGGCACGCAAACCGAGGCGATGATGAAATGGAATGAAATGGCATGCGGAATGCCACGATGGGCTTACGCCAACATGAGAGGACCTCAGCCGCACTCACATAAGCTGCCGTCGGATAAAACAAAGCTGCCTCGAAATGCGTGCCCGCGGACACGCAAACCGAGGAATGCATAAAATGGCATGGAAATGATATGCGAGAATGCAAACTAAATTCCAGCAACTAAACGAAGGTAAAACAGCCTCAAAATGATGATAAAAAAAAAGCACCCGATGCCCGGAATGTTCCCGAAATGCGATATTTAGCCCCCGAAATGGCCTACAGCTATGCTATACATGCAAAATTGACACATGACAGAAAAAACAGTAGCAAGGCAGCCCCAAAAATAGTATTTTTTTAGTACAAAGCATGGCCAAATTGTAAGCATAGGTATGGCAACGATAGCTTGCAAAAATACGGAAAAAGAGAGGATTTACAAAGCAAGTGGTATCTACAATGCTCAAACCCAAAAAAGAAGTTCTACAAAATTAAAGAGGGACCAAAAATATGCATATTTACAGTAGATGACATCCCCCAAATCAGTGTAGAAATATAGCAAACAAAGCATGCAAAATAGAGGGAAAGCATGGATTCAAAGCAAGTGGAACATAGAGTGTGAAAATAGTGTTGAGCCCTTCTTCAATGTTGAAGAGGGGCTCAAAATAAGCACAATCTCAGTTCATGGAATGCTCCAAATAAGATCACAAATAGGATAAAAATAGCATGCAAAATAATGGCCTAAAGAGTGGTATTGAAAGAAGTGTATCATGGAGACACCAAATGAGGTTGAGCCCTTCTACAATGTTGTAGAGGGGCTCAAAATAAGCACAAAACCAGTAGGGGTCAAAGCCCAAAAACAGAAAGGAAATAGGGTAAAAAGTTGATGGAAAATTATGCTATAAAAAAGGATTTGGAGACTTACCCTTGAAGATCCAAGTGTTGCTACCTCTTAGCTTGAATTTGTTGCTTCCTACCCCTTGAAAATCACTCCTTTGCTGCTGGAAAGGTAATGGTGATGGTGAGGCTTAGGGTTGATGAAGGATTGGCCTAGATGCTTGAAGTTGTTTGGAGGTTTTTGGCTATGGAAATGGAGGAGTTGGGAGAGGGAGTCTTGAGATCAAATTTTCTAACCCTAGGGAAGGGGCTGTCCAGCCCTTTAAATAGGCCAAGAAGGGTGTAAAAGGGGAGGGAAATGCATCCAAGCTTTCCCTCCCAAAATATCCCCCGGATGGGGAGATATTTGGACAAAAATATCCGGACAGCTGGAATGGGCTGGAAAGCAAGAAGCTGGCCGGCCAGGTGGTTTTCTGCAAGGTGGCCGGCCGGCCACCCCACCTGGTCGGCCAGCCACTCACCATGGCCGGCCGGCCACCCCCAAAAAATGAAGTAAAGATTTTCTGGCCGACCACCATGCAAAGGTGTCCTCCCAAGTGTGTAGAATAAGGCCCCAGGGTCGGAATCTGGCAACTCTGAAGCAGATGTCACAACATAGAGCTTGAAGGAGAGGCTCAAAAATGAAATGCACAATTGCTGGCCGACCACCAACTTTTGGTGTCCTCCCATGTGTGTAGAACAAGGTTCCAAGATTGAAAATGGGCAACACTGAAGCAGGAGTCACAACATAGGACTTGAAGGAGAGGCCCAAAAATGAAATGCACAATTGCTGGCCGACCATACCCTTTTGGTGTCCTCCCATATCCCCTGATCACAGATATGTAGCTTTGGTTGGAAGAAAATACCCCTAGGGTGTTCAACATTGGCCCGGAAGTGAGCGAAACGGGCGCCGGAGAAGCGAAACTGGTTATCTGGGATAATTGCTGGCCTTCCACCCCCCAGTGATCTTCCTAGTGTTGAAACAGAGGTACCTGCCAAGTTTTAACAAAAACTAATGAGAAATGAATGCTCGGGACCAAAACCGGGCAATTCGGGATCCCGAAAATGGGCTGTAGGTGCCGGAAGTGGTGTTCAGCAGCGAAGTGGGTATCTGCGACCTCAGTGTCCCTCGGAATGATGAAACAGAGATACCTGCCAAAAACCGGAGAAAACTGATGCAAAATGAAAGTTCGGGGCCAAAACCGCGCAGTTCGGGGTCCCGAAAACCGGCTGCAGGCACCGAAAGTGGCGTACGGCCACGAAGTGGGCATCAGGGGCCCCAGTGTTCCTCGGAACATTAAAACAGAGGTCTCCGCCAAAAACCGGAGAAATCGGAGATGGTTAGACGGTCCCGAACCGAGGCACACGGCCTGACGGTCCCGAAAACCGGGAACCGGGCTCCGAAATGGGCAAAATGGCCTACGGCCACGAAAAGTAGCTCACGGCCACCGAGAGATAGTCTACGGGACCACTCCCTTCCCTCAGGAAAGAAAACAGAGAAAACCGAGTCTGGTTCGCAAACCGAGACAAAGCACACAAGAGGGTTCGGAAGTCCGGAGGCAGGGCGCACGGCCGCGACTCTGAGACTCCTAAACGAGCACAGTATGCAACATCACCGAGCGCTCAATCAGTGACGTCTGAGTCTTAAGGTCGGTCAAAAATGGGGTGTCTACACATAGCTACGAACCTCTCTTCTTTTTTCTTCTTTTTTTGTGTGTGTGTGTGTATTTGTATGGGTTCTGAAAATTGATACACTAAGATTTTTATCTAAGGTATTTAGTAAGAATAATTATTATATCGAATCCTAATTAAAATAATTTATAAACAACAAATATTGAACACCCACAAAATTATTATTCTTAATAGGGTCTTTGTTAGTGATAGGATTTGGTTAATTTAAAACTAATTAATTAATTAATTAATTAATTAGTTTTTTTTCAAGAATAATTTAAATATGGGTTTTCACAGTTCAGGACGGTGATAGATGTTGAACCATCGAGCCCTCTTCGCTACATAATCGGAGCAACGATCATGATGATCGTCGTCGTATTACCCCTCATTCTCCTCCCCACAGACCCAATCTTTGGTCTCATCCGTACGGCTCCTCATCTGCCTCAATCTTTCTCCTCTCACCTCCGATCGCTTCCCTTCCGTCTAGTGCGTCGTCGGCTCCAAATTTAGATTCTACAATCGCAACACAAAGCAAGCCACGACCCTCAATTGCAAACTCTCTGTTAAACTCGAGTCACCGTGTAGAGGCAGAACCAGGTACTCAGACACACGACACTGCATTATACTCTTAAGCTGAGTCTCTTTTTTGAAATTGAGAGTATTCTCAGTTTATAATATTCTCAATTTTAATCATGAAAAAAAACTCAATTCAGCAATCTAATGTGTCAGGTTCACAGAATTATCTTTCTTTTCAATCCCATACTTTTCTCAAGAGCCAAACAAATTGTGATCAAGCAAGAAGAGAACACATACCTCAGGACTTGATGTGGTTTGCTTCTGCATCATATCGAGCTTCGATTTCTCCAAAGTCACCGCACCAAAAGCACCAAAAAAATTAAGAGATTTCTCAAAACTGATAATATTCTCAGTTCATACTAGGAAAAAAATTGAGAAATTTCTTACTTTTGATAATTATATACTGAAATCATTCTCTGTTTTGAAAATTGAAGACATTCTCGATTTTGAAATTGAGAACATTCTCAGTTTTGGGATTAAAGGGTAAAACGTCTTTTTACCTATAAATGGGATTTATTGGTTCAAAAACTTTTTGACAGGATTTAAGCTACCACGAAATATGTAGACATAACTTTTTGGTAATTAATCCTTTAATAAAAATAGTTACCAAAAGTATAATTAAAATTTTTAAAAATTATTTATAATATCCCAAAAGATACAATTATATAAAAATGATATTTTTTAGATTTTTTTTTCTTTCACTTTAGTTTAAAAAAAAAATTTGAAACAAGGTTTTGAAAATCAAACCAAACATGCATTCAATTTTTAATTTTGCCCAAGTGATCATGGAGAGAATACTTAAGTGCCAAGGTAAGTGAGATTTGAGGTTCGAGTCTATGGAGAGATGTTAATTTGCGTTATAATTTAACTACTAAGAGCATCTCCAATGGAGCTGCTATATCAGTTGCCAAAGCTAAAAAATGACAGAAATGGCAAAAATCAGTCTCCAACGGTCTGCTATTTCACTTGCCAAAGATGGCAGATGCCATATGTGTTCTCAAATATGGCAAGTGAAATAGCAGATGCCAACCTTGACAGATCAACAAAATCCAACAGAAATTGGCACCAAATTCAGTTGAGAAAACAACAGAATTAATCCAGTAGGGAAGCTATTTTCCAAAATCAAACCCAATTTTTACAATTAAGCAAATTTCACATGAAGACAGATCGTGTATATATATATGATCAAACCCATGAAGACAACTTGTATATATATATGATCAAAATCAAACCCAATATATATATATATGATCAAACCCATGAACCTCTGCTGACCGTATATATATATAAATATGTGATCAAAATCAAACCCAAAACATATATATATATATATGTATATATAAATATGTGATCATGTTGTTTTTTTATTTTATTTTTTAGTATTTTGTACTTCACAATGTAAACAAAGACATTTTATGAAAAGACATTAACTGACATTAAAACACATTGTAAAATAAAAAGACATTTGCTGGCATTAAATGACATTAACTGTCATTAAAAAAATAAAATGCAAACTTAATCTAACTCTCCAGCTTGGGACCACAAATGTTCAATTAGATCATTACGAATTACATTATGGGCTTCAACAGATCTAATCCTTTGCCGATTCAACATAAATTGAGCGTACTCCTCATTCGGATCGCGTGACACTTGACAGCCCAAATTACTGGTATCTGTCTCAAGTTGTGCTGCACTGCGTTCATTTTCTGGAATATCACACTCGTCTTCAATGATCATGTTGTGCAAAATAATACACGTCTTCATGATGTAGTACAGATCCTCATCACTCCAACCTCTAGCTGGCACGCTGACAATATTAAATCATGCTTGGAGCACTCCAAATGCCCTTTCGACATCTTTCCGACATGCCTCCTGCATCCTCGCAAATAGTTGTCTCTTTGCGCCTTGAGGTTGGGATATTGTTTTCACAATCGTTGCCCAATGAGGATAGATACCATCAGCAAGATAATACCCCATGGTGTATGCGTGATTGTTGATGGTGTAATTGGCAGCAGGGGCACGTCCTCTAGTTAATTCAACAAATAAAGGCGACCTGTCAAGAACAGTAATATCATTTAGAGAGCCAGGCATGCCAAAGAAAGCATGCCAAATCCACAAGTCGTAGGAGGCAACTGCTTCGAGTACAACTGTTGGTTTGTGATAGTGTCCAGTGTAAGCACCGGCTTGGGCACTTGGACATTTATCCCAACGCCAGTGCATACAATCCAAACTCCCTAACATTCCAGGAAACCCGCGTTGCTCTCCTTCTTGCAATAATCTGGCGACATCTGCTTCATTTGGAGATCTTAAGTAAACGGCTTCATAGGTAGCAACAATTGATCTGGTAAAAAAATTTAAGGCGGCAATTGCAGTACTTTCGCCGATTCGAATGTACTCGTCTACAGCATCAGCAGGCACGCCGTATTGGAGGATCCAAAGTGATGTAGTCATCTTCTGTACACCGGATAATCCAGGAGCACTAGTGGCATTACAGGTTTGGATGAAGTACTCATTCACTTGTTGAATATCGTGTAAGATACTAACAAACAACGACCGCCTCATTCGAAAACGTCTTCAGAAGTATTCTTCTGAATAGATAGGATTATCTGCAAAATAATCTCTATAAATTTGTTCGTCGCCTTTGACCCTCTCACGATTAATGTATCGACGACCACTTGTGGAAACCAGCACGTCTGGTTTGTTGGTTTAGGCTTAACATTTGTAATCTTTGTTGTTGCGCTGTGAATAGTTGCATCATGATGATATCATCATCAGATGATGAAGATTCATCAAAATCTCCATTTAATATGGCTTTACTCAAATTGTTCATTGTAGGTGGATGGGTGAGTAGGTGAATATGAAAATTGTAGAAAATCTTCTTGGTGGGTACAGAGAGTTTTGAAGATATGAAAATGATAGGTAGGTGAATATGAAAATTGTAGAAAACCTTATGTTATATTTATAGAGAAAATTGTGGATGGGTGAATGATGGATGGTTGTTGGGTGGGTGGATGAATAATGGGTGGTTGTTGGGTGGGTAGATGAATAATGGGTGGTTGTTGGATGGGTGGAGGAATAATGGGTGGTTGTTGGGTGGGTGGATGAATAATGGATGGTTGTTGGGTGGGTGGATGTAAGTGAATAAATGCTGAGTTAATAATGGATGGTTGTTGGTGGTTGGTTGTTGGTGGGTAATTGGTGAAAAATTA
The DNA here is from genome assembly GCA_036172215.1 of Camellia granthamiana. Taxonomy (NCBI): domain Eukaryota; kingdom Viridiplantae; phylum Streptophyta; class Magnoliopsida; order Ericales; family Theaceae; genus Camellia; species Camellia granthamiana. The sequence continues at coordinate 150,310,565 of CM069905.1, read as the reverse complement.
TTTTTTATGTGTAGTTAAAAAAATTTATTAAATATGTAGTAATATATTTTTTGGTGGGGTGAATTAATAATATATATATATTTTTTTCCAATTTTTCATTTTTTTTAATTTTTTCTATTTGTCTAGATGGGAATAATATAAATATATAATTTTTTTAACAAACAGGTAAAAAAATGTCACAAAATACAAAAAATAAATAAAAATAAAATCACAAAAAACCTATATCCAAACAGCACCTACAAACTTGGAGGGAAAGTTGGTTGAGATTTGCCAAAAATAGCACATGACCATTGGAGCACCATTGCTATAATTTGACAATGTCAAATTATAGCAATAGCAACCCCAATATAGCAATAACCATTGGAGATGCTCTAACATACCAACCATTATTTTGCATATAAAAAAAAAAAAAAAATCTTAATCATTTTCTCAATTTAATTTTTAATATTTTGGTTTGTTTTCAATCTAAACTATCTACTTATTTTTGCTAAGTAAAACTGACAAAAAAATGTATTTGAGTTATTAAACTCAACAATATTTAAAAGGATATTTTAGACATTTTATGTACACTTGCATTGAATTTAATTGCTAAAATAACTTTTTTTTTATCAGTTTTACCTAGCGAAAATAGGAGAAAGGTTTAGATTAAGAATAAATTAAAATATTAGAATTTAAATTGATAAAATTTAGAGCTTAGGTCCAGAATTTTTTTGCTTTTTCTCAAATTTAAATCAAACATTATCAATCTATTCTCGTTGTAATGGGTAAGTTTATTACTTTTTTGTCTATTTTTCGATAAAATAAAAAGATTATGATATTATATACATAGTTGTCTTACAAAATAAGTAATGTAATTATTAAAATAAAATAAATAATTTAAATCATTGAAATAAGACTTGTAATGGAGTGACTGACATCTCAAGTTGCCCATTGAAAGAACACAAGCAACTGAAATTCAGGTTCTATGATTATTCTATCATCATCATCATAATTCCTCATTCTATCAAAATTAGCTTGCTCAAATTCAGATCAACAAAAACAAATAAATGATGACAAACTATTTTTCTACTAGATCATAGCTTCATCTCATTACCAATCAAAATCTTTCGACATAATTACCAAACTCCAAATTAACAACTAAACCAAAGACAACGAGAACTCATATGACAATTTAAGTATTTTTTTCCTCAATTGAGTACTGCACCTGTGAAAAAAAAAGTCCCAAAATCTCATCCTTGATCATGAACACAAAAGGATGATCCGCTACGAAACTTTGTTTTTTCAGCATGTAGAACGAACATTCCTCATCCGAGCCGCAGCCTCCATGCCTTCCTCGTCTATATCAACACAAGGTTTATGAAATATGTTTGACACAAACATTTCCTCTCTCGGATCAACGTTCAACTATATTCCCATGTGTCCTCCAAGGATCACAAACATTAAAGCCGTATGAGAATTTGAATTTGGATATATATCCAAAACTTGCCATGTTCCACTTCCTCCAAGTTCATGAGACTCTGATTCAACAACACAAAATTATAATAAAATTAACCATTGGAAATAAAAATTAAAGTTCAAGTTTGGAGTAGGTCAATCTAGCATTTAGACCAATCCAAAGTTATTCTTATGGTCTGACTTCACCATTACGACCAATGTTTTCATAATTTTAAAATTAATTCATATATACTTTAAAAATTTTCATATTAAAAAGGATAAATCAAACTATTTATCAATATCAACTTATCTCTCAAAATAACTTTTCTTGGTCTAGACCTAACAAAACAATTATCATTGTTTGAATTATATGCCGCTATTAAAATTAATCTATTAAATAAATAAATAAATAAAATATATTTGTATATAAAATAATTTTTAGTTGGGCCCACAAACTTTTTTTTTTTTTTTTTTTTGCTCATTTTCTGATTGAACCATTTTAGTGCTTAATGTCTAATCCATTAGTATAGATGACATGACTCGTTTTTTAGTACCGTTCTAATTTTGCTTTGAACCTTTATCCACTCATCCTTCCTCTCTCAAATATAAACTTCAAGTTCACTAAAACTATAGATTATCAAGCTAAAGATAATGAAAATCATATGACAAAAAGTTAAAATTTCCCTTATTAGAAGATCTAAGTAGTCAATTATCTTAGATTGGATTTTCTACTGCTCCGGTGAAAAGAACCAACCCTGACATCTCTTCCTTGTTCATGAAGAAAAAAAGGGTGATTAGCAATGAAACTTGGATGTTCTATTCGGGACATCGCACATCCATCCATAATATAAATACTAATTGCTGCAGCCTCCATGCCTTTCTCATCTACTTCAATAAAAGCTTTGTGAAACACGTTTGTGACAAAGACTGGGATACCCTTAGGATTAGTGTCATGCCCCGAGAATTTCTGTGACGCAAATAGCAGCATTTGAGGTGTGCCAAAGGCGCTAGAAGGTTCCGAAAGGTGTGAGAACGAGCTAGAGTATACTGGAAGGCTCTAGAACCTGGTGGAAGGGTCCAGAGTGGCCTAAAAGATTCCGGAACATGGTGAAGAACCTTGGAGGGTCCAGAAGAGTCTGGATGGGTCTGGAACATCCTAGAATATCATGGAGAAGCCTACCATGTACTACACTAGTATAGAGAATTCTAGAAAGTAGTAGAAGGGTAGTTGTCCTAAATATTTCTATGGAGGGTTCTAGAGGAGAGCTTGTAGCCCTTGGATCAAAATGATCCTAGCCATCCATTGAGGAGGTGGATGGCTATATAAGGGGAGGAGTCTCATTTGTAGAGGATCCAAGAAAGGAGATCCAAGAGAGCTCTAAGAGTAAAGCACTTATGAGGGTAAAGCACTTATGAGGGTGAGAGCCTTGTAAAGCTTTGTACACAACTATACTTGTATAGTGAATACATTCTTCCACCTAAATTTTGTGTGTTAGTTAGTGTGGTTCAGTGAGGAAGGCTGACTTAGGTGCAAACCAAGTGGGTTGATAAGCATCTAAGGCCGCACAGTTGGCTTGGAAAATCTAAGGTCGTGACAGTTGGTATCAGAGCAAGGTTACGTGAGAAAGTAACCAAGGGAGGTGTACATGGTTACGTCTGGCGACGAAGGTGTTGGGAATGTTAACGTCCCCAAGGCGAAGAAGCTCTCAACAAAGGACTCGATAGTAGCGTTGGAGACACGACTCGATGAGATGATGGAGAATGTGGTAGAGCGGTTCACTAGACTGGAGGAAGCTTTAGTTGGCCCTGGCAAGCCCACATCCCATATAAGAGAATTTTTCTCTTACTTTGCTAGTCTTGTTGCTAGGGTAGAAGAGTTGGAGGAAAAGGTTGACTCCTGTGAAGAAATGGTGAACTCCTCTCTCTCTGAGGCAGCTAAAGACAATCTCGCCGAACGGAAGGCCCTGGAGGCAAGAGTGGCTAGCTTATAAGTGGAATTAGAGTTGTGCAAGAAGGCCATAGTCGCTAGCAATGGAGGAAATTTGGCTCCAACAAAGTGGAAGGTTTGTGCGCTAGAACCTAAAAGCTATGATGGTGCGAGGGATGCCCGAGAGATTGACAATTTCATTTGGAACATGAAGCGGTATTTTGAGAACGTCAACATCGTAGATAAAGACAAAAAGGTGCAGACCGCTACCTTGTATTTGAAGGACACTGCAATGTTGTGTGGAGGAGGTGGTACGCCGATATAGAGAAGGGGTTGTGCAAGATAGAGACTTGGGCAGAGCTCAAGAGAGAATTAAATAAGCACTTCTACCCTGTCAATGTCGAATTCCAAGCGTACAGGAAGCTGTGTAAACTAAAGCATGAGGAGTCATTGCGGGACTATGTCAAGGAATATTCCGTACTGCTACTGGCGATCCCCGACATGGAGGAAAAAGAGGCATTGTATGGCTTCCTAGATGGTTTGCAGCCTTGGGCAGCAAAAGAGTTGCAGAGTCAAGGAGTAAAAGACCTTGCAACAGCCCTAGCGGAGGCAGAGAAGTTGGATGACTTCAAAGCACTAGGGAAACCCAAGGGCGCAAGAGAGACTCATACCAAAGGTGGGAGACAGTCTCCACAAATCACCGATGATGAGCGCAGTGATGAAGAGTCCCAAAAGAGACGGGAACGACAAAAGAATGGGCAACGCACCGAATCTTCAAAGAAGAAGCATGAAGGTAAAGGGCAGCTTGAGTGTTTCCTGTGCAACGGACTGCACATGGTGAGGAACTGCCCAAAGAAGAAGGCGCTTAGTGCCATGAAGAAGAAATAGGCGAAAGGCTCCGATAGTGAAAGCCTTTCAGAGAAGGAAGCACAACTGGGGAGCATCCAACTTCTTGGGTCAATATCCAAGAAGAATGAGAAGACGCAAGAGCCGAGGAGCATCCAGAAGAAGGATGTGCTTTACGTGGAGGTGAAGGTTAATGGGATAACTTCACATGCGTTAGTAGATACAAGTGCCACTCATAACTTTGTGAGCACCGAAAAGGCTAAGACGCTGAGCTTGAAAATGAAAGAGGACAAGGGTTGGTCCAAGCCAGTAAGTGTGAAGGCCAAGCCAATCCAAGGTGTAGTGAGGAGTGCTGACATGACCATTGGGAGTTGGACTGGACAGGTGGAGTTCTCGGTCATTGAGATGGATGACCACCCTATAATCCTAGGGATGGATTTCACGAGGAAGAACAATGTGATGCCAGTCATGCACGTTGCAACCATGTTGTTGTTTGCAGGTGATCGACCATGTGAGGTCCCGTTGGTGGCTAGGAGTCAGCTACTCCAAGACAAGGAGAAGACACTTGCGACAATGCTGCAGATTAAGCAGCATGGCAAGAGGAAAGACGAAGCAGCAAGCAACAGCAGCAACAACAGACAAAGATCGTATCGAGATGTGGTGACTCGGTATGCTTCTGTGTGACGAGGGCGTCACGAGATCAGGTAGGGGAGAGTGTCATGCCTCGAGAATTTCTATGACACAAAGAGCAGCGTTTGAGGTGTGTCGAAGGTGCTTGAAGGTTCTGGAAGGTGTGAGAATGAGCTAGAGTTATACTGGAAGGCTCTAGAACCTGGTGGAAGGGTCCGGAGTGGCCTAAAAGATTCCGGAACATGGTGGAAGAACCTTGGAGGGTCCAGAAGAGTCTGGATGAGTTTGGAACATCCTAGAATATCATGGAGAAGCCTACCATGTACTACACTAGTATAGAGAATTCTAGAAGGTAGTAGAAGGGTAGTTGTCCTAAATATTTCTATGGAGGGTTCTAGAGGAGAGCTTGTAGCCCTTGGATCAAAATGATCCTAGCCATCCATTGAGGAGGTGGATGGCTATATAAGGGGAGTAGTATCATTTGTAGAGGATCTAAGAAAGGAGATCCAAGAGAGCTCTAAGAGTAAAGCACTTGTGAGGGTGAGAGCCTTGTAAAGCTTTGTACACAACTATACTTGTATAGTGAATACATTCTTCCACCTAAACTTTGTGTCTTAGTTAGTGTGGTCGAGTGAGGAAGGCTGACTTAGGTGCAAACCAAGTGGGTTGATAAGCATCTAAGGCCGCACGGTTGGCTTGGAAAATCCAAGGCCGTGACCTTAGGAACATGTATCATATCTGCAAAGTCTCTTGGATTTTCATTGGTAGGCAATGAATGTCCCACATCTAGCATCTCACCACAAACATCAAAATCACATGAGAATTTGAATTTTGGAATCCAAATTTCATTAAGCTTTTCTAAATCCATGTTTGATCTCAAGTCTTTCTGCAAGAACCCGGGATTGGACTCAAACTCTTTTAGGAGATCTTGCAATCCATCTCGCACATCTGTGAGAAACAAGTACATAGCGAATTGGGGGTTGAGTGCTACTTTCCCATTTCCACTTTGGTACCAAGATTTTGAGGACTTTGAAACCTTCACATGATCCATATAGATATTTGTCATGGTGGTTGGTCATAAACAGAACTAAAACTGCATCTCCATTGAGTATGTAAAAATCTCTGTTTTTAGTGTATTTTGCATCAAATTCTCTGGACCAAGTTCCTTTGAAGTAGAGTCCATTTGCAAGGATGATTGCTATGTCTGGGGATAGGGACTTAGGTTTAAGAATATTTGTGATAAGCCCTCTTGTTGCGGCCATAGCCCATGAGTTAACTTCATCAGCCACTTCATCAGCCTATGTAGATACAATACAACATTGTAAACAAAATTAGTTAACAAATTACAAATAGAGCTCTCTGCAATATGTCATCATCTCTATGTAACATAGGTGGTTGTCAAAAGGAACTATTGATTGCAACTTTCTGTTAGAAAACAGAGGAATTATTTAGAGAACGATGTATATACCTTGTTTCGGAAATCAACAACTTTGGATTCAGCATTGTAAACTCTGCTAAGAATCTCTTGATAAGAAGGGACTATAGGAAAGCATTTTGATGCCCATGCTCCATTAACAAAAGAGATAATCAGATCTCTTCTGCAACCTCCTGTGATGTTTTGAGATGGCTCTCTTTTGCAAGTCATATCCATTATTTTCATGGAAATCAAAGTGACGTCCTCTACACTTTTCAATCCAAGAAAATCAAGATACTTTTCTAGAGTGCAGCCTTTTGTTACTGCAGCAACCATGTTCAGCGTGGCATTTAGTGATAACGGTGAGCACACGAAATTGGTCTCGCCATTACATGTTTTCTTCTCTAGTATTTGAATCACAGCATGCATGAGGTTCTGCAATGGAGAATTTGTGTTAGTTAGCATGTTTAGAAACTTGTACTTTTTATTTACGTTAATAGATTTCTGAGGAACACTGAGAATTAAGAATCAAAAGCAAATTTTGGCTGATTCTATCTGGGTAAAACTTATCCAGGGGAAATATACTTTATGAGCATGTTTGGTGATGAAATGAAATGAAGTAGAATAAGAATGAGAATGCAATACAAGGTTGAATGGAATGAAACATTCATTTCTATTCTATTGTTTGGTTACCAACATGAAATGATATAGGAATAGTGAGATAATTCCTATTCTCATGTTTGGTTATACTTATTAAACTCATGGAATGAAATAAATTTTTATTATTTTTTTATTTTTTTATTTTTTTAACAAATTAGTATCAAATAAATTAAAATTTTATATAGATCATAATAATGGTGATAGTTGTGGAAGTCATGGTGTGAGTCGTGATGGTGGCAGTGGCTGTATCAGTGGTGGTGATTGAAATGATAATAGGATGGTGTTAGGCTGTTGTGGCGTTAGTGGTGGTGGTAAGGTGGTGTTATGGTTGCAATAATGGTGGCGGTGGCGGCCAATAGTAGTAGAGTGGTGGTTTTCACAATGGTGATGGTGGTGGTGCGATGTTTATGAAGGTAGACAACTAATTAGTTTATTAATAATAATATTAAGTCAATCAATAGTGATTATTAAACTATTAAATTATAATGTTAATAGCACCATAATTAATACTAATATTAAATTCTTTTAAATAAAATTATTTATCTTACTGTGATTAAATTTCTGTATCAAAATACAGTTGTGAAAAGTAAATGGATTAAATTAATAGTAAATAAGCTAGTTAGAATTTAGTAGGAAGAAAACCATCTAGTTAAAATAATAATAATAATAATAATAATAATAATATTAAATAAATAAATAAAAGTTATATATACATATTAATATTGTATTGGCATCAATTTCAATTCAATTCAAAAAAAAAAAAGGGGGCGGTCAAGTTGCAAGAAAAGTGGCTGACTGCCACTTCTTTTTCCCTAGGCTGCCTTGCTGCGTGCAAGGCATGCTTATTTTCCCAAGTTCACACTCAACATCCCTAGAGAAGTAAGCATGCATAGATGGCATTCCAAGCCTTTGATTATGGCAGCAACCGTAAGCTATCATCTAAGCTTGGATGATAGTTCCTAAGCAAAAAGGAGAAGTAAAGTAAAAAAATAAAATAATAATAATAATAATAATAACAAATTAAGCCCTTAAACTCCTATATTAGGAGCACTATTCAACCTCATTACACACACTTGTAATTGAGCAAAACAAAGAGAAAGAGAGGGAGAGAAAGCAAGAGGGAAAGGAGAGAAGAGAGGGGAAGAAAGGCCCAACACTTGGGATTTTTTTTTACTTCATTGAGGTAAGAATACATCACCTCTATCCTCCCTTAGATACCTCTAATTGAATTTATATGATTTATATATGCAAGGCTAAGCATGGTTAAGTCATATATAGCAAAACAGTACCATGCATGCTTAAAATTTTGAATAGGATGAGGGTCTCATTATGTGATAATTTCATATTCCTTCTTGCAAACATAGATATATAGCTTAGCTACTGTTTTTATGTGTTCAATATTCTCCATTGTTGAAATAATCTTGCAAGAGAGTAGAGTGAGATGAGAATGGCTTCCTTTTACCTGAAATTTAGATTCTTCCTCACTGTTTCAGACTTTATCGGATGAAAAGAGGGCTCTAATAAATTGAAAATGATTGATGTTAAAAATCTATGTATACTGGAAGTAGATATAGGTGTTATACACTGTGTAAAATTTTTATAAAATCATTGGACACTATTTTCTTACCGAAACAAATATTTTCCCTAAGCGTCGCTTACAACACAGCAGAAGTAGTGGCTTCAAACAGGTCCCATTTTCTCTACAAATGTTATTTTTCTGCACGACCACTTGGAATAGTTAGATATAAGAGTTATCGTTCATTTTCCACCAATTTCACAAAAAATGGATAAGCCTAAAAGGAGAAATTGTAGTTTTACTAAAATGCGACATAATCTGTCCAGTTTTCTTAGAAAAATTATTTGACCATCTTCTGTTGATTTTCAGTCTTCGAATCCTTCTGGAAATATGTTCTAAACTCAAGTATCTAACAAACCGTTCTGACCATGCCTCTTTTCGACACCGTTTGAGGACCCTTTTTATTTTTCGAACACAGAACACCTGTGCTGACGTTTTCATGGCCTGAATATATCTTTACTTCATTGCTGTTTGGAGGCAGCAGCAATGCTGACTTTACCAGGTCACCGTTTATTTCCCAGAATAAATTTCCAAGTGATTCAAATCGGAAAAGTTATATTTTTAAGTTACCTTTCAAACACCACTGGTTTCATAATTTTTTATTAAGTATTGAGAGAGAAACGCCAATTTTTCCAAAATGTGACTGAATCTGTCTAGTTTTCTTATAAAAATTATTTGATCATCTTCGACTGGTTTTCAGTCTTCACACTCTACTGGAAATATGTTCTAAACTCAAAAATTTAGCAAACAGTTTTGATCATGTCTCTTTTTGACACCGTTTGAGGACCCTTTTTATTTTTCGAACACAGAACATCTGTGTTGGAGGTGAATGTAACTCACTGTCCAAAAAACCAGTTTTCTTCCAAAAATTATTTCTCCATTTTAAAATCATTTTTAGCCCTGGTATTCTTCTCGAAATATTTTCCTGACTCGATGAACTAGCACCAGTTAAAATATTATAATGGTTGAACATCGTGTGGTATTGGTTTCATATTTTTTTTGTTTGGTTGACCATACAGTGCTGAAAGGAGAAGTATGTGAATTCTTAAGAAATCTTGTGATGACTCCTAAGACACTCTATCACATTCATTTTGGTTGCCATATATGATTGTGTGGTGCTATATAAACATTATATCACTGTGATTCTCAAACTAAAACTCGCATGTGCATAAAAAAAAAATAATGTGAATTCGACGAAGTAAAGAAACACGAAATGGAACCGATGATACATTAAAATTTAAAAGTGATGGGGCGAGCCCGGTTTAGAATCTTGCGCAAGTGAGTTGCGAACCCTAACATGGCACGGGAAGGTATTTCAGCTCTTATCGGTACAGGTGATATAAAGTTGGTGGTGCGGGTGTCACAACATAGACCGTTCCCTTGGGGTAGATCGTGATGTCACGACTCGGGTACGTAACCCTGGTGCGTGGGCATCATTGGTAGTTACAGTAAGTAACAATTGAATATTTGACCAAGAGGAAGTCAGAATTGCCCGTGGCCATTGCTTACCGATTGAGTGGAAATAGTGCTCCGCGGGGAGTTACTTAAACGTACCTGTTAAACTAAATCTATGTGACTTTAAAAAGAAAGAGTGTGCATTTTCCTTATGATGAATCAATATTTCCGTTTGCCATTTTTTTTATTTATCTATTGTTATTATTTTAACTGTTGGCATTTTTGTTATGCTTATTAAATGCTGCTTATTATTCTGTTATTACACAATATTTATTATTTGTGAGTATTATTATCGGGGTGGGTATTTTCAAGTTATAGTATCTTATTGAGCTCGTCGCTCATTGGCATTCTCATTGCCCTGGCGTTTTATGCCAGGTATCGAAGAAACCGAAGGAAACGCCGAGGCCTTGCAAGGCGACATTTAGCCTTGGTCAGCTTGAAGAATGCCCAAGATTCCATGAACCATTTTCCTAATTTTTTTTTATTTTTTATTTTTTTATTTTTTATTTTATATTTGTGTTTTTTTATTTTATTTTAAGACTAAGTTTTAAGTTATTTGGAGTTGTAATTTAAGAACTTTTAATTTCCGTGTTGTTAATTAATGGATGATGGTAAATTCGGTGACAACATTGATGAGGATTCTTAATTAAGAAAATTGATTTTAAGTTTTAAACCTTATTGGGATGTTCTTAAATTTTGGGGTGTCACAGTAGTAGTAGTAGTAGCAGTAAGGTAATAGTTGTGACAAATGAGGCAATGGTGATAGTAGAAGCGGTGGTAGTAATTGAGGTAGTGGTTTTAACAATGGTGACAGTGGTGGTTTTATAGTCGTGAATGTAGTGATAGTGGTTGTGGCAGTAATGATGGTGGTAGTAGTGGCGACATTGGTAGTACGATGGTGGTAGTATGGTGGTGTGGTGGTGGTTGTATTGGCAATAGGGTGGCGGTGGTGGTGGCGGTAGGGTAATGGAATGTGTGGTAGGAGAAGGGAATGGTGGTGGTAGCTAAAATGAAAATATTTTTTTAAGCACCAAAAAAAAAAAAAAAAAAAAAATATTTATTCTTTTATTTTTTTAATAGTGATTCCATGATGGAATGGAATAGTCATTCTTAGGTTGGAGAAAGGAATAGGCATTCTTATATTTTATTGGAACAATTATTCCAATAAAATGACTATTTCCACTTATATATGACATACCAAATAAAGAAAAAAGAATGCAAAGTTAAAATAGGCATTCTATTCTAACCTATCCCATCATACCAATCGTGCCCTATATACAGTGAATTTCTTGGTTGTGACAAGGTAAGACCAAGAATCCACACAAAGAAAACGAGAAGTAATTAATTAAACACATAATACATGGGTTGTGTAATTTTTTTATTAATTAAAAAAAATTAGGGACTCTTTGCACTTTACTCTTTTTTAAAATTTGCAGATAGGCTTGAGAGAGTAGAAAAGTCCTAACGAAAGTGGTTATTAAATATATAATTTGGTAAATAAGTTAAAAGAAATAATCATAATTTTTTAAATTGTATTTCTAGTACGAAAAATTAGTGAAATATTTCTCTCAAATTTTGTGTAGTAAGAGAGATTTAAAATATTTTTTTTTATTAACTAAAGTCCCTCAATATTTTCACAAAGAAAATTTGACTTAGAGAAATTTCATCAAACTCAGATAAATTTTGACCAGAGAAATTTTAATTTTTACAAAGAAATTTTGAAATTTCTTTGAGTCGGCAAAATTTTTTTTAGTCGAATTTTCTTTGTGAAAATATTAAAAGACCTTAACTATTATAAAAATATTGCATATTCTTTATCTCATAAAATCTTAATATCAAGGATTTAAAAAAAAATTCTCATTGATAGTATCTATTTACTCAAGTTTCAGAATATATTTTGCAAAAAAAATTTAAAAAACTAGTTTAGTCAATAAATAAATAAAACTACTAGTTGTTTTCATCATAAAATTTTTTGAAATTTTTTTATAAACTAATTTTTATTTTTTTATTTATAAAAAAAATCACAAAATTATCATTTTTAATTCACAAAATCTAAATTCGCAAAAACTAAATTCATAAAAATTCACCGAAGAGCGTCGATGGTGCACATATCGTTTTTTCTTTCGTAAAATTTGGTAACTTATTTGACTTTTTTTGGTTAGACAAAATATTATTTTTTGATATATCTATACTATGGTCTTGACAGAATGTCATATTTTAATTTTTTAAAATACATTTTAGCCTATTTAAAATAAAAAATTATAAAGAAAGGAGGTTGCAACTCGAATACACCTTACCTTAGCCACAAAATTATATAGCGAGAAGGTTGGGACTTAAAATCAAGAACTTTGGTCAGGTAGACAAGACTCAAACCATTAAAACCATTGGAGCAAAATTATATAGAGAAGATGTTGAGACTCAAAACCAAGACCTACCATTGAATCAACAACCTCTATATATGAGTCTGGTTGATAAAATCTCACTAATCAGGTTGATTTTGAGAATTGATTATTTTAGTTGGTTTTCTAATTTTTTTACTAAAAGATTTGTAAAAAAAAATAGAGAGAGTGAAGTGATAATTTGTAGTGATTTTTGATTATATTAGCCACTCCCTTAACAATTCACAAAATTTAAAAGTAAATCACCTTATTTGGTTTGAATCTTTTTTTTGAAAATTAAGTTTTTTGTTTTCTGTATTTTTTTTTTTTTTTTGTTTCCACTGAATTTTTTAATATTTTAAATAAATTTTTAAATACACCTAATACAAATACACTTAAAAATTTTAATATTTGTAAAGAAAATATTTAAATAATTCACTAAATACCAAAAATATATAAAAATTCAATATATTTTCATATTCTTATGTATTTATTAATTTTTTAAAATATTTTTATACGAATATTTTACATTTTAGGTGCATATAGGTTAGGTGTATTTAAAAAGTAAAAAATTTACATAAAATATTTAAAAAATTCACTAAAAACAAAAAATAAAAAATAAAACAAAAAATAAAAAATAAATAAATAAAGGTCAATTTTCAGAAAATTTGAGTTTAAAAATTGAAACCAAATAAGGCAAATAATATTTTATAAAGTATAATTGATTGCTTTATGTTATACAAATTATTTTTAAATATATTTTTTTAAAATAATTTTTAAGTGTATATACACAAATTTACTTTAAAAAATATATAGTAATGTTTAGAATATTTTTAGGGGGATTTTTTTTAGGGTCCCTGGTATTTATAACATAAAGGACATCCAATATTTCTATAATGTCTAAGGTCCCTCAACATGATCTAGAGAAAATTCGATTAAGAGATTTTCTCTGGATTTCCAAATTTGATTTTCGCAATAATTTCTTTAGGTTTAAACCAAAAACTTTCTTTATCTTCCTAATCACGATGTACAATACACAAATTGATCACCCAAATAAGCAACAACACCAACTAATATACATATATCCAGAGAATTTCTCTGGATTCTCTGGACTTCCTAGAGCCAAATAAATTCTCTGGATTTTAGTTTGGAGATTTGCTCTGGATTTCCTTCTGGCAAATTGTAGATGCCTTGGTATTTAAGGGATCAACACCTCTTACAAAGAGTAGGAAGAGGTCTTTGGCCTTAACTGCGGTATTGTTGGTACTTATATATTTTGGATCTACAATGATTCCCAGTATTTGGACAGCTTTTAAGTTCACTGGGGCAACTACTGGAGCTTCGCTGGGCTTTACATTTCCAGCACTTATTGCAATGAAGTTAAGTAAACGAGCACATGGTTTGACCCGTGCTGAGAAGTTTTTGTCTTGGTTCATGTTGGTATTGGCAATAACAGTTAGCGTTGTTGGGGTGGCAATATCTATAGTATTGAAAGCAAATCTGAATAACCTTCTCCTTTCTAATTGAGTGTTTCTTCTGTTAGGTGTCAATTGGGTAAAAAGCTGTAGAATAGTAGTGGAAGGCTTTTCAATTCTTATTGTTTTCGGGCTGCTGGATGGTTCAATGAAGTGAAGATAATTAAGCATTAAGTAGATAACTGATGAGGGAAGTGAATGTCTACCAACACATCATGTCTTCTTGTGCTGATTAGGTTTGGAATTGCAGATCAAGAAGTGTTGGGTATATAACACTTGATACGATCTCTGGGTGGTTACACCAACAATCAAACCCATCACCATAACAGAATGATCTCTGTCATACCATAAGCACAAAACAAAATAGAGGTTTATAAATCTATCAATGTATGTGTATATATATATATATAGAGAGAGAGAGAGAGAGAGAGATAATGGAGTTGATGCGACCACGAGAGAAGATATGGAAGAAGATGGCGGTGACGGCAGTGGAAGGAGATGCGGTGGTAGGAAAGAGCTGTCGATGGCGATGATGGAGGTGGAGTTCATTGAAGAAAGAAAAGCGGAGAGAGATGAATAAAGGGAGGGGCTGGTTTGATTTGAGAAAATCAAATTTTTTTGTAATATATGGGTATTGGGGTTGAGGGACTTTAAACATCACAAAATAATATTATAGTTTTCTTCTATTATTAAAAATAGAATAGGATTTTTAGACTAATTTTCTCTGTTTTTAGTCATACTATAAAAATTTTAGTCATGCTATAAAAGAAACGTTTGTATATCAACCTTTATCTGCATAGTTTAGTTTGAAATCTTTATCAACAGTGCATACCAAAAAATTATTGCCCAAGGTTGGAAATAAGAGTGGCAGTGGCAGTCAAAGTAATGAAAACTTGATTAATGTTAATTATCTAAAAAAAGTTGATATTCTTAAACTAACAAACACATTTTAAATTAATACAAATTATTTTCTAAGAAGTTGATTACTAATTTTTTAAATATTTTTGTTGTATTTGTTAAATTTAAAAAAATATATTTTAATTTTTAAATAAATTTTACTTAATTGCATTCCTTTTTTTTTCTTTTTAAAATTTTTATAACTGAAGTGAATTGAATTTTAAAACTAAAAAACATGTTACTAAAAAAAACTCTAAAAAAATCATTTTAAAAAATTCAAACCATTTCCCCTTCTCCCGCCTCTCCATGGACTCAACACCCCATTAATCAGACATATATTTCTGGTTTCGATTTGGAATTGTAATCTAATGGAAGAAGATGAAGGCGTGAAAATGATCACAATTTCCAACCTCCTCCACCGTTCTTGCCCCCTCACTGGCGCGTCATCTCTCACTCGCCGCCGCTCCATATCTCCTCCTTCCGCTCCTACCAAGTCCCTTTCTCCAAACCAAAACCCTAACCCTAACCCTAACCTTAACCCCCTTCCTCCCAACCAAAATCCTAACCCTAGAATCCTAAAATCTTTGAATCACCCAACAGTCATCATCGGATCCCTAACCCTCCCTTCCCTCCATATAATAGCTAGGGAAGAAGAAACAGAAACATAGAGAAAGAAAGTAGCAAATCTGTATATTATTCTCAGAAAAATTACATACCCCTCATATGAGAGTTCCCCAATTATTTATAACTACTTCTTTACCTCACTCCTCTAACTCACTAACTAATTCTTAACTGACTTCCTCTAACTGACTAACTAATTTCTCAATCAACTACCTAACTAACTTCTTCTCAACTGACCCTCAATTGGCCCACAATTCTTGACATAACATTCCCTGCTGCTTGAGAATTAGCCTTTGCCTCAAGGCTAAAATTGGGGATACTTTGCTTCTATTGCAGAATGGTCAATCCAGGTAGCATCCTCTGGAAAAGAATTCACCCATTGGACTAACCACTGAGCCACAGCCTTATTACCACGTTTAATCATCCTCCTATCCAAGACAGCCATAGGTTCCAGTTGCAAAGTTCCCTCAAGACATACTGGGGAGGAGTAGTGTGAGCTAACACATTATCCTAATTTTCTTTTTAAGCAGTGAGACATGAAAAACAAGGTGAATTTTAGCAGTTGCTGGTAACTGCAGCTTATAAGCCACTGAACCAACCCTTTCCAAGACCTGATATGGCCCATAAAACCTTGGAGATAGCTTCATATTCCAATGCAAAGCCACTGTAGTCTGTTTATAAGGTTGTAACCTGAGCAACACCCAGTCTCCAATTCCAAATTCCCTTTCAGACCTTCCCTTATCAGCATAATGTTTCATTCTTTGCTGAGCCTGAGTCAAATGCTCCCTTAAGGTCTTGATAATAACAGCCCTCTCTTTTACCCAATTATCCACAACTGCTACTAAAGAAAGTGTGGAAAGGCAAAAAGTATGGTCAAGAGGTTCTTGTCCATGGACTACAAAGTAGGGAGTAGTTTTCGGTGGCAGTATGATAGGTGGTATTATACCACCACTCAGCTAAAGAGAGCCACTTAGCCCACTGCCTAGGACAGTCCCCAGACATACACCTGAGGTAATTCTCCAAGCATTTGTTCAAAATTTCAGTTTGACCATCTGTTTAAGGGTGATAAGTAGTGCTAAGGCACGACTTACAGCCTTGTAAAGTGAAAAGTTCATGCCAGAAATGAGTAGTAAACCCAGCATCTCTATCTGAAACAATGGTAGAAGGAAGACCATACAACTTAATAACACTTGATCAAAGAATATTTTGGCCACATCTTTAGCTGTATAGGGATGTGATAAAGCGATGAAATGTCCATATTTTGACAATCTATCTACTACTACAAAGATCACAGTCTTGCCTTGAGAATTTGGTAGACCTTCAATGAAATCCATGAAAATTTCAGACCATACTTTATTAGGAATGGAAATGGGCTGCAATAGGCCTAGATACTTGATATTTTCACTTTTGTACCTCTAACATGTATCACATTTAGAAATGAAATGAGCCATATCTTGCTGCAGGCCCTTCCAATAAAAATTCCTATACAATCTTTTTGTGGTCTTGATTATTCCTAAGTATCCTCCTAAAGGTGAAGAATGGAAGTCCCGAATGAGTTGCATCTTGAGGGCTGAGTTCTCAATTACCAACCTGCCATGGTAGGTTAAAATATCATGGTCCCAAGCATAACCAGCATGAGCTTGACCTTGCTGCAAGTCCAGTATCAATTGTTGAATGTCAGCATCTTCACTCCAACTAAGCTTTACTTCAGCCAACCAACTGGTAGAGACACAAGATAAAACATGAATCATAACTATTGAACCAGCAGTATTGGTCAACTCTTCTTTCTGAGACAAAACATCAGCAGCTTGGTTATCTTTCCCACATTTGTATGTGATAGTGCAGTCAAAACCCAACAGCTTGGTCACCTATTTTTGCTGGAAAGGAGTTCCCACTCTCTGCTCCAAAAGGTATTTGGTGGTCAGTCCTAATAAAGAAGTGCCTACCTAGAAGGTAATGCCTTCATTTGAGGACTGCCAGCACTATTGCCATTAATTCCTTTTCATAAGTAGATAGAGCTTAGTCTCTTGCTAAAATTCCCTTACTTCAATAGGCAATAGGATGCCCATCTTGCATAAGCACAACCCCAAGGCTAGTGCCAGAGGCATCTGATTCTAAAATAAAGGCCTTACTATAATCAGGTAAGGCAAGTACTAGTGTTGAAAGTAGTGCAACTTTGAGTTGAAAAAAAGCTGTTGTAGCTGCAGGGGACCATACAAAGGAATCTTTCCAGAGCAAACAATGAAGTGGAGAGAAAATTCGACCATAATGCTAGATAAATCTTCTATAATAACTAGTGAGACCCAAAAAAAACCCTCAATTCCTTAATAGTAAAAGGGATTAGCCAAGATTTTATAGCTTGTAACTTTGTTGGTTCTGCAGAAACACCCCTAGCTGAAACTAAATGTCCCAAGTACTCCACCTCAGCCTTCCCAAAAACACATTTGGTCATTTTTGCAAACAAATGATGTTGCCTAAACAACTGTAAAGTAAGCTGCAAATGGTCTCCCCAAGACCCACTATATACCAGGATATCATCAAAAAATACCAAAATAAATTTCCTTAAGAAAGGTTTAAAGACTTCATTCATGAGACTCTGAAATGTAAAAGGGGCATTAGTGAGTCCAAAGGGCATCACTAAAAATTCATAGTGCCCATCATGGGTTCTAAAAGCTGTTTTGTCAATGTCAGAGGAATGAACCCTGATTTGGTGATAGCCCGACCTGAGATTCAATTTAGAAAAATACTGTGCCCCACATAATTCATCCAGAAGTTCATCAATTACTGGGATAGGAAACTTATCTTTGATAGTGGCATTATTAAGAGCTTTATAATCCACACACATTCTCCAAGTGCCATCTTTTTTCTTAACCAATAGTACTGGTGAAGAATATGGACTGACCTTAGGCCTTATTATACCAGAGGTAAGCATGTCTTCTACTTGTTTCTCAATCTCAGTTTTTTGATAGTAAGGATACTTGTAAGATCTCACATTTGTAGGTTCAATCCCTGGTTTGAGAAGGATGCAATGGTCATGAGATCTAGGAGGTGGTAAGTCCTTTGGTTCTTGAAATACACCTGTAAAGTCAGAAAGCAAAGCCTTCAAATCTGGCGGAGTCTCCTCTTTCCTCACATGACAATCAACCTGTAACAAATAGAGTTGGGCTATGGCTCCTTGTGGCTGTTTGTGCAGCAACTTTTGCATCTTTTCTGGGCTCAAAACCTTCAATTCATCACTCTTTCCCCCTCTTAAAACATGTCTTCTGCCATTGAGATGAAACTCCATGCTAAGATGTTTAAAATCCCACTTAACTGGACCTAGAGTGGCCAACCATTGGATACCCAAAACCATATCACACCCCTTTAGTTGCAGGACCCTCATGTCAGTCTGAAAAGTTGTGCCTTGTGTTTCCCACTAAAATTTTTTGCACATGGCTGTACTCAAGACTCCTGTCCCATCAGTAATTGATACTGGTAAGGAATCAATATTTTCAGTCTCGATATTAGCTCTTTTGGCCACTGCTGGACTTAGAAAATTATGTGTACTCCCTGAATCAATCAAGATGATGATGACGTGTTTCTTAACATTACCTCTAACCCTCATTGTTCTGTAAGAGATTGTACCAGTTAAAGCATTTAAAGAAATTTGTAGTTCCTCCCCAGATACTTGTTCCTCATCTTCCCTTTTATCTTCTTCAAGAACTGGTAGTTGATCATCTTCCTCTCCATCTTCTTCTTCTTCCATAACATATAATTACTTCTTTTTACACGCATGCCCTTTAGTATACCTTTCATTGCACTTAAAACATAACCCTTTGGCCTTCTTTTTCTCCAATTCCTTAGATAACTCTTTTCAAACATATCCCTCATTACCCACTTGTGACCTGTTTAAAGAAAAATGAGGGATGCCTTCTGATTTGGTTCCTAACCTAGTCTTCTTGGTAATGGCTTCAATACTTGTTTCTTAAAGTTTTGCCAACCCGATAGCCTGAGTGATAGAGGTTGGTTTAAACATTAACACCCCTGGTTGAATTTCAACCTTAAGACCACTTATGAAACAACTAATAAAAAAAGTTTCAGGGAGGTTTTGAGTTTTATTCGCCAAAATCTCAAACTGTTCTTGGTAAGCTCTCACAGTAGTGGTCTGTTTCAACTTGGTTAGGTTACCCATTACATCTTCATATGAATTTGGGCCAAATATTGATAGAAGTCCTTGTGTAAACAAATCCCAATTAATATGATGATGGCATCTTTCAAACCATTGAAACCACTATAGGGACGAGTCCTCCAAATGAAGAGATGCCAATTTCACTTTATCAAGATTGTCAACGGCATTATACTCAAAAAATCTTTCACATTTATAAAGCCAACCATTTGAATTATCACCATAGAAGCAAGGAAATTCAATCTTCGCAAATCGTTGATGAGATTGGTGGTTTGACCTGAATGGAAAATCCCCATGAGCTTGAAAATCCCCACGAGCCTGAACCCCTACTGGAGAAACCCCAGATTGTTCTTGGCGGAGCATTCTAGAATTGTCACTCCAATCTACATGTTGTTTCCCATAGATGTGTCCTGCCATTTGATCATACTTCATACTCATGGAAGCAATCAATTCCTTGATATCCCCCAAATCTTTGAAAGAACTCCTGATTTCCCCGATTTCCTTCTCATTTCTCTCATTACCCTCCTTTAATGAGCGTAGTGTCTCCTTAATTTTTTTAGCTTCCTAGGTTGCTCTAGTTCCATCAGCCATGGTGCTTACAGAGGATGAAAAAGCCAAGAACCTGGGTGCTCTGATACCAATGTAATAGCCAAGGAAGAAGAAACAGAAACATAGAGAAAGAAAGTAGCAAATCTATATATTATTCTCAGAAAAATTACATACCCCTCATATGGGAGTTCCCCAATTATTTATAACTACTTCTTTACCTCACTCCACTAACTCACTAGTAATTCTCAACTGACTTCCTCTAACTGACTAACTAATTTCTCAACCAACTACCTAACTAACTTCTTCCAAACTGACCCACAATTCTTAACATAACACTCCACAAGCCTTCCACTTCAAATTCGACTCTTCATTGCCCCAAAACTACCTGTTTTTCATTCTTCGATGGTTCTTCAACAATATGTTGCGATGTTCTCAACCTCAACCTTCAAATCATCGGAAGGAAGATTTGTGTTCTTGCTTGGAACTTCATTCCTTTCAGATGCGGTAGCGGTTTCTTGGAAATCATCAGTTGGGGACTTCCAAAAACTTCTAATGGGTCTAATGTGTTTCCTTTGGTTTTGGGTTCTTCCATTGATTATAAGGACAATTTAAAAGCTTGCTATTGTCTTCGCAGAGTGTTAGAATCGGTTAGCCCTCTTTCGGTTGTTCCATGTGCAACTGGGGTTAATTCTAGTGATTCAAAAAATGTTTCTGGGTTTCTTGTGCAAATTCGCGTTTGTGAATGCAAATTGTGTAGTATGGAAGGCTCTGTGATGGATTTGAAAGATCAGACTAACGGACTGAATAGTAGTCATTGTTCTACTAAACCTCTGATTATGTACTTGTATGGGTATGCTTCATCGTGGCATCCTATAATTTCAAAATTGATTGGTGAAGTAGTTTCGATTTTAGGGTTGAAGAAGAAATTGATTTTTATAGGAGAGGAAGAATCTCAGTTGATGTATGTGACTACAAAAAAACTTTGTTGCATCTCTCCAATTTTATTGATAGATGGCTTCCGGTTAATAAGACTGTAATTAAGGGTAAGGGTGAATTTGGGGTGTATACTGGCACTATCACAGGCATTTACATGAGGGGCATGGTTATTGAGTTGGACCAAAAAGTGTTGTTGTTACTAACAGATCAGCTACTTGCTCTGCCGCATAGTCTCAGAGTTGGTGCTATTGTATGTGAAATAGCATCTTGATTTCATTGTTTTGAATAATTCACTTTAGTAAATTCTTAGGCCTATTTAATGTCTAGTGTAGATACTATATGCACTGTTGGAGTTCGTGGTGCAACTTTCCTAACAGATGGTTCTTTTGCAGTTATCTATGAGAAATGTCCATTTTGTGAATCCAAAATTTTCTTGGACAAAAATACTTGTACTTGGGGCTTGTTTCAAAACTAGTGTTAGTCTAAAATCCTTTTCCCCATTTGAAAGTGGGTAAGAGCTTCTGAATTGGATTGTGATGCCATCTATCAGAGTACATATCATGTGAATTTTACACAACTCTGCTAAAACTCAAGAGTGTTGTGTGCTGCAGGTGTTTGATATATTCTCATTCTCATAGCCTTTTGGGGAAGTTTATTAACTCATTCCCTTTTTCTGTGAGACTATGGTAAGGAAGTATTATATGCTGCTAAAAAGTTACTCCTGGCATTCTAATATTTGTTAACTCGTTTGCTGCTTGGATTTCAGGGTATTACTTCTTGTCTCCGGTTTCAGGAAAAAGTTCTCTGGGATTTTATCCGAGAAGGAGATCTTGGGATTAAAACATGTAATTTACTTGCTTTGGATGTACATAATATAGTTTGTGTTGGAATGAAGTTTTATATTTTACTTTGTAGCCCTTTTCTTCCTTTCATTTTTCATGAAATTTTATGATAAGCTAATATGGACAGTTGCAACCAGAAGGAAGGACTGGCTCAGTCATATGCTATTTCACATTTACCTTCATCAGTGTTTCGATCTCGGGTAAATTTGGTTAATGTGCTGTTAGTTACTTGAAATGTACACTTTTGATTTCTATTTTGTTTTCACTTTCCACAATGACATTCTTTTGGCAACATGGAGTATTTAGAGAATCTTGTAAGCATGACTCATGTGGTTGTGGCAATGAACAAAATTATGATAAAGTGAAATTGATAAGAATCAGGGATACGATTTTTTTTTTTTTAAATTCGTTGCTCAGCATATTTCGTGTAATCTTAGTTACTGGGGTCTATCCTTTTTTCTGGTTAGTTGTGACTGCTTAACAAGCAAGTATTGGATAATAAAGCTTTCGAGCTTATTCCATTCTTTCAGGCGGCTGTGATTGAGGCCTCGAAAATGAGGCTCGAAATTGCCTCGAATGTAATTTTTTTTTTTTTTTTTTCATTTTTTTCTGGGCTAATACATTGCAAAAAAAATAATAAAAATAATAATAATAATAACAAGCAAAGCATCAACCCAGCGAAAAAAAAAAAAAAGCAAATTCGAGCCAAATTTGAGGCAAAAAATTTGAGGCCTCAATCATTTTTCTCTTTCAGGTGGTACCCATCTCTAATTTTATTGGTCATTGTGAGGCTAAATGGATGAAAATGCTGTTGGAATGGGAGACTGATTTTGATTTGACATATAACTCTGAAAAATATAGCCGTCTACCCTGTGAAGGGTTATCTCATAGTCAGTCTACTAGGAGGATTTTGCACAGTGAAGACATGGGTGTTGTTTTGCTTGGATAGGTGAAGGTTAGTTGCCTAATTTTATTTCATTTTGACTTTTTATGACAACGATTTGTGCCCTTCTATGAACATTCTCCGTCATAGGCAACTTGTTTGCTTATGCACAAATAAAGTATGTCATACTTCCATAGTTGGACATTGCTAGGTTTGCAGAGTGTGAAAAGGGATGAGGCAGAAGGTGACTATTAATAAAAGTTTTTTTTTTTTGGTGGGGGTAATTATTGAGGAAAAGAGGTTAAATATGGAACTAATGGAAATTTGCTTTGTTCTTTTTCGATATCTGCATTGATCAGGAAAAAAAGAGGACAATCATGTTTCAGTCCGTACTATAATGGTTACTCTTGAAGAGATCAACCAGGCAAATTAAAGCTATTTTTTGCACATTATGATGCAAGATAACTTGCGCGAAGTAACTAAATTTCTTCAGATCTAATAATGCTTGTGTGTTCATTCAAATTTCCCCATCTTCTGGATGGTTGCAATTGATTGATGTAACATGCAGCATTGATGTCATTATACCAGACCTCCCATCAACTTGGAATATCAACAGCATATATGAGGTAATCCTCATATTTTCTGCTTCATCTTGTAAAGTAGCTATGTGGAATTTGATTAAAGGTGCAAGGAATTTTATTTAACAGCTTAGACTTTGTTAAGATTGTTTTGCCTTTCTCAGGTAAATGAATTCTCGCTTGTTATAGAAGGTGTACAAGCATGAAATAATCTTCTCGTATGATCCTGTTGATCAAGTTTGCACTCTTCCAAACGTCGTCGCTTTGTCACCTGAAAATACACAAACGTGAGCTAGCCAGCGGGTGTGTGCCGGAAACCCATTCGATGCCTAAGTCAGCAACTAGACAATAGACAATAAGCTCTGTGTATTCTAGAATAAGAATTGTGATACCTGTACGTAGGTCCTACTATGAGCTTTTATAGATTCCGTGTGGCACAATCCTAGTAGGACTCTTTTTCCCCAATGTAGAGTCCTCTTAGGAATCAGAAAGGTAATGCTCATCTTTCTACACCCCCCTCACTGCCTAACCAAGTGAGATAGTCTTACCGCAGTAATTTGACAAACCACCGAGCTATCCTTAGCCCTTAGACAGACTCAGCTCGGCACGTCCACAAGCAATGCTTAGCTCGGTCACTATTCAACTACACCTCGGTTCGGAATTCATAGACCGAGCTAATTACTACAATTTCTGACCGAGGTAATTGTAACCACACTTAGACCGCGCTAACAGAAGCAAGGTCCAATTGCCGAGTCCTTTTCACTACGGCCCATAGATCGGTCCATTACCATGTCTGGGCCTAGCTCGGCCCTAAATGCACATAAAAACTCCCTCGCAATTGCCCCTTAATCCTATCTGCAACTCATGATTTGGGATTACCTGTTACCAACCGAGCTAAAGGTCCAAAACCAACCGAGCTAAAGCAAGTAGTTCCACCGAGCTCACGTTCTACCGGGCTACCGATTTTCCCGGTTAAGAAACGTCTTGTCAATTGCTCTGCACGCCGTTCCGCTTCTCAAGTACATCTGAATCGTTACTTATTCCCATGGACACGTGGCTTGCCTCTACTGGCCATGCACAACTGTCACAGCCGTCTCTGTACCTCGCAAATTTTGAACAGTCCCGCCCAAACCTATGCTTTATACAAAAACCCTACTTTTTGAACAAAACACACCACTGTTCATCTTCTCGCACTTGTCCTCCGAGCCTCCATTTTCACGACCATAGCTTCTGCAAAGCTAGTGTTTTCACCACCATCCTTACGGTCTTGATCTCCATCCTTTCGTCCCAAAGTTGTAAGTGGCTCTATCCTTTTTCCTTTCCATTTATTTTCGCATAGTATAGCAATATATAGCACAGTATATATACATTTTTCAAAACACACTAGTATAGGTTTCACATCAATGAGTAAGAACCACTTAGTCCCAAAAAACCATATGATAGATCCTCCAATGGATTCACTAACAATCTGTAATGTGATGCTTTTGATCCAAAATTACACCACGACCGAGATAGGAACTTGTTTTCCATAGGTGCATATTAGACCGAACTGGAAACCTCACCCAATGACCAAACTAGAACTTGGAGCCATCCCTTGCGTTTACGACCGAACTAAAAACCATCCCACTCAATGACCGAGCCAAAAACTTGGAGCCTCTCCTTGTGTTATAACCGAACTAAGAACGGGCTGCATCCCATTCAACTGTACTAGGGTTTACTTTTATTTATCCTTCTTTTTTAGCACGGCTCAATGATCTGGGCATAACACGTTTTATCTCCACTTTGCAAGCTTTGACTAGGTTGGCCAGGCACACCTTTGCACGCTCAACCGAGATACTCAATGTCATCTCAGCATTGAGCTAGGATCTCGAGCTAATTTATACATAGTTTTATTCGAAATGGGTAAATACCGGTTCTTAGCAAACTCACCCGGGGCCATTGTCGAATTCCGTAAGGACTACAACATCCCTGATGATGTTCATCTCTCTTTAGCCGAACTAGATACCACGCCCTGGGGAAAACTAGGTTTCGTTCCATTCACCGTAATATCCATTGTTAAGGCTGGTCTTCGATTCCCAGTCCAGCCACTAATACGTGAGTTCCTCAGGCAAACTAGATTATGCCCGACTTAACTCAGTACCAACTCTTACTGAATAATAAACAGCATTGCCGAGCTAAACCGTCGGCTCGGTTTCAACCTCGGATTGGCCGAGCTATTCCACCAATACTCGCTCGGCCAAAATGATGACGGTTGGGTGTATTACTTAAGAATAAGAAGAGGCCGAGAGAAAATAATTAAAAATACACCGGACAAAGACTTGAATGACGATGATTTCTTCTGGGTTTCGGGCAATTTTGAAGACCAGGAAGCCCAGATACCGGGCTACAGTATTAACTGGAATAAGGGGACTGCTGGTAAGGATACCTCGGTTCTCTTTTAGTTTTGCTATTACAGGCTATAACTTTACACCGTGCTAACTGTTGTCTTTGTTCTTCTGTGTAGATCTAAACCAACTAAAATCATAGTACCAGTACGCCAATCAGGACGCCCTTCGCACGGCACTTCGGTACCGTCACCGTGGTTGGGCCGAGCTACTGAACTTCGAACCAACATACACATACAGCGGAAGGAGGAAGACCAGAGTAACGGACTTCCTTCTCGAACCATCACCAGAACCAGATCCAACTCTTTAAATCAACCTCATTTCTTTAATCGAAGAATAAGAAATGGCCAAGCGTCGAGCTGTTCGAGCCCTGATTACCGAGACAACATCAACTCAAGCCGGTGGGGTACAAATCGAGACACCACAAGCCGGTCAAACACAGGAGGCTGTGGTGGCCCTTCCAACAGCCCGAGCCATGTCATTTCGGTCAAACAAGCGATCGCGCTTTGCTTCGACTAAGCCGCAACGACTGATTGATGAGGATGAACGCGTGCTTCTTGAAATAGCGCGGTCAAGCCCAGAGCCAAGGCAATCAAACCGAGCTAGCCCTTCAAAGTGGGCACCAAAAATTACTTATAAAAACTGAGCCATTGCAAACACAGACTCCGTGGTTACAGATAAGGACCACACGCTTGCCTTCAACCTGGCCAAAAGCGTGTGTTTGCCAGCCGACATGAAGCACCACGACCACTTGACCGAGCTCAAGGCCATCCGCTCAGCAACAAAGTCAATGGTGCTGGTAAGTACTCCATTCGTTTGTTTTCCAAGTTAGACATTTGTTTGCTCGATTTTAGTCAAGCGCGTGCAGGCGATGCAGAAGAACCACGTTGTTCACAAGCGCGTGCCAGAGCTGCGTAAGACAGCGCAGCTGGTTGTCGCAGATGCCAACACCAAGACGGCCGAGCTGAATGAGGCCAACCAAAAAATGACCGAGCTCACCTCTGAAATTGCCTGACTTACCGAGCTGGTCAATGCGGCGGAGGCGGACAAGCAGAAAGCTTTGGCCGGGCTAAAAGACCGCTACTTGCGCGAACTGGCCAAGCTTGAGAAGAAAAAAGATGCTGAGATCATTGAGCTGAAAAAGAGCGCGGAAGACGCTGAGGACCGCGGCTACAAAGAAGGGAAAGCTACATATGTCTTGCAGTGCGAAGCTGCAAAAGATATCTTCTTCAAATGTGGCTAGAAGGCAGCTGTTACGAAGCTCGGCCTGGGTCCAAAAACTGAGGTCTTTCAGAACCCTCCTCCTTGCTTTATCCCAAGTTACATGGCGGATTATGCCAACGCCATCCAACAGAAGTTTCTACAAGAGGGAGAGGATGAAGAAGGATCGCCAGATCCAGACAATGCCCCAACTGTCAACAATGATCGCGGTCTCCAAACCAGTCAGATAACTTGGGTAGAACCACTGGTGCCAAGCACGGTTGATGATGCACCTCTGATCGACATACCTGCTGAAACCAGGCTACCAAGTGGCGAAGCTCGGGTTGACCTGGATGCAGATTTGGATAACCTCTTTACTTGACCTTGTTTTTCTTCTTCTGAAGTTGTAACCGGGCTAAAGCCCCACTTCTTGTAATGTACTTTTAAGTCTTGAATGAAGTCTGCTGTTTTTCCAATCTTTTTGTCCGGTTCACACCATACTTGTGTTCCTTTACTTTTAAGTCTTTGTTGTGATGTCTTTATATTTTCTGGCCGAGATAACTATTTCGGTCAAAAAGCCATGTAATCTGCTTACTTTGTGTTTGGTCATACCCGCCAACTTTCTTCAGTCTGGATCCTTATCTCAACTGAAGAGAGATAAATGTTGGTTATTCCTGCCAACCTCTTCAGCCTAGATCCTTATCTCGGCTGAAGAGAGTTAAATGTTGGTTATTCCTGCCAACCTCTTTAGCCTAGATCCTGATCTCGGCTGAAGAGAGCTAAATGTTGGTCATACCTGCCAACCTTCTTCAACCTAGATCCTTATCTCAGCTGAAGAGAGCTAAATTTTGGTTATTCCTGCAAACCTCTTCAACCTAGATCCTTATCTCGGCTGAAGAGAGCTAGATGTTGGTTATTCCTGCCAACATCTTCAGCCTAGATCTTGATCTCGGCTGAAGAGAGCTAAATGTTGGTTATTCCTGCCAATCTCTTCAGCCTAGATCCTTATCTCGGCTGAAGAGAGCTAAATGTTGGTTATTCCTGCCAATCTCTTCAGCCTAGATCCTGATCTCGGTTGAAGAGAGCTAAATGTTGGTCATACCTGCCAACCTTTTTCAACCTAGATCCTTATCTCGGCTGAAGAGAGCTAAATGTTGGTCATACCTGCCAACCTTCTTCAACCTAGATCCTTATCTCGGCTGAAGAGAGCTAGATGTTGGTTATTCCTACCAACCTCTTCAACCTAAATCCTGATCTCGGCTGAAGAGAGCTAAATGTTGGTTATTCCTGCCAACCTCTTCAGCCTAGATCCTTATCTCAGTTGAAGAGAGCTAAATGTTGGTTATTCCTGCCAACCTCTTCAGCCTAGATCCTAATCTCGGCTGAAGAGAGCTAAATGTTGGTTGTTCCTACCAACCTCTTCAGCGTAGATCCTGATCTCGGCTGAAGAGAGCTAAATGTTTAGTTATTCCTGCCAAACTTTTTTGATTGCCCCTTGCCGAAAATGAGAACAACTTTTACAGTAGAAAGAATTATGTTGAAAAAACTACTTGTTTTATTTGAAAAAAGGGAAAAAATTACAAGTATTTTAAAAAAAAAAAACTAAAAATAAAATAATTTGAGATTGGCAGTGTTCCATGACCTGGGAATAGCCTTGTCGTCTCCATCTTCCAAGTGATATGCCATTTTTCCTGCTAAACCAACCACTTTGTATGGTCCTTCCCAGTTAGGTCCTAACTTGCCATCTCCAAGTACCAAAGTGTTGCCCATTACCTTACGTAATACCCAATCCTCAATCTTGAATTGCCTCGGATGCGCTGTTTTGTTATATTTTCTGGATAATTCCTGCTGGTATGAAGCAATGTGGACTAGAGCTTTTTCCCTTCTCTCTTCTGTAAGGTCGAGTTCCAAGGCTATGGCTTCTTCATGCAAGTCTAGGTCGAAATTTTCACTTCTAATAGTAAGGACGCCTACTTTTAGTGGGATTACAGCCTCCATGCCATAGGCTAAGGAAAAGGGTGTTTCTCCAGTTGACCGCCGAGGTGTAGTACAATAAGCCCATAAAACATGAGGAAGCTCCTCAGCCCACTTGCCTTTTGTTTTCTCCAACCTTTTCTTCAAACCGTCTAAGACAACTTTGTTTGATGCTTCTGCCTGGCCATTTGCTTGAGGGTATGCCGGTGTAGAGTTATAGAATTCTATCTTGTATTCCTTGCAAAAGTCCCTGAAGATTTCGACATCAAACTCAGTGCCATTGTCAGATATTAGGGCCTTGAGTATGCCGAATCGAGTTATGATGTTCTGCCAGACGAACTTCTTTACATCTTTCTCATTTATTGATACGAGTGCTTCTGCCTCCACCCACTTTGTGAAGTAGTCTGTTGCTGCGAGAAAGAACTTTTTGTTGCCGGGTGCGTTTTGGAAGTGGTCCCACAATGTCTAGACCCCACATTGCGAAGGGCCACAGGCTAGTTAAAGGTAGAGGTTCTCTGGCTGGTTGATGTATTTGGTGTGCAAACTTCTGACATTTCTCACACCTCTTGACATATTTCTCTGAATCTGCTTGCAAGTATGGCCACCAATATCCTTATGAAATTGCTCTGTAAGCCAATGATCTTCCCCCTTGGTGGTTTCCGCATACGCCTTCATGTATCTCGAACAAAAATGCCTCGACCTTGCTAGGATGGACACATTTCAAGTATGGTCCTGTGAAGGATTTTGTGTACAACACCAGTGATGGAGAGAGCCAAAATCGCTGTGTTTTTGCTCTAATTTTGTTGGCCTCTTTCTTTTCTTCAAGCAAGATGCCGTCTTTTATAAATGCTATGATGGGGTCCATCCATGAGGGTCCTAGTTCGGCACAACATACCTCAGCTACTTCAAGTTCTTCAATGCTTGGTCTGGGTAGAAAGTCGATCAGTCATTGGTGGGGAATAGATGTATCTGCCATTGAAGCAAAACCTACCAGCTCGTCTGCTCTACTGCTCTCTTCTCAGCCGATTTGCTCTATCCGAACTACTTCAAACTTCATGACCTCCTTTCTGACTAACTCTTGGTACTTAGCCATCCTTTCATCTTTTGCCTCGTAGTCGCCTAATATCTGGTTTACTACCAGCTGGGAGTCACTGTGGACCATTAGCTCGGTGGCCTTCATGAAAAGTGCTGATTTTAGGCCTGTTAACAGTGCTTCATACTCCGCCTCATTGTTAGATGCTGGAAAGCCAAGGTTAATTGCCTGCTCCACTATTAGGCCATCTGGTGAGATGAGGACTATGCCAAGTCCTGCACCGTGCCTATTGGATGCTCCGTCCACGAAGAGCTTCCACATCTCTCCGACAGTTTCCAACAAGTAGAGGGGTCGGATGATGTCTTGGGGTCATGGGTATTGCTGATGTTTTCTTCCAAGTCCATGCCTGCTGTTGGGGTTTGTTCTTCACTTTCGGACTGCCCCAAATCTTTACTTTTCGATGAGTCCTTGCTGGGAATAGCATGGTCTACCCTTTCCTTCCTGTCCTCAGTTCTGTGTGGTTTGAAATGTAGCTGGGCGTCTTGTTTTAGGGGCTGTGCAGTTCTCGTGGCACTCTCCCCCCCCCCAATTTCAGTTGTATCGGTCAAGTCAACTGGGCAGATGTGATGACTTCCTGGTGTAAACTCAGCCACAAAGTCTGCTAAAGCTTGGGCTTTTATTGCAGTTCTGGGTTGAAACTTGATATTGTACTGCCCCAATTCCATCGCCAAGATTCGTCCAGAGAAATCTGCCTTCTCAAACAAAGCTTTTAGGGGAAAAGTTGTTAGGACGATTACGGTGTGGGCGTGAAAATAATGCGACAACTTCCTTGAGGCCATCATCAAGGCTAAAGCCAGCTTTTCCAATGGTAGGTACCTTGTTTCAACGTCCAGCAAGGTTTTGCTAACATAAAAGATAGGCAGGTGTTGGATTCCTTCCGCTCTAACCAACATTGCGCTAACTGCATGTTGTGAAACCGCTAAGTGCAAAAAGAGTTCTTCTCCTTGCACTAGGGTTACTAACAGTGGAGGAGAGGTCATGTAGTCCTTCAAGCTCTCCAAGGCACGGTCGCATTCTTCATTCCACTCAAACTTGGCTTTCAAGACTTGGAAGAATGGTCGACATCTGTCTAACAATCGACTTATGAACAGGTTGAGTGCGGCTGCTAGGCCAGTGAGATGCTGTACTTCTTTGACTGTGTTGGGCCTCTCAAGATCCTGGATTGCTTTGATCTGAGAGGGGTCAACTTCTATGCCTCGGTTGGTTACCAGGAAGCTTAGGAATTTTCCTGATCCTACGCCGAATGCACACTTGGATGCGTTTAGGCGCAACTTGTTCTTCTTCAGGATTTGGAACATTTCATCTAGGTCCCTGAGATGGTCCTTCTCATCTTTGCTTTTGACCACCATGTCATCTATGTAAGCCTCCATCGTTTTGCCTAACAATGGTTCAAATATTTTGGTGATCATCTGCTGGAATGTAGCCCCTACGTTCTTTAGACAAAAGGGCATGACCTTGTAACAGTACAATCCTCTGGGTGTTGTAAATGACGTGACCTCCTGGTCTGGTTCATACATAGCGATATGATGGTA
This sequence comes from Camellia granthamiana, assembly GCA_036172215.1. Taxonomy (NCBI): domain Eukaryota; kingdom Viridiplantae; phylum Streptophyta; class Magnoliopsida; order Ericales; family Theaceae; genus Camellia; species Camellia granthamiana. The sequence goes on along the minus strand of CM069905.1, from coordinate 150,279,116 downwards.
ACTTCTATACGCATCAAGGAAGCTAAGTCGATTATGCCCTGCCATTAGGTCCACCAGTTGGTCTATCTGTGGTAGGGGAAAACTATCTTTTGGGCGTGCCTTGTTGACTGTTTTGTAGTCCACGCAAACACGCCACTTTCTGTTTTTCTTTGGCACTACTACAGTGTTAGAGATCCACCTAGGATAGTGCACTACTTTGATGGCTCCTGCCTCCAGCAAGTTTCCCACTTCCTCCGCCACTATCTCCGGGTGGTGGAGTGCTGATCCGCGAGTGCATTGTATAAGTGGTCTGGCGTTTGGGTGGATATTAAGTTAGTGGCAGATGAACTTAGGGTCAATGCCAGGTATGTCATATGGCGTCCAGGCAAACACTTCGATGTTGGAGATTAAGAATTCCATAATCTCAGTTCTCTCAGTGCTGGACAAAGATGAGCCGAGCAAAAAGAATTTTTCTGGGTCTCTTTTATCTATCCTTACCTCAACCAAGTCCTCCACTGCCTTCTGCTCTGCTGCTTTGCCGACATCTGCAAACAGTTCGTTGTTTTCTGGCTCTTCCACTATTTGAACGAACGCTTTTGCAGCACAGCTGCCGTTTACTGTGACGAAACACTACTTCGACATAATTTGGTCTCCTAAGACTTCTTCAATCACGCCGGTTTCGTTAGGGAATCGTACTGCCTGATGGTAGGTTGACGCTACTGAGCGCATGGCATGCAACCATGTCCTTCCCAAGATTCTGTTGTAAGTGGATGGATGGACCTTCAATACCCAGAATTCCACTTGTTTAGTCACGGTTCCTGCCTTGACTGGGAGAATTATTTTGCCCACTGGCCATTCTGGCATTGAGTTGAAACCGACGAGGGGAGATGTTGCAGGTACCAGGTCTTTGTCCTCCAATTTTAGTTGTTTGAAGGTTTCGTAGTACATTATCTCGCATAAGCTTCCTTAGTCAATCAGAATCTGCTTGATATCGAAATTCTTGACGCGCAACGTGACCACCAATGCGTCATTGTGAGGGCAATGTAGCCTTGCTAAGTCCTCTGTCTGAAAAGGATATGACGTTTGTGGCTTCTATTCTGCCCTTTTTCACGGTTGGTTGTGCACTTAGTACCTCTCTCAAGTGCTCAGCCTTTTTGATCATCTCCCTAAGCTCACATACCCGCTCAGGTTCGACGACTCCATGTATGACGTTGATTACGCCTTGGGATGGACCGTCGACCGGCATCCCGTTTGGTTTGTTGGGCTCCTGTGGGGCTGGCTGTGTTCCCCTGTCTATATACTGGTCCAAGTGTCCCAGCGGCCACTAACTCTTTCAGATGTTGCCTTAGTGGTGTGCAATTCTCAATGCGGTGCCCCTTCTCATCATGGAAGGTGCAACGGGACCTCTCGTCATAGCCCCTTTGTGCTTCTCCCAATTTGGCAAGCCACCGAACAAAGGGCTCATTACGTATTTCGCTGAGAATCCGGTAGATAGGTTTATTGAATACTGTGGTGATAGCAGTGGGGTGGACTCTTAACTTCCTTTTTTCTGGGTCCTCTCTGTGGGCTCGCCTGCCTTGCCCACTCCTGCTTGGTTGTTCTACCGTGTTGACTTTTGCTATAGTCTTTTTATCTGACAACGCTGTTGTGCCGGATTTTGCTTTAGCACGGGCGCTATCTTCCTCTACTCGAATATGTTGATGCACCCTCTCCATTAGGGCCTCCATCGTGAGGGGTGGCATCATTGTCATTGAGTCCCTCAGTTTGTTGCCTACTGGTAAACCCTGTTTGTATTGTGCGATGGCGAGGTTTGTAGGGCAATCCCCAATCTGGTTAAAGGTCTCCCAATAGCGGCTGTTGTAAGACCTCAATGTCTCTTTTTCACCCATGTCAATGGAGAGTAACTGATCGATCTCCACCGGTGTTTTGGTATTCGTCCTGAATCTAGTCACGAACGCTTCTGCCAATTGTGCCCATGAGGCGATGCTGCCTTCCGATAGCCGTTCGAACCAGGTCAAACCTAGGTCGCCAAGGCTGGATGGAAACAGGATACGCATTAGAGTCTCGTTTCACTGGTATACTGCCATAACCTGGTGAAAGTGGCTTAAGTGCATGTAGGGGTCTGACTTCCCCTCATAAGTAGTGAATTTGGACTGGTGGAAGCCTGAAGGTAGTGGTGTGTTCTCTATTGCCAGAACGAATGGCGAGCTCTGTAACCTGGCTAATACTTTATCCGTTGGTTCGAAAGCAAGGCGTGGCATTGGCATCCCTACTTCGACACTCCCATGTGTCGTAGGGGCCAATCGCTGCAGGGTAGAAACCCTGCGAGGGTCGCGAGCCCTGGTGTCTTACTTCCATCGGGCCCTTTCCTCGAGCACCGTCAGTAAGTCCGCCGTCCTAGGCAACTTCGTATGCCTAGATGTCGTCTGGTGTGTGTGTGAGGGGCGATAGCTACTTCCCTCCGTATATGACCTTTCAATCTTCGTTCTCTTAGACCTGGAGCGACGAGTCCTGGAAGTCCTTGATTAAGTGTCGCCTGTTCTAAGGCTCCTACTTTCTGCTTGTGATGGTGTGGTATGTCTGTCGCGATCTTCCGAGTGACAAGAAGGGGTGTTGCCTTTGCGTCTCTCTCCTGCCGCCACCTCCTTTCCTTTTATCTGGCGCTTCATTGTCTCCATGTCCACCACCATCCTCCTTATTAACTCGTCTTGCTCCCTCACGCGATCCTCCAGGACTTGAGGATCCAGCCTCTGCCTCTGTCTTTTGGGACTTTGAGAGTAACGGGGACTAGTGCCCCGTCTCTCCCTTGCGTCCCTCTGGAAGTTCCGTCGTTGGGGTTCTAAGTCTGCCATGGGTGGGATAGAAGGTAAACCTTCACACTTCCCACTCCCTCGGGGTTTGCCCATCGATCGCAGATTGCGGCAAGTCTTCATTATGCGCCATTGCTTTTAACTAGAGAGGAAAACTTGATGAAAAGGTTTTGTTCTTTGTGAAATTCCCACAGACAGTGCCAATTGTACGAGCACGAAATAATCTTCTCGTATGATCTTGTTGATCAAGTTTGCACTCTTCCAAACGTCATTGCTTTGTCACCTGAAAACAAAAACGTGAGCTAGCCGGCGGGTGTGTGCCGGAAACCCCTCCGATGCCTAAGTCAGCAACTAGACAATAGACAATAAGCTCTATGTATTCTAGAGTAAGAATTGTGATACTTGTACGTAGGTCCTGCTATGAGCTTTTATAGATTCTGTGTGGCACAATCCTAGTAGGACTCTTTTTTCCCAATGTAGAGTCCTTCTAGGAATCAGAAAGGTAATGCTCATCTTTCTATACCACCCTCACTGTCTAACCAAGTGAGATGGTCTTACCGCGGTAATTTGACAAACCATCGAGCTATCCTTAGCCCTCAGACAGACTCAACTCGGCGCGTCCACAAGCAACGCTTAGCTCGGTCACTATTCAACTACACCTCGGTTCGGAATACATAGACCGAGCTAATTACTACCATTTCCGACCGAGGTAATTGTAACCACACTTAGACTGGGCTAACAGAAGCAAGATCCAATTGTGGAGTCCTTTTCACTACGGCCCATAGATCAGTCCATTACCATGTCTGGGCCTAGCTTGGCCCTAAATGCACATAAAAACTCCCTCTCAGAAGGCATACCTAAAAAAGTGGATTGTTTGGGATTACACCTTAATGAATCATTCTTGTGCAGAAATATTTTCAGTAGTATTCCATTAAGGAAAGAGATAAAGCTAGCAATTTACCTTCTCTACCATTTTAGGGACACAAAACTTAGAAATCAACCCTTCCATTCTTGCATCAAGGGTAGCAAAAACTTTGATGAGCTTCAAAGTGGAAGATTTCACCTGCTTTTAGTAACACATAAATATCCTGTGCAACAAAAGGTATGCTGCTGTTATATCTTTGTGTCTTCGTTGATAATCTTCAATATTCTTGAATGAAAACAACCCAACAACCCAACTCAAGCCAAACCCTTCCCTTGCCCAACTGTCCCCAAAAGCTTCAAACACAAGTGGATTGTAACAATTTTGTCTTATTAATTTGTTCATTGAGTTAAAATGTTTTATATGCTTTCTCAGTTTCAAGGTCAAGAAGTTATTTCAAACAGTTCAACCGTGTTTGCTGAGGCATTGACCCTGCCTTGGGATCTTTTTATTGCTAGGAATGATGGGCATTCACATCCAACTATGCTTTCTGCAGACCTGCAAAAAGAATCCATGGAACAATATGCCAGTAGAACTATCTAGAATGTGTTCCAAATAAGAGATATAAAATTGATCATGCATTTAGTAGGGACTTGAGTTCTAGATTGACTAGTGCTAGATATGAATTATGTAGCCACAAAAATTGTTGCTCTATTAGTACTTGTACAAAATCTTATCAGGAGCGGAAATGTTTGAATTTAAGTTCTCCCCGTCATATTCCATATCTTGTTACTAGTAGAAGCATTAATAATCAGTGCCTGGCTAGTTCAGGATTCATGTGCTGCTCAAAAGCTAATGTAAAGGCTAGTCCTGGTTGCAAACTAAGTGCAAAGAAAGTATTATTGGAGTTCATGCCTGAAAGTTTTTACAAGTATGAGCTGTGTCATGTTTCTTCTCCTTTTAATTTCTCCTGATTTTACTGTAGGGATGAGGAAATTATCCTCTATTGCTTAACAATTGAAAACAAGGATGTTTCATTTTGATCTATCTTGCGGTTATTGAGAATCGGTGGGTATTACATCATAAAGCACAATGACAAAGATATGCTACATAGTGTTGAGGACGTTAATGATGGCAGCTGTGGTAAAGTCGTCATCACTTCTAGAACACATCTTTGGAGCCTTTCATTCTCTTTCGATGAGATTCTCCCAAATAATAGCACCACTTTCTAGATTTGTTGATTCATTTGTCAGCAATATTGAGGAGCTCTTTGAATGTCCTCATCAAAACGATCTTCCACTCCTGAGATTGAATAATCAGTTTCTTGAAATTCGTCCAGAAATCTGTGTTCACCTCTCTACTGATAGTGCAAGGTGTTTTGAAGGAGGATCTTAGGGCATGTTTGATTGGAAGGATTAAAGCATGGGATTGGGATTATTAATTCGTAGGCTCAATTATCCTATGTTTGTTTTGATATTTTGGTTTAGGATTGTTAATCCAATGGATAATTAATCCAACAAATTTGTAGGATTATTAATAATGGGGTAGGGGTGGGATAGTGAATACCACACTAATTTGATAGGATTATTAATACTTCACTATTAGTCTTGTGAATCAAACATGATCTTAAGGTATTGGATGAAGTTCTAGTTATGCCATCTGTCTCACTCAAAGAGCTTGCTAACATTTCTTGGTGCAATGGGACCATGATCACTGGATCAGTGCAATTTTGGGGAACTTCTGATCCTGAATTCTAATTGCCGGGGGGGAATTTAATATCTTTCCATGGACATGTGTTGGCTGTTCATAACTCTGGCTGCAGTTCTTTTACTGCAAATCTAAGGCATAAAAGTCCCCCTGATATTCACTGGGCAAAATTCTTTCAAGTGACAAACAGTGTCTGTATCCATGTTTTGGTGGGCCATCACATTGTAATATTCCCTCTTTATGCCTTATATGTCATCTTGTATTTTGATTTACGTTATCTTATTTCATTATTTTAATCAATTAGGTAAGGGTTTTCGGTACCCTAAGTAAACATGCTTATCCTATTGGATTTAGGCCTGGCATCATTGCAGCTTTTCACTGAATACTTGTTTTGAGGTATGTGTTTGGCAATATATGCAGGCTATTATGTTTGTGCTTTATACATGGGAGTATTGTCTTCATGTTGGATGATTTGATGTGTTGGTGATACGTAGCTTATTGAGTGCAACTTTTGTATTTATTATCGCCTACAATCCCTCCTACCCACCGACCCACCGAAAAAGAAGAAACGCGCTTCAAATTGTCAACATGCCCTAAAACTTGATTACCTCTGCAAATCATCAGATTCTTGCCCATAGTTTAGTTGGTTATTAGTAGCATACCATCACATAAATAAATATGAACATTGTTCAACTGTCTCTTTTGCTTTTAGTGGGCATTGATTACCAGTCGGATCAACAGTATCCTTGGATTAGCTCTAGACTTCTATTCCATACAGCAAACACTCATTAGTGGTGGAGCAGTTTTTGCCATCAAGGCTCGATGTGAAATGGAAGTGGATCAGATAGAGAAACAGTTTGATGGTTGCACTGCCTTCCTTCTCTAAGTAATCTTCTATCTTTGTGCATGACTCACTTGTGCCAAAAATACTTGTACATGCCCAAGCACAAAGACATTTAAAAGCAGATGTGTACACTTGCATATTTACATACATGGGTATGTAAAATTTTCTAAAATTGTTTTGACTGTCCAGGTCCTATCTTTCAAGCTCAATGTGCGGCATTTCCCTCATTTGGCAGATTTGGTCACTAGAATTAACTACAACTACTTCTACATGTCTGACAATGGCAACTTGATTACTGCCCCTGTCTCAGAAACCGTCTCTTCAAAGATGGGGAAGGCCTTCACTGTTAGAACAGACTGACTGGAGTTGCTTGGAATTGTTAACAATGCCATCTACTTGTGAGTTATTGCATTGTTTGTACAGAATTCAAATTAAGCTGGGTCTGCTCCTGCACCAAGAAGTAATATGAGGGCCAATACTGGGGAAGGAACTTTGAGACAAGGCTGGGTTTTTGCGTTAGTACCTGGGGATGTACAGAATGCTGAGTTAGTGGTGTTAGGTATAATCTCTATCTGTGATCAGAATGCCTATGTGCTGATTGATTCTGGTTCCAAGCATTCGTTTGTATCACATGCTTTTTCTTGGAAATTAATTAGACCGTTAGAACCTATGAACTCTTTACTATCTGTATCTACACCGTCTGGGGGTTCTATGATATGTGCTTATGTTTATCTGGCATGTGATATTATGATTGGTGATATGACATTGTACGTTGATTTACTGCCCTTAAACATTGATTATTTTGATTGTATTCTGGGTATGAATTGGTTGACTAAATACTGCGTCACTATCGATTGTGTGAGTAAATCTGTTGTATTTAGACCACCTGGTATGCCTGAGTTTGTTTTTACTAAAAATGGGGTAGTTCCTCCACCATATTTGATCTCAATTATGAAAGCTCGTAAATTGTTAAGGAAAGGTTGTCGGGGCTACTTGTGTTGTTTATTGACTGTATCTTCTGATAGTGCTAATGTGGAAACCATTCCTGTTGTTAGTGAATTTCCCGATGTGTTCCCAAATAAATTGCCTGGGGAGTTAATTGATAGAGAAATTGAGTTCACCATTGACGTGGTACCTGGGACACAACCAATTTCTAAAACCCCATACAGAATATCCACCTCTGAATTGAAAGAATTGAAAACTCAACTTCAAGAATTGTTAGACAAAAAGTTTATTCGCCCAAGCACTTCACCTTGGGGTGCTCCAGTGTTATTTGTTAAGAAGAAAGATGGGTCATTACGACTATGTATAGACTACAGAGAACTAAACAAAGTGACCGTGAATAATAAATACCCACTACCCCGAATAGATGACCTATTTGATCAACTTCAAGGAGCACAAATGTTCTCTAAAATAGATCTTAAATCCGGATATCATCAGCTAAAGATGAAAGTAGAAGACATTGAGAAAATCGTTTTCCGAACTAGATACGAACATTATGAATTCTTAGTCATGCCATTTGGGGTGACTAATGTACCTGTAGTATTCATAGACTTAATGAAAAGAGTGTTCAAACAATTCCTTGATGAGTTTATAGTTATGTTCATCATTGATATATTGATTTATTCTACAAGCAGGGAGGAACATGAAAATCATCTGAGTATTGCTTTGCAGACCCTAAAGGAAAAGAAGTTATATGCAAAAGTTTCCAAATGTGAGTTTTGGCTTGACAGTGTGGCATTTTTGGGACATGTAATCAACAAGGACGGTATCTCTGTTGACCTTCATAAAATTGAAGCGATTGTGGACTGGCCAAGACCAACTAATGTGTCAGAAGTGAGAAGTTTTCTGAGACTTGCAGGTTATTATCGTCGATTTGTGAAAGACTTTTCAAAACTTGCTATGGATTGACACAGTTGACACAGAAAAATGTACCCTTTGATTGGACCGATCAGCGGGATTCAGCTTTCCAAGAACTGAAGACTAGACTGGTAACTACACCAATCCTGACATTGCCCAACGGAACTGATGGGTTTTAGATTTACAGTGATGCTTCCTACAAGGGTTTGGGGTGTGTCTTAATGCAAAATGGAAAAGTGATTGCTTATGATTCTCGGAAACTCCGTCTTCATGAAAGGAATTATCCTACCCATGACCTTGAACTCGCCGCAGTGGTTTTTGCTTTGAAGATTTGGCAACATTATTTGTATGGTGTGACTTGCGAAGTGTACACAAACCATAAAAGCCTCAAATATTTCTTCACCCAAAAAGAATTGAACATGAGATAGAGAAAATGGTTAGTTGATCAAAGACTATGATTTACAGGTTTTGTATCATCCGGGAAAAGCTAATACTATGGCAGATGCCTTAAGCCAAAAGTCAATGGGAAATTTGTCATGTTTGCTCACCGGTCAGAAAGAATTGCTATGTGATTTGGAAAAGAATGAGATTGAAGTTGTATTGCGAGAACAAGGTGGAATTTTAGCTGCTATCTCTGCCTAGCCTGCAATCATTGAAGAAATCAGAGAGAAACAACTACAAGATGAATTCTTAAAAAGGATTGTGAATGAGTTTGACTCAAAATCAAAGCCCGGGTTTGTACTTGAGAACAATGTGTTGAAATTTCAGAATCGCCTTTGTGTGCCGGATTGTTCTGATTTAAAGAAATGCATCATGACTGAAGCTCACAACTCCAAATTTGCCATGCATCGGGCAAATACAAAGATGTATCATAACTTGAAACAAAATTTCTTGTGGCCTGGGATGAAAAGGTGTATTGTAGATTTTGTGGCAAGATGTCTATAATGCCAATAAGTTAAAGCCGAACATCAATGACCCGCTGGTTTGCTATAGCCACTTCCAATATCGAAATGGAAGTGGGAACATATTACTATGGATTTCATTGTGGGGTTGCCTCACTCCCCTCGAGATATGGATTCTATCTGGGTCATTGTTGATCGTTTAACTAAGTCTGCCCATTTTCTGCCTGTCAAAACTTTCTACAATGCGGATAAGTTAGCTAACATTTATGTGAATGAGATTGTGAGATTACATGGTGTGCCAGTATCCATTGTATCTGACAGAGATTCAAAGTTCACGTCAAGGTTTTGGTAGAGTTTGCAACAGGCTTTGGAAACTGAACTACAGATGAGTAGTGCTTACTACTCACAGATAGACGATCAATCCAAAAGAACCAATCAGACTTTGGAAGATATGCTACGGATGTGTGTATTGGACTTCCAAGGGAATTGGGAGACTTACATTCCTTTAGCCGAGTTTGTATACAATAACAGCTATCATTCAAGTATTGGGATGGCTCCTTATGAAGCTCTGTATGGAAGGAAATGCTGTTATCTTATCTGTTGGGCTAAGGTAGGTGACAGACCATTGTTAGGACTAGAACTTGTATAAGAAACAACGGAAAATGTGAAATTGATCCAATAACGCTTGAAAACTGCACAAAGTCGCCAAAAGAGTTATGCAGATATTCGAAGAAGAGACAGGGAGTATGAAGTCGGGGATCATGTGTTTATCAAAGTGACTCCAATGAAAGAACAAACGTGGTTTGGTGTTAAGGACAAGTTAGCACTGAGATATGTTGGGCCATATGAGGTTCTGGAAAAAATCAACCCAGTGATGTATCGGGTAGCCTTACCGCCAGTTATAGAGCATATGCATAATGTCTTTCATGTTTCAATGTTACGGGATTACTTATGAGATCTACATCATGTTATCGAGCCAACACATGTGCTTTTAAAGGATGACTACACGTACGAAGAAAGACCAATACATATTGTAAACCGCCGAATTAAAAAGCTAAGGTATAAGGAAATACCGTTAGTAAAACTTGATTGGCAAAACCACGGAGGGACCTATGCAACTTGGGAAACGGAGGAAGATATGATGAAAAGATACCCTGATTTGTTTCCTTTGAATCCAGTGTTCTTCCAAAATGAAGGTAACCTGAGTTTGGAGGACTAAACTCTTCAAGAGGGGAAAACTATAACAACCCCAACCCATGATTAACATTAAATCCATGTTTGATTATGCCTAATAAGTAATTAAAGTGAAATTTTGCATTATATGCTACCTTATTTGTGTTTATATTTGTTTAACGTAGAAAGATCTGTTCATGTTTCCGTTTCGATTTGCGAATTGAAGGCCTTATTAGCATTCGATTCAGAAATTGACTTGATTTATATGTTATTTGGGATTTTTAGAATTTTATGGCAGGTTTAATTGAAATTCGATTCGGAACGAATTAATTAGAATAAATTGTACCCATTTGATTAGTGGTAAGCTTAATTAATTAAACTCTCTAACCAAACCTATATAAGGCTAGTGTGTGTATTAACTCCTTTTTTATTTTTACACATCTTTGAGCCTATTCACACAATCAAAATGTGAGAGAAAGAGAAAGTAAGAGAAGGAAGAAGTTGAGATCAAAGCTAGGAGAGAGGAGAATTGCTGGGAATAATTGGAGAATTGAAGAGAATTAAGAGGTGAACTTCTACACTTGTGCAATTGAGACTCTAGGTAAGAATTCTAGTCTTTGGTTTTGTAATGTAGTTGATTAATGCATGGAAACAAGTGAATGAGGTGAATTCATATGGGAATTGAGCTAGAATTGAAGAAAGTTAAGTCATTCCATACATGCATGCATATATCATAGCATCTTGAGTTTGAAATCAAAGAATTTTCACATGCATGTGTAATTCATGAAGTTTGGAGGTTGATCTCAAAGAATTTCAACTTGAATGTACTCATCCTACATGTGTTTTGAGAATTCATCTTATGTTGCATCAATTTATATCACTTGATCATCTTTTGGACGCTTTGGAGTCAAACCATTGCATACATGACATGTTTTGTATATTTCGAGTTGGGTTTTGGTCAATTGACATGCTTTTGGGCCTTGATTTCATGAAATGATTTTCAATTCTTTAAGTTTTCCAAGTTTAGACTTGTTTTCTCAAGTTTTGGGGCCCAAAGGTTGAGTTTAATGGCTTTGAATTCAAGTTTGGAGCTTAGGAGTGCAATTTGGAAATTTCAAATTCTGTACTTCCGCTCAACGGTAGAATCTGCGCTCGAGCAGCCACTCTGTGATCTTACACTTCCACTCGAGCGACCTGAAGTCCGCTCGAGCATGAAATGCATGCTCCCAGAAGTTTGCATGTTTTGTAGACCGCTCGAGCGGCAATAATTGTGCTCGAGTGAGGTCATGAGTCTCACGCTCAAGCGAGAGTCGAGCGGTCATCGAGCGAAGATTTCACACAACCAGTAATTTTGCAGAGTTTACAGACCGCTTGAGCGAGGGAAGTTGCGCTCGAGCGTCCCCTCACATGTTTGCATGTCCGCTCAAGTGTGGGAAGTTGCGCTCGAGCGAGACCCCTATTTTCTGCAAGTTTTGTTAAATGTGTTCAAGTGCATTTTAGGATCCTCATTGCATCCTAGGCACTCCTAGGCCATGATTAAGACTCAATAAGAGGTTAAGACTTAGAAATACACTAAGAATGAAACAAAAGAGGTTGAGTACCAGTCGAGTGTGTGTTTCATTATGTGTTTTTACTATATATGTGTAGGTCACGCGCCACAAATTATCTGAATTGTCTGTTCTACAAGCGGAGCCATCTGTGAGTAATAACTTAGTAAAGTTATGTTTAACTTTAATTATTTTATGAATGATATAAAGTAAGATCTGTTTTATGTAATGTTATATTCTGTACAATAAATGATTGTCCAAGTTTCTGAAATGTATTTATGGCATCCTTAGTATAAGGCCCTTGCCCAAGGGTAATAATACCCTGATCTCACGGCCCTTGCCCGGGGGTAACAGTACCGCGGCTCAAGTATGTTACAAGTTCCCAGTATCGGAGGTTCCTTATGGAACTAACAAGCATGATGACGCTAATGGATATACCATATATGATTAAGCAAGAACTCTGTTTCCTATATGAAGTTTGAACAAGAATACAAATATATGTTTGTTTTGATATGAATTTTGGTTTCTAAATCTGTTGCGGACATCATTCATTTAAACCCTTTACTCTGTTATTATTCACTGGGCTCCCGCTCAATATTTATTTTATGTATGTAGGTGAGCAAGCACGTGACCAAGCTTAAGCTGCTGCCTGGAGTGTTGAGTCAGCCAACCACTGTGCCTCCCGGGGAGGTTTCCTTTTTGAAGAAGTCAAGTTTTGTGCACCTGTCAAAGATGTTTTGCTATTTGTTATTGCTTATCTGTATATGGGGATAAGTTTCCTTTTTGATTACATCGGTGCACATGGGTGACGTAAGACTAATGTATTTATGACGTCACACGTATATATATATATATATAAGTTCGTTTTAAAAATTTCCATCTCATATTCACAGTTCTACAGACAATGTATATTTCCATAATTGCTTCCATAGCCCCTTATCATGTGTCATTTTGTTAAGAGGCCTTTGGTAATCCGAGAATTACTGGCCGGTTACGACACTAAACCTATAGGGGCGGGTTTGGGTCCTGACATATATACTTCAAGATCACTAAAACTCTAGATTTCCAAGCTAAAGATAATGAAACACATATGACAAAAAGTTAAAATTTCCTTTATTAGAAGATCTAAGTAGTCAATTATTTTAGATTGGATTCACTACTGCTCTAGTGAAAAGAACTAACCTTGACGTCTCTTCCTTGATTATGAAGACAGAAGGGTGATCAGCAATGAAACTTGAATGTTCTATTTGATGCATCGCACATCCAGAAAACATACTAAATACTGTAGCCTCTGTGCCTTTCTCATCGACCTCAATAAAAGCTTTGTGAAACATGTTCGAGACAAAGAATGGGATGCCCTTAGGAAAATGTATCATCTCTGCAAAGTCAGTTGGATTTTCACTGAAAGGCAATGAATATCCCATATCCTGCATTGCATCACAAACATCAAAATCATATGAGAATTTGAATTTTGGAATCCAAATTTCATCAAGCTTCACTAAATCCAAGTTTAATCCCAAGTCTTGCTGCAAGAACCCAGGATTGGACTCAAACTCTTTTAGGAGATCATGCAATCTATCTCGTGCATCTGGGGGGAAACAAGTACATGGCAAATTGGGTGTTGAGTGCAGCTCTCCCATTCCCACTTAGATTTGAGATTTTGAGGACTTTGAAACCTTCAAATGATTTGTATAGATATTTGTCATGGTGGTTGGTCATAAACGGAACTAAAATTGTATCTCCATTGAGTAGATAGAAATCTCTATTTTTAGTGTATTTTGCATCAAATTCTGTTGACCAAGTTCCTTTGAAGTAGAGTCCATTTGCAAGGATAATTGATGTGTCTGGAGATAGAGACTTAGGGTTAAGAATATTTGAGATAAGCCCTCTTGATGCAACCTTTGCCCATGAGTTAACTCTATTCACCACTTCATCAGCCTATGTAGATATATTTCATTATTCAGAGTCAAAGAACAAACATCGTAAACTAAAATTAGTCAACAAATTAAAAATAGAGCTCTCTACGATAAGTCATTTATTGATAACAACTTTGTTAGAATATAGAAGAGAGTAAGATGTATGTATACCTTGTTTTGGAAATCAACAACTTTGGATTCTGCATTGTAAACTCTGCTTAGAAGCTTTTGATAAGAAGGGGCTAGAGGAAAGCATTTTGATTCCCATGCCCCATTAACAAAAAAGATAATCGAATCTCTTCCGTGACCCCCTATGATGTTCTGAGATGGCCTTCTTTGGCAAGTCACATTCATTATTTTCATGGATTTTGAATTGACATCCTCTACTGTAGACCGCCCAAACTCTGCTCCCCGCGCGAGGGCGCGAATTGTAGTTCTAGCTACTACAGTTTGGACTCCTGTCACGGTTCTGAATCTAATCTCACAAAGTGCAATGTAAGACTGATAAATCACCAAAGAGTCCAAATCCGGCAAATCGTTTTGGAAAACTGATTTTAATCAAAAAGTGCCAAACATGGACTGCTTTGCCAGATTTCAGAGTCGCCACCTAAATATTTTGTTTTGGGAAATTTAGGAAACCCTGACTCGTGCCTAAGGCCACGTGTCTGTCATCACTAAAGTTGCATCAGCTCGGAACTTGGGTACGAGAGGGGAAGGTCCTGAAATGAGCACCCCCACTCGCCCGATCAAAGATCGGCCTTTACTAACATGATATGTTGTTTTTGAAAACACATGTGTTCTTTTTCCGATTTATTAGCTAACCTTATTACGTGATGCGCACAGCATACAAGTATAGACTCAATCATGCGGATTGGAACAAAACATCTCATGTTTGTTTTTGAAAATGGTTTGGAGTTGCTACTCGCAAGTAGGCTAAGTCACGGATTTGCCACCCTCAAGTGGGCTTAAAAACATGATGATTTGCCACTTCAAGTGGGCTTAAAACTCGCATTTGATGAATTGTTCCAATTCAAGCAATGAAGCCTTCATCCACAAGCATTCATGCAGTTAAACACTTAAGCAAATAGCCTTATGTCAAGCATGCTATCATGGCAGTCACTTACACACATGCAAGGATGCTAAAGCGTAAACACTCACAGTGTACTCCGAGCCAAAAAAGAAGCTAATTAGTAATCAATGCATGATCCTAGCTATGTTAAGAATGCCTAATGCAACACATGCAAAATGCAACTAAGATAGGCTCGGCTATTCTAAGATGTCATGTGAATGCAACTAGATAACATGTATTCAAATTGGTATTGAAATACAATACAATTTGTATGATGCGTCGAACCCGGTGCATGCAAGATAGATGAATGGATGCACGCATGCAAGTATAAGGTATGCTAATCGAAATATGCCCTAAACTAACCATCGAAAGCTGATAAGTAAAAGGGAGAAAGAAATGGGGTTAGAAAACATGCATCACACACAAGCACACTTATTACAACATTTCGCCCTCTCGACGAAGGGTCTGAATATAAGCTAAGCTAATCTAAGCTAAGCTAAGCAATTAATCTAATTAAGCTAATTAGACTAATTATTACACAACCAAATTGAATAACTAGCTACAACTAATGATTACATCACTTTAACTAATTAATCAAATTAATTAAGTTACAAAACCAACTAAGTAAGAAAAAGAAGCTAAATTAGGCTGCCACAACTCTACCTCGGAATAATAAATGATGCATGCTCGGTTGGTTTCGCTCGGAAATCCATTACCATGCCCACAATTGCCTCTATTTGCATTTAGTTTGATCTCTGAAAATTGCACAATCTCCAGAATGCTTCTGCTCCAACATGGGGACCTCCTGGTGAGCTGCCGACCAGAAAAGATGGCTGTAGACCACCTGTAGACCAGAAAAACTGGTTGTAGACCAGAAAAAGGGGTCGGTCGACCACCTTTACTGGTTTGCCGACCAGAAAATCTGCTAAACTCCAGTTTTGCTACAACAGAGAACAATAAGGGGCATAGCAGTGTATTTGCAAGATATGTGTGCACAACCACCCTCCCTATCATTTCTCAAGCTCAAGGGAGTGCGGTACTCGACTCTCGGGCCACCAACCGAGCATCGCAATGCACGATGGCCAAGAAGCCAAGTTTGCACAAGTCAATGTCAACAAATGCACAAATAACACATAAGAGCCTCCGTCTCTATCATGTATGATCAAGAGGGTCGGCGACCGAGAAATGAGGCGCGTTTCATCACTTCAAGTATGAAACGCTCCTCGTTTCTCATGTTTGGATCAACATCCGATCCAAACACAATGCAATGCAACAACATTCCAATCTAACAATGTTAATGTGGCATGCACAAGGTTCTAACATATGAACAATGCATGCATGGCATGTTTGGAGGCTAAAGCATCAAAGCAAGTAAAGAGCATCATACAAGAGGCATGCAATACAATGCTTAACGGACTTAAACCAACCCCAAACAGACCTCATGCATGCCCAAACAATGGCCAAAATGTGCTGAAAAGGGAGCCCAAAAGCTTATACAAGCATGCATACACATTGACTCACAAGCAAGGTATGAAGACACAACTCTCAAACACATTGAAGGAGTGACAAATGTGAGAGTGTAGCTACACTATATGCACTGAAATCATGTGTGAAATGATGCCAAATCATCCAAACAACACAAGTAGGGCATGCTAGGGTCCTTAAGCATTAAAGCTAGTGAAGTACACAACACTAGGACTATGCAACGCAATGCTCAATGGACTAGATCCACCCTAAACAGACCTCATGCATGCCAAAATAAGGGCCAAAATGCTCTAAAATGATGGCATGAAAGGCAAGATAATGATGCTCATGTAATGGCTCATCAACAAGGCATAAGGGCACAACCCTCAAAGGTAATGAAAGAGTGATAAACATGGAAGTCTAGCAAAGACATAAGCTCTAAAATTACGTTCCAAATGATGCCAAATCATGCATACATCACAAATGAGGCATGCTAGGAGGCTCAAAGCTTTAAGGCTAGTAAAGGCACTTGTACCATAACCATATCAAGCAAGCCCCAAAGGGCCAAGATGATTCAAAACAGTCCCAAGGCAGGTCAAAACAAGGCCAAAACATGCATGAAGTAGAGTTAATACATGCTAGAATGGGAGGCATAAAGCATGATGTATGCAAGGCCAATGAGGAGGATTACACTACACCTACCAAAACCAAGCATGAGATGACTTTACCAATAAAAATCAGAGTTGCATCATGGCAAAATAAGACCAAAAACACATTGAGATGGTAGTCCAAAAAGCTTAGGCAAGTATGCATGCCAATTGGCTCATGATTGAGGCAAAAAGCATAACCCTCCAAAGCATTGAAAGAGTGATACATACGAGGGTATGACAGTGAAACATGCTCTGAAATCATATATCAAATGATGCTAAATTATGCAAATAGCCCAAGCAATGCATGCTAGTGGACTCAAAACACCAAGCTAGTGAGCAAGATTGCACTATGGCTATACAAAGCAAGGCATGTATGACCAAAATCACTTAAAATAGAGCTTAAGCATGGCAAAACATGAGTAAAAGCTAGTTGGAGTGAAGCCAAAAACATGCTAAAATGATGGTCCAAAGCACGATGCATGTTAAAGCTATAGGGAGGATTGCACTACAAGTGCAAGGAGCATGTAAGAGGTAATCAAACCAAGCCAAAACAGAGCTATATCATGTTAAAATAAGGCCTAAGGCATGCTGAGATGGAGCCAAAACATGCTAAAAGGACATGCTACTTTGATGAGCCATCAACACAAGCACACAAGAGAAGATGAGGGGGGACAATCCCCACCCATTTGGGGCCTCAAAACACACTTTCCACCACTGAAATTCCTCTGGAATTCAGTGGTTGAAAGGCCAAGATAAGGTGATCTCAAAGGCCTAAAGAGGTGGCTCAAAACAAGGCAAAATAAGGCACAAAATGGGGTAGACCACCCCCAACACCAAAGAGGCCTCAAATAAACACTTTTAATACTCAAAAATGAAGCTTTTTACAGTTTAAATTTAAGCCTAAAACATTATGCAAATAGGGCCAAATAAGCAATATAAACAAAGCTTTAAAGAGGATGAAGACTCACCCTTGAAGAACCACTTCAAACCAGCAACTTCAGAGGCAAAAACCAAGCTTTTGAGCTTCAAACAAACCTCCAAGAACCTCAGCCCAAGAGTGAAGGTGTTTCACTAGGTGCTTGTGTGCAAAAGTGTGAAGAAATAGGACTTTTGACCACAAACAAGTGCAAATATAGAGACAGAGGGAGCAATATAGAGAGAGAGATATGTGTATAGCTCTATGCAATTTTTTTGAACCCTGGAAAGAGAGAGAGAGCCTCCCTCTTATAGAATTCCAAGCTTCAAGCTTGTTGAACAAGCTAGAAGCTTAGTGCAATCCCTTCATACACGTGTATGGAGGATGCTTTCTGTGCCCAACAGTTGGCACAGCTGGCAAGAAAAATATCTGTAGAAAATGCAGGATGGCCGCCGACCAGTTAAAGTGGTCGACCGACCACTCCTACTAGTCGACCGACCAGAAAAAGTGGTCTACAAGAACAAAAACTGGTCGGCAAGGGGGAGAGAGGGTCTGCAGGGAGAGGGGAAGGTGGTGGCAGGCTACCGATCACCTTAGGTGGTCCACAGACCACCCACCCTGGCTGGCCGACCACCAAAAGTGGTCTACTGGGACAAAAGGTGGTCTACAGGGGGAAAAACTGGTCTACACCCCTGTTCCACCCTCCAGGCAAAAGATAACAAGGTTTGGTTCAAAAACAAACCAAAAAGGAAGCAAGACAAGAGTCCGCAAGGCGAGGCACTTAGCCGGAAGCCTCGAAAACTAGTCTACAGGTACAAAAGGTGGCCTATGAGAGGGAAAGGTAGTCTGCGGCTACAAAAAGTAGCCTACAGGCCTCTGTCTCCCTCTAGGCAAAGGCAACAAGGCATGGTCCAAAAACCAGGCCAAAAGGAGAAACTTAAGAGGTCCTGAGACAAGGCACTTAGCCGAAGGCTTCGGGAACTCAAAACGAGCACAAACATGCGCAATCACCGAGTGCACAGACGATGACGTCTGAGTCTTAAGGTCGGTCAAAAATGGGGTGTCTACATCTATGCTTTTCAATCCAAGAAAATCAAGATACTTTTCTGGAGTACGGCCTTTTGTTCTTGCAGCAAACATGTTCAACATGGCGTTGAGTGATAACAGAGAGCATAAGAAATTCATTTCGCTATTACATGTTTTCTTCTCTAGTTTTTGAATCACGGCATGCATGAGGTTCTGTAATGGAGAATTTATGTTAATTAGCATGTTGGTAGTGACAAAAAGAGACCATATTTAGAAATTTCATCTAATCCTCTTTATACTGCTACTGTTTCATCAAAATCATCATAAAAATTTCTCATTCTTCCAACAACATCATGCTCAAAAATATTCACATCCAAAAAACAAAAACAATATTTTTTTTACTCTGTATAAAAGACTAGATCATAAATTTTTCTTATTTCCAACTAAAATTTCCAATACATAATTTGCATTATTGCAACTCAAAATTCCTAAACTAAACACGATAATTTAACTTCCTTTTTTTTTTCCCCCTCAAACTAAAACTAAGTTTCTGCCAGATTGAATACTAAACCTATGAAAATAACCAACCCCGAAACCTCTTCCTTGATCATGAACAAGAAAGGATGATCTGCAACAAAGTTAACTTTTTCCGATTCATACAGTGAACATCCCCTTGACGCGCTGACAGTAATGGCTGCAGCCTCTGTGCCTACCTCATCTATCTCAACACAAGCTTTATGAAAAATGTTTGAAATAACTGTTTCCGATTTAACATTCAATGATACTCTCATGTCCTCCATGGCCTTGCAAACCACAAAACTGAACAAGAATTTGAATTTTGGGATCCAAAATTTGTCGAACTCCGCTTTCCACAAGTTAATGAGGCTCTGATCCAACAACCCAGAATCATAATTTAGCTTTTCCAAAAGATTTGGAAGACCGTCTATCTTGTTTGGGAGCAAGAAGAACAAAGAGAATTGAGGGGTGCCATCGTTGGTGTCATCGTAATCAGAGTCCTCGGTATTGATGTCATCGGTTTTGGTGTTGTCGAGTGATTTGAAATTTGTTGAGTATCCACACCAATGTGAACTTTGCTATGGAAGTCAAGTATAGAGGCTATAAATATGGATTTTCTAAAAGTTTTTCAAACCTAGGGTGGTTGTGTAATAAGCTTGCCATTTATTTTTATAGTTGGTTGTTAGAGGTTGACAAGCAAAGGCTCTCCCATTTGTGTATAAAATGGGAAGAGTTGTGAGCTGAGATAGATCATCAAAAAGTGAAAGACAGAGCAAAGAGTGTAATCTGTGAGTGAGAGAGTTCTATAGAGAGAAAGTGAGGTGTGAGTGTTGTAAACTCCCTCCCGGAAAATTCTCTAGTGGATATCTCTCCCATGGACGTAGGCTATTACCGAACCATGTAAATATCTTGCCTCTTTTCTGTGTGTGATTGATTTTTGGGTGTGCCTAAACCTAACAAGTGGTATTAGAGCCTTGTTGGTCAATTTTTGGAAAAACAGGGTGTGTTTTTCATTATTTGCCCAGAAATTTAGTTACTAAAAATTTACTTTTAAGCATCCCAAGAGGAAGCTCTCGATGAAAGGAGTCTAGAACTGTAAAGTAGAGCCCTTGATGAGCCTCAACGTGCCTTCACGTGCCACCTGAAAAAGGCTCATGAGTCCCAGTTTCACTCACGCTCCACACGCGCCATTGAGAGTATTAGCGTATCACACCAGTCTCAAACACGCGCTCAACCCATGGCTGAAGGAGGAAGGCAAGTGAATTGTGCGTGACACTAACGTCACTGCCACGTGTCTGCGCCACGTCAGATGCACCTGTCAGCCACGTGTCTGCCACGTCACCGCCAGGTCAGCATCGTGTCAGGCCACGTGGCTGTCATGTTATCAACAGGTCATCGCTACATATCTACCACGTCATCGCTAGGTCAGCGAGATACGACAGAGCCACGTGTTTGCCACGTCAGCACTGGTTGGCCGCTCTGTCCATCGGGTTAACCCGCCCGACCTAGAGGTGGAGGAGTTATCTGGTGCTACGAGGCTATAGTACATCCGCAGATCTGAATCGTTGAACATATTTTGGCGAGTTCTAAGCCATTTGAAGTCTATTTTTGACGATCCAATAGTTGATTCCAATTATTTGGAGTGTTCTGGAGTAATCCGTACAGTCAAATTTTTGAATTAGAGTTTTTGTAAAAAGTAAAGAAGACAATGAAGGAATTCACTTCAACTTCAGGATCCATGATCAAGTTGAATCCTTCCAATTATGCAATCTAGAAGTCGCGGATGGAAGACATCCTATATTATAAAGACTCGTTTGACCCTATTGCTCTAAAAGGGGTTAAACCGGAAGAAGTGAAGGATAAAGACTAGATAAAAATGAATCGGAAGACTGTCGGTTATATCAAACAATGGATAGACCACAGTGTGTTCCACCATGTCGCCCAGGAGACAGATGCATATTGCCTTTGGACAATGTTAGAGGAAATGTACTAGTCAAAGACCGCTCGGAACAAAGCCTTGGTGTAGCTCGCCTTTTTCGCGCCCCCTTTCGGAAGCTCGAAAGAAAGTCCTACAGTTCGGACTCCCGCGGTTCTAAATCTAATCTCACAAGTGCAATGTGAAATTGATAAACACCAAAGAGTCCAAATTCGGCAAATCGTTTTGGAAAATTGATTTTGAATCAAAAATGCCAAAATTGGTCTGTTTTGCCAGATACATAGTCACCACCTAAATATTTTTGGGAAATCTAGGAAACCCATGACTCGTGCCAAAGGCCACGTGTCCGTCATCACCAAAGTTGCCTCGGCTCAGGAACTTGGGTAGGAGAGGGGAAGGTCATGAATACATTTGAGCATCCCCACTCGCCCGATCAAAGATCGGTCTCTACTAATCATGATATGAATGTTATCAACATTATATGCTCTTGTTCCGATTATTATGCTAGCATTACTACGTGATGCGCACACACAAGGTATAGATTAGTTTGCTCAAATTGGAACAATTTGATTTCATGTTTGTTTTTCGAAAAAGGTTTGATTTTGCCACCTCAAGTGGCTTAAACTTTGTGAATTTGCCACTCAACAAAGTGGGCTTAAACGTACATTCATTAAATTATTCTAATTCAAGTAACAAGCCTTCATCCACAGCCATTCAAATAGTTTAGCAAGTAAGTGTTTAGCCAGTAAGTGTTTAGCCCCATGGCAAGCATGCTAGTCATGGCAATCACTCGCACTCATGCAAGTGTGCTAAAGTACTAAAAACTCACCTAGTACTCCAAGCCAAAAAAGAAAACAAGTTAAAAAAATGCATGTTCCTACCTATGCCAAATGACTAATGCAACACATGTGAAAATGCAACTAATAGGCTCGGCTACTAATATGGCATATGAGTTAATTGAAATAGCATGCGATCTAAGCATGTATTCAAAGAAGTATATTGAAATGACAATGCAGTTAGAATGATGAACCAAGCCTCGGTGGCAAATGCAATACAATTAAATAGATGCAAGCATGCAATATGCTAAACAAAACGTGATGTCTCTAAACTAACCATCATAAGCTAGTAAATAAAAGGAAGAAAGATGTGGGGTTGGAAGACATATACATTATTACATTACGCTCTCACAAAGTAGAGTCCGAATGAATAAACTAGCCAAGCTAAACTACTTAACTAATTATTACAAAACTTGAATGAATAATTAGATAACTATCTAAGCTAATTAAATGTTACAACACGAACTAATTAGCTACAACTAATTAAGCTAATTAAATATTACAACACAAACTAGTTATCTACAACTAATTAATTACAACAAATAAATGATTAACTAGTCCCGGGAAGCAAGGGAGGCCTATGCATGCTCGGTTTCCACCTAAAGAACATACGCTGTTTGCTCCCGTAACTCTCTGTTGCACAACCCTTGCACTGATTTCCTTCTCCAGATCAACTCTGCTATGCTTCACAAGCACACTACTCAAAATTCATTGGTGGCCGACAGGCCAGAAGTGGTGGCCAGTCGGCCACCATTGAGGGGTTACCGTCCAACATTGATGGCCTATCGGCCAGTAACAGTGGCCGGCCGGCCACTGATGACACACCGTTTCTCTTGCTAGAATAGAAAGCAAACAAGGCAAAGAGAGGGTATTCTCACAGGTTGTTTGTACTGTGTATCCCTCCTTATCATCAAAACATCTCAAAGGAGTGACACACTTGGTCCTTAAACCATCAATCAAGCAATTTCATTGCACGATGGCTAAGGAACCAAGATGTACAAGTTTAATGAATGCATAAACAAGACTAAACACCATCACCCTATCGTGCATGATCAAGGGCAATGGTGACCTACGAAACTTGGCACATTTCATCACTTTAAGTATGAAATGCCCTAATTTTCCTTAACGTCTGATTGAACACATGAAAACACAGCCAAATTCTTATCTTGGCACAATTTTAATTTCCATTTTGTTTACCCATTTTAACTTACCAACCATTCTTTAACCAATTAAGACCATTGGTGAGAAGTCCTCTAAAGAGAAGGAAGTGTTAAACAAAGGTAGTTTAAGGCAAGAGAGAGGTGTCATGCCGTTGGTAATGAACCCTCAAAAGAGGATTAAACCATTAAGCAATGAACCTTAATCTCAAGCTTAAACTATTCTAAGGTTGAAATAACCCTCGAAGCAAATAAAGAGTGAAGAAATGAGAGAGGTTGCATAGGCTAATGAGTGCTGAAAATGAGTGAGAAAAGCACAAAAAACATGGCAATCAACTGAAACAAGTGGTGTCTAAAGTCTAAAACACCAAGCTTGTGAGGACACTCACACTAGAAGGATGCAAAACAAGACTTAACCAACCCAAAATAGAGTTAAAACAGTCCAAATCAGAGCCTAAAACATACTGGAATTAAGCTACAAAAGGCTAGAAAAAGATGCTAACATATAGAACTAACTAGGCTAGCAAACAAGACACAAGGAGGGGAGGCTAACCCCTCCAATTTTAGACTTCAAAATCTGAACTTTACCACCAAAAATACACTGAAATTCAGTGTTTAAAAGCCCAAAAAAAGATAGTTTGAAGGTGGGAAACAAAGGTGAAAAAAGCCTTACAAGCAAGGATATATAGGCAAATTTGGTGTGAAAAGACACAAAGGCCCATTAGTTAGAATGTAATGGAATGAAGGATCATTAGGGAGCCTAATCATGTATTAAGACATGATCTAGTTAGGTTTAGGGCTAATTTAAATACCTTCTAGTTAGAACTACACACATATAGATATAGCAAATCTTTATAGGTACCAAGGTCATTATTGCTCCAAGATTTCAAGGGATTTGCTTATACTAAAGTACAATGATTATAGCCTAGGAGGTATGATGGCTAGCCATGTGATGGTGAATTGATGGACTTGTTTTATATATATATATATTTGTGTACAAATCTTGGAAATTGTAAAATATAATGTTAAAAAAAAAGATTTTAGGGTACAAGTGTATATATAAATATATAATGGTACTTGTTTGGGGTCAATTAAAGTATCTATTTCAAGTGTAGAGTTAATAAATTAGTGTTAGGAAAAGTAATTCGGTTTATATTATCTTGCTTTGAATTTAAAGGTAAATAACCGAACGAAGACTGTGAAAACCGAAAGTTAAGTTTTAGAGTGATTAATCTAAAATTTGAGAGTTAAATAATTAATATTAAAGTGTTAGAAATGATTTCTAAGCTTCTAGGGTCAATTAGGGTTTGTATGGGTTCGTCTGTGATGCGTTTTCGGTTCTAGGGTTTAATTTGCGAACAATCAACGAATTAAGGCAAGAAATACTGTGTAACTATGCAGTTGAAGCAAGGGATGCAGTTAAAGCAAGAAATGTAATGTAAAGGGAAGAAAGCATGAGAACACAGTGTATACCTCGGTGGCATCGTGGAACAAATGGGAGTCTGGCTCCCGTAGCAAGAGATCCTCTGGCGCACGTCACACGAACTCTCTGAAGTGCCTAATACCCCCAGGTGGCAGCACATGTGTCCGAGGATAGTATGTTGCCGGATCAAAGGGGTGTACTCTTAGTGGTAATATCTCGGGCTCAGGCTTGGCCTCCATCTCTGCTGGAGGTGGAATCTCGAACGGAGCTCCGTTATGGGGGAGATCATCCGCCATCTAGAAAGAAGATGAGAAAGTGGTCGAAAATGAAGAAAAACGGAGGAAAAAGGGCAGACTTTGAAAAACTCAACCCTATGAGAGAGAAAGTGGAAGGAAAAGTCAAAGCTCGGGAAAAGGCACAGGACCCGAGAGAAACTCGAGGAGAACGAGCCTTAAGTGGTCAAACTCCAAGAAAAACATCGAAATCGAATTTTAATCAGTTCAAAACAGAGGAAATAAAGAGGGTTTAATGAATAAACTTCGCGTGGGGCGTTGGAAAACGCATAAAAAGTGTAAATCTAGAGAGAATGAGTGCCTAGAGAGAGAAAGTGAAGAATTTCGGGCATGGGGTAATGAGGAAATGAAGCTCTAAGCCCTATACTTAAAGACCCGTGTGCAAAAGACCAAAAAACCCTTAATCTCTCATGGGTGGCCAGCAACCTTCTCCAGTGGCCGGCAGGTGTCCCATGGCCTCTCTCTGGGTTCTGATGCTGTTTTGTGTCTTTGTTTCCCAAGAATTGCAAGGAAAGTTCACTGTTGGGTTCAAATTGTCTCTATGAAAGCTCAAAACTGTGTTTTCGGTACGCGATGTTCATTACTTGTCAACATGAACGGGGTGTATCCTTTAAACATATTGTAACTATTCCGAGAGGTAAGTCGGAAGTTGCTACTGAATTTGTTTTTGTCAAATTATGCTTTTGTACCTTGCGTAGAACATGCATTTTATATTGTTGCATAGAATATGCATTTTACATATATACTGCGTGCGTGTCCTGCATAGGTTATGATTCATGCATAGAATATGCTTTCATTCTGATTTCATGCATAGAAAATGCTCTCTTCTTATGCATAGAACATGCCTTGCACTAACATCATATCTTGGTTGTTTATCTTGCATAGAACATGCATTCTTACTGTATCACACTTGTTAAGTTTCTTTCTTACACATGCACGATATTGTATGTACGGTTCATTCGAAGAAATGCACGATATTGTATGTACGGTTCATTCAAAGAAATACACGATATTGTATGTACGGTTCATTTAGAGGAGTTCCGGATAAGGTCATTTGTGTCTCAGTAAGAGAACCCAATCCTCCAACTCATGCATCTATCACACACCTCCAACTTGTGCATCTATCGCACACCTCTTTCTTTTACCTCGGGACGTACGAAGTACGCGCCCGAGTGGTTATTTCTCAGGACGCGTTAAATGCGGTCTTGGGCGGGTTTTACCTTGGGACGTATGAAGTACGCTCCCGAGTGGTTATTTCTCAGGACGCGTGAAATGCGGCCCTGGGCGAGTTTTACCTCAGGACATATGAAGTATACGCTCGAGTGGTTGTTTCTTAGAATGCGTGAAGCGCAGCCCTGGGTGGGTTTTATCTCGGGACGTACAAAGTACGTGCCTGAGTGGTTGTTCCTCAGGACACGTGAAACGTGGCCCTGGGCAGGTTTTACTTTGGGACGTACGAAGTACGTGCCTGAGTGGTTGTTTCTCAGGATGTGTGAAACGCGGCCCTAGGCAGGTTTTATCTTGGGCCGTACGAAGTACACGCCCGAGTGGTTTTTCTCAAGATGCGTGAAATGCAGCCCTGGGCAGGTTTTACCTCGGGACATATGAAGTACGCGCCCGAGTGGTTATTCCTCAGGACATGCGAAGCACGAGCCCGAGTGGTTTTTGTGTTGTATCGCGGGACGCATGAAATGCGGACCCGAGCTTTCTTCCTTGTTTCTTAAGATGCGTGAAGCGCAATCTTGAGCGGTTTTCAGTTTCTTGGGGTGCATGAAATGCAACCCTGAGCAGTGTTTTCTTTCCTCGTCTCTTGCTTTGGCGTGGTTAGAGTGTGGTTTTATCTCTTTTAAGCTTGAAACTGCTCATTCATGTGTTGTTATATTGCTTATTGTATTCATTCTTGCTTATCGTATTTGTTATTGCTTTTTGCATCATCTCGCATGATCATGAGTTTTCAAAATAGCTAGCTTCGCGTAGCGTGTAAGTCCAACCTTCAAACTGCTCTGCATGCATATCATTTGCAATGCCCCAGAACTACGCTGGTTTGATTCTTTGCAAAAGGATATGTAGGCAACCTGCGGGCGCAACCATTTATTTTCTGTCTTATTTGCTTGTCTAAGTCTTTTGGCCTTGTCAAAATGGGTCGTCTCCGGGCTTTGACATTCATTTACGTCATTTCATGACTTCCAAGTTCTGTCAAAGAGGGGCAACTGTAGACACCCCATTTGTGACCGTTCTCAAGACTTGGACGTCATCGCTCGTGCACTCGATGATTGTGACTATTTGTGCTCGTTTTGGTGCTCGAAATCCTCGGCGGAATGCCCTGTTTTTGAGCCTTCAAACCCTATCCATTTTGTGCCCTGTTTTGGACCAAAACCTTCAAGCCTGCAACCCCTGGTGGCCAGCCGGTCACTATTTGAGGTTGCCGACCACCAATTGTGCCCTACCGGCCACTCTTGTGCCTTGCCGGCCACCAATGTCTTTTTGTAGACATTTTGGTGACAGTTGTTCCAACTGTTACCACAATTAGCTTCATCTCCCTATACGTGTAGGGAGGGATTTCTCTGAGCCAAATGCATGTTCTTCTATATATATAGGGTCTCCCCCTATTTTTGAGGGTTAGAAAATTTGGAACAAAAATCTCTCTCTCTCTTTCTCTACATTTCTCCCTCTCTCTTGCAAATTTGGGTGCATTAGCCTAGATATACTACACTTTTGCCTATACCTCCTTAACCAAAGTTGATCATCTTTGAGCTGAGGTTCCTTGAAGCCTTCTTAGAGCTCTTGAAGGTGGTTTTGGCTTGAATTGTTGCCTAAAGTTGATTTTTGCTTCAAGAGGTATAACACTTGTCTTTTAAACTTGTTTTGTATACTTGTTTTTCTATCTCTTCCCTCTGTTTTTGGGCTATTTTTGGGCCATAAAAAACTCTGGTTTTGTGTGCTGAAATTGGTGTTTTAGGCTATTTAAGATTAGGGGGATATCTCACCCCACCCACTTAGCATAGCATACACAAACAACACACACACACACCTACATTCGGCCTAGAGGAGAGAAATGAGAGCAAGAGAAAAATCTTGAGAGGAAGAGGAAGGAAGAGGAGACAATTGTGCAAACACTTCACTAGGCAATCAAGTAAGCCACAACACAATTCTCTCTTTTATTTTCCTTTTTCAAATACATGCTCTTAGAAGTTTTAAACATTCATTTCAAATGTGTTTTGATGGTATTCTTGTGTTAGAAATGAAAGAAGTTGAGCCTTAATTCTACCCTTCTTGTATTTCTCTTAATCGATATAAGACTACCTTTTTCCATATCAAACTCTCAAAATTTCCAAAGGGCCCACCTTCACCTTAAATTTCTGAGTTTAATACATATTATTTATCAAGTTTTCATCACAATATAAGAGGAAAATTTCCCCAAGTTAACCTCTTTTCTCACCAAATTTCTATTTGCAAGAACTGTGCCAGAAAAATCTATTTTTCATCCAACTTTCGAAATTTCTAGAAAAATGTAGAAAAATCTTCTGGACCTCCATTTTATGTAAAAATCTTCCTTAAGGAGTTATCTTTCAACTAAAATTGGTTTCAGTGAAAACGAGTGAACGATTTGTGAGAAACTCCAATTTTTGTAATGGTCAACGAATCTGGACAGCGCTGGAACATTTCTTAAATAACTAAAAATCTAGAAAAACTATCACATTTTTTAAACATGTTCTGAAAACTAGATTAAATTCTCTACGAACCGTAGGAAGGCTGAGTTTAGTAAAAATCTAAAATAGCCTTTCTGTTTTTAATCTTTAAATGATACTGAATCTAGAAATTTAGTTTTGCATGGGTGTTTTATGCTCTTGTGTTCATGCTTATTAGTTTATGATCATGTCTTGGTATGATATTGCATGTGTTATGGTTATATTCCTTATCTTCTTCATTTTAATGATGCTCATGCTTATGTGGATATTACTATCTTGTTGAGTTTGTTCTAACTTGACTTAAAACATTGATCCAAACGGAAAACTTAATTGGGATGGTATTGGGTTTTCGATCACTTGAATAATGAAGAGATGATAATGTGTTATGTACGGATTGATGGGATGTGCTCCCTAATTGGAGGTTAAGTCTTGCGTAAGTGGTTGTCGCGTAAACCCTAGAATGGAACGAACGTATTCGGACTCTTTGTGATGGTTTGATTGGTGAGATAAGGTTAGGTTCAGATGGGACATTCAGGAGGATAAAACTTTTTTGGAAAGATAAGGTTGGATTCAGGAGATAAAACCTTTTTCTTTTCGCTGTCCCTTTTAAGGCCTTGCGGTTGGCACTACGCGGTATATAACCGTTGGTAGGCATCCGAGGTTAGTTCTGCAACAAAGCAGCAAAAGGGGGAGTTTCGAATAGTCCGGTGTCTAATTCTTGTGGTTGGAAGGATGAAATCTCTTTGGGGGATTTTTAGAATACTAACCACTAACATTATAATCTTTGTTATCTATTTGAATGACATGTTTCTTTCCTCTATTATTGAAATTGCTATTATTGACTTGAATATCATGCTTCACTACTTGCTTGCTATAAATATGATGGTGTATTGGATTGGGAAAAATGGACGAGGTGTGTGTGCGTTTACTGGGCATTCAAAGCTCACAGCGTTTCATGCCAGGTATTGAAGACTATTAGGCTAGTCGAAGGCAAAGCTGAAGTATTTGAGGACATATGGCTATCCTATTAGAGTTAGGAACTAGTTATGTTAAATGTGTTTTGAGATTGTAAGTGATAGATCCCATGTTGTATTTAGGACATGATTTTGTAACTTGTATATATATAACATTTGTAACATATCCTTATACTCCGTCAACTCATGTAGGCCTTGTGTTAATACCTTGTCAAGATCTGTCAAAAAGGTAGCTTTGCTATCTAAGGTGGTTGGACTTTGAAGGGAGGCTATTTTGACTCCTCTGACCTTCCTGGGATCTTGCTTGGTTATTAGCCAAAGGACTCATTAGTGACGTTTCATACTCTTGTAACCTTAGATAAACCCTGTATTTAATGGTTAATATATTATCTGATATTCCCGATTTTTGGGGCGTCACATCGCTTTTACTCACTGCCTTATCTTCTATAAAAGGCTGAGCTTCGTGATTTCTTCATTTCAACTGCAAATTTTTCACAAATGGAGCCATTTTTCGCCGAAAAACTTTCAGGTTGGATTGCGACTTTAGATGGCTCGAAAAAGGTGAATTTGCTGGGGTTTCGGCATAAATGCACTTTTCCCATTGAGCCATTTGCCGCTTTGTTTTCTATTCCTTCATGTCGCAGCTAGATGTTGGAACCCGATTACACATATATTTAGCTGCAGGCGACAAAAGATATGCCTAACAACTGAAGAATTTCAAGTGCTAATGGAATCGCGGTGCGATAAGGAAATCATAACTCAGCCCCGTTTCGGCCACATCCAAGCTTTGGGACGGATGTGTGGGCTCACTCTACACGCGGCTTGATCTTTGGTCCACAATGGAGAGCTGGATATTCCCAATTTGATTCATCGATTTTCTGACACCGGTGACCTTGGCGACCTTCTTTGGCGGGGTTTTAGGCAATATGCCCTTTGCTTATGTATGCTAGCTCATTTCTTCCTTGCTCCTAGTTTTAACAGGTCTAGCATTCGGCTAATTGATGTGGCCCAAAGCTTGAAAGAAGGCAAGAGTTGCATTGGCTTGGTGCTGGCCGAGACTTTGATGAGCTTAGATGCCTTTCATCAGCAATAGACTACTAAATTTACAAGGAGTCCACTACTTTTGCAGGTAATGTTTCCCACCCTTTCTAATATGTGTTTCTCATATTGCTCGGCACTTATGCTCTGTTTTTCTCTCAAAGCATTTTTCTCACTTTTCTCTCAACATACATCTCTCTATTCTTTAATCTCTCTTTTCTTTCATCCCTTCCCAGATGTGGCTGATGGATAAACTGCAGGTAGTGGACTCTTGCCCTGCATACTCAGCTCGAGCATATTTTTTTCGCCAACAGCTAGTGGATTTCCCCAACAAGGAAGGTGGTGCCACTGGATGTGCAACAGGTCTGTCACTCACATTGTTTGGCATTGCCCTTGGCTTAATCTGACCGAAATAAGCTACAGCATGACTTTGACAACCTGGCATTCAGTTGATCGGCCTTACACACTGTGTATTCTACTTCCTGTTCTAATTCAGACGTCAGTTTGGACATGATCAGACCTGCCCAGAAGAAGGGGTAGAGTATCCAGTTTCATTCCCCATCTGAGGTTCACATTTGGCAAGGTACCTCATTGCTTGGAGGACAAGAGAACTTCTGGCCCCTGCCCCAAGTTTCAACTACGCCATTTCTGGCAAATGCCTGGCTTGGCTCAAAGATAAGGCACAAACCAGATCCACTTTGGCATCAGATGCTTCCACAAGCACAAGTGGGGGACGCAGGAGCGCCTGACTCATTTATGCCCCTAGTTTGTTGCTTTGATCTTACTTTTTAAGTTTTATGAATGTAATAAAAGCAACTTTGATTTGTATCAAGAGTTGGAGAATTTTGTATTGAAATCAATGAAATTAAAGTTGTGAGGACTAAAAATTTCCCCTTTTAGTCCAAAAATGGTCCAAGTTGTAAAAGGAAAAATTTGAGCAAAAATCAACTTTTATCAAAACTTTTCAAAACCGTTTTCGAAAAGGATCACCACTTGACACGCACGGAATCAATCCTCGAGATGTATAACCCCGAATCCAAAGATCACAAACTGTCCCTTGATTGAATAACACTGCTCAGCATTGTGACTAGCTCTTCTCTCAGAGTAAAGATCACAACCGAACCCTCAGGTAGAGAACAGACAAAGATGATTTGGACAGACACACGAGTAGGACAGTTGATTTGGAGGTGTTTATGGCCGAACTTCAGGATGAAGTTGCCTACGTATCCCGAAGATGGGAATCAGGCCTTACGTAGTTCTGTTTGGGCTCACTCAAGTATTAACTCTCACCTTTTGCGCTTTAACTTTCGCCAAGGCCGCCCTTTAGGGTTTTCAACCTTGCGAGCTCAGTTTTTCTTTATTTCCAATTTTTGTGCTCTAACTTTTGCCTAGGTCGCCCTTTCTGGTTTTCGGCCTAGCAAGCCTTTCAGGAATAATATTTCTTCAACTTGTCCATATTGATCGGTTGGGAAAATTCTAGGCTATCCAGGTCCATGAGAATAGCAGCTCTATCCGACCAAATAGTTTTGATGATGTAAGGACCAGTCCAATTGGGTCTGAACTTGCCCCTAGAGTCATGGATGGGAGCTCGGTTGTCTTTCAGCACCAAATCCCCCTCTTTGAGATTCCAGGACTCAACCTTTTTGTTAAAAGCCCTAGCAATCCTGCGTTGATAATCCTGAACATGGTACAATGCTTTCAGCTTTCTCTCATCAAACAACATCAGTTCTTCGAACCTACTCTGCTGCCAGTCCGCCTTTGCTATTTGACACTCAGCCATAACTCACAGTGACAGGACTTCTATTTCGATTGGCAAAACAGCTTTCATCCCATAGACAAGAGAGTAAGGAGTTGCCCCTGTACACGTTCAAATTGAAGTTCTATAGCCCCAGAGTGCGAACGGAAATTTGTCTGGCCAGTCCCTGTAGGTCTCAACCATCTTCTGCAAAATGTGCTTGATGTTCTTGTTAGCGGTCTCAACAGCTCCGTTGGTTTGCAGCCGGTATGTAGATGACTTATGGAAAACCACATTGTATTTCTATAACAAATCGATCACCTCTTTCTTGAAGTGGGAGCCATTATCTGAAATGATCTCGTTTGGGACCCCATATCGGCAAATGATATTGTTTCGGATGAACTTAGCCACATGCGCTGCTTTCAGCACTGCATAGGACTGAGCTTCCACCCACTTCGTAAAGTAGTCAATTGCCACCAGAATGTATTCATGCCCATTTGACCCTTTCGGTGTGACTGCCCCAACAACATCAATTCCCCAGATTGAGAAAGGCCATGGTGAAGTCATGTTGTACAGTTTTGACAGCGGGATGTTCATATGATTAGCATGAATTTGGCATTTCTGGCATCGTCGAACAAAACCAATATAATCCTCCCCCATAGTAAACTAGTAGTAACCTTACCTGAGAATCATTTGGGCTAATATTACTCCATTCATGTGTGCTCTGCACTCTCCCCTATGGATGGCCTCCATCAGGCGCTTTGATTCCTCTGCTTCGACACATAACTTGTGCATTCCCAAATGACCTCTCTTGTATAGTTTACCTCCGCAAATGATAAATTGGACGGCCACCCGCCGTATTGCCCTTTTGTCTTTGGCATTCGCCTTTGGTGGATAAACCTCATTTTCCAAGAAGTTCCAAATATCATAGTACCAAGGGTTTTGATCTTGCGCTTCATCTATTGTGGTGATAATTTCGTAGGCCGGCGTATATCTCTGCTCAATGATAATCGGACGTATTCAGACTCCAAGTGGGATATCTATCATAGAAGATAGAGTTGATAAGGCGTTAGCGAACCTGTTGTTCTCTCTCAGTAGATGCGTGAAAGTCAACTTTTCAAACCTAGGAATCAGAATATCCAGGGTTTGGTGATAGATCTTCATCTTTTCTTCTTTGACCTTCCAGTCTCCATTTACTTGAGACACAACTAGGTTCGAGTCCCTAATGACCTCCAACCTTTTTGCCCCTAGTTCCAGGGCGGCTTCCAAACCAGCGATACACGCCTCATATTCTGCTTCGTTATTAGATACCTTAAACCGGAGTTTGAAGGCTAAAGGTATATGGGAATTGTTGGGTGCTATCAACAACACACCTATCCCATAACCGCACTGATTAGACGCTCTGTCAAAGTACATTGTCCAAATCTCTTCTTCGATTTGCAGAATAACTTCATCTGGGAACAGGTATTCCACCGCTTTATCCCCTTCTACTGGATGATCTATCAGGAACTCCGCTACCCGCTCTCCCCTTAACCGACTTATGAGTGACATACTTCAAATCAAATTCAGAGAGGAAAAGCAACTAACGAGCTAGCCTATCCGTAAGCACTGGTTTCTCAAAGAGATATTTGATGGGATCTAATCTCGAAACCAGAATTAGGAAGTGAGCTAAAAATTAATGCCTCAACTTCCTGGTAGTCCATACCAAGGCTAAGCAAGCTTTCTTTAGTGGGGTGTAACGGGTCTCGTAATCTAGCATTTTCTTGCTCAAGTAATAGATGGCTTTCTCCACCCTATCGTCAGATTCCTGAGCAAGCATACATCCTATCGTTGTGTCTATGACTGACAGATACAAAATCAAAGGCTTCTCCGGCTCTCACGGCGATAACACGGGCAGATTCTGAAGGTACTGTTTGATCTGTTCAAAAGTGAATTGACATCGATCATCCCATCGGAACTTCTTTTCTTTCTTTAGGAGACCAAAAAGTAGTTCACAAGTCAAGGTTAATTTAGAAATAAACCGTCTTATGAATTGCATTTTACCTAGAAAGCCTCGCACCTCCTTTTTAGTCCTTGGTGGTGGCATTTCTAGGATGGCCTTGATTTTGGAAGGATCTACCTTGATGCCCCTCTGTGTGATCAAGAAACCCAGCATTTTTCCTACTATCACGCTGAAAGTACATTTCTGCAGATTCAACCTCAGTCTATATTCTCTTATCTGTTGGAAGAATTTTTTCAAGGCGGTGTAATGGCCTTCTCTTTCTTTGGACTTAACAATCATGTCGCCTACATACACCTCAACCTCTTTATGGATCATATCATGCACAATAGTGGTTGCAGCCCTTTGATAGGTAGCCCCGGCATTCTTCAGTCCAAACGACATCACCTGATAGCAGTAGGTTCCCCACGGCGTAGTGAAGGCAGTTTTTTTCTCTATCCTCGGGGGCCATCAGAATCTGATTATTCCCGAAAAATCCATCTATGAAGGAGAGCAATGCGTGACCCACGGTGAAGTCCACCAATTCATCAATATGTGGCAAGAGAAAATCATCCTTCGGACTAGCCTTATTCAGGTCCCTGAAGTCGACACAGACTTTTATTCTACCATCCTTCTTCGGGACTAGAACAACATTGGCCAACCACGTTGGATACTCAGACACAAGCAAGAACCTTGCCTCAATCTATTTGGTAACTTCTTCCTTAATCTTCAAAGCCCAATTCGGGCGTATTCTCTACAACTTCTGTTTGACGGGTCGGGCCTCGGGGTCGAAAGGGATTCGATGCTGTACAATCTCAAGATCGATTCCAAGCATGTCTTCGTAGGACCATGCGAAAACATCTTTGAAATCTTTTAATAAAGCGACTAAGCGCTCGCGCTCCTCCGAAGACAATGTGGACCCAATCTGGACCAGACGTGGATCCTTCTCAGTACCCACATTAAAAGCAATGATTTCATCAGTAAGGGGTTTTGCAAACCTTTCCTCCTCTCGATTAATCAAAATTTTCAAAACCAGAGGAATTATTTCCTCATCGTTTTCATTAAAATGTTGAAAATCCTGATCAATGCAATCAACAAGTGGCACAGAGAGATACTTAAAATCAGCAGCAGCATTCTCATTCATAAAGTCCAGCTCATCCAGTTCTACATCTTATCACGCCACTTCCCACAGAGAACTCTTCAACTAGTACAATGTTGGAGATTTTGGCACTGTTCGAATGAGAAATTCTAGCTATTTGAAGATTGTGGGCATTTGAGACATTAGTATTTAGACTAATGTCGGACACAAGTTGGTTCTCAAAGATGTGAGGCATGTTCTAGATTTGTGCCTCAATCTTATCTCCGGAAGCACCCTGGACCGATAGGGCTATACAAGTACATTCAGAAATGGTCGTTGAACGCTGACAGGAGGAGCTTTGACAATCGCTAGAGGAGAGATATCTTCAACACTATACAAGACTCAAACGAAGATCTGTCTGGGAAGTCTTAATGCAGCAGAAGACAAGGAGTCACCGGACTTATGGCATAAAAAACTGGCTCACATGAGTGAGAAGGGATTGCATCTGTTGGCAAAGCAATCCAAGATACCCTTATCTAAAGGGAGTGCCCTAAAGCCGTGTGATCATTGTCTTTATGGAAAGCAGCATCGAGTATCATTCAGTTCAACGAGCAAGAGGAAAACAGAAGTGCTCAATATGGTATACTTGGATGTTTGTGGCCCAATCAAAGTGGAGTCACTTGGTGGCCGTAAGTATTTTCTAACCTTCATTGATGATGCATCAAGGAAGTTATGGGTTTATTTCCTAAAGACGAAGGATGGGGTATTCCAGCACTTTCAGGAGTTCCATGCAATGATAGAAAGAGAGACCAGGAAGAAGTTGAAGTGTCTTCGCACAGACAATGGTGACGAGTACACTTCCAATGCTTTTGAAGCATATTGTGCCAGAAGAGGTATCTGGCACAAGACAACAGTTCCCGGTATCTCACAACACAATGGTGTGGCAAACAGGATGAACCACACTATTATTAAAAAAGTCAGATGCATGCTCAAAATGGCAAAGTTGACAAACTCATTATGGGCTGAAGCTGCCCGTACAACCTCTGATCTTATCAACAACTCGCCTTTAGTCCAGTTAAATTTTGTGATACCTGAGGAAGTCTGGTCCAAAAGAAAGATATCATATTCTCACTTGAAAGTTTTTGGGTGTAAGGAATTTACACACATCTCCAAGGAAAACAGACAGAAGCTTGATGACAAGTCCACTCCATGCATATTTATGGACTACTCAAATGAAGCATTTGGGTACAAGTTGTAGGATCCAGTGAACAAGAAGATGTTTAGGAGCAAAGATATTGTGTTCCATGAAGACCAAACTATAGCAGATTTTGAGAAATTTGCAAAGTCTAAAGATGTCACCACTCTAGACTTGTTCCCATCTCCCAAGCCATCACACAATGCTAAATGTGATGATGTGCAACAAGAAGTGCCAGAGTTGTAGGATCTTATGCCAGAAATTGAGGATCAGGAGGAAAAAGATGAAGACCCGAATAAAGAGGGTGTTGAGCAGGGGGAGCAACCCCCTCAACCAGAGACAACTAGGCCTCAGTTGCAGAGACCTGGAAGAGCTATTGTGCCATCAACCAAATATCCTGCTTCTCAATATATTTTGATTACTGATGAAGGGTAGCTTGAGAGTTTTTCGAAAGTAAAGAGACATACAGAGAAAGATTGTTGGATACAAGCCATGAAGAAGGAGATGAGTTCTTTGCAGAAGAACCACACTCATGAGCTTGTTTCATTTCCAAATGGTGGGAAGGCCTTGAAGAACAAATGGGTGTATGAATTGAAGAAAGATGGCAACGGTAAACTACTGTAGCATAAAGCTCATTTAGTGAATTGATTTTGATGAGATCTTTTCTCCAGTTGTGAAGATGACTTCTATTCGAGTAGCTCTGGGATTAGTAGCTCGCTTGAATTTGGAGGTAGAACAGATGGATGTCAAGACAGGCTTTCTCCATGGTGACTTGGAGGAAGAGATCTATATGGAGCAGCCAGAAGGATTTGAAGTTAAAGGAAAAGAACATCTAGTCTGCAAACTGAAGAAAAGTCTCTATAGCCTGAAGTAGGCGTCAAGACAATGGTACAAGAAGTTTGATTCATTCATGGTGGATCACGAGTACACAAGAACGGTAGCAGACCAGTGTGTATATTTTCGAAGGTTTTCGGATGGAAACCTCATCATCCTACTGTTATATGTCGATGATATATTAATCATCGAATAGGATACTGCTATGATCAACAAGTTGAAAAAGGACTTGTCGCAATATTTTGACATGAAGAATTTAGGCCCAGCACAGCAGATTTTGGGCATGAAGATTGTTTGTGACAAGAAAGCCAAGAAGATGCTGTCACAGGAAAAAAATGTTGAATGGGTGATTGAAAGGTTCAACATGAAAGATGCCAAGCCAGTCAATACTCCGCTGGCTAACCATTTCAAGCTGAGCAAGAGTTCTTGTCCCTCATTTACAAATGAAAGAGAAAAGATGGAGGTAATTCCCTACTCATTTGCAGTAGGGAGTTTAATGTATGCAATGGTGTCCATCTGACTAAATATTGCTTATGCTGTTAGAGTAGTAAGCAAATTTCTTTCCAATCCAGGGAAAAAGTATTGGGAAGCAGTCAAGTGGATTCTAAGGTACCTTAAGGGTACATCTAAAATGTGTTTGTGCTTTGGAGGAGCTAAAACCAGTCTTGGAAGGCTATGCTGATTCAGATATGGCAGACGATCTTGATGGTAGGAAATCTACATCAGGATTTTTATTTACTTTTGTAGAGGGAGCTGTGTCCTAGCAGTCCAAGTTGCAAAAGTGTGTTGCTTTATCCACAATCAAGGCAGAGTATATTGCCGCAACGGAAGATAGGAAAGAAATGTTATGGTTAAAGCGGTTTCTCCAAGAACTGGGACTAAAGCAGGAAAAGTTCACAGTACATTGTGATAACCAGAGTGCCATAGACCTGAGCAAGAATTTTATGTACCATTCTCACACAAAGCACATTGATGTTCGATATCATTGGATACACGAAGTGATGGAAAAACAGTTATTGGAACTGGTCAAGATTCACACAGGTAAGAATCCAGCTGACATGCTTACAAAAGTGGTCTCGAGAGACAAACTTGAAACATTCAGGGACATTGTTGGGATGGACTTCCAGTAAGGATCCTACTCCCCATAAGTGTAGAGGGGGAGAATTGTTGAGTATCCACGCCAATGTGAACTTGGCTATGGAAGTCAAGTATAGAGGGTATAAATATAGATTTTTTCAAAGTTTTTCAAACCAAGCTTGCCATTTATTTTTATAGTTGGTTGTTGGAGGTTGGCAATGCAGAGACCCTAATTTTTGGTAATTACACTTGAAACCCTAAGCCTTAGGTTAATTGCATTTTAGTCCCAAATTTCATAAAATTTTACAAAATGATCCAAGAAAGAATAATTTTTTTTGTATTTATTTTGTATTATAACTAAATCCTAGAATGCCATTTTTATATTTAAAAATACCCCTAACACTTAGTTTTTATTTATGTTAACCCTTAGTCTCTACATTAATTCATACATTTTATTTGTTTTAGCCTATTTGAATATTTATTAGTTCTTTGCATCTTTATTATTTATTTGAGCAAATAAATATCTTTAAATAAATATTTTTATTATTTAATTGAGCAAATTAGTGGAAAACAAAATATCTAGATATTTATAAGTTTTCTTAGTCATTAAGCAAGAAGGGTAGAATGGTCTTTTTAACCCAAATTCATGGCCTATAAATTGAGATCATTGTCTCAATTTCCACTTTCACATTCCAGTAGCCTAGGGAGAAGGTGAGAGAGGGAGAGTGTGATTAGGGGAAGTAGAGAAGAAAAAAAAAGAAGAGAAAAGGAAGAAAAGGTGACTCAAGAAGGTAAGAACCACACCTCTCTCTTGGCTCCTCTAATATAAAAGAAATATCAAATTTATTTATTTCTCAAATCTGAATTTAGTG
Source organism: Camellia granthamiana (assembly GCA_036172215.1). Classification (NCBI taxonomy): domain Eukaryota; kingdom Viridiplantae; phylum Streptophyta; class Magnoliopsida; order Ericales; family Theaceae; genus Camellia; species Camellia granthamiana. The sequence continues at coordinate 150,239,760 of CM069905.1, read as the reverse complement.
TAGGCATTTGGTGTGTTTAGAGCTTGTGATAATTTTATTAGCCCCTAATTGTGTGTTTTTTAGGGCTTGGATATTTTGTTTAAAAATCTGGTCCTGAGTCTCTGAAAAACAGTCCACTTCTTGCAATTTTATAAAATTCTAGAAAAATCATCTCATGATGGTTCTTCTGTCAAAATTTAGAATTCTGAGTCCTCTTTCCAACAGAATTTATTTGGGTAAAAATCATCAGGTAGATTGAGAGGAAAACTAGTTTTCCTAACGGGTGACAAATCTGGATAGGTTTTCGAACAGAGCTTATAGATGAATTTCTGGAGGTGCTGTGCAAATTTTAAGAATTGGAATTGAAACTAGATAGGTTGATTATTGTTTCTGTAGAATTTTAGCCCCTAATTTGACCTGGAAGTATTTTTACCAAAGCATTATTGTTAGCCCTACAGAACTGAACAGTGCTGAAAATTGTGTTTTATTGTGTTATTTGTCTCTAAGTGTTTCAAAGCATTCCTAATGTTGTTTGCTTGCTTTACCATACTTATGTATGCTTGTCATGGATTATATTTCCTCTCTTATGTTTGTCTCATGCTCTTTTATATTACTGAATTACCGAATGTGACTAACTTGCTTGGCAAAAGATCTAATAAACGAGAAATGGTAAGGGGTTGGCAATGGGTGACGTTCACATTAGTGTTAGAATAATTTATACATATGAATGACATGAATTATGATGGGATTAAAACCAAATGAGTTAAGTCTTACGCAAGCGGTCTAAGCGAGCCCCTAGGTTGACACGGATGTATTCAGACTCTATGCGGTGGTTTCAGGGTGTAAGCGAGCCCTTTGGTATGGTATGTACAGGGTGTAAGCGAGCCCTAGGCACAATTTGGGTGTAAGCAAGCCCACTTGTTTGGCCATCCCTTTTGAGGTCCATCAATCTCACTGACCGGTAAATAACCGGAAGGTGAGCATAGGTGGTAAGGTCTACAAAGCAGCAAAAGGGAGAGTTCTGAATAGTCCAGTGTTCAATCCTCGTGGTTAGGTAGAAGGATCTCTTTGGGGGATTCTAGATGTCTAGTCTAACTACTAATTCATAGAACCTTATTGTAATGTTGTATTTATGTTACCCGATTTTTTTTGTGTATGGTTGATTGGTTGATAAAAGATATGGGGGGTGTGTGTGTTTTTACTAGGCATTCCAAGCTCATGGCGTGTCATGCCAGGTGATGAAGCAGTTTACAATGGTGAAGGTTAATTCGAAGGCAAATAAGATGAAATGTTGGAGCTGTAGTTCATTTGAAGACTTAGACTAGTTGTTGTTTTTTTTTTTTCTTTTAACTTTTGGTTTGGCAATGTTTTGGTAATCCTGTAATGGACCATAAACAAACTATCTGTGATATTAACTCTTCTTATAAATGTATATTAAAATATTTTGGTTATCTATCTTACTTGTGTTGTATTATTGTACTTATTTAACGGCCCGGAAGTTGGGGCGTTACAGGCAAGCAAAGGCTCTCTCGTTTGTGTATAAAATGGGAAGAGCTGTGAGCTAAGATAGATCATCAGAAAGTGAAAGACAGGGCAGAGAGTGTAATCTGTGAGTGAGAGAGTTCTATAGAGAGAAAGTGAGGTGTGAGTGTTGTAAACTCCCTCTGGAAAAATTCTATAGTGGAAATCTCTCCCGTGGACGTAGGCTATTGCCGAACCACGTAAATATCTTGTCTCTTTTCTGTGTGTGATTGATTTTTGGGTGTGCCTAAACCTAACAAAATTCCCACAATGGTATGGGATTTTAAGGACCTTGAAATTGTTGAATGATCTGAATAGATAGTCTTTTCGACTGGACATGAATGGGATTGAAATTTTGTCTCCGTTGGACATGAAAAAGACTTTATTGATGAAAAATAATATATATTACATATGAGATTATATCAATAAAGAGTTATGAGATTACATTAATAAAGACGAGGGAGTGCAAAAAAAATCAAAGCAAAGCAACGCAAATGCCAACTAGGTTGGCACCGAAAAGATTGTCCAATCCTTTGCTAGCATAACCAAATCAACAAGCAGAAAGAGAAAAGCAAACAAAAAGCTTACAAACAACCAAACACCTATGCAGCAAACAGACAAGACACCAAACTGCCAAAACAATAAAGCCAAGCCAGCAGCAGCACCAAACACCTCTGCTCCTAGATTGCTCAACCAACTCCCTTGATGCAGGTTATAAATAATGCCATTGAATAACTCATAGAGGGGCATGAAGCTTTGATCCACATTGCAATCCTTGATTGATATATTCACACATATCCTCAAAATTCAATTGTGAGCCATTTAAAATGCTGTCACTTCTCTGTTTCCAAATAGACCAGAGCACAACCAGGGGAATGGCTTTCCATATCAATTTCTCCTGTTTTTTAAGTTTAGTACTAGCTCACCAATGAAATAAGCTACTCACAGACCCAAGCATTGCCCATTGTAATGATATTGGACCAAATCTACCAGACAAAATGACAGAACAACAACACATGGTTAACACTCTTCACTTCATCGTTGCAAAAACCGCAATTCACATTTACTTTGTCACTGAGAATTCCAATTCTTTGAAGATAACTAGAGGTTTTTATCCTTCCTTTCCAAAGCTAGCCATCCAAAGAAGTGAGCCTTAGGTGGGGAAGAATTCTTCCAAATAGAGTCTACCACTCTACTAGTAATTCCAAAACCCAACTCACACCACATAGGCTAAGGAAGCAGTGAATATACTTGATGGACCTGAATTCCACTTCAAGCTATCAACCATATCTCCCCTTACAACAAGTGCACTAAGCAACATCACTTTTAGCCTCCTCAATTCCTTCACCTCCCATTGAAAGAGAGATCTTCTGAAATTCAAATTCCACTCCTCATTGCCATTTCTCACAAAATTATATAGCGAGAAGGTTGGGACTTGAAACCAAGACCTTTAGTCTGGTAGACAAGACCCAAACAATTGAAACCATTGAAGCAAAATTATATCGAGAAGATATTGAGACTCAAAACCAAGACCTATCATTGAATCAACAACCTATATATATGAGCCTGGCTGAAATCTCACTATTCAGGGTTGGTTTTGAGAATCGACTATTTTAGTTGGTTTTTTAATTTTTTTACTAAAAGACTTGTAAAAAAAATATAGAGAGTGATGTGATAATTTGTAGTAACTTTTGATTATATTAGCCACTCCCAACAATTCATGAAATTTAAAAATAAATCACCTTGTTTGGTTTGAATCTCTTTTTAGAAAATTGAGCTTTTTATTTTTTGTAATTTTTTTTTGTTTACCCTGAATTTTTTTAATATTTTAAATAAATATTTTTGTTTTTAAATACATCTAATATAAATACACTTAAAAAGTTTAATATTTGTGAAGAAAATATTTAAATAATTCACTAAATATCAAAAATATATAAAAATTCAGTACATTTTCATATTCTTGTATATTTATTGATTTTTAAAATATTTTTATACGAATATTTACATTTTAGGTATATCTAGGTTAGATGTATTTAAAAAGAAAAAAAATTACATAAAATATTTAAAAAAATTCACTAAATATAAAATAAAAAAAAAAGAGTCAATTTTCAAAAAATTTAAAAATTGAAGCCAAATAAGGTAAATAATCTTTTATAAATTATAATTGATTGCTTTATGTTATACAAATTATTTAAAATGTTTTAAAAATAATTTTTAAGTGTATATACACAAAATTACTTTAAAAAATATATAGTAATGTATAGAATATTTTTAAAGCATCTCCAACGGTGTATCAATTTTTTCATCAAATTTGAATAAAAGCTTCCTTTGATATCAAGTGCTCTAACCAAGAATTTAGAGCTTTATCAGAATACTAGTTGACCAGGAGACATCTAGGGGGACATCTGGTTAGTCAACCAGCCAATGTAATTTTTTTTTTTTTTTTGAGGTGGTCAACTGGGGTGTCGACCAACTAGTGCAATTTTTTCACAATTTTTGTCTTGAGGTGGTCATCCGAGGGACATCAGAGGGATGTCCGGCAACGGTAATGAACAGTGATTTGATGAAAGGTACACTAATCCTTAGTTTGATGATAGAAAAGTGAAATCTTCAATTTAATACTTATTTGATGCAACCGTTGAAACAGTAAAAAGACTTAGGCCTCGTTTGGGAACATGTTAATTTAGTAACTTTTTGGCTATTTGGCTAAAATATGAGTTAAAAAAAACTAGTATGTTTAGGATGATTTTTTGGCTTTTTACAAAAAAATGTGCAAAAAATAAAGAGAAAAGAAAATCTTTGACTTTTTGATATGGGTTGTTGGCTTTTGATTCTTTTAGTGACTTTTTAACTTTTTGGCTAAAAAAGCCACTTGCCAAACAAGGCCTTAGTTTTCATCAAATTCAAATTTGATGAAAGATTTGAATAATTATTGGAGATGATCTTAGTCATGTTATAAAAAAAGCGTTCGTATATCAACCTTTATTATTTATATCTTGCATAAAAAAAGCGTTCGTATATCAACCTTTATTATTTATATCTTGCATAGTCTAGTTTGAAATCTTTTGCTTGTTTGGCATATAGGGTTTGGGTTAAAATAGTCACAAAAGATAAAATAGGCTAAAAAATCAATAAGATAAAATATCACATCAAAACCATAATCATTTCATTTTTTCTCTCACAAAAGTCAAAAAAGTTAAAAAAAACTTATTCTAAACGAGATTTTTTAATCCCAGACTGGTGGTTTGAGATGTTCTAAATAAATGCACTTTTGACTCTTTATAACAAAAAATATGTAAAAAAGTAGAAAAAGTGGTTAGAAAAGTAAAGATAAGATGTTGATTGATGTGATCTAAAAGTATATGTAGGTAAAAAAAGTACACTTTTTTAATTTATCCCAAATACTTACTAAAATAACCAAAAAATCAAAAAAATAAAAAGTCAAAAAAACAACCTACATCCCAAACAAAGATTTTATCAACAGTGCCAACCAAAAAATTATTGCCCAGGTGTCGGAAATATGAGCGGCAATTAGGGGTGGGTAACGGTTTATCCGAACTGTTCAAACCACCCAACCGCCCCAACCCACATATAAATCAGCGGTTTTGCAAACATAATGTGGGCGGATGCGATTTGAAATATGAAAAATTTACAGGTTGTGGGAGGGTCGTGGGTTTAATTATTATTATTGTTGTTATTTTTTATATACAAACTTTGTAACTTTAACAGAAGCACCATTATGTTCTATAGGACACTAGAATCCTTATTTTTAAGTATTTCTCAACTTTCTTAATGCCGTAAATTATCAAGTCCTAAACTTGGTTTCTTATATGATTTTTATTGATGACTCATCCACTTTTTCCTAATAAAATTTTCTTTCTGGTGGTCGATGGAATTTCTAGTTTGATTATTGATTACTGAACTGGCAATTCTAATTGAATACAACCTTTAATGCATTGATATACATTTTTTTCATGACAAAAATGCTAGTGTAGGGTCTCTTTGTTTTGGGTACTTTCATTTAATGCATTGATATTCAATTTTTATTTGTAAACTCATCAGAAAATTGTTGTCAAATGATCACAAATATATAAAATGAATCTGATGCCTAAATTCGATGGGAAAAAAAAATTCAAAAATTAATTTTTAAAGAAAAAAGTGTAAATCGCAAACCGCCCGCACATCTGCAAACCTTATTCGCAAAAATCACAAACCCGCACTGCAGGCGGTTACGAGTTGACTTTTTCCCACACCGCATAGATGCAGGCGGGTCAAAACTGAACCGCAAACTGCACAAAAATGATCCGCGAGCACCCCTAGCGACAATGGGAGTCAAAAGTGATGAAAACTTGATTAATTTATCTAAAAAAAAGTTGATATCTTAAGCTAACAAACATATTTTAAATTAATACAAATTATTTTCTAAGTTGATTACTAATTTTTTAAATATTTTTGTTGTACTTGTTAAATTTTAAAAAAAAAATAGAAATATTTTAATTTTTAAATAAATTTAAGTTAATTGCTTTCTTCTTCTTTTTTAATTTTTTCTTTTTTATAACTGAAGTGAATTGCATTTAAAAAATAAAAAAATGTTACTAAAAAAAACTCCAAAAAAATCATTTTAAAAAATTCAAAACCAAAATTTCAAATTTCCGCTCCATTTCCCCTTCTCCGGCCTCTAATCGGACTCAACACAACACCCCATTAATCACACACACACACACACACACACACACACACACAGAGATATATATATATATATATAATTTCTGGTTTCGATTTGGAATTGTAATCTAATGGAAGAAGACGAAGGCGTGAAAGTGATCACAATTTCCGAGCTAATCCACCGTTCTTGCCCCCTCGCCGGCGCGTCATCTCTCACTCGCTGCCGCTCCATATCTCCTCCTTCCGCTCCTACCAAGCCCCTTCCTCCCAACCAAAACCCTAGCCCTAACCCTAACCCCCTTCCTCCCAACCAAAACCCTTACCCTAACACTAGAATCCTAAAATCTTTGAATCACCCAACAGTCATCATCGGAACCCTAACCCTCCCTTCCCTCCACAAGCCTTCCACTTCAAATTCGACTCTTCATTGCCCCCAAACTACCTGCTTTTCATTCTCCGATGGTTCCTCTACCGTATGTTGCGATGTTCTTGACCTCGACCTTCGCATCATCGGAAGAAAGATTCGCGTTCTGGCTTGGAATTTCATTCCTTTCAAATGCAGCGGCGGTTTCTTGGAAATCGTCAGTTGGAGATTTCCAGAAACTTCTACTGGATCAAATGTGTTTCCTTTGGTTTCAGGTTCTTCCATTGATTATAAGGACAGTTTAAAAGCTTGCTATTGTCTTCGCGGAGGGTTAGAATCGGTTAGCCCTGTTTCGGTTGTTCCATGTGCAACTGGGGTTAATTCTAGTGATTCAAAAAATGTTTCTGGGTTTCTTGTGCAAATTCGCGTTTGTGAATGCAAATTGTGTAGTATGAAAGACTCTGTGATGGGTTTGAAAGATCAGACTAAAAGACTGAATAATAGTCATTGTTTTACTAAACGTCTGATTATGTACTTTTGTGGGTATGCTTCGTCATGGCATCCTGTAATTTCAAAATTGATTGGTGAAGTAGTTTTGATTTCAGGGTTGAAGAAGAAATTGGTTTTTATAGGAGAGGAAGAATCTCAGTTGATGTATGTGACTACAGAAAAAACTTTGTTGCATCTCTCCAATTTTATTGATAGATGGCTTCCACCGAATAAGACTGTAATTAAGGGTAAGGGTGAATTTGGGGTGTATACTGGCACTATCACAGGCATTTACATGCGGGGCATGGTTATTGAGTTGGACCAAGAAGTGTTGTTGTTACTAACAGATCAGCTACTCGCTCCGCCGCATAGTCTCAGAGTTGGTGCTATTGTATGTGAAATAGCTTCTTCTTGATTTCATTGTTTTGAATAATTCCCTTTAGTAAATTCTTAGGCCTATTTAGGCCCCGTTTGGAAACAGACTAATTTAGTAACTTTTTGGTTATTTAGCTAAAATATGAGCTAAAAAAAACTAGTATGTTTGGGATGACTTTTTGGCTTTTTATGAAAAGATGTGCAAAAAGTAGAGAGAAAAGAGAATCTTTGACTTTTTGGTATGGGTTGTTGGTTTTTTGACTTTTTTAGTAATTTTTTGATTTTTTGGCTAAACTGGCCCTTCCCAAACGAGGCCTGAATGTCCAGTGTAGATACTATATGCACTATTGGGGTTCGTGGTACGACTTTCTAACAGATGGTTCTTTTGCAGGTATCTATGAAAAATGTCCATTTTGTAAATCCAAAATTTTCTTGGACAAAAATGCTTGTACTTGGGGCTTGTTTCAAAACTAGTGTTAGCCTAAAATCCTTTTCCCCATTTGAAAGTGGGTAAGAGCTTCTGAATTGGATTGTGATGCTATCTATCAGAGTACATATCATGTGAATTTTACACAGCTCTGCTAAAACTCAATAGTGTTGTGTGCTGCAGGTGTTTGATATATTCTCATTCTCATAGCCTTTTGGGGAAGTTTATTAACTCATTACCTTTTTCTGTGAGACTATGGTAAGGAAGTATTCTATGCTGCTAAAAAGTTACTCCTGGCATTCTAATATTTGTTAACTTGTTTGCTGCTTGAATTTCAGGGTATTACTTCTTGTCTCAGGTTTCAGGAAAAAGTTCTCTGGGATTTTATCTGAGAAGGAGATCTTGGGATCAAAACATGTAATTTACTTGCTTTGGATGTACATAACATAGTTTGTGTTGGAATGAAGTTTTATATTTTACTTTGTAGCCCTTTTCTTCCTTCCATTTTTCATGAAATTTTATGATAAGCTAATATGGACAGTCACAAGGTGTAACCAGAAGGAAGGACTGGCTCAGTCATATGCTATTTCACATTTACCTTCGTCAGTGTTTCGATCTCGGGTAAATTTGGTTAATGTGCTGTTAGTTAAATGAAATGTACACTTTTGATTTCTATTTTGTTCTCACTTTCCACAATGACATTCTTTTGGCAGCATGGAGTATTTAGAGAATTCTGTAAGCATGACTCATGTGGCTGTGGCAATGAACCAAATTATGATAAAGTAAAATTGGTAAGAATCAGGGATATGAATTTTTTTTAATTCGTTGCTCAGCATATTTTGTGTAATCTTGGCTATTGGGGTCTATCCTTTTTTCTGGTTAGTTGTGACTGCTTAACAAGTATTGGATAATAAAGTTTTTGTGCTTATTCCATTCTTTCAGGTGGTACCCTTCTCTAATTTTATAGGTCATTGTGAGGCTACATGGATGAAAATGCTGTTGGAATGGGAGAATGATTTTGATTTGACATACAACTCTGAAAAATATAGCCGTCTATCCTGTGAAGGGTTATCTCATAGTCAGTCTACTAGGAGGATTTTGCACAGTGAAGACATGGGTGTTGTTTTGCTTGGACAGGTGAAGGTTAGTTGCCTAATTTTGTTTCATTTTAACTTTTTATGACAACGATCTGTGCCCTTCTGTGAACATTCTCTGTCATATGCAACTTGTTTGCTTATGCACAAATAAAGTATGTCATACTTCCATAGTTGGACATTGCTAGGTATGCAGAGTCAGGGACGGATGCAAAATTCTAATGTCGGGGGGGCGAGTGTAAATGCAATTAAAAAATTTGTAATGAGCATGCATTATACAATATCCATTTCTACCCAAATATGATAAAAATATATAATTAGATGTTTTCATTCACGGTATATAATTACAAAATATTATCAAAATACAGTTGGATATATTCTAGTAAGTCCATATTAATTTTCAAAAAAACAACTATTTGCTCAACATATCTACTCAGGCATCTAAAGTTGTGCTCGACCAGGGACAGACGCAGGATTCTAATGTGGGGGGGGGGGGGGGGCAAGTGTATATGCAATTAAAAAATTTGTAATGAGCATGTGATATACAATAACCATTTCTACCCAAATATCATAAAAATATATAATTAGATGTTTTCATTCATGGTATATAATTACAAAATATTATCAAAATACAATTAGATATGTTCTAGTAAGTCCACATTAATTTTTAAAAAAGCAACTATTTGCTCTACATATCTACTTAGGCATCTAAAGTTGTGCTCAACGTTCTTTCATAATATGAAAAGCATCTATGATGGAATCTACATCAAAATCTCGAGCAACGTCTTTCGCAACATATGTTAACAAGCAGTTTGAAAGAAAATCATCTTTCATCATGTTGCATAATCTAATCTATACAATTTTCATGGCCGGAAATGCACGTTCTAGGTAGGCTTCTTTGTGTTTTGGATCACTGGTTCTAATGATTTGGGTTCACTGGTTGTGAAATAAGAGAGAGAAGAGAAACTTATTTGTTTGAATATATGATGATTGCTTTAGGTAGGCTACTGCTGCCCATATATGATTGAGACTTGTATCTTCTTGAGTAATCATTTTTTTATTTTTTTTTTATTTAGTTATAAGCAAACAACTAAAAAATTTGGGTCTAATTAGACAAAAAGGACTTTGACATATTAACAAATAAATTCTCAATTATTTTAACGTTACTAAATTTAAAATAAAAAAGTAATCATACTTCAAAAATAAATTATTATTATTATTATTATTTTTAGTATTTATCAAAAAATAAATAAATTTTAAATTTTAAAGTACAAAATTTAGGGGTGGCGGTTTTTAAATTTTTTGCAAAAACTTTGGGGTGGCGAATCTATATAATTTAAAAATATTTGTAATTTTATTACTATATCTAGGGATTTTTTTTCAAAACTTTGGGGTGGCGGTTGACCGTGCCAACCCCCTCCTCTTAGGAATGGCAACGGGGTGGGGGCGGGGATCACACTTTTCGTCCCCAATCCCCGATGGCCAAAACTTTCCCGGCCCCGGCCCTGATCCTCGACGGGGAACCTATCACAGTCCCTGTCCCTGCCCCCAAAAATTCCCCAATCCAAATCTGTTTCAACATTCAACACCATCAACAACAAATTTCAACATCCTCAAAAAATCATACATAGAGAGACACACACACATACATACATACATACTTACATGTATACATTCACACAAAGACACACACATACATTATACATACACATAGACACACATATACATGTATACACAGAGAGAGAGAGAGAGAGAGAGAAAAAGGGGACGACGGAGGAGATCAACACAGATATGAGATCTCTATGTGACTGAGGGCAGCGATGGAGGTGGAAGTGGAGGTGGAGGTGGAGGTGGACAGCGACTGAGGGTAGCGATCTGAGATCTCTGGAAGCGAACGGCGGAGTCGACGGAGGTGAAGCGGCGGTGCGAGGTGGACAGCAACTCTAGCTTCGCGGACAGTGACGGCTGCGCTGAGAAGGCAGAGAGGAGAGGTGTGAGAGTGAGAGAGAGTAGAGGGAAGAGAGAGAGTGAGACGGAACAGAACATATATTAAGGGGTATATATAGTAACTTCAATTCGGGGGGTTAACGGGGCCGGGGGGTGAAAAACATATCACCGTCCTTGGCCCGAAAATCATCGGGGATTTATTTTTTAGTACCATCCCCGGCCCGTTGGGGATATTTTTCTGGAAAAACCGCTCTAATCGGGGTCGGGGGGTTGGGTTCCCGTCGGGCCGGTTTCAAATTGCCATCCCTACCTCCTCCCCCCCCCCCCCCACCCAGTCCATCCTTGTGCAGAGTGTGAAAAGGGATGAGGCAAAAGGCAACTGTTAATAGAAGGTTTTTTTTTTTTTTTTTTTTTTTTTTGGGTGGGGGTAATTATTGAGGAAAAGAGGTCAAATGTGGAACTAATGGAAATTTGCTTTTGTTCTTTTTCCGTATCTGCATTGATCAGGAAAAAAGAGGATGTCATGTTTCAGTCTGTACTATAATGGTTACTCTCGAAGAGATTAACCAGGCACATTAAAGCTATTTTTTGCACATTATGGCGCAAGATAACTTGTGCGAAGTAATTAAATTTCTTCAGATCTAATAATGCTCGTGTGTTCATTCAGATTTCCCCATCTTCTGGAAGGTTGCAATTGATTGATGTAACAGGCAGCATTGATGTCATTATTCCAGACCTCCCATCAACTTGGAATATCAACAGCATATATGAGGTAATCCTAATATTTTTTGCTTCATCTTGTAAAGTAGCTGTGTGGAATTTGATTAACGGTGCAGGGCATTTTATTTAACAGCTTAGACTCTGTTAAGATTGTTTTGCCTCCCTCAGGTAAATGAATTCTCGCTTGTTATGGAAGGCATACCTGAAAAAGTGGATTGTTTGGGATTACACCTCAATGAATCATTCCTGTGCAGAAATATTTTTAGTAGCATTCCATTGAGGAGAGAGATAAAGCTAGCAATTTACCTTCTCTACCATTTTAGGGACACAAAACTTAGAAATCAACCCTTCCATTCTTGCATCAAGGGTAACAGAAACTTTGATGAGCTTCAACGTGGAAGATTTCACCTGCTTTTAGTAACACATAAATATCCTGTGCAACAAAAGGTATGCTGCCGTTATATCTTTGTGCCTTCGTTGATAATCTTCAATATTCTTGAATGAAAACAACCCAACTCAAGCCAAACCCTTCCCCCGCCCAACTGCCCCCAAAAGGTTCAAACAAAAGTGGATTGTAACAATTGTCTTATTAATTTGTTCATTGAGTTAAAATGTTTTATATGCTTTCTCAGTTTCAAGGTCAAGAAGTTATTTCAAACAGTTCAACCATGTTTGCTGAGGCATTTATATGCTTTCTGTCTTATTAATTTGTTCATTGAGTTAAAATGTTTTATATGCTTTCTCAGTTTCAAGGTCAAGAAGTTATTTCAAACAGTTCAACCATGTTTGCTGAGGCATTCACCCTGCCTTGGGATCTTTTTATTGCTGGGAAGGATGGGCATTCACATCCAACTATGCTTTCTGCAGACCTGCTGAAAGAATCCATGGAACATTATGCCGGTAGAAACTATCCAGAATGTGTTCCAAATAAGAGATATAAAATTGATCAGGCATCTAGGAGGGACTTGAGTTCTGGATTGACTGGTGCTGGATATGAATTATGTAGCCACACAAACTGTTGCTCTATTAGTACTTGTACAAAATCTTATCAGGAGCGGAAATGTTTGAATTTAAGTTCTCCCCTTCAAATTCCATGTCTTGTTACTAGTAGAAGCATTAATAATCAGTGTCTGGCTAGTTCAGGATTCATGTGCTGCTCAAAAGCTAATGTAAAGGCCAGTCCTGGTTTCAAACTAAATGCAAAGAAAGTATTGTTGGAGTTCATGCCTGAAAGTTTTTACAAGTATGAGGTGTGTCATGTTTCTTCTCCTTTTAATGTCTCCTGATTTTACTGTAGGGATGAGGAAATTATCCTCTGTTGCTTAACAATGTAAAACAAGGATGTTTCATTTTGATCTATGTTGCAGTTATTGAGAATTGGTGGGTATTACATCATAAAGCACCATGATGAAGATATGCTACATAGTGTTGAGGACGTTAATGATGTCAGCTGTGGTAAAGTTGTTATCACTTCTAGAACAGATCTTCGGAGCCTTTCATTCTCTTTCGATGAGATTCTCCCAAATAACGAACTAGCACAACTTCCTAGATTTGTTGATTCATTTGTCGGCAATACTGAGGAGCTCTTTGAATGTCCTCATCAAAACGATCTTCCACTCCTGAGATTGAATAATCAATTTCTTGAAATCCGTCCAGATATCTGTGTTCACCTCTCTACTGATGTTGCAAAGTGTTTGAAGGAAGATCTTAAGGTATTGGATGAAGTTCTGGTTATGCCATCTGTCTCACTCAAAGAACTTGCTAACATTTCTTGGTGCAATGGGACCATGATCACTGGATCAGTGCAATCTTGGGGAACTTCTGATCCTGAATTCCAATTGCCAGAGGGGAATTTAATATCTTTCCATGGACATGTGTTGGCTGTTCATAATTCCGGCTGCAGTTCTTTTGCTGCAAATCCAAGGCATAAAAGTCACCCTGATGTTCATTGGGCAAAATCCTTTCAAGTGACAAACAGTGTCTGTATCCATGTTTTGGTGGACCATCACATTGTAATATTCCCTCTTTATGCCTTATCTGGCATCTTGTATTTCGATTTACGTTATCTTATTTCATTGTTTCAATCAATTAGGTGAGGGTTTTTGGTACCCTAAGTAAACATGCTTATCCTATTGGATTTGGGCCTGGCATCGTTGCAGCTTTTCACCGAATACTTGTTTTGAGGTATGGGTTTGGCGATATATGCGGGCCATTATGTTTGTGCTTTATACATGGGAGTATTGTCTTCATGTTGGATGATTTGATGTGTTGGTGATACATAGCTTATTGAGTGCAACTTCTGTATTTATTATCGCCTTCAATCCCCCCCACCCACCCACCCACCGAAAAAGAAAAAAAGAGCTTCAAATTGTCAACATGCCCTAAAACTTGATTACCTCTGCAAATCATCAGATTCTCGCCCATAGTTCAGTTGGCTATTAGTAGCATACCATCACATAAATACATAATCAACATTTCTGAATAAAATATAAGAGATAATAATTGTAATTGCATAAAATTGTAATTCTAATCTTAGGGAACTTAAAATGGTGTTTTATGTTCAAAATTGTACTGTAATTCTAATTTTAGGGAACTTCAAGTGGTGTTTTATGTGCTTCTCCCTTGGTTGGAAACCATAGGGGTGTCTTATTTGTATACACTCACTATTGTCTATTAGTAATGCTCGTAATAGTTAATAAGAATGAATAGGGAAAGAAAAAACAAAGACTTGTTTGGTTGGGTTACAAATATTTTTTTTAAAAATTTTTAGATCAAAAAATGAAATGCGAATTTTTTTTCTTTTCCTTCTCAATGCTGGAAATTGGCTTTCAGGCCCCTTTTTTGTGCTTTTGTGTGACCCTGGCATGTGGACTTGGTCGTTACTTCATTAAGCATAGATTATGTAAGAAAATATTGATGTTTCCTTGTTTGTTGTGTTTGATCTGGACAAGGAATATTGATGTTGCATTTGATCCAAGTTCACAGTACATAGTTTGTTATCAACTTTGAGTTCTGTTTTCATGTCTTTGATATCAGGAGTTTGTGTTATATGCAATTAAAGTTTCCTGTTAATTATACGTTCCGATTAATTACTGCATTTTGTTATTCCAGTGAAAGGAATGAACTTATCCTGACGCCTACATCTTTCATTGCGATCAAAGCCAGAAGAGTAATCAGTGACCAATTCAGTGATGATTACAATAATCCATCAGTTGCTTCAGGCCTATGCAGTGTTGCATCTGTCAATGCTCTTCCTTCAGCTTTAATTTCTGAAATAATGCAATATGCAGACTATAAACCAATGCAGTTTCGTTGCAGGGTACTCCTCTCCTTATTAGTTGATTGTTCCCAAATGGATGGTTACTATCTTAGAGGTCAATGCTTATCTTCTGAATCGTTGGTGTCTCCTGATGTAGCTGTTGTTGATTTTGATAGGTTGTGGCTATTTATGTTCTGGTGCTGGAGAAGAATGGAAAGAGCGTTCATCCCCACTCAAGAATTCACTCCAGCGCACCTGTGGTAAATATACCTCTAGCTGGTTTTGTATTGGGTATGTCCTTTTGTCCATGGTTTATTCTCTTCTAGTGTCTATTAAATTTTAAAAGTCCAAGAACTCAAAAAAAACAAGAATAAAGAGATGTGATATCTAAAACTGTCATGATTTCATCATATCTTTGTTGCCTCCTAGTTGGCAGTCATTGAATTCTTCAATCCTATGCCCTAATAATAAGTTACAGTACTGGTTAGATGGTTAAATTGCATTATTACAAGGACAATATTGGTGACATTGATCTCCGCCATATCCAAATTGTTAAAGCTCTTCATATTCTTGTGTCTTGCATGTGAAATTTCAATAATTCAAGCCCCCATCTTTGCTTTTTATGTAGTTTTCAGCTATACGAGACTGTTCCCTTCGTACACTTGTCAACTGAAAATGTTGACATTCCTGTTGGTTTTGTAGATACTAAAAAACAAAGAGTAATGTTATACAAACAAAAAATTTATACATAATGATATGGTTTATTGTGTACCTTTCACTTCTACACAAAGCAGCATTGAAGATAGATTTATTTACAATAATGGTATTGCTACATTATTGTTATCAAGTTTTTTGTATGAATTTTATGTAAGAATAGAATTTTTGTAAACTAAATATTTACTATCTCACTTTCTTGTGCAGATGATGGATCATCCTCGTGTTGTTGCTGGGTAAATAGCAATAAGGCAGCAACCTTATTGAGGCTAGACAAAGAAATTTCACATGAAATTACTGGAAGTATCCAGGGGTCAAAGAAGATTAGGGTAGATGAGGCCTGCATCTCCACCATTCATCATTTAGATAAAATTTTAAAGAAGCATGATAGAGTTATCGTGAAAAACTATGGATCCACGTTTGACTCTTCAGGTCAAGACCTTACATTTTCTGCTGCCTCAGATACTGTCTTCAGCAGCTCAGATGAGGACCTCCTCAAGTTGGTAATCCTCAATGCTTGCTTCAGCACCTTTTGGGTAAGTTCATATTTGGCCACTTGTGTTGGTTTCAAAATAATTTATTTCCGTTTTGCATTTTTGTAAACAAAAGTAATGAAAATTCGGAAACACCCATTATTTTCATGTCACTTTCATTTGTGTGAAATCAATTTTCAAAAAATCGTATTACAAATTTAAATTGTTTCCTAAAAAGGAGTGTATTCAAAATACTTTCCTGAAATGGGTTTTTGAAAACAGCTTGCCAAACAAGTTTATCATATCAATTTTTGTTTTGTTCTGTTTTTGAGAAAAAGAAATAGAAAACAAAAAGAATACTGAATGGCTATTTGAAGTCTGAGCTGAAGATTTGGCCGCGTAAAGTGGATTCCTTGGCCAATTTTTTTTTGAAGACTAGAACATATAATACCCATTTTGGTTAATGAAGTCTTTTCTCCTTTGTGTTGGCAGACGGTTGTTGGTAGTCGGATGGATTCAAATGCTATGGGGCAGTTAGAGAAACGGTTGGTGGAAATGGAGATGACAATGCATCCAACGGAAAATATATGGGCTAGAGAAGTTTATTACACAAACCCTCTCACTGAAGCAAGAAAACTAGCTCAAGAACTCCTGAACTAGAAATTGTTGTGATATTACTGATCTTTTTCAAATGTAATACAAGTCTTGATTTGCAACATACATGTATTCTTCAACAACACAATGTTGGTGAGTGTATACGTTTCGGTAATTTTTCAGCCCAATACATGGATATTGGCTTACGAACATGTACAAATGTACTTGTAGCTAACTATTTGAGTATACAAAGTGTAATTTATACATTAATATTGTATAAATGTAATCTGTTCTGCCTTGCTGGCTTATTTTCTTGTTCATGCCCTGTTCGTAGTGTGCCAAATACATCCTGGAATTGGTGAGAGATGCTATAATACTCAAATCTCCATAAACTCTCCGAAATACAATCAACTGTAATAACCTCATTTTCAACAACCATGTCCTTAACCTGTTGTAGTTAACTGAATGTGCAAAGTTCAAACATAATACCATTCAATCAAAAACCTTAATTGCATTTTAATTTTTTGTTCTATTTTGGGGATGAGAAAGAACTAGCAATTTGGAAATAGAGGGTGTTGGACTTCATTTTAGTTTTCTGTTCTCAAAAATGGAAAAAATGAATTGATGCAATTTGTCCACAAAAACACTGCTTTTTTGGAAACATTTTATATTTGTATTCTAAAGTTTCAAAAACTTTATTCACATTAAATATTATAAAATAATAATAAAAAAAAGAATTCTTAGTTTTCATTGTTTTTGTTTGGAGGATATGAAAAGGGAGGAAGGACATTAAATTTTATGATCCATCCTCTTCATCTTGTGTGATTTTCCTGATTGGCATAATAGGCAACCTAAAAAAATTCCACTTATCACAACTTCTTATGGATCTATAATTTAAACACTGCTCTGTAGGACATAAGAATGCATCTTTTACAGCCATTTGAAACTAGTTATGCATTCAGTGTTCTAATGTAGCAACTGCAAGAAAGACTAACTCAAAATATTCTGTTTTATTAACTTCTCTCACATAAAATGGGTGAAGTTTTCCTTCAGTTGGCATAAAACATAGAATTGACATTTAACAATTAACTATTCGGGGGACGCTTCATTTTGAGAAGATGAGAAACACCTGCAACTACATGTAACCGGCTGCTTGGGACACCCGTCTTCGCTAATGCCCTGCCATATTTGTCCAGTAGTACAAAGCAAGGTACATACCTTATGTCATAATGGAGAAGCTGCATGGAAAACAAGTAAAGATTGTTCAGCCAAAGCACTATAGTAATTCTAAGATTATGCAGAAACTACTGAGAAACATGAAGGATCCAAAAGAATGGAGCTAAAAATATAATTACTTGATAATATTTCACATTCCACTTTAAACCTCTTGCAAACCTTTTTTCGTCGTTTAAGCTTTCACAACAATCTCAACAACTTTTGATTCCACTACTCAAAGACGAAAAATTGAACAACAATCAATCTAAATAATTGAACCTTCAACGAAACAAGAGTTAAAGAAGAGTATTCAACAGATAATGAACCTTCTATGGATTTGAAGAGCAGAAATAGACTGAAAAGACTATTGATCAACGAACTTGGTTTGCTAGGTCTTCCACAATAAGTATTCAACAGTGCATCAACTCACAGACATTTTTCACTTGCAAAGCTAGCAGCAGGGTACTCCATAAAAATGAACATGCAATTCCTAACGCAGAGATTTGTCTAATTTTATGACTTGAAGTCTTGCACCTTTGAATAAGCTTAGGAGCATTTCTGGCCTACTCAAAGAAGGGTGAAAATTAATTTGCACGTGTCCTCAACTCTGGGAAATCAAAACATGGTTTTCGACGCAAACTGAATAAGTGGCTCAGATGTCACTGTTGTAGCTCATAAAAAGATTAGTGTCATCACCACCTCCTTCGATATTTACCTCCAAAAAAATTCTTACTGTTGTTCCATTCTGTAATTGCATAAACCAAACCAAGCCTTGTGTCCCAATCAAGTGGGGTCGGCTGTATGAATCTTTTTTTACTATTCAGCTCTATCAAGGATGATATGCTCAGTTAAATTAAATAAATTCGTATCTTTTTTCACTACCGCATTAATGTCAACTTAGGTCTTCCCCTCCCTCTAGCATCTCCATCTATGGTTAAGCAAGATAACAGCCGATATATATTTGAAAACCTAACAAGGAAAATGATACATGTGTATGTACCACATTGTTCATTGTTTTCAGTCATCATCAACACAGATCATAGAAGATGATTACATATATACTAAACTTGGAGTGCAAAATATAATATGAAAACATGAAATTGCTGTCTCATATAGAAAACCTCTAAACTTGGGCACATCATAAATTTCATAAATGGATAAAAAACTTAATCAGGAGGAAGTCTTCTTAAGTGAGTACCTCAGGCAACCATTTCTCGTTCTCTGCATCAGCCATGGCAATATTGAGCCAGTCAGAATTCCTATTCTCTACTTCCAAAGCGAAATTAAGCAAAGAATTGCAAAGCCTGCATTTAGGTGAGTAAAACTCAAGTATTGTAGCTTCTTTCCCACTTGCTAGTGCAGAGGCTAGGGCTCTCTGCTCGGCTTCTCCTTGTTCTTCAGGAGTCAAGACCTTGATTGTTTTCAAACTGTTTTTTGAGCTGATTCTGGGTTTTCCATGTAGCTCAAATGGGTTTTTCATCCACGGATGTGGCGATTTTGACATTGACATTGAATTCACGAAACTGAAAGCCACAGATCCAAGAGTTTGGAGAGATTTGAATAGCCAAGGAGTCTCAAGGTTGCAGGTATTGGGATTTTTAGGGTTCTGGTGGGTATCCCATGGCCATTTTAAGCAAAACAGAGGATGTTTGGGAAAAGAATCCATCTTTTCCTCCAATGTCCTTTCCCTGTATTCAATCTATTCTCCAGCAGTGGAGATTTGTAGAGCGACACTGACCAGTCCCCGAATTTCTCTCTTTCGGCACAACAATGCAATGCTAGAAATCTGGAAGAAATGCAAAGTGAAGGCACATCATTATGGGAAACAAATTCATAGATAAACTATCAAAGCTAAATTTGGGTTATTCTCGTTGAATGATTAATGTCAAATCCATGCATTTCAAATCTACATCCATCCAAAAGGACCATTACATACATAAACTCTGATTGTTTATTCCACAGACACAAAAAAACCCTAGAAATCACATTCTCAAGGGGTAACCCAATTCCTGCTGTGAGATTCAAGAACTTCAATCCCCACTTCTGTGGGTGGGAATTGAATTCACGGGGCAGTTTGTTCTCACTTGTAAAACAGAAACCAAAAAAAAAAAAAGAAAAAAAAGGAGAAATTAATGAAGAAGCAAATAACCCAGTCACTCTACCACCAATGTTTGCTGTGATCACAAATGAAATAAAATTAAATAATGGGTTTTTGTTGATGTTTTATCAAAGAACATAACGAATTGGTATTGCTTCTAGGAATTTACATGAGCTACTTGAGTTGCTCAAATAACAACAGTTCCTTATAAAAATGACCCAAAAAAGAATTGATTGAATATTTTGCCTCCTTTCCTCACCGGATTCGATTGGGGTTGGGTTGGACTGCTCCAGTGGCTGTGGCAATTGCGATTGCGGGGGCTAGATTGGATTGCGTCGGTGGGTCGGGGAGGGGTTGTGGTCGGCAGTCGTTGTGGTCAGAACTATGGGCTGCGGTGGCATGGCTGTGCAGCGCAACGGTGATGGTTCTTGGTTCTTCTCACGCTCGTGGCAGAGAGAGAGAGAGAGAGAGAGAGAGATAATAGGGGCTTAGGCATCTCCAATTAAATTTGAGTAAAAATTTTATTTTAGTGGAGATTTTTGAGGTTTTATCATAACATCGGTTGGTTGATTGGAAGGACGATAGGATGGATGTTAGTCGGCCGGTCAGTCCGTGTAAATTTTTTATAAATATTTATTTTGATGTGGTCATTTAGAGGGTTGATTGGGGGTGTAAATTTTTATAAATTTTTGTTTTTGAAGTGGTCATCTAAGAAACATTTAGGAGACATCGGTAATAAAAATTTAATAATTATGAATATTGATTTGACAAAAAGTTTATTTATTTTTAGGAATTGTTTGAAATATCTTAAATTAGTGTACTTTTTGTCTTTTTAGACTAAAAAATTAAGGAAAAAAATATGGATGTTTGGGTTAACTTTTTAAATTTTTATGGAAAAATATGTATTAAAAAATTGTATAAATTAGTATGCAGGGAAAAATTAGGATTGGGAGTTATGCAGTCGTAATTTTTTACTTTTGGTGAATAGTAATAACTTTTTAACTTTTTGAGTAACTTTTTGACTTTCTGACTTTTTTTCAACTTGCCAAACTTGGCCTTAATCTGAAGAAAAATTTAAAAAATCCTGAATTTGATGAATTATTAAAGTAGTAAAAAGTAAGTTTTTTTATTAAATTTAAATTTGATGAAACGTGTAGAGAGATAATAGTGTGGGCATAGTAGTAATTTTATCATGTCAACTCTGTTAACTGAGGGAGCTTCTATTTGCACACACCTATTACATTCTATACACATCATTTTCAATAAATAACTTATTCAGAAGTAGCTTTCTGAAAATAAATAACTTGTTCGGAAGTAAAATTCTGAAATTATTATTTCTTTCGACAGTAGAATTTTGAATTTTTTTTCATTTTTTCGATATTGAACTTCCGAATGTATTTATTTGAGTTGTGTGTGATGTCCATAATAATAATTTCACTTAAGAATAAAATTGTAATAAAAATAATTATCATTAAATATGTACACAGAATAAATTAAGTGTGTGCAAATAGAAACTCCCTATTAACTGACCAGGGGGGTCAGTGTGATTAAGAAGGGTGTCATTGTGATTTCAAACAACTCCGCTACGTAACTCGAATTATCAATCGCCCGAAATCTCAAAATGACGTCGTTTTGGGAATTTTTTTTTTTTTGCCTCCTTGTTTGTCTGAAGAAGAAGAAGAAGATGAGAAAAGAAGAAGAAGAAGAAGAAGAAGAAGAAAAAGATTCATCAGATCTGGAAAAAAAAAAAAATCAACAACAACATCACCATCATCAAAACAGAGCCAGAAAAAAAAAAATCTTCATCAACATCACTAGCATCAACACAGAGCCAAAAAAAAAAAAAAAGAAGAGAAATATTAAAATCTAGGAGGTGCTTCATCAGATCTAGTTGGTCACCGTCGCACCCTCCATAACCGTCTATCGTCGCACCCTCTGCCTCTCTGTTTCCGTCTTTTTTCTCTCCTCTTCTCTCTTTCTTCCTCTCTCTCTTGCCCTCCCTTTTGAACTTAGCTATAAACGAGAGGAAAAAAAAATTGACAAAACGACGTCGTTTTGTCATTCGGGGGATTCGAGCTCGTTCAATTTCGAGCTCTCACGCATTTTCCGATTTCAAAATAACGGAATGAGCGTCAGCATGAATTTAACACGGACCTTGTTTTTTATTTGAAAGTAATAAAATATTGAGTAAAGACACTCTATTTAATTTGTTTAAAATATAAAATTATTTTTGTGATTTAAAAAATTATAAATATTTAATTATCAAAATTTTTTATTTAACAGAATTAATTAAAAAAATAAAATTCTTAATTATTCTCTTATACAATAATAAAATAATTTAAATTTTTAATTAAAATATACTTGTAATATCATTAAAAACTATTAATTGTTTTAATATTTTATAATAAATGAAACCATTTGTTGGTTATCAAATTAGAAACTTTAAGGGGCGGAATGTAATTTCCTAAACTATATGAGCAATTTGTACTTTAGACAACTTTAATTTACTCTAAAGTATATAATAAAAATAAGTTGATAAAAAATATTAAGAAGAAATTACCAAAAAAAAAAGCTTTTATATTTATAACAAAATAAATTTTTAAATTTTAAATTTACCAATTTAAACTCTAAATTTTTAATTTAAATCATTTGTTTATTTTCTTTAAATAAAATTAATGGAAGAAAATGATATTTTGATCATTAAACTCAATAAAAAAGAGTATTTTAAACATTTTAATGTATAAATACATTGAATTTAGTGATTAAAATTTTTTTTTGTTGATTTTACTTAATAAAAATAGGTGAATGATTTAGATTAAAAATAAATAAATAAATTATGTTTTAAATTAACAAAATTTAAAATTTATTTTGTTATAAGGTTCAACTCTTAAAAAAAAATATTGTAATTGTTTTTAAAATTTAGGGTAAATTACAAATACATTCCCTGATATTTGCTTAAAATATAGATTGTCTCTTGTGGTTTGAAAAATTACAAATGTACCCTTATTAGAATTTTTTATTTAACAGAATGAACTAAAAAAATGAAAATCATAATTACTTTCCTATATAATAATAAAATTACATAAATTATTAATTGAAACATATTTTTAACACCATTAAAAACTGTTAATTGACTTGATGATTTATAATGAAAGGGGCGATTTGTTATGAAATTAAAAATCTCAAGGGTGAAATGTAATTTTTAAAACTACAGAGAGCGATTCGTATTTTAATCAAATCTCAAAGGTATATTTGTAATTTACTCTAAAATTTAAAATAAAAGGCCCAAACATAAAGCCCCAATCTCAAACCATTGGGGCTTAGCCTCCAAGTTAGATCATTGGACAAGAATTGGGCCTGAAGATTTTGGTCCTCAAGCAGCCCAATCTAGCCTTAGTACCCAAAAAAAAAAAATAGAAAAAAAAAAAAAAGGAGGTCAACGTAGGGGCACACATGGATATCAATTTTGGGGCGGCCCAACCGACTTGACCCGATGTCAATCATTGTGGATTGTACACGTCACTGTCAAACAACTGTATGATGTGATTGGGGAGTGGGCTCCACATAAGGCCCAAACCGTAAGTAAAGAAGAATAATAATAATAATAACAATAGTAATAATTAAAAACTTAAGAAAAAGCAGTTGGTTTTTCAGCTTTGGCTTTCCTCATATGGGTTGGGTGGCCAGGCCGCCATGAACACGTTTGAAATATGGAACACGCAAACATACCATAATATAGCAAGTCTCGTCTTGGTCTTGGTTAACATAACATTTATTATTAAAGCGACGTTACAACAATATATATATATATACTTACTTGAGAGAGAGAGAGGGAACTCTGTTTCCACGCTCCACAAGGACAAAGAAAATATACATTGTGTTTTTCACCCATTGGGGGTGTTTGGAAACTCAAAGTTGAGGTTAAAATAGTCTTAAATATCAAAAAAAAATTTAAATAGTCTCAAATAGTATCCTAAACTAATAATTTATATTTATAAAAAAAATAAAAAACAAAAAACAAAAACCAAAGCAGCCGGCAGTGGGCAGAAGGTAGGGCCAACCTAGTCTCACAGGCTGAAATGACACTTTTGCCCCTATAAACCAATTTTGAAAAAAGTGAAGTTAGGGACAAATATATCATTTCAACTTCAAATATTATTTCACACATTTTTCAATACAACAACTCAAATAAAAACTTATCCTATCTTTCCAAATACAAAAACTAAAATAGTCTACTAACATAGTCAAAAAGCCAAAAAAACTTTTAAAATTGCAACTTCCCAAACACCCACATTTACTTTCTCACGGTTCAAAGAATCGAATCCTCTCCCCTTCTTCTTGTCATCATGGGATGCTCAAATTATTGTCCATAGTTTTGTTTGGTTAGGTATGGTTTTGATAATCTTGTCGTGTCATTTTTTTTCAAAAATAAAAAGGTTGTTTGTCCTACATCAAAATTTTGAAAATATATCTATATACATATATGTTTAGTGAATTCATAAGGTGGTTCTTTGCAGTGAAAGGTGGACAAAAATCTATAATTATGATCTTAAATTTTAGCCAACTTATGCAAAAATTCACAAAAATTGGGATTTAGACTAATGTGAACTGGTTAAAATTTAGATTAAAAAAATGAAAATTCAAAAATCAGAAAGAATTGATTTAAAAATCAAGAAAAATGGCTTTTTAATATTTTCTATTAATTTTAATGAAAAGTAGGCTGAATTTTTTAAAATTTGATAAAGAATTTTCTCAAAAATACAAAATATTAAAAAGTTTCAAGTTTTTTTTTTTTTAAATTCAACAATAAGGTTGAAAATTTCGGAAAATCACTGAATTTGGTGAAAATTCACCTTTAAAACCGCGTGTGCAACACTTTCTTTTCTCCTATAAATTTTCTTACAGGCTGCCCAAATATGCCATGGATGAAAAATCTTAGCATATAATTTAATTTTTTTTCAAATTTAAAAAGAATAAAGTTTACAGTAGAGAATAACCGACTTTCATAATGTATTAAATTATTTATTTACAAAAGACTTGGAATGGGCCACAACCCGCAAGATCATTGAATAAGGACACCATGAGTCATAAGTCTCGACGAATAACATTACAGACCCCAAAAAAAAGGTCATAGTATACATAACTTTTGTGGCACAATGACTTTTAACTATTTAGGGTCTCATCTCCAAAATTGAATCAAAAATGTCTAAGATCTCCTTTTTTTCTCACCCCCTTTGACCTCCTCTCTCTCTCTCGTTGGTTGGATTTTTTTTATTTTTTATTTTTGTTTCCCTTATCCTCCAATCACCACCTGCCACATGTGTGTGGGGGTGGTGGAGGTGGTAATTGGAGGGGGTCTCCATCACTCCTCATATAATTTATAGAAATTGTTTCTAATTTTTTTTTTTAAAATTTTAAAAATCTGTGTCAAAGTGGTGGTGCAAATCACTCCATAGCTATGCTACATTTTTCAGATGAAGCTCCTAAACTTACACTTGATTCTTTATATTATAATTTTCACGATAAGGTTGGATATATCCAATGGTCCACTCAGCTTGTCCATAATTTATAACACTTGCAATTACAAATAAGGCCAGTCTAGACAATTTTTTTATGCCAATTGTAATATGATCCATAAAAAAGAGTGCTTCAATTTTGGCATAATCTGCTCACAAATATACATTGTCATAGATATACGTATTTATGTGATATTTTTAACCTATATTATTTACCTTCTTTTTTTTTTGTAAACATAAATTATCTATTACTAGTCTTCTAAAATAATTATTAGAAAATTATATGCTATTGTGTAATGTAGGCTAAGCCAGGTCAGGGTGATGCCTAATTTCTGATAAAAGCAAAAGGGAAAAATATATTCTTTAGTTTTGTTTGGTTAAACTAAGAAAATAACAATAAGAAGAAGAAGAAGAAAAATGAATAAACGTCTTTATTGTTTGATTATCCATCAAAATTAAATTTGTTTTTAATTTCCCCATTGAAGAAATAATGTAGAGAGAAGTCAAACTCTGTATGTATTATATTGAATCAAGTACAATGACTCATATATTTATAGGAGAAGAGACTGTACACTAAGTAGGAAAGTTACACTAAATAGGAAAGTGTATCAATCACACACACTAAATATGACAGGTACACTAATTACTACCAAGTAACAATATATAACTATATATATACACTAACAGCCCCCGCAAACTTAAGGTGGATAGACATAAACCAACATGAGTTTGGAAACTAAGACACTGAAACGACCAGGGCGAAGAGCCTTGGTGAAGATATCAGCAGGCTGATCAACAGAGGTAATAGAATGGAGTTGGATTGTGCTACGAACAACATGCTGGCGGATAAAATGACAATCGATCTCAATATGTTTAATGCGATCGTGGAAAACATCATCATGAGCAATTTGAATGGCACTTTAGTTGTCACAATAGAGAGAGGTAGCATCAGTAGAAGCGACGCCCATGTTAGCAAGGAGTCATCAGAGCCATAGAAGTTCCTGGGTAGTATCTACAAGAGCTCGATATTCAGCCTCAGTACTAGAGCGAGCAGTGAGAGTCTGTTTCTTGCAGCGCCAAGAAATAAGTGAATCCCCTAGGAAGAAGCAAAAGCCAGTAGTTGAGCGACAATCAGTGGGATCCCCAGCCTAATCAGCATCAAAATAAACATGAAGCTTGAGAGAAGATAGAGAGGAATAGTGAAGAACATGAAATAGAGTGCCCTTGAGATAGCGAAGAATGCGAAACAGGGCCTCATAATGAGGTGTGTGAGGAGCTGATATCTATTGACTGACAATGTGGACAGCATATGGTAGATCAGGACGAGTAACTGTAAGGTAGATAAGACTGCCTACCAACTGTCGGTAGAGGATAGCATCAGGAAGAAGAGTGCCATTAAGAGGAGTAAGACGAGTTTGAGGATCAATGGGAGTAGAAGCAGTTTTGCAATTAGTCAGTGTAGCTCGAGCAAAAAGATCAGAAGCATATTTGGCTTGAGAGAGAAAATAGCCAGATAAATCATGAGAGATTTCAAGACCCAAGAAACAATTAAGAGTACCAAGATCCTTCATTTCAAAGTGGCAACTAAGAAACTGTTTGAGGCGAAGAATACCAGCCTCATCATCTCCGGTGATAATCATATCATCCACATAAAGAAAAAGGAGAGTAGTGCCTTGAGCAGCGGTGCGAATAAACAAAGCCGAGTCATAGGAGCTAGAAGTGAAGCCAAAGTCATGTATAGTAGCACTGAACTTAGCAAACCAAGCACGAGGAGCTTGCTTGAGTCCATATAAGGCTCGCTATAGTTTGCAGACTTTATGGGCCGGGACAGTAGACCCAGGATGAGGTTACATATAGACTTTCTCAAGAAGATCACCATTGAGGAAGGCATTTTTCACATCCATTTGAAAAAGGCCCCAATTACGAGCAGCAGTAACAACAATCAAGATACGAACAGAAGTGAGATGAGCAACATGAGCAAAAGTCTCCTCATAATCAATATCATATTCTTGAGTGAAACCTCGGGCAACCAAACGAGCTTTGTAGCACTCAATAGATCTATCAGAATGAGTCTTGATTTTATAGACCCATTTACACCCGATCACAGTCTTACCAAGGAGATGATCAACAACATTCTAAAAGTATGAGTTTTGTCTAATGCCTGCAATTCATCAGTCATAACTTGTTGCCAAAGAGGGTTAGAACAGGCCTCACGATAGGAGGAAGGTTCATAAGTGGAAAAGGCAGTAGAACCAAAAATATAATCACGAAGACGAACATTAGGTTGTGTTACCTTTTGTGGACGACCAGAAGAAGGAGGTTGAATAGACGAGGGAGCTAAAGAGACATCGGAAGGACTATTAGGGAGAACAGGCTCGATGGAATCAGGCGTAAGCAATGGCATGTTTGGAGCAGGAAGACCTACATCAAAATCATCCGGAAATAAATCTATAGAGGAAAGTAAAGTGGAGAGTGGAAGCTGGAGAAGATAAATGAAAGGAAAAAAGAGAGGCAAACATTTTATGTTCCCAAAAGACTACGTGGCGAGAGATACGAAGCCACTTAGAAATCAGATCCCAACATCGATAACTTTTATGTTCAATGCCATATCCCAAAAAACAACACAGACGAGAACGAGGTTCTAGTTTGGTGTGTTCATGAGGTTGGAGAAGAACAAAACATGCAGGCCCAAAAACCCGAAGAGTAATGTAAGAGGGAGAGGTACCATACAATCGCTCGTAGGGGATGTGATTATGAAGGACTGGGGTTGGAACATAATTGATGGTGTAAACAACAGTAAGAGTAGCTTCTCCCAAAAAAATTTCAAGACAAGATGAAGAAATGAGAAGAGCCCGAGTAGTATCAAGAATATGCCTATGTTTTTGTTCAGCATGTCCATTTTGTTGGGACATGTCGGCACAAGAACGATGAGGCTGAGTACCATGACTCTGAAGAAAAGATAAAAAGTCAGAATCCCTGTATTCCATAGCATTATCAGAATGGAAGATTTTTATAATTTTGAAAAATTGAGTTTGAACCATTTTGGCAAAATTGTAATAAAGTTGTTTGAGTTCAGAATGATTTTTCATAAGAAATATCCAAGTATAACAAGAAAAATCATCAACAAAAATTACAAAATAGCGTGCTTTCCCCATGGTGGACGTAAGAGATGGCCCCCAAATATCATAATGTATAAGATCAAAAGGAGCACAAGAAAAAGAAGTACTTTTATTAAAGGACAAAGCCGGTTGTTTGGCAAGTTGACAAGAAACACAATCCAAATTATCTGAAGAGACAGGACCTAACCTACCACTAGAAATTAAAGATTTCAATCCATTACAAAAATATGGCCTAACCGACAATGCCAAATATGAAAATGTGATAATGTAGAGACAGAGGAAGCAGATGTAGGGGCAGCCAATGGAGTAGAGATTGGGACATGAAGATGAATGAGCTCATAGAGACGTCTATGCTTATGACCGATCCCAAGGGTCTGTCCTGTCCGAGGGTCCTGCACCAAACAACCATTAGTAGAAAAAGTGACAGTTAGACCATGTTCACATAATTGACTAATGGAAATAAGGTTTAAAGTGAGAGTAAGAATAAGATAGACACGGGATAAGGACAAGTGAGATGTAGAGACAGAACCAATATGACTCACAGACATAAGAGAACCATCAGCAGTATATATGGAAGGAATATGAAGAGAAGAAGATGTGGAAGGAAAAATAGTAGAGTTAGAAGTCATATGGTTACAACATGCAGAATCAAAGTACCAGGAAGATGTACCTGACGTGACAGACAAAGTTGTAGAAGGAGGAGTACCAAAAGTGGAGAGAAACTATTTAATTAGGGTTTGAATATCTGCTTGAGAGAAGATTGAGGTGGAAAGATCCAAAGGGTCAGACGATGAGAAGTCCTCAAAAGCAGCAACAGTAGTGCGATGAGCAGGCATAGACCGAAACTGATTCCCGGAATGGTGAGAACGTCCCCGTGAGTGAGATCTACGAGATGATTGTCTAGTAGAGGATGCACATGATGGATTGTGAAAACAATCTTGCTGGAGATGGCTAAGGGCAGTTTTGTTGCAGTAGCGGTAAGACCTGACTAAACAATGAACTAGAAGATGAGCAGATGGGAGCCTGAGATTCTGACAATAACTGCACTGAGGAGTTTGTGGGAGAGAAGAGGAACTCAGTATTTGAGGAGTGGCTAGAACGGAGTCCGTATGTGAAGTAGAGGAAAGACCAAGACGAGTTTTCTCAGATAGAAGCTCAGATATAGCTTGCTCAAGAGAAGGCAAGGGAGTGCAATGTAGGAAATATGCACGTACCGGCTCAAAATGAGGGGTGAGAGCCATGAGAAACTGAACCAACCGTTGTTGATTGCGATACTCAATAAATAAAGCAGCATCTTCAGAATGAGACCAGGTAGGTTCAGAAAGAGCAAGCTGATCCCAGACAAAATATATTTGAGACGAAAAATCATTAATGGACTGGCCAGGCTCCTGTCGCATGCGATAGAGGTGACTTTGAAGCTAATACTGATGTGCAAGTCTAGTAGTTTGATACTATTCTTTGAGAAAGTCCTAAATATCTTTAGCAGGGGTAGCAACTGAGTCAAGTTGAAAACAACCGAACTGAAGACTGATAGATATGACCGACGTATTGCGAAACCAAGTAATGATCTGATAATTTTAGCTGTCCTAGTCTTCCAAGCGATCGGCAAAATTGGCTGTAGTTTCCTCAGCCCCCTTTGTAGGTTTAGGCACATCCCTAGTAATAATGCGCCATAATTTGTGGCCTTTGAGAAATCCAGACATGGCTTGGGCCCAAAGAACATAATTAGAGACATCAAGAAGTACAGAAATAGGATGGGTAGAGTCGGAGCGATCTATAATGGTGTGGAATTCTTTAAAAATAATAAATTAAATACAAGAAGCACTTGGTGGGAAAATTGACAAAAATAGAACGTGTCAGTGAGTTGGAAAGGTTGAAAATAGGTGGAAAAGTGACCAAACCAACCAAAATACTACCCAAAAATGCAGTGAACAGTAGCCCAAAACAAGATGTGGGCCAAACTAGGGCTGACGTTAGTAGCAGAGGGCGAGCTGACGTCAATAGAAGCAATAATGTGTGTCAGCAAGGCACGGCGCACAATAGCAGGCAGAGGAGCGACGCATGATAGTAAGGGTGCGTGGTGTAGGTTAGCAAGATGATGGTGATAGTCGGCTCAGTCGGCTTAGCGTGGAGCGGCGGTTGAGGGCTGACGTTAGCGATCACAGAGACGCACGTGGAACGTGTTGGCGAGTGGCAACGAAAAACGGTAATGCGCAGTGATAGAGGCGGCGCGTGAGGGCACGTGAGAGGCCCTTTGATGATGGGTGTGGTGGCATTGGAATCATGAGGAGATTCCAAGCAAGATGATGATATGGTTGGAGGAAAAATATTGAATGGGATAGCCCGACAGTGTGTAGTCAGTATCCAAAAGGAAGAACTAGAAATAATATGATGTATTTTGGTGAAAAACAAAATAAAAGAGTGAAGAAAATTCACGGCTCTGATACCATGAAGAAATAATGTAGAGAGAAAAGTTAAACTCTGTATGTATTATATTGAATCAAGTACAAGGACTCCTATATTTATAGGAGGAGAGACTATATACTAAGTAAGAAGGTTACACTAAATAGGAAGGTGTATCAATCACACACACTAAATATGGTAGGTATACTAATTACTACCAAGTAACAATATATAACTATATAAGTAAATGTTTTGCCTATTGATTAGACACTTTGATGGTATTTTAGAGCATCTCCAATGGTAAGTCATTGGAGCTGCTATTGCCATAATTTGGCAATTGTTTACAAAAACCTTGCTCTAATGATTGGTTATAATAGTTGTCAAATTTGACAAATACCAAAATTTGTGTCAAATTTGACACAAATTTTAGTAGCTGTCATAACTGCCAACTCACAAGCAAAATCTCCCTCCCTTCCTCCCAGCACAAGATCCCTTTCTCCCGTTGTCCGTCATTTTTGCAGAACCAAAGCTGGGTGAACACGCTAGTTTCCATCTTTGGTGGCAAAAAGAACAGCCCTTCATTAAAGCACCATTGCTATAATTCTACTATTTTCTATTATTCATTACCATAATTTGACAATGACAATACTATTATAATATTTGTCATTGGAAATGCTCTTAGCTTTCATCTGCTTTAGTTCCCGCAAAACAAACTCTTAGGAGCACCAAGAGGTGTCCATTGCCCTCCAAATATCAAGTCCACAATGAGTTTGAGAGATAACATAATGGAGATTAAGATTTATAAAATTAATTACTTTTGGTATAATGTACCCTCCTTATATATACTCGTAACACACAAGTTCTAGAAGACTTCCCTTCCATGATTGAGGAAAATAATTATGTTAAGTATTAATAGAGTTCGCCCTGTGAAATTACGAATCCATGCATTACCTCTGAAAATTAGAAGCTACTAATTACATCATCAGGTTAATTGCAAGTAGGATCACTCTAGACATCTTCATATGTTTCTCGTTATTTAGGTCAACTTCCTCTCAACCTTATGATTTATAGGATCACTCCGTTAGACGATATGGATAGCCAACAAAATTACTTGAAAAACTTAGCCTCATGGTTGGCGACCCCCTATGCTAATCCATCAAGTACAAGTCAAGGCAAGCTAAGTCCATGGATGAAGCCTATCGATCTAACTAGGTGAGCCAAGCTTTCATTAATTGTGACCTTGTTTGAAATATGATTTTTTTTGTTTGTTTGTTTGTTTGTTTTTGTTTTGTTTTGTTTTGTTTTTTTTTTTTTTTTTTTGACTAAAATAGTTAAGTCTATCACTCCAACTAGGTGAACTAGCTTTCGTTAGTTGTGGCCCTGTTTGGGATATAATTGTTTTTGGTTTTTTTTTTTTACTAAAACCGGTCGTGCTAGGGAGCTCGAAAATGAGCTCCCCGAATCCCCCTAAATTTTTTTTTTGTTGTTTCAGAAGCAAAAAATCAGAAGGAAGAAGGAGAAGAGAAGGAAGGAGGAAGGAGGAGGAGGAGGAGGAGAGGAACTGGAGGGGGCCATAATCACAGGGGAGGAGGAGGCGGAGGCGGAGGCGGGGCTGGGCAGAGGCGGGGCTGGGCTGGGCGGCGATCGGGCTGGGCTGGACGACGACGGGGACGACGATCGGGCTGGGCGACCTCTCTTTCTCTCTTCCCCTCTTCTTCTCTCTTTCTCTCCCTCTCCCTCTTCTGCGTTCCAGAGTCGAAAATGGAGGAAAAAAAAAAAAAAAAAAAGCATTAGAGGGATTAGGGGCGGAAAATTTCGAGCTCTCAAACATTATTCTACTAAAACAGTTAAGCCTATTGATTCAATTAGGTGAACCGAACTTTCGTTAATTATGGCCTTGTTTGGAATATGACTTTTTTTTTTATTTTTTTTATTTTTTATAACTAAAATAGTTAATAAAAATAAAATATGTTCCAATAGTTAATAAAACAAAATATTATATTTAAATAATAATTATTTTATTTTTTCTCTCACAATTATTAAATCAATTATAAAAAAAAATTATCATTTCAAACATAATTTTTTTTAATAAAACTAAAATAACCAAATAACTACAAAAATCATTTAAAATAATCAAATTTTCACACGGGACCTGTGTATACATTTTGATAAATTCAAAATTTACAAGTTAAAACCCATGTGTGTTTGATATTTGATAAAGTAACTCAAAATTAATATAAAGAGCAACTATAAATTTATATTCAAACTTTACCATTAAAACAATAAAAATCAAATATATATATATATATATATTTTCTTCCTCCAAATTAGCCAACAAATTTTCTTATGACATTGATTCTTCATTTCATATTTGGTGACGCCAGAAGTTGTAGTTGCACGTGAACAAGGGGTTCAACAGTTTGAAAGGCCTCCAAGTTCAGAGGGCCTAATATCGACAAATTTTATGTTTTCAAACTCACGATTAATACAAATTAATCAAAATCGACAACGATCATTAAAACTAATTTAATTAATTAATTAATACACACACAACCAACACATATCATCATCATGATGTATCATGTTAACGAAACCCAGAAGCTTCCGGAAACGACGTCGTCACATAATCTCTCACCTCCCTCGCTATAACCTCCCTCATCACATCCCAAAACTCCGCCGGCACCTCCTCCCCCCGCCGCCTCTCCGGCATCCCACAACCGCCCACCCCCGGCGGCGCAAGCGACAGAGTCGTCATCGGGTCGGACTCGTCACTATTCATATTCACGAAAGACCCAGATCCCGATGAACTCCCACCACCACAAACAACAAGATCACCACCGTCCATTCTCTCCATCGGTTGTTGTTGCCTTCTCTTCAGCGTGGAGTTCCAATGGTTCTTGACCGCATTGTCGGTCCGACCCGGAAGTAACCGGGCAATGGTGGCCCATCTGTTACCGTACTGGGAATGAGCGGCCAGGATTGTCTCGTCCTCGGCTTGAGAGAAAGGACGGTGCTCAACGTTCGGGCTCAGCTGGTTGCACCACCTGAGACGGCACGACTTGCCGGACCGACCCTTAATATATTTGCTAATGAGGGACCAATTTCGGGCCCCGTAGCGGTCAACAAGGCGGGTCAAGATCTTGTCCTCTTCGGCGCTCCAAGGACCCTTAATTTTCTCAGCTCTGTTAGACATAGAATGATCAGACGAAGACGAATCAGAAGAAGAAGACGTGACAGAGGAGCACCTGTTGAATGCTTCCATGGTAGATAAAAAATAAAAAATGAAACAGAGAGAGAGAGTGAACTGATGAGAGTGAAGTTGAGGGGAGAGTGATTGGGGGTGAGAGAGAAGAGATGTGGTTTGGGTGTTATATATATAGATGTAGAGAGAGAAAGAGAGAGTGTATATATAGAGATATAGTTGAGGAGAGAGAACGAGGGTGCATGCACTTCGGCGAGGAGGAGGAGGAGGAGCAGGAGAGAAGGGGGTTCCAGGAAACTGCGTCGTGTAAAGTTGTTGGGAGTACTAACCAGAACGGGTGCGTAGATGCGCACCCCCCCGGTTTTGTATAAAAATCGGATTTCTTTCTTTCTGCGACCAGATTTGGCGCGACAGATTCTGTTTTGTCGTTACGTGTTAAATGACCATTTTCTCCACCTCATGAATGGGAAAGCCCGACGACAAAAACTTTTTTTCTTGCAATTAATTTGGCAACAGATTAAAAGCACACCCTTTTTTTTAAGTGATTTTTTATTTAGTTTTTCTCAAATCCTTTTAGTTTTGAACAATCTAAAATTAAGAAAATGGAAAAAATCCAAAAAAATGTTTTTAAAAATTAAGTTATTTATTTATTTCTTTAGTGAATTTTTTAAAAAAAATTTAATTTGAAGATTTAAAAATGAAATAAAAATATCACCAAAGACTAAAAAAATGTTTAAAAAGTAATTGTATAACCTCTTTTAAGAAATTTCGAAATATCATACAATATTATTTATGTATGTGGCATTTTTGGTAATAGACTTAGGACTCGTTTGGGAATATATTATTTTAGTAATTTTTTAATTTTTTATAAAAAGATATATAGAAAAATAGAGAGAGTAGTATGATAATTGTTAGTAATTTTTTATTTTTTGACTAAAATATATAGTTGATAAATGAGGCCTAAGTGTGCCATTATTTATCTCTCAATTGATTAAAAAAGATGGATTGATATTACTTTATTCATAAGATTTTTCACTATGATTGAAAGCACACAAAGGCATAATATATGACACGTTTGAATCATCTTAAAGGTTTATTGGAAGTTGATCGAGCGATAAAAATTTGAGAATAAAATTTAAAGTCTTGAGTTTAAATAATCTCAAAGAGTTACCAAAAGTTTGTTCAATCGTAATTTGAGAATCTCAAAATTAGTCAAGATATATTTAAAGTAGCTCATACACGGAAAAGGGGTCATTGTTGTGCTTAAAGCATAGCAGTGACTGTGGTGCCTCCATTTGAGGTGTATTATGGTCTTATTTTTATGATCCAAACCGTATATTTTGTAGGGTTTGTTGAGTATTTCATGCCTATCCAAAATCATATTAATCGGATATCAATAACTATATGATCGAATTGCATATTGTTTATACTATTTCTCAAAAGAAAAACTTATTATTTATATTTTTGGTTATCGATCACATAGTTGTTGATATCCGATTAATATGATTTTTGGTAGGTATAAAGTACTCAACAAATCTTACAAAATTTATTGTTTGAATTATAAAAATAAGGCCATACTACATCTCAAATGGAGGCACCACAGTCACTGCTGTGCTTTGAGCACAACAGTGACCCCTTATCCCTCATACACTCAATTATCAAAAATAAAGAAATAAATAAAGGCATAATACAAAATTTCACCTTCCTTGGTGGCACGAAGGGGTAGTTAATTATGGTACGGATACATTGAACTGAGTATTTATTAAGGATAGAGTTTGATGCATGCAATTATAAGATTTGGTATGGTGGTGCGGACGATTTGAGTTATGAATCTCTTTAGTTTTAGAATTTAGTATGTGGATAGAGATAAAGTGTATCATTCAATTTCATTTGTTTTTGTGTGTACATTGTGATAAACTACTACATTTTTTTAATTTAGCTCTTAGCAAAGAAACATGTTGTTAGTCCTGTCCTCCAAATGAGCTTCGACAATAGTAGTAATAAATATCCAACCAAAGTGTTGGTTCAGTGAACTCAGGTTTGATCTTATTCACATTTGTCGTATATGTACGTTAAAATGATGAGGGACAATAATATGCTTCAAGATTTTGTTTTGTCTACTTAAACAGGCAGGACAATCCAATCTAGTCACCTCGCTTCATTTAGATATCTGTTTTATTTACAAAGTTGATTAT
This sequence comes from Camellia granthamiana, assembly GCA_036172215.1. Classification (NCBI taxonomy): domain Eukaryota; kingdom Viridiplantae; phylum Streptophyta; class Magnoliopsida; order Ericales; family Theaceae; genus Camellia; species Camellia granthamiana. Next base: position 150,203,391 of record CM069905.1, on the reverse strand, counting down.
TTTAATTGGTTATTTAATTTTTTAATTATTTTAGCCTAAGTAAAAAAGTTATGTTTAGGAAATTGATTGGCTTTTTTATAGTTGATTTGATAGCTGTGAGAGAAAAAATAAAATGATTATAAATTAGATGTGACATTTTATTTTATTAATTATTTTAGCATATTATGTTTTTTAATGAGCTATTTTAACCCAACTCTCTCAGTAAACAAGGCCATCTATTTTGTTCAATTTTTTCATCTTTGTATATAGGATATTTATAAAAATAAGATAGATTGATTCCATAATTATAACCACGTATTTATCATCTAAATTTTAAAATATATATATATATATATGTTTTCAAAATGGTAATTGCTGTCTAATTTTCAAAAAAGTAAAATTATGTGATTATAAACTTAAAAATAAGAGCAGGTATAATTATACTTTGTCCGCACATAACAATCTTATGGTTTAAACTGAAAAAATAACTTGCATGTGAAATCCCTTGTTTGTGATGGGGGGTTTAACCCTCCACCCACACACACTCGAAAAAAGAAAAAAGAAAAAAACTTTCTTGTGATTTGGCCAGTATAAAATCTAATTTCACTAACAACTGTAAAAAAATAAATAAATTATATTGTCTTTATTTATTTATGTACTGCCATTACCATAGCTCAAAATTAGTTTTTCTATTTATTTCTCCTTAAAACTAAACAACAAATATTTAAAAAAAAAAAAAAAAAATCATATCACAAATGGGTTAATGATGGGAAACACTTTTACCGAGTTCACTCAGCATATAAACTACCCGACGCGTTAAAATTAATGATGATTTTCGTTCATTTTGGCCTTTAGTCTGTACATATTCTTAACATGCAAGCAAAGTGAGAACTTTTTTCACACATGTTCTTAAACCAATTCCAATCTCGAAAAATGCCTAAGACCCCAGTGGGGGTCACTGGGGGATCGTGCGTGTAGGAAGGTGATTGGTTCAAATTTTTTTTTTTTTTTTTTTCAGCGAATGGGGCGGCGCCATGCCACTGGGGGTCTGAAGCAGCGTTGTTCCAATCTCTCCTTAAAAAGAAAAAGTAATTTGTTGAGAGATAAATAAATACACTAATTTTAACCACAAAAAATGTGATACCAAAATAAAAAATTATGAAAATTTTACTGATTAAACTAGGGTCATTCAAAATAAAATATGTATCAAGATGCTTTTCATTTCAAAAAAGTGATAGCCACATTATTCTTGATGCATGTATATATATTGTAAAACTAGACTTCACCTTTTAGTAATTAAAATAAACAAATTTAAAGGGTCCAAGAACAGAGAAATTAGACACCAATAGAATATTACTTGGCTTGCGAAATTATTAATCAACTAATTGATCCAACCAAAGGTGATTATTATCCAATTGGGTACAATCTTTGCTCGTGGTTAAAAAATTAAGAGAAATAAAAATTTTCTCAAATGTATAAAATAATTTAAAATTCCATGGTATGAGGAAAAAAAAAAACATTCAAGTGTATTTGGTTTCAGTTTTCTGAAAACTGAGCTTTTATGTTTTTAGTGAATATTTTTTAAATTTTAAGTAATTTTTTTACTTTTTTAGATGCACCTTTCTTAGATATATCTAAATAGTAAAATATTTGTGAAAAAATATTTTTAAAAATTAATAAATACACAAAAATACGAAAAATATACTATTTTTTCTTTTTTCTTTTTTGTATTCTTTGTTATTTAGTGTATTTTTTAAAAAAAAATCACAAATATTATACTTTTTAAGTGTATTTATGATAGGTGTGTTTAAAATTTTTTTTAAAAAAATTATTTAAAATATAAAAAAAATCATTGAAAACATTAAAATACGAAAAATAAAAAAATTTAATTTTCTGAAAACTGTTTTTTGAAAAACGGAACCAAACAAGTTGATTAATACTACGCACCCAAACTTAATTACCCATAAATTATGTAAAATTATCATCTTATAATTTAAATTTATTCTACACTACATAAATTTAATTTTCACTATAAAATCGCCATCCTTAACTTTTCTGGATTAGCAGACTTATTGGGAAAAAAAATTGTTTACAACTCATCAAAAAGAATTTGATAATGCATTTTTTTTTAAATTATAAGTAAATATTTTGATTTGAAATAAAAGGACCACAAAAAATGCTCCTTTGAGAAGTGAGTTAGTAGCTATTTCCTAACTTTTAACTTATTTTGAATTATTTTATCTCTTGCATTTTTTACACGTCTTTTCAAAAAAAAGTTAAAAAACAAAAAGTCAGCTTTTAAATATATTCCTAAAACAATATGAAAATCTTGTAGAAAAATTTTGTTTGTCAACAAAAAAAACTGTTATTTAAATCTAAAAGAATTATTTTATTAAAAAAGTCTTAACTTTTTTGAAAATTTTGTTTTTCATAAAACAAAGCCACTTAACTATTTTAAAAAGTCATTAAAAAAAAGTCAAAATAATTAGACAATGACAAATAAATAACATTTCAGTAATTTTCCAAGCCGTCTAGTAGAAGGCAATTTTTTTTTAGATGAGTAGGGAGAAGGCACTTGAGTGTAAAGTTAAGTGAGATTTCAGGTTACACTTTGGGGGGGAGATGTTGGTGTTTTGAGAAGTTAGTAAAAAGTTGATTTTCTGACTTTTTAAAGATTTTTTGGCTTATTTGTGTTAAAAAAAAGGAAAAATTAGTCTAAAATTCCTCTCTCATTTTTAGTAATGAAAGGCATCCACAATATTATTTTTTGATGTCTAAGGTCCCTCCCATCTGTCACAGAGAAATTCAGCCCCCTTCCTTTTGTCTACTCTCACTCATCACCACAATCAAACACGCACACACAGAGTTCGCTACACACAGACATGTACATACATACATACATACATACATACAGAGAGAGAAACCCAGAGCTTTCTAGAGAGAGAAAATGAAGATGACCGGAAAAACAGTCCTTTCTCTCCTACTCATCCTCATCATCTTCATCACCTACTCCATTCTCTTCATTCTCGAAAAAACAGTCCCTTCCTAATCAGCGATAGCGACATCGACCTTTAAATTAACCACGAAGAGAATGCTGATCAGCTCTCCATCAAACACCGCCTTATATTCTGATTTAGAGAATCTCCCTCCAATCCAATTTTTCTAAAATTCTTGGAAGATTAGGTAACAATGGAGACTCAAACTGTTGAGATCTCAGAGCCATTGATTGTTGAACAAGAAGCTAAGAAGAAGGTCAGGGATGGTGATGACTTGGAAAGTATTCCAGAATGGAAAGACCAGATCACTTTCAGAGGATTGGCTGCGAGCACTGTGTTGGGTGGACTCTTCTGCATCATCACCTACAAGCTCAATCTCACTGTCGGCATCATTCCATCCCTCAACGTTGCCGTCGAATTGCTAGGGTTCTTCTTTGTCAAGTCATGGACTTCTTTTTTGTCCAAATTAGGGTTTTCGGTTCAACCCTTTACCAAAGAAGAGAACACTGTTATTTAGACCTGCGTTTGATGGATCACCCAAATGTGGTTTCTTTGAAGCACTGTTTCTTTTCTACAAGAAGTAAAGACGAGCTTTTCTTTAATTTGGTCATGGAATATGTCCCTGAGACTATGTACAGCGTTCTGAAGCATTACAGCAATGCAAATCAGAGGATGCCGCTCATCTATGTCAAACTTTATACATATCAAGTTTGAATATATATATATATATATATTCTTTGTTACTAATACTTCTTAGAAAAACAATCACAATTTTTTCTGGTTTATTCAAAACACAGAGAAAATTGTGTTTTTCTCTGGTTTGGAGTCCAGAGAAATTCTAGAAATTTCTCTAGGAGAAAACTAAAGAAATTTGCAAACTAGAGAAATTTGAAGTGAATTTCTAAGTGGGTAGTCTAGAGAAATTCTGTGATTTTGATTGAATTTCTCTGGTTTGTACCAGAGAAATTCTCAGAGTTAGATTGAATTTTCTCTGATTTGAACCTGAGAAAATCTCTGATTTAGATTGAATTTTCTATGATTTTGATTGAATTTCTCTGGTTTGAACCAGAGAAATTCTCTGAGTTTGATTGAGTTTTTTCTGGATTGAATTTTCTTTGTTTTTTTTTCTTATGTTAGTCAATGGATCTAGAGAATTTTGAATGTTCAAAGTCTTGAACCCAGAGAAAATCTTTGGAAGCCCAGAATTTCTCTAGGCTGAAATTTCTCTGAGCTGGAATTTCTCTGGGCTGAAATTTCTCTCAGCTGGAATTTCTCTAGACTGAAATTTTTCTAGATCAATGTTGAGGGATCTTAGACATTATGAAAATATTAAATGTCCTTTATGCTATAAAATCATAATACAAGGGACCTTTAAAAAAAAAACCCATAAAAAAATTGGCTTTTTGTGATTTTTATTTATTTTTTTTGGTGTAAAAAAGCTAAAAAATCAACTTTTTTAGCTTCTTTCCAAATTGCCCCCACTATTTGCATTGTAATTTAAATATTAACATATTGCCAACTATGTTGTGCCAAAATAATAAGTATAAAGTCAAAAAGTAAATATAAGTTATCACATTACTTTCTTTACATTTCTGTACATTTTTTTATAAAAAAATTTAAAAATTACTAAAATAATATATTTTCAAACGAGGCCTAAGCAAGAAAAATTTAGAAAGATGGGGGCAATTATGGTTACCTAACCTAAAAATGAAAAGACAAAAAGAAAACAACAAAGAAAAAAAGGTTAGTCATGAAATTTGTTCAGATAATAATAGTTTGTTTGAAAATTGATTTGTTTAGTAATTTTTTTATTTTTTTACAAAAAAAGTAAAAAAAATAAATTTACTTTTTGCAATGATTTTTTAATTATTTTTAACTAATTTTATCACTTTCCAAACAAAACTTGAGTATATGATAAATATTGAACTTTATACATTAGAGCCACACATCAATAATGCATGCAATTTGAATTCTGAATAATTTTTTAAGTAATTTTTTTAAATTTATAACCATTACATACAAAAAATAGTAGTAATAAAAAAAACTATTGTACTAGGGTGTTTGAGAAGCTAGTTTTTTATTATTATTATTATTATTATTATTATTATTATTAAAATAGTAAAAAAATAATTTGGAATGATTTAAGTAAATATATTTTTTAATTTTTTAAGGAAAAAATATAATAAAAAATAAAAAAATGATATATCTCAAAAAAAAAAAAAGATAAAAAAATATATTTTTATAGAGAATGCCAAATAGTATCCTAATTATATTATTCTTTTTATTTTAATTTTATACGTCTATTTATATAAAAAAAAAATTAAAAATTAATTAAAATAACAATATCCAAACCAGTTTTCAATCTTATCAGGAGAGGCGTTTAAAACATGACAGAAAAGGAATAGCTGTTCATCATATCATATATTACTATAATACAAACGGGCCTGGGTTGCCTCCAGTTCACAAAAGTGGACTGTATGGTGCTATTAGGTCCGTGTGATTTATCACGAATTTTGTTTTGATAATTTGAATCGTTAAATGTGTAAAATTCATTGAATGTTTTATTTTTGTAAGGAAATCATATTAATTAAATATTAATGATTCTTTGATCAGATTATATTTTTATCAATAATTTATTTTAAAAATTATATTTACCGTTAACAAAAATTTAATACGATCAAATAGTATTAATATATCCAATAAATATGATTTTTAACAAAAATAAAATACTCAATAAATTTTACATAATAAACGATTTAAATTATCAAAATAAAATTTATAATAAATCCTGAATAAATATAACATACTCTAATCCAAACAACACAGTCCAAACCGGAGACGAGCCACGCCCAAAACCATATTACTATAAAAAGCTTTATAACAAACGTTGTCAAACGTCTTAAGTGGGCCCCATCACTTTTTTGACTACTTTGCAGAGTTTACAGCCTGTAAGTCCCTAATCCAATAGCAGCATGAGCAGCGAAAGTCAGTCGAATCAACGGCTCTGATCCAACGTTCAGAAAGCAACAAACTGGGTTAAAAGCCAAACCTCGCCTATTAAATAAGGATGACTTCATCGTCTTCCACGTAGGAAAGGGCCCCACTAACAGCCTGGAAGAATCTCACGTGATTCGAGTTTGAATCGCTTTGACTTTTTAGTTTCTTCCTATTTTTAGCCGTTTTCCAACTCTCCCCCAAAAGTCGTGTGTCCCACGTCCTCTAATTTAACTTTTCTTCTTTTTTTTTTTTTTAACAATATTATCTATATGTTTAAAAATATTTTTTACCTTTCAATTTTCATTTGAATTTTATTTTGCTCCACTATCTTTTAATTATAATAATTTAGTTTATTATTTGTTTCAATATAATCTTTTCATCACTCAACATTAAAAAAATTTAAAAAAATGTTAATGCCAATGCTATGGCTACACGAACTTGTTTTAAGAAATATTAAATGAAAAAAAATTAACTTTCACTCAAATTTCATAAGCCTCCGTTTGGGAAGTGGGTTGGCTTTTTGGCTTTTTGGCTTTTTTGACTTTTTTAGCCTGGGCTTAAAAGTTTGGTTTGGGAAGGGCTTTTTGGCTTTTTGGCTTTTTTGACTTTTTTTGTGAGAGAGGAGTGTAATGATTATGGGTTGGATGTGATGTTTTGTTTTTTGTGGCTAAAAAAGCCTATTTTGTCTTATATGGCTAATTTAGCCAAAAAAGCCCACAAAAGCTCTTCCCAAACACCACCTAAGTACTCTACATTGAAATTTAAAATAAATTTTATATGAAAGTTAGATGGTTAAAAATGTAATTTAATCTATAAAGTACCTATCACGAAAATAATGTGAAAATAACATTTTTGTACCTAACAATCATGTTAATTGATTTTTTGTTTTGAAGTGATAATCATACAATGTCGTACAAAATTTTATAAAAATTGTATGTATATTTTTTTTCTATTTATATAACACTACACTTAATTTTTGTTATTTTTGGTGAACACACTTATTTTTTTTTTACTTGAAAGTAATAGGCTCACAATATCACGTCATCATTATAGTAAAGAAAAATAAAATTAAATCCACAGCAAGTGGTTGGTTGCTAGTCTCTAATTTAGGCCAAGTTTGGGAAGACTAAATAAGTGCACTTTTTTACTTTTATTGTATTATGTGTAGAAAAAGTAGAGAGGAGATGTTGATTGATGTGACTCAAAAAAGATAAAAAGATGAAATAAGTGCACTTTTTTAGGTTAGCCAAACTTGGCCTTAGTCACAGTAGAAATGAAAATTTTACATCCACACCAGGTGGATGCTACTCTACCTTCTCTATTGTTTTTATGTTACTGTCCAAACAAAATACTTATCTTTGGACATCATTTAATCCATTAGGTAGATGTATCATGTGACTTATGAATCATTTAGTCCATCCTCAAAGATTTATTATGAGTTTTATTTTAATGGTTGGTTTTGTTATTTTGTAAGTTCATTTCTATAAATTATTTATGTAAAATAAATTATGTCAATATTCTTAATATCCATGATTCATCGATATGAATAATTTTTAAAATATACTATAAAATAAATATGATAAAATTATGTAATCATAATTATCAGATCAAATTATTTTTTTTTTGTTTGAATAATCCATATACATTATGTTAAAAAAATGACTGATTTTAATAATCAAAATCAATCATGTGGCAGGATTAGACTATCCAATTCATAAAATAGACTAGAGAGGAAAATTAAGAACTTCGATTATTTTATATTTTTGGCATGCATATTTATGATCTTGTTTTTATTTTTATTTTTAAATTTATTTATTATAAACAATTGGTAAGAGAGGAATAGAAAAATGAGAAATTACATAGCATGAGGGTAAAACTCGAACCCAAATATCACATATGGCCCTGTTTGGGAAGAGTTTTTTTTGTTAAAATATCTAATAAAGATTAAAAAAAATGTAAAATTAGTTAATAAGACAAAATGTAATATTTTACACATCAATCGATCATTTATTTTTTTTAAAATCATTTATTCAACTATAAAAAAAATTATAAATCATTTACAACACGACTCTTTTTTCACCTTATATAGAAGTGGGTTGGCTTTTTAGCTTTTTGGCTTTTTTGGCTATTTTAGCCTGGGCTTAAAAGTTTGGTTTGAGAAGGGCTTTTTGGCTTTTTTGACTTTTTTTATGAGAGAGGAGTGTAATGATTATGGGTTGGATGTGATGTTTTGTTTTTTGTGGCTAAAAAAGCCTATTTTGTCTTTTGTGGCTAAAATAGCCAAAAAAGCCCAAAAAAGTTCTTGCCAAACACCACCATAATAGCTAAAAAGTTAAAAAAAAATTAATTAAAATAGTCAAAAATGAAACCTATATATCATACAATTATAGGGAAAGAACATTTTAGGGAGTAGAGCAAAAGAAAAGGCCGGTAGATTGAGGCCTATTTTGGGAAAAAAGAAAAAAAGTTTGCTTTGGGCTTAAATTTAAAAAGTCAAAAGTCAACTTATTTGATTAAAAAGGTATTTGGAAAGTTAGAAATAAATTAACAAGTGAAATTATCAAAATATTTTTGTGTATGTGAATAAATTTAAAAAAATAAAATAAAATTACATGAGGATAATATGATCAATTTATATTTTTGTAAATAATATGACACCATGTTAAAATAATTTTAAAAAAAAATTACTTATTTTTTCACCTTTCTAAATAATTTTATCAATAAGTCAAAAAATAAGAAAATAAAAATAAAAATAAAAAAATTATTTCCATCTTCCCAACAAGGAGGAGTTAGAGAGAGTGGTGAAGTGAGTATCCTTCTTCTACACCGCAATATGAACAGGCATCGTTGTCATGATTGCATTCTCGCAGCCGCCCACGTGTCATAACTTAAAGGAATTTGGATTCTTTAAGATGGGCCCACACACGCACAAAATGAAAATCATGGATGTTGATTTGATTTTGTTTATGATCTTTATTTTATTTTCATTGAAAGCAGTTGGAGCAGTTTGTTGGTACTCAAAAAAGCAGCGGCAGTACAGCTGGCTTGGCTGGCTGGTCAAGTTGAGTTGAGTTAATCCTCACCGACTTTTAATTTTAGATTATTTTAATAGATTAAAATTTTATATTTAAAAAGATAGTAAATTTTTTTAATAATTAGATATGATATTTAAGGCTCGTTTAGGATGTGTGTTAAATTTTTGATATTTTAGTTATTTTTAGTTTGGGGCTAAAAATAAATTAAAGTATATTTTAGTCTGGGGATAATTTTTTTGATTTTTATGAGAAAAAAATGAAATGATTATAGTTTAGATATGATATAATATCTTATTGAACTAAAAAGTATATTTTATTTTTTGTAATTGAAATAGCCAAAAAGCCAAAAGCCTGACATGCCAAACAAAGGAGTGTTTTGGAAAGTGGGTTAAAAGCCACTTCTCAGCTTTTAACCCACTTCCCTCTCTCACAAAAAATTTAAAAAAAGTCAAAAAGTAACTTTTAACCATCTTCTCAAAGCACTCCAAAAGCTTATAAGCAAAAAAAAAAGTAAAATAATTATAAATTTAATATAATATTTTATCTTCTTAATTCTTTTAACTTATTTTATTTATTTTTATATAAATTTTAACTTGAAAAAAATTAAAATTCAACTTGCCAAACAGCACTTTTGTTTATGTTACAAGGTCTACGTACACTACGAAACTACGAAACTACGAACCCAGTTTCGTTTGCATTCCCCTTATTCCGACTCTCGCCCTCGTTTTTGTTCGCTGTCGGGTTATTGTCTCCTCCTCCTCCGCGGGACCCCACATTCCCTCATTTCCACTGTTTCCAAATATTTTCGTAACTTTTTTTTACAAGATCTCACACATAATAATTTTTAATTAAAAATTCGTTTGATAATTATTTTTTTATAAAAAAATGTAAACAATAAAGAGAATAAGAAAATTCTTCGATTTTTTATATGAATTTTTGAATTCAGAATATATATTAGCATTAAGACTTATTTTGACAATTGAGTTAAAAGTTAACTTTTTGACTTTTTAACTTTTTAAAATCATATTCTATTTTTTTACATGTTTTTTTTAAAAAAAAGTCAAAAAAATTATAAAAAAAAGAGTTAATTCTTAACCTACTTTCTAAAATATGTCTAAGTTCTAAAATTTTAAACATATTAAGCCTCCGTTTGGGAAGTGGGCTGGCTCTTTGGCTTTTTGGCTTTTTTGACTATATGAGCCTGGGCTCAAAAGCTTGGTTTGGGAAGGGCTCTTGGCTTTTTGACTTTTTTGGCTTTTTTTGTGAGAGAAGAGTGTAATGATTATGGGGTTGGATGTGATATTTTGTCTGTTGTGGCTCATGAGCCTGTTTTGTCTTTTGTGGCTCCTGAGCCACTTGAGCCCTTCCCAAACGGACCCTTAGTCTTCACAAAACACTCAGGCCCTTTGTCAATAAGTTAACATAAAATATCACTAAAAATTGTCATATTAGCCACTCATTTTTTATATGATTTTTGGAAATAAAAATTAAAAGATCAATTAAAATAATCAATTTTCAAACAAGTCCTCAATATATTATCATTAAGCTCTAAAACTTTAAACATATTAAACGTACTAATTTCTTTATTTTTTATACGGAGTTTTTAATTTTTAAAAATATTTTTTTAAGTATATTTTAAAATTAAATGAATTAAAAACAATATTAAAAACATTTATTAAAAACAAAAAATATGAATTAAAAATTTATTTTTTAAAATTTATAATCAACTTTTATTTCTCAATTTTGTGATGAATTAAAATAAATAGATAATGACCTATTTTTATGAGTAACTTTTTTTTATTTATTGATTTTTTTTTTATAAAAATATAAAAAAATAATATAACTTAAATAAATTAATAAGTTAATTTTTTCTTAATTATCAAAATAGACCAATGAGATGAGAGAGCCGTTTGATCTGTCGCAATCAAGGGGACCCACAACGTCTGCTTCCAACCCATTTGCCGCTCTGTTATTGGCCCCGTATTCAGAGTATCATAAATACTACGTAAAATGTACCTAATAAATACATTCTTACCGCGTTGAACGGGTAGGTGGGTATACTTTGGCTTATTTTGAGAGGAGTAATGCTATAGATGATTAATTTATCATTACTAATCTCTCCTCTAGTGAGCGGTAATTAAGAAGAAAAAAAAAACATAAATATACTGTTGTAGTGGGTGAGATTCATTGTCACATCATTAAAGCCACCACTAATTAATGGTCTAAAGCATTTCTCTTTTGAGAAATACAGTAAAAAGTGACATTTTGACTTTTAACCAAATTTTTAAATGATTTGAGAAGTTGTTAAAAAGTTACTTTTGACTTTTTTTTATTAATATTTATTTATGATGTCAAATCATAATAAAATGATCAAATTATCCCAATTAATTTAAAATATTTACAACTTCACCCATATAACATATTTTGACCCATGAGAGATAAAATAGTAATTTCACCATTAGCTAAAAACCAACTTTCCAAATAAAATAAAAAAAAAGACAAAAAATCAACTTTTAACTTTGAGGAGTGATGGAGACTCCCTCCAATCACCACCCCCATCACCCCCCTACACACGTGACGGGTGGTGATTGAAAAAAAAAATATATATATATATATATATGAGAGAAAGAATGGGTCAAAGGGGGTGGGAAAAAAAACAGGAAGTCTTAGACATTTTTGTTTAATTTTACTACAAATCTAAAAAAGTGACTAACTATGTTGCCAAAACACCCCTTTGTCATTTTCGGCTGCGTTCAACCTGGCCTGGTTGGTTATGGTTGTTCAGGTACGGAATTCTTAATTTCAATTTAAGGCTTCATTTGGTATTAATTTTTTTAGTTGATATTTTTGTATTAGAATTTTTTTAGTTTGATTTTTTTAGCCTCGTTTCATTTGATTTTTTTTACTTTAATAAGAGAAAAAGTGTAATGATTATAATTTGAATGTAAGTTTTTATTTTACTAACTTATGTAACAAATTTTGTCGTTTTTAATTTTTTTAGCCAAAAATCTAAAACCAAATGAAACTTTGGAGTGTTTTGAGAAGTTGGTAAAAAGTTGACTTTTTTACTTTTTTTAGTCTATTTTGTCTTTTTGTGAATAAAAAATGTGAGAAGTGATATGATCCAAAATGAATAAAAAGCTAAAAGCTGGCTTTTTATTTTTTTCCCCAAAAGACCTTATGATGATATGAAACACATTAAGGTCTTTTTGGGAATATAAAAAAAATAGTTTATTAATTTATTTAGATCATATTATTTTTTATTTTTTTAATTATTTTTCTTAAAAAATTAATAAATTAACTTCTTCTTTTTTTCTACTTTCCAAAACAAACCTAACTAAAAAAAAAAAAATTATAAATATAAATTTGTTTGGTGTTTATCTTTGTTTTTAGAACTTATAAATAGTTTTTATAATTTTCTAAGTTCTTTTTGTTTTAAAAAAGAGATTTTATTTCTCTCTCATTCTTTCCTTTGCTTTGACTACCATCCATTGCTTATCACTACCGTTGGTCACTTATTCCACCATTAGCCACATTTTCCAGTAACCTCTTATAACAATCGACTCTACCAATGGACAACCACATTTTATCGTCGATTAGTCGTCAACTATCTTCACTGATGACAATCATCGTCAATCACTACTTTTTGAAAGAAATCATTTTTGGTCACCACTTTTTATGATAATAACCACTTTTAGTCACTATCTCTAACTATTGGTAGTCATATTCGGCCATCGCCAATTATCTATTGTCGAAAATTACATTTGGCAACCAACAATCACTTTCAACTGTTGATAATTATCTGTGACCACCACATCCTCTGTCCACCTCTCTTCATTTTTATTTTTTTTCAAAAAAAAAAACCCAAAAATAAATAGAAACATATTTAATATTTTTTGTAAAATAAAATCAAAAATAAACAATAAACACAAATGATATGTATAGGTCCAAAAGAGATGATTTGTATTTTTTTGGACCTATACAATAAATGATATGTATTAAAAGTTCAAAAAAAAGAAGAAGAAGAGATGATATGTATTTTTATTTAATTATTTTCATAATAATGATTAAATTTAAATATCAAATTTTGAATGGAATCTATTCATTTCAATTTAGATATCCGCTAGGCTTCAAGAAAGGTCCATGATGACGAACCACTATTGTCGGTTGGGTTCGGGCTTTCCAATTGAACTGGGCTTTTTGAGTTTTGAATCAGAGTTGGTCTAGGATTGGCTTGATTCCAACCCATTCCAAATGAAATACAAAATGTTGGTGGGCTGGTAGTTTACATGCAAACCAACAAAAATATATAAATAAAAATGAGCTGGTAGTTGAAGATTTTGTAGATGAGATTGTCAGTATTTGAGAACCACCTTATGCCAAAAGAGATAACTAATGCCAAGAACACATAATGAATTACAAAAAATGTAATGGAAAGTTGATATTTATTTTGAATGTGAATATCACTATAGTTAGGTTTAATCTCAAGAAAGATCTATACTTGGAGACTAATTTTGTACTTGGTAAGTGAACAATACCTACTGAGCAACACAACTAGTACATTATAAAAAACACAACTAGTGTTGGAGATTTCTTAAAAGTTTCAAAACTTTACTTGTATTTGTTTATTATTTATTATATAATTTGTATTTATTTATGTATTTCTTTTAACAGTTAGATTTGTTTGAATTTGAAACTTTATTTGATTTTATAGAGGACTCTAACTTAGGAAAATATACAACGTATTCTGATTCTCTCCCTCTTTTCTTTACTGTAATTTCTTTATTCCATATTTCTGGACAACCAATACAGACTTGGCAAATCTTTCTGGTACAATTGTGTATCCTGTCAGATCCTGTGAGTTTTTGGGTTGTATCTTAGAGTCATTTGTGGCAGTTAAAACCTGCACGGAGAGAGCGTATAACATTTTTAGAACGTGTTTAACGTGCCTCTCACAATTACACAGACTATTTTTTAAACTCTTTTCTTCATCTTCTTCTTATTCTAATATGTATATATATATGGTTTTATCAAATTGGACAAAACCTAGTTTCAAAATCTATTTTGTTTAATATCTTTATTCTGTAAAATTGATTTACAGTAATTATTGTTTAATTTCCACAACAACTAGCACAATGGTAAAAACACTGGACTTCTGGATCAAGTCAAATTAGTCTCCACTCCATTTCCAAAAACTCTTTTTCCTTCCACTTCCCCACCACTAAGCAAAAAAAAAAAAAAAAAAAAAAAAAAAAACACGATAAATGCAAGTGAAAAAAATTATTTCCCTAATACCTGATTCAAAAAAATAAATAAATAAATAAGTTTGGGCAAACAAAATTCAAACAAAGCATATCTCCATAGCATATAGACATAGCTTGCTGCCAAATTATCTATTATAAAATTATAGGATGATGGCCACCAGTGGAAAGTTGAAAACTGAATTTTGGGTCCACTTATAATCCACGTCCATTCAGTTAGCAAATGTAATCAATGGGCATGATTCACTGATAAGTTATTGTGTCCATTTAAGCCCATATTTGTTGTCTTCTTTTTATTTTTCTGCTGTTAAAAAGTTACCCATTAAAATAAAATAAAAAAACCTCTAGTTTTTAGGGCAAAATATAGTTATCTTTTCGGCCTGTAACCAAAGTCTAATTTACCACTTACAGAAAGTGCACAAGTTGCATATGGGCCTAAATTACTTAATTAATAGTCACTTTTTCCCATACATGAAACGTGGTGAAGCCAATATCTAACTCAACAATCCTAGGAACACACAATATAAATAAAGATTGGGTCCCCCTTTCCCCCACGCCCTTTTGACCCCTTTTCTTTTTTGATTAGTCACTTTTTCTTTTTCTTTTTCTTTTTTTCTCCTCCTCCAATCACCACCTGCTACATGTGTGTGGGGGGTGGTGGGGGTTAAAGTTTGAAGGGGTCTAAATCACCGTTGATTACAATATTTGTTGATGAGACCTATTACTCAAAAATTCTATGAAATTATTTATTTCTGTGTCTAATTGCTTGTTCCTTGGTGTAGTTCAAGAAAACTTATAAATTTTGACTTAAAATGTATACAAAGAGTCATCATATAGCTCTAGCAACACTGATCTCCTTTAAATTATACACACCGAAAAATAATAAACAATACGTTTATATGTGACAATAGTTGACATACCAAACAAGCTAAATCACTGTCTTTGCACTTCTAACAACTAAGTACCTCTCCATCAGAGTATGTTTTCATTCCAAAAGCACTGTGACACTTGGAACTTGGAAGTACAGTCAGCAGTAAGAATAGCTCTTAAATTTTGGCCCGCGAATTACATATACCTGGGAGGGATTAATCAGGATGAAACCCTGAACACTCTCGTGAAAAAAAAAGAAAAGAAAAGCAAAGAGAGGAGTTTCTAATTAAGGCCATAGTTTTAATAGTATCAGGATATATATCAATAATACAGTAATATATATCGGCCGATGACAGTATCAAAAGTCTAAAATCCAGATACATATCGGCAGATAATTAAAATATGGATTCAGACCTATGGGGTCACACAAATTCTAATGCACTCTTACAAAGAAAATGCTCAACTCAGGCCCTGCTAAACCATCTGGATTGATCATATACAAAGCTTCAGAGTCCTTAGAACCAACCACTCTGTCAAACCTTGCCCTGATGTATGTCAGCTCCCCGTCGGCAGCTGTTTCCTTCTCGGATGGACTCGGAAGCACCCCTGCACCCATTGACACCCCTCTCAGAAGCTGCATAACATGAAGCTCATCATCACCCATTTGCTTTCTCCTTATAGAGTACCCAATTTTTCTTCCATTGCAATACACTGCCCACACAAACTCCTCCAAAAGCTTCTTCTTGTGAGTCTTTGTTTCGCTCTCTAGCGCGATTCTGACTATGTCCGAAGCCATTTCTTTGTGGAAAGCACTCGTGAGGAGCGGTAGCTCTATGATAAAGACCGGTAGGCGATGAGGGTCTTCTTGGACGGCTAAAAATAGTCGTCCTTTTCGGTATCCGAAGAGGGTTCCAGTGGTGGCATTGTCTTTCAAGAGGGCTTTTCGTGGTCGGCCTAATAGGGCAACCATCTTGCACCCGGAGGTTAACATTGGGAAGAGCTTGAACACTCGAAGTAACCCCCCACGGCTGCTTTTAACTCTTTTGTGGTCGCTGGTGGTGGTGGCGGCGGCTGCAGTGGCAGTGTGTTGAAGTAATGTTAGTAGGGCTGGATTGTCCATGTGCCGGTATGGACTAGAATGAACAGTTGGCATATTGAAAGAAGGCTTTGTTTAGAGGTTTTGAGGTGGGAATTGGATGGGTATGTTGGAGAAGAAGAGTGGGAGAGATGGAAGAGAAATATATAGAAAAGGGATTAGGAAAGGATAAAAGAGGAGTTACGGAAGGTGGTTGGTTTGTGTTGTGTTAATCTTTGAAGACTTAAAGTGGAGAAGGGAAGGGCCCCTCCAAGTTGGTTTAAGAGAGAAGTGAGAAAGGTCTAGATCATTTTTTCAATATCCCATACCTTAAATCATTTCTCTACCACAAATAGGTTTTTGTGATCTAATTGTGGATTTTTGGTCTCATAGTCTCAAGTAATTTCTTTACCGAATAATAGGTCTCTGCGACCTAATCATATGCTGAAGAGGTATTTTAAAAATGGAGAATGAAAGATCTGAGCATAACACTTTTACCGACTAACTAACTTTTTCTTATTTTATTTTAATTTTTGCTCAAAATTTTATTTTGGGGAAGGGGAAGGGGGGGCCTAAACTTTGATGTGACCAAGTTTAGTGATGGAAAAGAATGGTTTGCGTGAATGTGATAAGATAAGACTGGTCGGACCACAAGTTGTGGGGAAGGAGAGGAAGAAAAAATGTCCAAAAAGATGAAAAAGGGGCTCTTTTAATGCTGGTTTGGCATGTGCTTCTCTGATCATTACTGGGCTTATCACCATCACTTGCTTTATGCCTTCTTTTTATTTTCATTTTTCCAATTCCACAACCAAACGCTCTCTAATAATTGAGGTGCAACTCATCTTTCCCAAACAGTTCTCTCCTGTTTTCCAATGGCACTTCATTTTCCTTGCATTAGTGGCTTTCTCATTCTGTCATTCTCACTGTCTTCCCAACCAACATGAAAATCTAGCCCAGCAGATTCAATTAAGTCCCTTTTTTTTTTTTTGCGTGAATGATTTACATAAAAATAAGATAAAAATTACAAAATAAATAGAATAGATCATCAAAATAAGATGGATGGTAAGCCTGAACATGTCAAATACATTGTATAGACCAAGCCAATATGTCTCTTTTCTTAATATTAATATTAAACTCCATGCAAACATTTCTCCGGATAAAGAATAGTTTAAACTTCTTGAGATTAAACTTCATATATCCAAATATAAGAATTCTAAGAAGCAAGTCATTTCTTAAAACCGTCCTACTTAGAAACATGTGGATATGGTGCCCTTAGAGGGGTGTTTTGGGAATTTGGCTTTTACTCACTTTTTTAGATTTGTAACAAAAGTCAAAAGTTAGCTTTTTTATATTTTTTTTCATTTGGGAAGTTAGTTTTTAGCCACTAGTGAAATTACAATTCTACTCATGTAGCACATTTATTTATTTTTGATAACTCAGGTATCCCCAACCCTCCGATTTTTAGAGAAGCCAGGACTATTCCTGAGGGGTATTTAGCCGGTGGGGAAGCCGGACACCCTTGCACAAACTGCTGCAGGCACTCACCCAGTGGGGGAATCGAACCTGGGACGTGCGCCTAACCCACACATCCCAAGCAACGCCCCTAACCACTGGGGCAACCTACTCATGTAGCACATTTATGATGTCAACTTTACCCATGTAACACATTTAAAGATATGGTTAGTTTGGTCATTTTATTGTGATTTCACATCATAACCAAATATTAATAAAAAAGTCAAAAATAACTTTTTACCAACTTCCAAATCATTTGTCTTAAAAAGCCAAAAGCTTAGTTAAAAGTTAAAAAATTACTTTTTACCATCTTCTCAGAATGGTAAGAACGCTGCTCACTGGATTGGTTTGGTAAAGTTCTTAGCCCATTTTAATTAATTTGGATGAGAGACAAATTCCGCTCTATTCACTGACAGAGTTAGGAAATTAAATTGAAGGAGAAACTTATTAAATACAATATCGAATATTTTTACAAAAATATTTTATATAAGTTTTTATGATTGACTTCGAAAAAGATCAATAATATTATTTGTAACTAATGTATCATGGACAATACACACAAAATTATGGATATAAGTTTTAAAATAAATAATATAATGATAAATTATACAAAATTTGAGTAAAAATTCAATATAATGGTAATACTATGCATCATTGACATGTAACATCACCAACTATAGTAAAGAAACACATAGACGGTAAATCTCACATGTCAAATGTAACTAACAATTCAATAAATTTCATATCTTCATAGTGAGATTAATTATACTTACATGTCAATAATAATAGATATCACCATTACATTGAAAATTTTTCATAAAATTTCATAAATAATACGGTTTATAATAAGAGAGATTTATTTATAAATCCCATTTAGAGGACTTATAACTCAATAAATCTATAAAGTTTTCTTGTATTCCATCTAATCCCATATCTTTAGACTTCTATCCCAGGATGTCCTTTTTTTTTTTTTTTTTTTTTATTTATAATATTTTTAGGAGTAATATACAATTTGTTCAATTTTTGATAGTAAGTATTACACACAATTGTAATATTCTTGTTTCCTTTTTCAATTTTGATAGTTTTAAAATTAGTGATATAAGTTTCTTTAAAAACTAAATATATATTATTAAATTATAATATTGACATGAAAACATTGTTAAAAAAGAATCTTGTATCACAAAGAAACTCCCATCTCTCACTCACTCTCTTTCTTTCTAACTTGCTCGTTTTAAGAATTAGAAAAATCACAAAACAACAAAAACTCAGAGAGATGAATTGGGTGATGATCATTAAAGATAGAAATAAAATAGAAGAAGCCCAAAAAGGAGCTCATAATCATTTTTCCATTGTTGCAGTTCAAAACTCTGTGTTCTTCTATTGTTACGGTTCCAAAATTAGTATTTTTCCATTGTTGCTGTGGGTGTTGCTTTTTGACCACACAATCAAACGGGGAACTCAGCTGGAAAGCACTAGTAGAATAGATTAAGCCCAACAACCTGCACAAGAAAATGAGAATCCGGTGGTGGTTCATGCACTCTGAGGCACTCCGACGATCAAGTCAGTAATCAATATCTCTCAAAAATAGCAAATTGTGCTTAAACTCATAAGAAAAAACTTTACAAATAAAAGCATAAAAGCATCACAAATCAAATCATACCTTAGACCCACGAGGGTGTCTTACTTTTATAATGATTAGTGTCCAACTTCTTCTAGAAGTCTTAATTCATGGGACTCTGTTCTTTACAAGGATAATATCTATCACAACTCACATTATTCAAATTAATATGAACGCCCCTCAACAGTTCCATCTCTATCTAAATAGGTAGCTTGATGTCATTTAGGACTCTAGTCCTCTATCCAAATATCTCAGATTTCGGTATCCCCGCAGAATACCTTGGCAGTGCCCTAAACATCTCAACAAACAAGATCTTCCTACGTGACACCTCGGCCGATACCTCAGTGTCACCTTCGCCACGTGGCGTCATCTCAAAATACTTCCCCACAACTGCCCCCTAGGTTCTATTACCTCATTAACCTGAGGTGATGGAACCTACATCGTTTCATCTTCCATCATGCTAGAGATACTCTTCCGACCGAGATCATAACTTGCCAACGTGTCGAAACAAGGACTCAAATGTCCACTCGTCAAGAACCAAGAATCAAGAACCATCATGTTCTATTTCCTCCAAGTCCAATATCTCGATAGAGATCGCATTACTAGCAGAGACCATGATTCACTAGTTCAAGAACATCAAGACCCTAGTATCAACTCATCAGGAACCAAGAACAAACAAGTTTCTGTCCCATCTAAATTTAACATCTCAACTAAGATCAACATCTCAACCGAGATCACGATTTCATCACCTCGTTGGTTCGTATCAGTCAAGCGTTACTTTATCACATCAAAGCTGCCCACGCTACCTAATAGGCACGTCGTCCAAGGCAGTTACATAATGTTTTGCAACATTTTCGTTTTTGGACAAAACTTCCTTCACTCTCCCTCTCTCTCTAAAAGTCTATATTGCCATTCCTTGAAGCTTTTCCTATTACAACTCTAGTCACCACTTCCGGTGTGCACTCAGCAATTTCGTTTCGATCAAAACGTTGTCTGACTCTGGCGAATCCCATTCCGGCATTTACTTCCTCGGCTCCGCTTTGTAAGTCCTTGATTTCTTTTATTTTAACTTCAGTTCTCCACTATTTTCAAATATATTCCTTCCATGATTGTTACACATCACACACGGTATCTGTATCTGCATCTATATTGCCATCTTGTATTCATATTCGAATCTCATTGTTCTACATGCCTTCGCTTGCTTTGACTCATATTTTTGTCATTCGTGTTCTTGAGCCCATCTTCACATTTTCTATATTTAACACATATCTTCTGGCACACTGTCACCGAATTCTATCAATTTTGTTCATATCCTAAATCTGTCAATGATCTATTTTTCTCGTATTCTTGAATCTTTGATCACTGTTTCATGTTTTTGAGACCTGTTTTTTCTGTCTGTTCTTGCTTGTTAGTAGATTACTGCCTCTGAATCTTGTAAATTTGCATAGACTTAGGTTTGGGATTTTCTAGAATCCACACATAGGAAAACTAAAACAAATTTTGCCCCCAAACCTTCCTCAGAACCTTGAAACTGATAACCCAGCAATCTTTAGGGTTTCGTTGAGATCTTTAACCTACACAGTCCAACCTTCCTTTCTAAAATCGCCCTAGCCGAGGTCATGGGGATATTCAAATAGAGGTAGACTCCTCCAATAAACTAGAATACTTCCGTAAAAAAATTTCCATTCCAAGCCACGTTCATCTAAGGTTGGCTGGGGAGGAGGATTCCATAATGCCTGGAGAGACATATATGCCCTTTCCTATAGTATCTATCATCGAGGGTGGAGTCAGATTCCATTTTGACATCTTGTTTTGCTTCGGGCCGAGGTGCCTTTTTTTGTATCTGAACAAGTTGTCTTTTTGAATGCAAGTCTCTTTTTGACTAAGTGTTGAATGCTTGTCTTTGTCTTTATTGTCTTGTATGATTCCATACTTAGAATATTTTTGTACTTTTCCTAAGTATACTTTAACTGTGTAATCACTTCGAGTTAGAACACATCTGACATGTACCACCTCAGATCCACTTTATCTTGGGTGCACCCTTAGTTGGTCACCTCGGGCCAATTTACTTGGGAGTTCACCTTTTACTATGATCTCAGCCAACGAGCACTTTATTTAAAATTCTTTGAATAACATTCAACAAGTATTGCTTCCTTACTTGTACTTGTTGTGTTTTATCAAGACTTCACCTTTCTAATATTTCTAGGTTTGACGACCTGGTTGGTGATCTCGGGTAACCAACAACTCGAGTGTCCCTTTATCTGGATTCCTCAGCTGACTCCAACTTGCAAATTTTTCAAAAATCTTAACAAGTGTCAAGCATATTCCTGCTTCCTTCATATGGATACCTCAGCTTATTCTTGCTTCTTGCCCCCTAATGTGAACCCAAGTATCACTTATGTTCACATTAAGCATGCATCTTCAATTTTGCTGAAGTCTGATTCAAACAAATCTTAGCCGAGGTTTTCTAGCTTGGTGTCTTTGTTAATCTACCTAGATCAAACTTAGTTTAACTCTGCCGTTATGACAAGTCTAAGTTATTCATCATGTTTCATTCGGAAACATCGCAAACTTAGTTCAACTCTACCATATGGTAAGTCTAAGTTATTCGTCATGTTTTATTCAGAAACATCGCCAACTTAGTTCAACTCTACCATAGACAAGTTGAGTTTAACTCCATTATATGGTAAGTCTAAGTTATTCGTCATGTTTTATTCGGAAACATCGCCAACTTAGTTCAACTCTACCATATGGTAAGTTTAAGTTATTCATCATGTTTCATTCGAAAATATTGCCAACTTAGTTCAACTTTACCATAGGCAAGTTAAGTTCAACTCTACCATATGGTAAGTCTATGTTATTCGTCATGTTTCATTCGGAAAGATCGTCAACTTAGTTCAACCCTACCATATGGCAAGTGTTAATTCAATTATACCATATGGCAAGTCTAAGTTATTCGTCATGTTTCATTTGGAAACATCGCCAACTTAGTTCAACTCTACCATATGACAAGTGTTAATTCAACTCTACCATATGGCAAGTCTAAGTTATTCGTCATGTTTCATGTCAAAATATCTCAAACTTAGTTCAATTCCACCAGCATAGCAAGTCTAAGTTATTCGTCACGTTTCATACTGAAACATCGCAAACTTAATTCAATTCTATCAGCATGGCAAGTCTAAATTATTCGTCATGTTTCATACTGAAACATCGCAAACTTAGTTCAACTTTGCCATTTCGGCAAGTCGAAGTTTTTCGTCATGTTCGCAAGGGGAACATCATCATAAGACTTTTCGGTCTTATAGCATAATCATGGATTTCAACAACATTTTCACGCTTTTTTACATAAGCTTCGGCATCCTTTTGCATATAGGGCCACCAGAATCCCTGTGATATAGCTCTATGGGCAAGGGATTTGCCCCCTACATTGCTTTCACATACTCCTTTGTGGACCTTGTATAAAAAGTCTTCAACTTGGGAAGGATGTACACATCGTAATAGAGGTCCAGTAAAAACCCTTCTGTGTAGATAGCCTTTTGTCAACAAGCAGAACCTGGCCGACTTCAATCTGATCTCGTGTGCTTCCTTTTTGTCTTCTGGGATTTGGGATCTGCATACTTATATTGAGCTCTTCTCTCCTAAGACCTACTCATCTAGGCTGAGATTTTGTCTTTTGAGTTCTGGGATCTACTCACTTAGGTTGAGCTCTTCTCTTCTAGGACCTATTTATCTAGGTTGAGATCTTGTCTTCTGGAATCTAGGATCTACTCAATCAAGCTGAGCTCTTGTCTTCTCGGACCTAATCATCTAGGCCAAGATCTTGTCTTTTGGAATCTGGAGTTTGTTCACTTAGGCTGAGCTTTTCTCTTCTCAGACCTAATCATCTAGGTCAAGATCTTGTCTTCTAAGATCTGAGATCTACTCACTTAGGTTGAGCTCTTCTCTTCTAGGACCTATTCATCTAGGCTGAGATCTTGTCTTCTGAGATCTGGGATTTGCTCACTTAAGCTGAGCTCTTGTCTTCTCGAACCTAATCATCTAGGCCAAGATATTGTCTTCTGGAATCTGGGATCTGCTCACTTAGGGCGAGCTCTTCTCTTCTCTTCTCTTCTCGGACCTAATCATCTAGGCCGAGATCTTGTCTTCTGAGATCTGGGATCTACTCACTTAGGCTAAGCCCTTGTCTTCTTAAACCTAATCATCTAGGCCAAGATCTTGTCTTCTGGAATCTAAGATCTGCTCACTTAGGCTGAGCTCTTCTCTTCTCGAACCTAATCATCTAGGCCGAGATCTTGTCGTATGGAATATGGGATCTGCTTACTTAGGCTAAGCTCTTCTCTTCTCGGACCTAATCATCTAAGCTGAGATCTGGTCTTTTAGAATCTAGGATCGGCTTACTTAGATTGAGCTCTTCTCTTTTCGGACCTAATCATCTAGGCCGAGATCTTGTCTTATGGAATCTAGGATCTGCTTACTTAGGCTGAGCTCTTCTGTTCTCGGACCTAATCATCTAGGCCGAGATCTTGTCTTCTAAGATCTGGGATCTGCTCACTTAGGCTGAGCTCTTGTCTTCTCTAACCTAATTATCTAGGCCGAGATCTTCTCTTATAAAATCTAGGATCTGCTCACTTAGGCTGAGCTCTTCTGTTCTCGGACCTAATCATCTAGGCTGAGATCTTGTCTTCTGGAATTTAGGATCTGCTCACTTAGGCTGATCTCTTCTCTTTTCAGACCTAATCATCTAGGCTGAGATCTTGTTTTATGGAATCTGAGATTTGCTTACTTAGGCTAAGCTCTTCTCTTCTCGAACCTAATCATCTAAGCCGAGATCTGGTCTTCTGGGCACTAGTTTTGGCTATTGGTGCCGACATGTCCTGTAATGGGGATGTCGGCTGCATCACGTTGTTCTACATCATAAGGTTGACCATTGTCTGTAGATCTGTCAACTTATTTGCTATGTCTTTCAGTTTCCTCGTCTTTTCTCCGGCATCTGTCCCTTCATACCTGAAGGTCACTTTCACGGTAGTATTCATCTCGGCTACCCTTCTTGTTCCCTTCTCGGCCTTTGGCGACATTATTCGCCTCAGGATTCACTTCTTGCACTTTTCTGTTATGGTCCCCTCCTTCAATGTTAGGATCCACATGCTCCTTCTCCTCACTGTGGATGTCGTCCCCAATCCTCACTTCCTGTCCGTTGTTAGCCATTTATCTTTCCTAAATTCCCATAGATTGCGCCAAATTGTGGGTGTTAATTTTTGACCACACAACCAAATGGGGAACTCAATTGGAGAGCACCGGAAAAAATAGATTAAGCCCAACAATCTGCACAAGAAGATAAGAATCCGACGGTGGTTCGTCCACTCGGGGGCACTCCGACGATCAAGTCAGTAATCAATATCTCTTAAAGATAGCAAATTGTGCTTAAACTCACAAAAAAGAACTTCACAAATAAAAGCATAAAAGCATCACAAATCAAATCATACCTTAGACCCACGAGGGTGCCTTACTTTTATAATGATCAGCGTCCAACTTCCCTTAGAAGTCTTAATTCATGGGACTCTATCCTTTACAAGGACAATATCTATCACAACTCACACTATTCAAATTAAGATGAACTCCCTCAAGAATCTTATCTCTATCTAAATAGGTAGCTTGATGGCATCTAGGACTCTAGTCCTCTATTCAAATATCTTGGATTCCGGTATCCTCGCAGAATACCTCAGCAATGCCCTAAACATCTCGGCAAACATGATCTTCCTACGTGACACCTCGGCTGACACCTCAGCGTCACCTTAGCCACATGACGTCATCTCAAAATATTTACTCACAGTTGCAGTTCAAAACTCTATTTTCTTCTATTCAGATATCGTAGGGACAAAGTTAGCACTATTTTTGTTTTGCAACTACATATAGGTATGTGTTGGTAGGGATGAATGTTTAGAATTGTTCAATAATTTATTAAAGTTGGATTCGACTTTTTGTTTCGAGATGGATTGATATGGTATTATATATCCGTGTATATGTATACTTATTGATTGGGTATTTTTGTGAATGTGAATGTGCACATCCACTAAAGTCATTATTGTTGTGGATTGTCAAATTTTAATGTTTTGCATTTAGTGATTTGAACTTCAACATGAGAAACATGTGATGGTTGGATGATGTGCAATGTAGACTAATGATTTCATAATTGTTGCATAATGTGAATGTTCATGTTCACATATCACTAATTATTGTACAAATTTTCATGATTTTTACATGATTATTATGTGTGAAAGTTTGCCTTAGTGTTGTGATTATCACATCTTTAATCAATATTAATATTCACATTTAGAAATAGTCATACAAGCATAAATAACAATGTAATATTTTAATGTGCATCTTAATAATATAACATAGAGATGTGAACATTTACATCAACATTGCATTTACCACAATGCACACTAAGTGAATGGTTATATGCACACAATAACAAACAATTACCAATAATGTGAATGTTCACAATGTCTCTATAATACCAAAATAACATGACAACATTAACCATGCATTACTCACAACAAATCACATTAATGTTAATATTCACATTAAAAAATAGTCATACACTAGCACAAACAATGTAAATGTTTGCAGTGTATGGTTCTATGAAGAAATATTATTTACCAGCATACATTTGTAATATGAAAGTTCATATTAACATTTAGTAAGAGATTTTTAAAAAGTAGACGATTTAAGGTTTTAGGAATGTAAGAGTTTTTTGTGTGTGTGTGTGTGTGTGTGTGTGTGGAATAAATGAGAGATTTTCTCCATAGAATGATGGAGATATTTTATTTATGGAACAAGGGAAAGATTTTATTCCTAAAATGTAGAGATTCTCCTTGTAATAAAGAGAGATTTTCTCCATGGAATAAAGAGAGGTTTTCTCCATGTAATAAGGAACTGAGGAACTGTTGTTATTTTTTATAGTGTATCGATTTTAAAATTGAAACATGTACAAAAAGTTGGAAGGATGATTTGGTCATATTATTCTATAGACAGGATCTAATGAAATATTAAAAAAGAAGATGGGTTAAATGTAATATAACAATTAGGAATAGGACTTTTGGAAAAATGACCCTTTATAATAGTCTATTTATTTTCAATCAAAACAACCATTGGGTTTGTTTGGGATGTGGGTTGGCTTTTTGACTTTTTAGTTATTTTAGCCTGAGGCTAAAAAGTCTCGTTTGGGATAAATTTTTTGGTTTTTTGAATTTTTTGACTTTTATGAAAGAAAAAAATGAAATGATTATGGTTTGGATGTGACATTTTTTTTATTGGGCTAAAAAGCCTATTTGGTCTTTTTGTGACTATTTTAGTCAAAAAGTCATTTTAGCTTGTGCTAAACGAAGACATTATTGTTCTTATAATTTAAAAAATGTTATTAACATTTCAATCTAATAATATTTTTGTAATTTTTTTATTTAAAATATTTTATTTATATTTACAAAAAAATAAAATAAAATAAATAAAAATTCAAAACCCAGGGAAGCACATGACCCCCTGGTCTTTCTTTGCTTCCGTCTCTGGCTCTAGCTCTGTTCATTTCTTTTTTTGCAGTAAAGATATTTGCTTAGAATTCTTGTCAATAAGATATGATTAATTAGTATATTGTAAAGTACATGCATAATGTTAGAAATTGGGCGCCCATGTGGCATGACCCTTTGAACCTTTTGAACCTGAACCTTTTGCACCTTATCCATATAAGTTTGAATTTGAATTCAAAACTTATTTGGATAACCACTCAGGATATCTATATCTATCATATCAACTGATATGGATAGATGATATATTTATCCTATATATCTGATATGATATATGGGATATGGGTATCAACAAAAAACAACGATTAAGCCATTTTGCACTGTGACTTGTGTGGGTGATACTCATTTTGTAGTATCATTCCACTGCTGGGTTGGTTGTTCAGATTCTGGAAGCACGTGATTTACCCACAAGATTCTTCATTTTAGGCTCTGCTAAAAGATATGGCTATGAAATTTTTCATCCGCTGCGTTTTATACTTTGATTTACATTGGTATCAGAGCTTACATGGGTATTTTCGTGTTTTCTTTAATCATGTGTATAATTTTATATAAATATGTACACATTATATACATGAATATTAATAAAGGAGGAAGATGTCCACTCTCATTAGATTAAGAGCATAAAATACCTCATTTTTATGTTCATTAAATGTCATTTTTAATACCATAAATGTATTTATTTTGGAAAATGGAGTCCGGCAGTACCGAAATTAGACCAAAAAACACCCTGGAAGGCGGCGCGTAGGCCGCACACGCCACCTGACGTCGTGAGCGGCTTCCACGCGCTGCCACACGCTTCCGACGCGCCTTCATGCGCCATCACGCGAGCGTCAGCAGCGCTGTCCACCTGCGCGTCGTCCGTGACACACACGCGCGCCGTGCGCTGAGCCGCGTGCTGAGCCGAGCCGTTTTCCTCGGCCGGCTTGGCTGCTGATGTTAAGGCACTGTTTGTTTTGTTTTTAATTCTTAATCGCGTTAAATGGTCATAAATAATTCGTTATAGATTTGTTTTATGCGTGGTTGGTACTGTTAGACTCAGAATTAAATTTTCTATCCTTTGTAAAATTTTAAAAATTTTATGAAAATAAAAAATATTTTTTATGTGATAATAATTCATTATTTCTGCTTTAAAATGCTTCTGGTGTTGCATGAATAATTTTCTGGGGTTGAAATTTTTATTGTAGACTACTGTAAAGGTTTACTATTTACTGGTATAATTTTTTTAGTTTATCAGATTCTGGAATATTTATTTCTAATTTTATGTATGTTTATTAGTTATTTAAAATTTCAGAAAATTTCAGAAAAAAATTCCAGAAAATTTCAGAATTATGTACATTCTATTATGGCATAATCTGAATATTAAACACAGCATATTATTTTTTTTAGGGTTTGTAATATGTTGTGATTAGAGTAGCATGCTTAGTTTTTATTTATTTATTTGAATTCCATTATTAAATGAATATAGCATGAGTTATTTATTAAGATGCTATTGTATGGAATTTATCATGCTTAGTATATGCCATAAGTAGTGGGAGATTGAATTTTTTTTTTTTTTGCGCATGTAATTAAATTAAATTTTGATAATTATCACTAGAGGCGCAAGAGATGATTATGAGCATAGCAACTTTTCGATCTTGAGACATGTGTAAAATTATCATTATTTAATTTAGATTTTTTTTTGTTGCAAAAAAGATAATTTTTTGTGTTGCTATCATTAATATCCCCTACGCATTTGTTTACTCTGTATGTAGAAATGTTTGCTAAGACAGTGGTGTCAGACTTAACTAAGGGAGAGAAATTGGATGGCGACAATTATGACATATGGCGCCGTAAAATCCAATACCTCCTCAATGAGCAAGAAGTGTTGACCACACTTGAACAAGTGATGGTTGAGCCAGAGCAGGGCAATACAGCTCAATATCGTCATGATCTTGAAGTCTTTCAGACTTGGCATAACAAAGATCGGTGTGCGCGCTTTACTATGTTGAGTAGCATGCACAACGATTTGATTAGTGAGTTTGAGCATTGCCCGACTACATTTGAGATGTAGGAAGCTCTCAAGCAAAAGTTTGGTATTACCTCTTTGGCAAAGCTACGTGGGCTGACTATGAAGTTTGACTCGTATCAGAAAAGGGCGCATCACTCGATGAAGCAGCATTTGAGGGTCATGTCAGCCATGATACGTGAGCTTGCGGCTGCTGGGCACAATTTGACTCAAGAGCAGCAACTGCAAGCTGTGATTCGCTCTCTGCCAAATTCTTGGGAGCAGATGAAGCTGAACATGATGCATAATGAGAGTGTAAAAACATTCGAAGACATATCGCGTCATTTGGAGCTAGAGGCTGAGCGCCTTGAGGCGGCTAAGTCTGATGGTTCTGCTATGGTGGTTGAGTCGAGCTTATGTAGAACTTCTTAGTTCAAATGTGGAAAAGCAAAAGGTGCCCCTAAGAAGCAAGCAGCAGCTGCGCTAAAGCCCAATGGCGCTAGAAATTTCAAGCGTAGGGGCAAGAGAGGTGGCAAGAAGGTAAAGGCTAAATTGACATGCTTTAACTGTAACAAAGAAGGACACTTCGCTCGGGATTGCCCTGAGCAGAAGAAGGTACTCCCTTACTTAATTTCTTACATTCAATGCTTTGTTTCTAGTCAAGCATTAATTGCTCATTCTCCTCATTTTTGGGTTGTAGACTCCGGAGCAACAGACCACATCACGAGGGACAGAGTAGGGTTCGTTGAGTATCGCCGAGTACCTACTGGGAGCAAAAAAGTTTACATAGGAAATGAGTCCAGTGTGAAGGTGCTTGGCATTGGCACATACAAGCTGGAAATGCAACGAGGGCGCACCTTGTATCTTCATGATGTTCTTTATGCTCCGGATATTCGGCGAAACTTAGTTTCAGTTATTAGCATGATGAGCCTTGGTTTTAGCGTTTGTTTTGAGAGTAATGGTGTTAGCATTTATTTAGGAACAATTTTTTATGGTT
Source organism: Camellia granthamiana (assembly GCA_036172215.1). Lineage (NCBI taxonomy): Eukaryota > Viridiplantae > Streptophyta > Magnoliopsida > Ericales > Theaceae > Camellia > Camellia granthamiana. The sequence goes on along the minus strand of CM069905.1, from coordinate 150,173,487 downwards.
TTGGTCATTTTTCAGATGGTTTTTTAGTTTTGGATGTGGATGATTCTAGTTTTAATAAAAATGCCAGTGGCTCTGTTTCTAATATTACATCTTTTTGTGATAATGATTCTATGAGATGACATGCTAGATTAGGCCGCATAGGGCAAGACAGGATGACTAGATTGGCTAGAGAAGGTCTTTTAGGCCCACTCGCTAGAGTCACTTTGCCTACTTGTGAGCACTGTCTTGCTGGAAATGCAACAAGGAAACCATTTGGGAAAGCCATAAGGGCATCTATCCCATTACAACTTATTCATTCTGATATATGTGTACCAATGAATGTGAGGGCAAGGCATGGAGCCCCTTATTTCATCACATTTATAGATGATTGCACGCATTTTGGTCATGTCTATTTGATTTCTCACAAGTCAGAAACATTGGATTGCTTTAAACGGTATGTTAATGAGGTTGAGAATCAATTAGACAAGAGCTTTAAGGCTCTAAGGATTGAACGAAGATGTGAGTATCTATCTGAGCAATTTAAAGTGCTCTGTGAGGAAAAAGGAGTTATCAGGCAATTGACAATTCCTAGGACTCCGCAGCAAAATGGTGTAGCGAAGAGAAGGAATCGCACATTGCTTGACATGGTTAAATTAATGATGGCGCAAGCTAATCTTCTTATTTCTTATTGGGGAGATGCTTTATTGACTGCTGCCTACGTTCTTAATCGTGTGCCCTCCAAATCAGTTCCTTCCACCCCATATGAGATGTGGACTGGCAAAAAGCCTGATTTGGGCAACTTGCGGCCTTGGGGTTCGGCAGCTTACATGCACAATGCTTCTCATAAGTTTGGAAAGTTGGGCCCTAGAGGAAAGAAGTGTATCTTCATTCGCTATAGTGAGCATTCTAAGGGCTATGTGTTTATTGGGGAGCATCCGGATGGAAGTGTGACTGAAATTGGGTCACGAGATGTGAATTTCTTAGAGGAGGATTTCCCTAGCAGAGGTGAGGTAACTAGAGAAGTAGAACTCTATGAGATGGATGATCTACTTGAAGGCACACCTAGTAGCCTAGTAGAGAATGAGGAGATAATCCCTCAAGCTCCTGGGGACAGTGGGAGCGATCTACCTGCCCATAGATTAGATCCAATGGATGAGGATTCTCAGGATTCTCAACTACGTAGAAGCAAACGTGGTGCTATACCCCGTCGTCGTTTTGAGATTGAAGGGGAAGCATTCATGATTGCTCCGAGTGATGAAATGGAGCCTAAGAATCTCAAAGAGGCTCTCTCATCCCCTGCTAGTAAAGAATGGAGTACTGCAATGGATGAAGAAATAGAGTCTATGAAGAAAAATCATATCTGGGACTTAGTTGATTTGCCGCCAGGGCGCAAGACTATTAGGAACAAATGGGTTCTCAAAATCAAACGCAAAGCAGATGGTTCCATAGAAAGGTATAAGGCTCGCCTAGTGGCGAAAGGTTACACCCAACGAGAGGGTGTGGACTATGAGCAAACTTTTTCACCAGCTGTAAGGTTTGCCTCTATTCGCCTAATCCTGGCCATAGTATCTCAGTTGGACTTAGAGCTATATCAGATGGACGTTAAGACTGCATTTCTCAATGGAGAATTGGATGAAGAGATCTATATGGATCAACCAAAATGCTTTGTGGTAGTAAGTCAGGAGTGCAAAGTTTGCAAGCTTCAACGATCTATTTATGGCTTAAAGCAATCATCCAGACAGTGGAATCTGAGATTTCATCGAGCCATTGTTTCTAATGGGTTTACGATGATTGATGAAGATCACTGTGTGTACGTTAAGCAGTCCAAAGACATTTTTATGATATTGTCATTATATATAGATGACATGTTATTAGCTGGAAATGACAAGGAGATGATTGTCGCCACTAAAAGGTGGTTGTTCTTTACATTTGAGATGAAAGACATGGGTGAGGCGAGCTATGTGCTCGGTGTTAAGATCCTTAGGGATCGCTCTAGAAGACTTCTTGGTTTGTCTCAAGAGACTTACATTAAGACTATCCTAGAGCGATTCCAGATGCAAAGCTGCAAACCCATTGATACTCCTGCTGCGAAAGGCGAGAGCCTAAGCCTTGATATGGGTCCCAAGACTCAAGAAGAGAAAGAAAAGATAGCACGTGTTCCCTATGCAAATGCTGTTGAAAGCTTGATGTATGCTATGATGTGTACACGCCCTGACATTTGTTATGCAGTCGGATTGGTGAGTCGTTACCAATCCAACCCAGGACTAGCTCATTGGAAAACAGTTAAGAGGATATTATGATATCTTAGAGGGACTGCAGATTATACACTTTGCTACCAAAGTCCAGATCTATATCTAGTTGGCTATTGTGATGCTGACTGGGGAGAAGACTTAGATGAGCGAAAGTCTACTTTAGGATATGCTTTCATGCTTAGCGATGGTGCTATTTCTTGGAGCAGTAAGAAGCAATCCTGTATCGCCTTATCGACTATGGAGGCTGAGTTTGTGGCTTGTTCATCTGCCGTTCAGGAAGCCGTTTGGTTGAGGAGATTCCTTCAGCATTTGGATATTGTCACACACACTTCAAACCCTGTGACTATCCATTGTGACAGCATGGCTGCACTCACTTACGCTAAGGATCCTAAATACCACGGCAGAACCAAACACATTGATGTGAGGTTCAACTTTATCAGAGATATTGTGGCGCAGAAAGAAGTAATCTTGGAGCACATCCTTGCGAGTCGCATGGTTGCGGACCCTTTGACTAAGCCCATTGCTAGAGATGTTTATCTTACTCATGCTAGGGCTTTAGTACTATGTAGGTGGTGATATATTTATGAGTATTCAGTTGAACTCATTTTTTTGGGGATATTTATGTCATTAGTATTCATATTTGTTTCTATTACACATTTATGTTTACTACCTTTTGCAATGTTTTGTGAATTAGCATACACAGAATAATTAAATTGATGTTAACAGGCAAGATTGGCTCACTCACATGAGCAATCGCCCTTAGCGCTACATAGCCAGTAAGGATGAGACTAATGGCTTATTGTATTTGGAGCAAATACAAAAGCTAAAATTATCTACTAGCTATGTCGCCTTGGTTGGAGCCAATATAAGGTCTTGTTAGAGACCGACCATGGATATGAGAGTACCCATTTTTCCATGATGTGCCTGTTATGGATAGCCAGATGCGAGATCTCATTTGATGCCTAAGAGGCGAGCAAATAGAGAATTTGAGTTAGATGCTAGGAAACGACTTGTGCGCTCAAGAGCGACTAGACTAAGATATGTATGGTGTGTGAGTTTAACATCACTCTTTGGAAGAGTTACTCCACTATAACATGCATTCATACTGCATGTGCTTATCGACCCGTTAGCGAGGTGAAAGAATGGATCCCTGCTTCTTCACCGTGTGAGTCCTAAAAGTCATTTTTTCCCTAAATGACTTCACTTTGTGCCTTTTTGTGATCTTTGACTATGTCATAAGATGAGGAGTTGATGTTCAGCTACTTTGGTATGTTGTCTGCGGTCATATATGATTCGGCTTTAAGGGACATTACTGGGAAAGCGGTCAATTTCAAATTAAATGATATAAGGGTGAAGGGAAGATCATCTAGTTCTACATCTCTGCTCTATATTCATTGTTGACAACTCACATCGCTCTTTATGGGATGCTGATTGGGTGTGAATATAATGCGAGACCTAGGAGAGTCAAACATGCTCTTTGAGGGATTAGAGATATTTTTGGACCGATGTAGCTAAATGGGTCTGGGTACATGAAACACTATTTCTGTTCATTTTGGGTTGATGTCTTTATGCTGACTCATATTGAGTTTCTAGTATAGAGCTCCCACATGCAGGTGTTCTCAGCGGTCGCACGGTGAATTTGCTAGTATGAGATTGTTCATTTTTTGGGGAGATTGAGATAGAGATGTGGCAGTGTCATGCCAACTCATGTGCGAGTGGGAGATGTTAGAAATTGGGCGCCCATGTGGCATGACCCTTTGAACCTTTTGAACCTGAACCTTTTGAACCTTATCCATGTAAGTTTGAATTTGAATTCAAAACTTATTTGGATAACCATTTAGGATATCTATATCTATCATATCAACTGATATGGATAGATGATATATTTATCCTATATATCTGATATGATATATGGGACATGGGTATCAACAAAAAACAACGATCAAGTTATTTTGCATTGTGACTTGTGTGGGTGATACTCATTTTGTACTATCACTCCACTGCTAGGTTGGTTGTTAAGATTCTGGAAGCACGTGATTTACCCACGAGATTCTTTGCTTTAGGCTCTTCTAAAAGGTATGACTATAAAATTTTTCATCTGCTGCGTTTTATACTTCGATTTACACATAAGAATGAATCTAAATAAAAATTTTAGATATATAATATAATTACTTTTTTTTTTTTGTATAACCTTATTGGTGACGTGTCATGTCACGTTTTTATTAAAAATAAAAGGTACAAATTTTATTGGAGAAATGAAAACAATTTTAATTGCTTGATAAGCAAGGTTGTCCAGAAAAAGGAAGTCAGTGTCGAAGATTAGGGTCCATTGATCTTATGTATGTACGACTCTTCAAAATGATAGTGCAGCAAATACATAAACATTATGGTGGATAAGGTGTTCTTTTATTAGCCATGTTGTTTGAGCACACATTTTTTTTTTTTTGCTACCCCATGACCAGTGATATTTTGGTTCAAATTTTATTGATGCGGGTGTAACATTTTTTGATTGCCAATTGTTTGTCAAAAAAATACTTTGCCCCCCATTATAAACTGTTATCACTTTACCCCTCAAGAAAATTATTATATTTTGCCCTTTCTATTCTCCTAATTTGTTTCAATTTCAATTTTCTATTAACATTTTGTTATAAAAAATTAACATGTGAGTTGTACATGCTAATTTTATAAATAAATTGTTATGCAAAAAGTTGATACACGTATATATGTGATAAATATATGTATATATATTTTCACTTTGATTATTAAAGTGACATTGCTTATATTTTTCTCTTACATAATTTTTTGTAAGAGAAAAATAGTATATATATACACGTCTCTCACTATATAGAAATAAATCAACTCTTCAATAAGTATTTTGATCATAAAATTGATATGTACAATATACCGGTCACTATTTTATAATAAAATGTTAACATAACGTTGAGATTGAAATAAATTTTTAAAAAATATATAAAAAAAAAAAATTTAATTAAAGAGTAAAGTGATAATAAGGGTTTTTATTTTGCATATAATTTGAGTTTGGAGTTATTGATTGCACGAGATATGTGCAATCAGATATATATGGGGAAATTGTATTTTAGTGTAGTAGTGAGAAAAAAATTATACTTTCATGATGATACAATTCTTTTGTGTGCATAGTATAAATTTATTTCTATACTCGGTGAAACTCTTCTTATATGTCAAAGTTGCTTTAAAAAAAAAAAAAAATCATTTATAGTGTAATTTTTTTCACTACTCCACGTATTTTTAATTTTCCCCATATATATCGGCATACATTTCACATGTAATAATAGTACACCTGACATTCATGGTGGTCCATCATGCTCTAATACAGCTCTTTCACAACAATGAATGTGTCTAATTGTCTACATGTTTTGTATTCTGTAATCAAAATCAATTTATGCTTCCCATATACAAAATGCAGATTTACTCTACTCCAAAACGAAAATAAAAATAAATCAGAAATTTTTGTGATATAACCAATTTAGATCAGCCCCGTTCATTTCTACTTTTGGGCAATGATGTCCCACTGATTGAACTTGCTGATTTATTGATCGCATGATTTGACCCAAAAAAAGGGTACATAGACATTCATCACGCGTATGATTTACCCAACTAACTATTGTGTTCCAAAATAGGAGTGATGTTTGTGTCCCATCGAATTATGTTTGCGTCAAAATGTTTTTTTTTTTTTTTTTTGAGACACTCCAAATAAATTGATTATTAAAGTGACGTTTGGTAACACTTAGGTAGCGTTTGGTAGAGTTTTGTAAATGTAATTTGAGAGTATGAGTTGTATTTTGAGTTTGTGTGTTGTGGAATTATGATTTGAGTGTAGAAAATTTGTTTGGTAAAGAGTTTTGAAAATAGTTTTGGAAAAGAAGTTTGATTTGAGTGGGGAATTGTTGATGTGACATTTGATATGTGATACAAAAATTTACAACTCGTAACTAAACATACAACTCAAAATTATTGTAAAACACATAAAAAATTAAAAAAAATTTAGGAAATATTTTTTTCGATTATATAAATCAATTGTAAAAAAAAAAAAAAAAAAAAAAAAAAAAAAAAAAAATTCCGGTCAACCGGCCGGACGACCCGCACAGAAAAATTTTCAGAGACTGAAAAGAAGCGACGCGTCTGTCAAAGCAGGTGTTCTCTGCAGAGTTTTGTAATCAATATTTGAGAACACAACCAAACACCATTGTGGAATTAAGGTGTGGAATCAACATTTGAGTTAACAACCAAACAGAGCCTTATATTTTCAGTTTTCATTTTATATTTACAAAAATTTTAAAAATTCAAATAAAAACTTATTTGGTAAATTTTTGATTTATAAATCAGTAGTCTCAGTTTATAAATTTGGCTAAAAAATGTAAACTCAAAAAATGAGTTTACGTTTTGAGTTTTGAGTCTTTTTTTTTACCACCCAACACTAGCCATCACCCGCCACCATTTTCCACCACCGTCTTCTGCCACCACCACCCACCACCCACTCAGCACCCATCCCTTGTCCCCGTCGCCGTAACCGCCGCCGCCGCCACCACCACCACCACCCACCACCCACCTGCCACCTACCACCCACCACCACCCACCTCCCGCCACCACCACCACTACCCACCAGCCACCACCATCCACTAGCCATCACCACCCACCACCCACCTGCCACCCACTCTCTCCCGCCACCACCACCACCACCACCCACCCACCACTACCATCCATCCGCCCGCCACCTATCCGCCACTACCACTCGCCACCCACTTGCCACCACCACCCACCACCACCCACCACCCACCCACCCACCACCACCACTACCACCCACTACCCACCTGCCACCACCACCACTACCACCACCCACTCGCCACCACCCACCACCCGCCACCGTCACCCACCCACCCACCCACCCGCCACCACCCACCATCTACCACCATCCACCCACCCGTCATCGCTTTCCACCACCGTCTTCCGCCGCCGCCACCACCCGCCACTTGCCACTACTTTCCACCACCGTCTTCCGCCACCACCACCCACCCACTCGCCACTTGCCACCACTTTCCACCACCGTCATCTGCCACCATCACCCACCACCTGCCACTATTTTCCACCACCGTCTTCCGCCGCCACCATCACCCGCCATCATTTTCCACCACCGTCTTCCGCCACCACCACTCGTCACCACCCACCACCCACCACCCGCCACCACTTACCATTTCTCACTCTTTTTATATTTTTAAATTTTTTTAAATATTTTGTCTAAACCAAACGAGTTTGTAGTTTATGTTTTTCAAAAAATAAACAAAAACCAGTTTATAAAATTTTTGTAAATATAAACTGAAAACGTAAGTGTTACCAAACAGGCCCTAACTTATTTCTATTGCACTGCTTCTTTAATTTTTTTTAATGTCTTTTTATAATAAATAAAAAAAAAAAATAAGTCATATCTAAAATAATCCGGTCAACTATTATGTTCGATTTTTAAATTAAGTTGATTGAGATTATGAATATTATATAATTGAATGGTAAAATTATTAATGTGATGATATTAAGTTAAAGATGTAAGATAAACTATGTTTATTTATGTATTAATAGAATAATAAAAATTGAATTGTTAATCCCACTTTCTTGTAAAACATGCTAATATCATCATTTGGATGGATTTATATTCCTTCAAGTCCCATGAAAGTAATCAACAAATCTTACAAAATAAACAATTCAAATAATAAAATAAGTCTGTAATTAACTTCACATTAAGGCACCACAGTAATTGTTATGTCTTTGGCACAACAGTAACCCTGCTTCTCCTCTTCATACCGTTATTTAAAATAGCTTATAAATGATTTCAACTTCAAAAATTGCTACACTAATTATTAGCATATTAAAATAGATTGTGCCAAATTTAAAATTAATCTGGCCTATTTATTTTTAATATTATTATTTTATGCATATTAATAAATTTTAATTTACTAAATATTGGGTTTATCTTAAAAAGAAAAGAAATACAAAAATGTTTTGGAATTCTAAAACATAAACTTTAAAGGAGCTCTAAGAGTTAGGGATGGCAATTTAAAACCGAACCGACGGGGATCCCCGACCCCGATCCCGATAAATAGGGTTTTCCCCGAAAATTATTCCCCATAGGGCCGGGGACGGTATTGAAAAATACATCCCCGATAATTTTCGGGCCGGGGACGGGGATAGACTCCTCAGCCCCGCCCCGGCCCCGAACCCGGCCCGAAATTTCCCCGATGATCCCCGCCTCTATAACTCTTAGCTGTATTAGATAAAATAAATATCTATTTTTATCTTATATTCTCTCTCAACTCCCTCCCTGACTTATCTTCTCTCTCTTCACTCTCTCGATCTCAACTCTCACTCTCTCTCTCTCAACCCTCTCTGTCTCAACCCTCTCGTTTTTCTCTCACAGCTCTCTCACAGCTCTCTCACATGGCGACATCACCACCACCACCGCTCGCTGGCCCCGACCCCCCTCTCTCTCTCTTCTGCGCGCCTCGGTTTGTCTTTCTCTCTCTCCACTTCGTCTCTCATTCTTGAGCAGAAGGGCCGTCTCTCACCACCACCGAACCACCGCCACAGCCACCGTCACCGTCGATCTCGCCATCGAGCCAGATGATGAAGGTGTACTCAGAGCAGATCTGTCTTCTCTCTCTCTCTGATCTGATGTGGTTGTTGTTGATCTGTACTCAGATCAGATCTGTGTTGTTCAAAATATTTTTTTTTAATTTGTGTTAATTATATATGTTGATCTGTGTTGATAATTTGATGTTGATTTGTGTTAATAATTTTTTTTTTAATCTGTGTTGATCTGTACTCAGTCTGATTAGTCAGTGGTTTGTTGAACAATTTTTTTTTTTCAGATCTATGTTTTGATTATTCAGTGGTTTGTTGAACAAAATTCGAAAAAAAAAAAAAGAAGCTCGGGGATATTTCGGGGTCGGGGAAACCCGATCCCCGTTGGGGACGGGGACGGGAGGGTGATGGGCTCCCCCGCCGGGGATCGGGGGCGGGGGCGGGGATTTTGTAATCTTCGGGGATCGGGGGCGGGGGGAGTGGTCCCCGGCCCCGCCCCGCCCCGTTGCCATTCCTACTAAGAGTAGACCTCACTCAATTAATGTGATTTTTTTTTTTTTGGAGGGGGCAAATTACATATACTCCCTTGAGGTTTGGCTAAATTACAGATACCCCATGAAATTTGAGAAATTACAAATTTCCCTCTAAATGCTATATTTGCATAACAAATTATGGGGTAATTTGTTATGAAACATAAACCTCAGGGGGCAAATTGTTATGAAAATACAAATCTCAGGGGGCGGGATGTAATTTTCGAAATCTCAGGGGGCATTTGTAATTTAGCTAAATCTCGAGAGAGGTATTTGCAATTTGCCCTTTTTTTTTTAACCTTTATCATATCTCTAGAGCTCAAAATTTAGAGACTTGGTTTAGAAAGGACTTTTAACTTTTTTGACTTTTTTATGAAAGAAAAAATATAATAATTATAAATTAAATGTGATATTTTATCTTATTAAACTTAAAAATTTATTTTATTTTTTTGATTAATTTAATAAAAAAACCTCTAAATCCACTTCCCAAACAGACACACGATACCCCATCGTGGTTGAAAGAAATAAAGGTTAGGCTTTTTGGTTAGGCAATTCCAAGGCCCAAAAGAGTTCGTATGCACTGATGTAACATAAAGCTTCACATGATCGGTACAAAAACAAAAAGTTTGGTTAGTACACATGATCCAATCACTAAGGCTTCGGTTGATTTTTAAATTTTTTAAATTTCTTGATTAATTTAATTTGAGATTAAAAAATTTCGTTTGGAATGAATTTTTTTAATTTTTTTAACTTTTAAAAGAAAAAAAATAAAATAATTATAATTTAAATATAATATTTTATTTCATTAACTTTTTAGTTTATTTTATATTTTTGTAACTATTTTAACTTATTTTAACTTACAAAATTTGTGCCAAACCAGGGCTTAACAGTTTCCAAACTCCCTAACCCCACCTATTGGCTATCCTTGGTTCTAGAAAATAAATAAATAAAAGGTGTTTAAGATAGATGGTTAAAAATTGATTTTTTATTTTTTTTATTTTTTTAAAAAAATACGTAAAAAATATGAAAAGTGATGTAACCAAAAATAAGGTAAAAGTTGACTTTTGACTGGCTTCCTAAATTGGGACAAAATTGGCTACCCTTTACTTTATTGTCTCAAATAAATTTGAATTTTTTTCAATCATATATTAATTATAGATATAAAAATAATTATATCAAATTAGACAATTAAAATTTAATACATATCTCCAAGTCTAGCAACCTCCAAGTTCTAGAAAATAAATAAATAAAATTGGCTACCCTTTACTTTATTGACTCAAATAAATTTGAATTTTTTTCAATCATAACATATTAATTATAAATATAAAAATAATTATATCAAATTAAACCATTAAAATTTAATACATATCTACAAGTCTAGCAACCTCCAAATTTTATAGCAAGTAGAAATAAATAATTTAATACAATCTTTATAATGAGAAATAAGTAATTAACTGTTGACTTTGATAAAGATTAACTCCTTAAATTTAACCACAGGGTAGTTGGCCTAATAGGTTGATGACTAGGAATTGGAGGTTTGCTCTCTCCCAAGTCCGAGGTTTGAATCTCCTAGCCAGCAAACGCATATCTTGGGACCATAAATCGTAAGGCACAAGTTCTGTTTCGAAAGACTTGTTAGGACTGTAAGAACTTAGTCTAGTACGCGTAAGGTGGCCTAATGGGTGATGACTAGGAGCTGGAGGTTTGCTCCTTCCCAGGTTCCAGGTTCGAATCTCCTAACCAGCAAACGCATATTTTGGGACCATGGATCGTAAGACGCAAGTCATGTTTTGAAAGACTTGTTTGGACTGTAAGGACTTAGTCTATTTTGGGACCATGGATCGTAAGACGCAAGTCATGTTTTGAAAGACTTGTTTGGACTGTAAGGACTTAGTCTAGTGCGCGTAAGCTGGCCCATGATACCATACATAATCCAAATAATAATAATAATAATAATAATAATAAAAGCTCCTTAAATTTCAGATACTAGTTTATAAGACTAATCAATTGAATACTTTATTATTATTATTTTTTTATTAGCAAAAGTCAATTGTTAGTTATTAAATTAATATCAATGAGAGTAATTTTTTCACCTTTACAAAGGGTCAAGAGCTTATCTCCAAAAGGGAGAGTTGAACCTAGGGACTAAACCCTTAAGAGGGTCATAGTGGCCAACTAATATTAGGCCCCGTTTGGCGTATGGGTTGTGACTAAATTAACTAATAAAAAGACAAAATAGACTAATTTAGTCAATAAGACAAGACCCTGTTTGGAAAGTTGGATTTAGGCTAAAATAACCAATAAAAAAATGTTAAAATAATCAATAAGACAAAATATCACATTTAAATTATAATTATTTTTCTTTTTTTTCTTTTTCTCATAACCATCAAATTAACTACAAAAAAATCAACTATCATCCCAAATATAACTTTTTTAGCCAAGCTAAAATAGCTGAAAAGCCAACTAAAATAGCTTATTCCCAAATAGGGCCAAATAACATATCCAAACTATAATCATTTCACTTTTTTCTAACAGCCATTAAATCAATTATAAAAAAAAGTCAAAAATTTATTTCAAATAAATTTTTCTAACTAGGTGAAAATAATAATTAAAAAAAAAAAAAACTAAAAAGTCAAGTTACAAATTTTTATCCCAAATGAGGCCTTAACAAAGTTTGCATAAGGGAATGGCTTTCCTCCGGTCCGTGATCAGATTGGAGGGTATTGTTGGGCCTGTGGGGGCCCACCAAGGGTCCCGTTTCGATAATTCGAATCATTCAATTTGTAAAACTCGTCGAATATTATATTCCTATAAAAAAATCAGGTTGATCGAATATCAATAGCTATGTAATCAAATCTGATTTTTGTAAGCCATTTATTTTTTACTGTTTATTTTTTTTATATATAAAACTGATTTGATCATAAAACTATCGATATTAGATCAGATATATAATACTCAACAAATTTAAACATTAAATAATTTAAATTATCAAAACAAACCTCGTAATAAATTTTTCTAAATCTAATACATCTTTCAATTCGTGATTGAACGGGGGAAAAAGTCATTCCCTTTACATAAATCCTTTATTTATTAATGTGAACCTTATATATATACTCTATGAAATTAACAAAAATTAATACTCGAATCTAGGGCACTACAAATAATAGCACGAATTCTACATTAATGATTGCTCATCGCTATGATGGATGGAGAATAAATTATTTATTGTTCATTCATTTCAGTGTTCACTTTTTCGCTATAGAGATTGATAGATTAGATGTTTCTGACTAAGTTGTTGTACAATTTTTGAGCAAAGATGAAGAAGAACAGACTACATCCTACTACATCCATCAGTCATTCCTATCTGCTTTCGGGAATTGATGTAGACGTTTTTTTAAACTGGAATTGATATAAGTGGAGGGTTGTTTTGGAAAGTAAAAAATAAATTCAGCCGTTTGGATTTAGTTTTTTTAATTTAATTTTTTAAAAATTAAATTTTTTATTTTTTGTATTTTTAATAAATATTTTTATTTTTAGATGTACCTTACTTAGATATATCTAAATAGTAAAATATTTATAAAAAAATATTTTAAAAAATGAATAAATATACAAAAATATGGAAAATATATTGAATTTTCTTTTCTTTTCTTTTCTTTTTTTTGTTGTATTTTTTGGTATATAGTAAATTTTTTAAAGATTTTTTCACAAATATTACTACTTTTTAAGTGTAGGTGTGTCTAAAATTAAAAAAAATATACTTCTGTTAGCACCATAAATCTGTAATTTTTATTATTATTTATTATTTATATAATTGCAGGACACGTGGCATCCTCTTATTCATTTGGAAGTTAAAAGAAGTTATAGAGATAATGGAGAATATGAAGGACAAAGTGGATGAGTGGAATGACACATGGCAAGACAAGAATGAAGATGGAAGAAATGGGTAGTTACTAAGTAGTTATTGCTGTATTTTTTCTTCTATAAATAGCCATTAATGGCTACATTGTAAAGGACCCCAGAACTTAAATCAAAGATACTTGATTTCAATATTTCCTGTTATTTTCCTTATCTTAGGAGTAGTTTAACATAGATTTATATTCGAAGCATTTATTTTCATGCACTTCCTTTTCGAAGCATAGGAGTAGAGGTAAGTAATTATTACTTTGATTGTTCACTCAATCGTCTTTCTCCATCTCCCTTTCTTCTTTTAATTTTTCTTTTCTCTACACTTTGGCAATTTTGAAGTCCTCTTTGTTGAGGCGAAAGAACTATCAACACAATCGCTTGATAATTGGCTTGAATTTAATCTGTAAGGATTTTTCAATCCTTGCTGGCACGCTCGCATTTATAATATTTTCCTTCGTAGGAAAAATAAGCCAACAATTTTGGCACGCCCGGTGGGACAGCCAAGTGTAAGAAATGACAAACAATTTGGATTTCGCCATTCGAACTTGTCAATTCGAAATATATTGGCGTGAAAGAAAAATTTTGGATCTTCAAGAAGAGATCCATTTTCTTGATGAAATAAACTTTCATCCATTACAATATTATTTGGTGGAAGAAAAAAGACACCATTTAATTGGAGAAATTCATCAACTTGATATGGAAATTCGCCAATGGAATGATGAGTTATCAACTCTCACTACCAAGTCTTTAATTGAGGCTTTAATGGCCGGAATTTGTGAATTTTTTCAGAATTTTGCCATGGTTGAAAATAGCAAAATCAAAGAGTTGATTTCATCAATGGCTCGGGGGGTTTAAGAGTCCGTTTTTAAAGAGCCAAGTTATGAAATTAACACAACGAAAGAGCATGTTCTTGAGCCAAATTTGGCTAAAAATGATGTTCGATGTATGACTCGGGGGGTCCAAAAACCAAATTTTAGAGAGTCAAGTCATAAAAATAATATATTTATGGGTGATTTTTCATAAGCCATTAATGGCTAACATGGAAAAAACAACCCACTTTGCCAAAGAATTATGAAAATCAATTCGGCGAAAGTCATATTTTTAAACCAAACATGGTCAAGAATAATGAACAAGCCACTGTTCATGAATTCAAAATTTTTGACATTTTTCAAAATGTCAAAAAGTATGAATTTTCATGGTTATACTATACCATGACTTTTGGTGTTCAAAATCCTTTTTGGATTTGTGGTTCACATCAAAATATAATTTTGATGATGTGGCTAATAAAATTAACAAATTGTTCTTATGAGTTCGAAACACTAAGAACAAGGGATAACCATTTAAAATGCATGAACTTGGCTAGAAAAAGCCTGTGCATTTAAATAAATGGTTGAGAATGGCTAATCTTTTCAAATTGATGGCCAGTTGTTTGTATGTACACAATCAAAGCATCGAAGATACATTCGAAGCATCAAGAGTTGTTTCGAAGGTTGATTACTTCACCTTCGAAGCTGTATGAAGCTTTGAAGATACATTCGAAACATCAAGAGTTGTTTCGAAGGTTGATTACTTCACTTTCGAAACTGTATAAAGCTTTGAAAAACTTTCGAAATGTGTACATCTCTTCAAATATATGTAAAATGACAATTAAATTAATTGTCGAATAATGTCTGTTTTTGGCATGATAAGTTGGTTCGAAGAACAACAGTTTTGGTGTCTTCAAAGAATTGATAATTGGTTCAAAGTACAAAATTAATATTTTCATTAATTATGTATGAACCAGAACATACAAAATTTGAATAACCACAATGTTGGCCAAAGTTGCTTCGAAAGCCCTTTTGCCATAATTTTGTAAGCTTCGAAGCACTCCATCTTACATTAACAGCTTCGAAGAAACAATAATGGTGGTTGTGAACCTTCGAAGCTTTGCCGAATATTTCCAAGGATGTAATTTGTCCTTTGTCGGCACTTTCAACCTTCGAAAGATGATTTTGGTCCTTTGTACCACCTTCGAAGCTTTGCCGAATATTTCCAAGGATGTAATTTGTCCTTTGTCGGCACTTTCAACCTTCGAAAGATGATTTTGGTCCTTTGTACCACCTTCGAAGCTTTGCCGAATATTTCCAAGGATGTAATTTGTCCTTTGTCGGCATTTTCAACCTTCGAAAGATGATTTTGGTCTTTTGTACCACCTTCGAAGCTTGTTACTAGTCCGTAATAGCTAGCATTCGAGACATCTAGTCATAATTTCATACTCATTCGAAACACTTCATTGGTGCTATTATATCATTCGAAGCACTTTGTTGATATTATTCGAAGCATTTTATTGCTTAGATTAGTCATGTGCTTGGTTCGGCCCTTCAAAAATTCAAGTAAACATCATTTTTAAGGGCCGCGGGGGGTAATGTTAGCACCATAAATCTGTAATTTTTATTATTATTTATTATTTATATAATTGCATGACACGTGGCATCCTCTTATTCATTTGGAAGTTAAAAGAAGTTATAGAGATAATGGAGAATATGAAGGACAAAGTGGATGAGTGGAATGACACATGGCAAGACAAGAATGAAGATGGAAGAAATGGGTAGTTACTAAGTAGTTATTGCTGTATTTTTTCTTCTTTTAATTTTTCTTTTAATTGTTGGCTTATTTTTCCTACGAAGGAAAATATTATAAATGCGAGCGTGCCAGCAAGGATTGAAAAATCCTTACAGATTAAATTCAAGCCAATTATCAAGCGATTGTGTTGATAGTTCTTTCGCCTCAACAAAGAGGACTTCAAAATTGCCAAAGTGTAGAGAAAAGAAAAATTAAAAGAAGAAAGGGAGATGGAGAAAGACGATTGAGTGAACAATCAAAGTAATAATTACTTACCTCTACTCCTATGCTTCGAAAAGGAAGTGCATGAAAATAAATGCTTCGAAATATAAATCTATGTTAAACTACTCCTAAGATAAGGAAAATAACAGGAAATATTGAAATCAAGTATCTTTGATTTAAGTTCTGGGGTCCTTTACAATGTAGCCATTAATGGCTATTTATAGAAGAAAAAATACAGCAATAACTACTTAGTAACTACCCATTTCTTCCATCTTCATTCTTGTCTTGCCATGTGTCATTCCACTCATCCACTTTGTCCTTCATATTCTCCATTATCTCTATAACTTCTTTTAACTTCCAAATGAACAAGAGGATGCCACGTGTTCTGCAATTATATAAATAATAAATAATAATAAAAATTACAGATTTATGGTGCTAACATTACCCCCCGCGGCCCTTAAAAATGATGTTTACTTGAATTTTTGAAGGGCCGAACCAAGCACATGACTAATCTAAGCAATAAAATGCTTCGAATAATATCAACAAAGTGCTTCGAATGATATAATAGCACCAATGAAGTGTTTCGAATGAGTATGAAATTATGACTAGATGTCTCGAATGCTAGCTATTACGGACTAGTAACAAGCTTCGAAGGTGGTACAAAAGACCAAAATCATCTTTCGAAGGTTGAAAATGCCGACAAAGGACAAATTACATCCTTGGAAATATTCGGCAAAGCTTCGAAGGTGGTACAAAGGACCAAAATCATCTTTCGAAGGTTGAAAGTGCCGACAAAGGACAAATTACATCCTTGGAAATATTCGGCAAAGCTTCGAAGGTGGTACAAAGGACCAAAATCATCTTTCGAAGGTTGAAAGTGCCGACAAAGGACAAATTACATCCTTGGAAATATTCGGCAAAGCTTCGAAGGTTCACAACCACCATTATTGTTTCTTCGAAGCTGTTAATGTAAGATGGAGTGCTTCGAAGCTTACAAAATTATGGCAAAAGGGCTTTCGAAGCAACTTTGGCCAACATTGTGGTTATTCAAATTTTGTATGTTCTGGTTCATACATAATTAATGAAAATATTAATTTTGTACTTTGAACCAATTATCAATTCTTTGAAGACACCAAAACTGTTGTTCTTCGAACCAACTTATCATGCCAAAAACAGACATTATTCGACAATTAATTTAATTGTCATTTTACATATATTTGAAGAGATGTACACATTTCGAAAGTTTTTCAAAGCTTTATACAGTTTCGAAAGTGAAGTAATCAACCTTCGAAACAACTCTTGATGTTTCGAATGTATCTTCAAAGCTTCATACAGCTTCGAAGGTGAAGTAATCAACCTTCGAAACAACTCTTGATGCTTCGAATGTATCTTCGATGCTTTGATTGTGTACATACAAACAACTGGCCATCAATTTGAAAAGATTAGCCATTCTCAACCATTTATTTAAATGCACAGGCTTTTTCTAGCCAAGTTCATGCATTTTAAATGGTTATCCCTTGTTCTTAGTGTTTCGAACTCATAAGAACAATTTGTTAATTTTATTAGCCACATCATCAAAATTATATTTTGATGTGAACCACAAATCCAAAAAGGATTTTGAACACCAAAAGTCATGGTATAGTATAACCATGAAAATTCATACTTTTTGACATTTTGAAAAATGTCAAAAATTTTGAATTCATGAACAGTGGCTTGTTCATTATTCTTGACCATGTTTGGTTTAAAAACATGACTTTCGCCGAATTGATTTTCATAATTCTTTGGCAAAGTGGGTTGTTTTTCCATGTTAGCCATTAATGGCTTATGAAAATCACCCATAAATATATTATTTTTATGACTTGACTCTCTAAAATTTGGTTTTTGGACCCCCCGAGTCATACATCGAACATCATTTTTAGCCAAATTTGGCTCAAGAACATGCTCTTTCGTTGTGTTAATTTCATAACTTGGCTCTTTAAAAACGGACTCTTGAACCTCCCGAGCCATTGATGAAATCAACTCTTTGATTTTGCTATTTTCAACCATGGCAAAATTCTGAAAAAATTCACAAATTCCGGCCATTAAAGCCTCAATTAAAGACTTGGTAGTGAGAGTTGATAACTCATCATTCCATTGGCGAATTTCCATATCAAGTTGATGAATTTCTCCAATTAAATGGTGTCTTTTTTCTTCCACCAAATAATATTGTAATGGATGAAAGTTTATTTCATCAAGAAAATGGATCTCTTCTTGAAGATCCAAAATTTTTCTTTCACGCCAATATATTTCGAATTGACAAGTTCGAATGGCGAAATCCAACTTGTTTGTCATTTCTTACACTTGGCTGTCCCACTGGGCGTGCCAAAATTGTTGGCTTATTTTTCCTACGAAGGAAAATATTATAAATGCGAGCGTGCCAGCAAGGATTGAAAAATCCTTACAGATTAAATTCAAGCCAATTATCAAGCGATTGTGTTGATAGTTCTTTCGCCTCAACAAAGAGGACTTCAAAATTGCCAAAGTGTAGAGAAAAGAAAAATTAAAAGAAGAAAGGGAGATGGAGAAAGACGATTGAGTGAACAATCAAAGTAATAATTACTTACCTCTACTCCTATGCTTCGAAAAGGAAGTGCATGAAAATAAATGCTTCGAAATATAAATCTATGTTAAACTACTCATAAGATAAGGAAAATAACAGGAAATATTGAAATCAAGTATCTTTGATTTAAGTTCTGGGGTCCTTTACAATGTAGCCATTAATGACTATTTATAGAAGAAAAAATACAGCAATAACTACTTAGTAACTACCCATTTCTTCCATCTTCATTCTTGTCTTGCCATGTGTCATTCCACTCATCCACTTTGTCCTTCATATTCTCCATTATCTCTATAACTTCTTTTAACTTCCAAATGAATAAGAGGATGCCACGTGTCCTGCAATTATATAAATAATAAATAATAATAAAAATTACAGATTTATGGTGCTAACAACTTCAAATATTAAAAAATTCATTGAAAACATTAAAATTCGAAAAATAAAAAAAGTAGAATATTTTAAAAACTGTTTTTTGAAAATTAAAACCAAACAAGCTGATTAATTTTTTTAATTATTACAAAAATGAATGTATAAAAAATAAAAAGATATTGTGGCTTAAATAATTCAAAAAATCTATAAGTTGGCTTATAAACTACTTGTCAAATGAGGCTTCACTTTTATATGTTTTGGGCATTGAAAATTATTCCATACTCTGTTTAAAAAAAAAATTATTTTCTATTTAAAAATCAACTTATATCATTTAATAATATTATTAAAAAAATTAAGAATATACCAAAATTTTTAAACGTTAACTTTCTTTTAGCATTATTTTTAATCAAAAAATTAACATTTTAGTGAGATTTCAAAGGAAGTCTTATCCAAAATTTCAAAATAACATGTGATATTATTTTTATGATATTTTTAATAAAAGACATAGTAAAAAAATTTACAAATTAAATAACGTTAATTAATTTGTATAAAGAAATTGAGAATTAAAAAATCACTCATATATTTTGAAATTATCAAATAATTTTTTCATTGTCATTCACTCTATTAATATTATAAGGCTTATGGTCTAGACAAATGTCACAAATGTCTTCTGTAACCATACTGCCACATGGCCGAGAATAACTGCCGCTTGGCCATGGTCTAGACTTTATAATTTTTTCGCTCGATTTGATTGAGAGATTTGAAAAGAGATTTATAAAATGAAAAAAAAAAAGTAAATAAAATGTATATAAATTTATATTTTACTTAATTTTACATATATTTTTCATATCCCTTCCCAAATTTCGTAACTAAACACGGCGTTAAGCAACTTCAACTATGTATATGGATTAGGGGTGGGCGCGGGTCGGTTGCGGCCACGGAACCTCCTATCCACCATCGGTCCGCCAGATTGGCAGATTGAAGAAAATCCATCTGCATCCGTCCGCCAATCCGGCGGATGTGGATTGAGCGGATTGGCGGTTTGGCGGATGGATGCGAATCGGTTTGGCGGTTTAAAATTTTATAAATTTTCAACATAATTCTATAAATTTTCAACATAATTGAACTTGTGCACTTCCTCAAAAAAAAAAAAGAAAAAAAAAAGAAAAAAAAAATATTACAGTCAATGACTTAAAAAAGTATTACAATCACTGTATGCGTTATCCAAAGAAAGAAAGTTTGAAATTTTAAAATATCACGATCACTGCATGCCTCATCCACATATTACAATCACAGTATGATTCATCCATATAAAGTATTACGAATATGTGATTCTTAAAATATAATAACAATTCAAACCATCAAAACCATATACAGAGCAGTAGTGGAGATTGTATGTCTCTGTATTGTTATATCTACATATGTTTTTGAAAACAAAAACCAACCAGCATATATCATATTTTCTATTTATTATTTTTAGAGCTAGATTTAAAAACAAAAAAATATAGATAAATAATGCGTTTATTTTTTTCAATTCAAAAAATATATTGAAGTTGAAAACTTTTTTTCAACAGAATATTTAAACTCTTTTTCAATTGAAAACACAAACATAATATTTAAACAAATTGAAAATACAAAGTTTATAAATTACTAGGGGTGCTCGCGATTTGGCGGTTCGGCGGTTCGGTTGCGGCCAAAGAAATCTCAAATCCGCCATCCGTCCGCCAAATTGGCGGATTGGAGAAAATCAATCTGCAATCGTCCGCTCGTCATCACGCATCCGTCCAAAATGCGGCGGATCGGTTCGGTTCGGTCGGTTTTGGCGGATCGGTACATCCGCTGCTCACCCCTAATATGGATAAATTACACTTTGACTCTCGTTAGTTTTACCTATTTTCTACTTTGGCCCTTTAAGTTTGATTTTTTTTACTTTGGCCATTTATGTTTATAATCCTTCCCGCTTTGGTCCTTATTTGCAATCCTTTTCACTTTGACCCTTTATGTTTGCAATCTTTCCCACTTTACTCCTAGACCAACTTCCATCCAAAAAAGTAACAGAATTTGTCACATCACTAACACATCAGCTTCATATGTGATATAAAAAATTCACTAAAGATGCAAAAAATAAAAAATAAAAAACAAAAAAAATTGAAATTTTTTTGTCCTTAGTGAACTTTTTTTTTTTTTGAAATTTATTTATAAACATTATTATATTATAGATGCATCTAGATTAGATGTAGCTAAAAAAAAAAAAAAAACAAATTTAACTAAAAAAAGAAAAAAGTTCACTAAAGACGAAAAAAAACGATAGTAAATTTTTTGTTTTAGAATTGACAATACAAATATCTGAGTAAATATATTTTTAATTTTTTTCGTCTTTAGTAAACTTTATTTTTTTTATAGTTAAATTTGTTTTTATTTTTTTAGTTGCATCTAATCTAAATGCATCTATAATGTAATAACGTTTATGAATAAATTTAAAAAAAAAAAAAAAAAAGTTCACTAAATACTCAAAAAAAAAATCCAAATTTTTTGTTTTTTATTTTTTGCATCTTTAGTGAATTTTTACATCACACATAGAGTTGATGTGTTAATGATGTGACAGATTCTGTTAGTTTTTTGGATGAAAATTAGTTTAGGAATAAAGTGGGAAGCATTGCAAATATGAAGGGCCAAAGTGGGAAGGATTGCAAACATGAAGGACTAAAGTGGAAAAAATTAAATTTAAAGGGTCAAAGTGGGAATGATTGCAAACATGAGGGGTCAAAGTGAGAAAAATTGAACTTAAAGAGTCAAAGTGAGAATGAGTGAAACTTTAGGGGGAGAAAGTGTAATTTACCCTATATATATATATTTTTTTTTTTCAGCAATGTTAGGTATCATGAAAAACTTTTCATGAAAATAATCATGAAAGTTTTGTGACCCTTGGATTACACTTAGAATAAAGCACCACACACTAATCAAGGTAATCCAAGGATCATAAATTTTTCATGATTATTTTCATGACAAAATTTTCATGATCCCTAACTTTTCCCTTTTTTTTTTATCGAACAAACATGCAAAGAGAAGTAAAGAAGATGAGAAACAAGAGTTAGGGGAGGATCTACAATCCAATTCAAGGGAAATTGACATCGTAAAGAAGCCTGAGCTACCCAATGAGCAACGCCATTAGCTTTACGCGAGCACCATGTAAAAGCTTGGCCCCCCTGCCTTGCCATTGATTGAATGTCTTCCAGAATAGCCCCACAATCCCATGGTGTAACATCTTCCGACACACAAAGCTGGATAACCTTCTTATTATCCCTTTCAACTTCAACGAGGGAAAGATTATACGGTGCAGCCAGCAAGCATGCAAACCTCACTGCATAAGCCTCTCCTGAGTGACAGAAGACATCCTAATCTTATGCATTGCACCATCGGCCAACTTGCCTCTGCCAGACTGCCATCCCACAAGCACTGCAACTACCCCTTTACTAGCCCCTTGCTAAATAGCAACATCGCAATTAGCCCTTAGGGAACCAAGTCTAGGGAGGGGGTAGCCAAGAGAAAGGCCCTTCATTCACCACAATAGGCTCAACAGCAATCTCAGTTTTGGAAACAACTTGGGCAGCCAAAAATTCTGCCGTCTTTAAAATGGTAGCAGTAGGATCAACCGGCGTATGGTTAATAAATGTGAACAAAAATAATTCTTCAATCTAATTTTTGTGTTGATGTTCTTTCAATAATTGAGCATGTGATGGGTTTGGATTGGGTCAACCTATGTATGATTGATAAATGTGAATGAAAAATAATTTTTCAATCTATTTTGTATATGTTGATTTTTTTTTTAATAATTGAGCATGTGATGGGTTTGGGTTGGGTCCGATTCCATGTGTTAGCTTTATTAGCAATTTCTACGGATGATATTAGTTAAGTTTGTTTCAAATGAGAACACAGTTGGGTGATAGAAGAATGGGAGAACCTCTTTCCCTAAATTTAGGTAGTCAATTTTTGCCCAAAAATAAAAATAAGGTAAATTATTGGGTAAATTACAAATATACTCCTTGAGGTTTGATTAAAATATGAATCGCCTCATGTGGTTCTGAAAATTACATTCCACCCCTTGGGATTTCTAATTTCATAACAAATCGTCCATTTTATTATAAATCATCAAGTCAATTAACAGTATTTAATAATATTAGAAATATGTTTCAATTAATAATTTAGGTAATTTCATTATTGTATAGAGGAACAATTATGAATTTTATTTTTTTTAGTTAATTCTGTTAAATAAAACATTCTGACAATAGAGTATTTGTAATTTTTCAAATCACAGAAAACAATCTGTACTTTAAGCAAATTTAGAGGATGTATTTGTAATTTACTCTAAATTATTTGTGTCATTTTTATAAAGTATGACTGACTCAATATTAAGAATCGAAGTGTTCTCTTTTTAAACGTTTTGCTTGGCTTGGATATCATTTTTTTTTTTTTTTTTTTTTCTATTTCCCCCGTAACATTTATTATTTATTTATATAATTTATTTGTTTGTAAAGTTTTCTTTAATTATGAAGGTGTTGGTTACTCCGCCCTGATTAATAATCAGCAGGACAAATATAATTTACAAAATAATTTTACGGCAAAAACCCTAACTAACCTCAAGGCGCCACATAATAGAAATGTTGTTACAATCAAAATTGAGAAATCGAAGTGGGGGTGTGGCCTTCTTGGGTTGTATCAGATGAGATGATGCTGAACCTGTAACCAAACCCTCTTCCTCCTCAGGGAACAAATTGGAATTCGTCGTTAGCGTACAGACTCCGCACGTTTAGTGCGTTCCAACTGTTCTTCAACAATCCCCCACCACAATAAATAACCTCCAACTTTAGTCGCCATTTCTCAATCTCTCTCTCTCTCTCTCTCTCTCTGAATATGGCCGAATCGAACATTGCCAATGCCAACTCTGATTATGCTGAGATTGTGGTGGTTCGTCATGGCGAAACTGCTTGGAATGCCGAGGGCAGAGTTCAGGTCACCCTTTTTCTATTCTTTAAAATCTAAGATGTTACTTTAATTAATTTCTTTGTCTGTGTCTCTGTCAGTCATCATGTAATTAAATTAAACATTTGAATAATACTATATCTACCAATTAGATTTAAATAATGAGTGAGATCAGTAATAATGTCATAACATAAAATAACGTAGGTTGATACACTCGATAAACTTTCTTAAAAGAAAAAAAAACTTGTGTTACTATGGGAAGCTGCCTAAATAATTGCAAATCAATGGAGTGAAAGTGAGAAATTATTCAAAAATAATTCTCACAACTACTCAAAAATAGCATTCTCACTTGCACTCCATTGATTTGTAATTATTGTTGCCGTTTCCCATTCATATGAAATTCTCCCATCGCAATCTTTCAGCTTCAAGTTGTCCCCCCCTACAGTCCCATTGTCTTCCAAAATTTGGTAAGACACACTATCTCAAACATCACACATTGGCCTTCCAAAAATTAAAATTTGAAAGAGATTGGAAACCATAGATGTCTACACAGAAATATTATTATTGATATAATTTGAAGTCAAGTTGAAACACCTCATTAAAGTCCCAAACAGCCTACACCAAGAAGGGTTGATACTTGGTAATGAAATTGGTGAATTGAAGGATGGAAAAAAGGTTGTGGAATTACTCATGCACTCCAGAATTAGAACACTTGCATTGTCACATTCAAGCTCTAATCTTGTTCAATAAAATTTGGCATTGTCATATGTTCTTTTCCTTCTATCATCACATCTCACTAGTTTTCTTTCCCGGGTAATGCTAGGGATACCAAATTTTCTATCAAACAAATGATAAAATGTTTGTGAACCCCACACCCATGTGAGATATTTGGTCATTTGTTTAGTAGAAAGTTTGGGGCATATAGCATTTTCCTTCTTTCCCTAGGTGACCAAGTATTTATTAAATTAAGTCACTATCCTTTCCCAAATTGATCTAAATGATTTCTTCAAATTCAACAACATACATCATTTGCTTTGAAATCACGAGTTTTTGTATTATCCTCATGTTGCATTCTGTCATTCCTCTTTGTGTAGAAGGTTTGTCTCTTTGATTATTTGACACTTGGAGGCATAATTATTAAATATGATGCTAGTCCCTTCTTTCCATTGATGCAACTATTTTTGGACCAATTGAAGTCTTTGTATTCAAAGTGGGTAGATGAGCTATATATGTATATTTGATTAGATTTTAACCATTTCCATTTAGTGTTGTGTGAGACCATTTTCATGTGGCTCACTACTGTTCTAGCCTTTCAACTCAATGCCCTGGCAATATTAAGAACCACTATGTTGTTATTATTACGAGGCAAATATATTTTTGTCAAATTTTACAAAGTAACTTTGTCATCATTCTTTTGTAACCTATTCTGTTTAAAGGTTGTTATTCTCTAAAAACATTTATAAAACTGTGTGATATCAAAATATCATGGTGTTTTGTAGTTTACTATTCTTTATGGTTTGATGAGTAATGCACTGTATTAATTATACTGTTTCTTTGTAATGTATTTTATGTGCGTTTATTTATTTATTTGATATATGCCTAATAATTAGGGACACCTGGATGTCGAACTGAATGAAGTAGGGAGACAACAAGCAGCTGCAGTAAGTCTACCTTGCTGAGATTATTTATTTCTTTATAAGAACTGCATGCTTGTTAAACTACCTGCTTTTCCTGAAGGTGGCTGATCGGCTCTCTAAAGAGAATGTAATTTCTGCTGTGTACGCATCTGATTTAAAGAGAGCTCTTGAGACTGCTCATATTATAGCAAGCAAATGTGGTGTGCCTGAGGTATTATGATTCAAGAAACAAAATAAATAAATAAATAAAAGAATAACCGTTCTATAGGCCAGGACATGCTTTGGAAACAGCAGAGTCCCCTATTTGCTAGGGGGAACAACTTTGCTACATTGGTGTACTCTGATTGAATGTTTGGAGAAAATTACAATGTTAAAAGAAAAAATAATGCCCTGATTAAAGTGGAGACAGAGAAGTCAAACGCAATGTCAAGATGGTTGAACATTGAGATATGTAGGGATTCCTAGAAGAGGCTTTGGAAGTTAAGGTGATTAAACTTGATTAAGAATAAAACTATAGAACTTGACTAAATAAGCAAAACCTTTGGGGTGAGGTTTTTGGGAGGATAAAATTATAGGAGTATTATGAAATAGAAGAACGGGCTAGACATGCTTCTCAAGACCGGCAAAATTAGACATGCACATTTTGTTTTAATTTTTTTCTTGATATGTTTTTAGGTTATACAAGATCCAAATCTGAGGGAACGACATCTTGGAGATCTTCAAGGTTTTGTATTTCATAAAGCAGCCAAGCTTAGGCCAGATGCATATCTAGCATCTCTGTCTGCCAGGACTGATCAAGAAATCCCAGTAAGCAATTAAACCAAGTTCAAAGTATGGTTGTCTATTGGATTTTTAAAATCAAAGTTGGTTTCTTTTTCCATTTCAATATCTATCTTGGAAAACCTTGTGGGAGAAATCAGAAATGTTTAGTTAGTGCATTTATAAACACTATCTTGCTTTAAGGTGTGCTTAGTATGGTACCATCAGAATCCCACTTTTTGTGATTTTCAGGGTGGTGGAGAAAGTCTTGACCAACTCTTTAACCGGTGCACATCTTCATTGCAGAGTATTGGTATGAAGCATACA
Organism: Camellia granthamiana; assembly: GCA_036172215.1. Classification (NCBI taxonomy): domain Eukaryota; kingdom Viridiplantae; phylum Streptophyta; class Magnoliopsida; order Ericales; family Theaceae; genus Camellia; species Camellia granthamiana. Next base: position 150,146,720 of record CM069905.1, on the reverse strand, counting down.
GGTAAAGTTTCACAATTATTGCTGCTCTTGGGCTTCTTTTCTCACATTGACTTAATTGTTCATAATGCATCCTAGTTCTTTTCACACAATGATGGGAGTAGCAATTCTCTTCATTTTAATTGAAACATAGTTACATTCATACAAATTCTGTGTTGTTTATCAAAAAGTTTTGTGGACAATACCTCCTCGTACACAAGTTTTTTTTAAGGTGGATAGATGGTGCTTTGGCCCAATGCATTCCATTTTTTGTTTCCAATTTGTTTTGCATATTCCATTGCAGGTGAGAGAGTAATAGTAGTTACTCATGGTGGAGTCATCCGAGCACTTCACAAGCGAGCTGCTCCAACAGAACAGTTGCAGAGGAAGATTCTTAACGCGTCCCTTAATATATTTCACTTATCCAAACAAGAAGAATGGATCATAAAAACATGGGGTGACGTTAACCACCTCAATGAGACTGGATTTCTTGAGGCCGAGCTTGGAGGTGACAGCACCAGTAATTAAATTCAGACACAAACCCAACCTGTTGAAAAAAATCTTCCTAATGAATATTCCAGCTGAGAGATTGCAAACTATGGTGGGATGTCTATTTTCTTCACAACCAATGGAGCATAATAGTTTTTAGCTGGAAATTGAAAACTAATTGGGATTGGGTTTTAATTTCAATGTCTGGGCTGTCAACTTATCTGATCAGTGTATACTAAGGGAGATTAATTATCTTTTAGCTTCTCGATTTTGTAGTACAAGTGACATGTTTATCAGGGACTTGAGATTTTTATTGGCGACTAATATATACTAACAAATTTTTTATAAAAAATTATAAACTGCAAAATCAATTTTTACTAGTATAAAAGTGAAAATTAAGATAAAAATATATATAAGTATTTTTGTTGTATGAGTTTGATTTGACTGTAATTAAAAACGTCCATGATAGAATGATATTAAAAATTAAAAAAAATTATTTTTCTCGCTAAATGTGATTGAGTTGCTTGTTGATTCTTTCTCTACATTTTTTTATTTATTTATACACACTAGGATTTGTAATTGATACTAATTATTAGAAATTTAATGCTTTTGTTTTTTTATCTAAAAGTTTTAATTTTATATTTTGATTCAATGTTGCATGTGTAGAGGGATGATTATTTAATTATTTTTTTTAATAAGATTGAGTTGATATAATTTAAAAATAATTAATAATAACACAATTATGCAAAAATAATATATATATACATATTTGCCTAAGATATTGGTTTCTTAGTAAATTAGATTACAACTAAGTGGGTCGCCACTATTATGGTTGGTTGTTGACACAAAATGTTTTATATTTTGAGTTTTTTCAAAACCTTTTATATTTTTAATTTGTTGGTAATTCAATTTTTTTTTTTTAAAAAAAAAATTGTTGGTAACTGTTGTTGACACAAAAATGTCTTATATTTTGAGTTTTTTCGAAATACATTTATAGTTGGTCTTTATATAAAGAGAAAGATAGAACTAGAACTTAAATACCTTTGGTTTTGAAAAAAAAAATCATTTTCACCTAAGCAATACACAACATATTTATTTTTAAATCAAAATCAAAATGTAAATTTTAGAGATTTAAAAACACACTTATCGGGTGAGTATACACACGAACTGGTATACAAATATTTAAGACCTTAACAAACAAGCTTTTTTTTTTTTTTTGACTTTTAAAATTATCAAATATTTTGTTCAAATCAAATATATTTGTAATTTTTATTTTTCAACAAATAAACAAAAACCTAATTACCAATTTATAAAAAAACATGAACTAAAAATATACGTTACCAAACACTTCTCAAGTAAATGCCATTTTCGAGCAAATTTCAAAATTCTACTTTCTAGTCATGCAATGTAAGTCAGTGTCACAGTACCTATATCTATACCTTTTGCAGTCAAAATCAAAATAGTTCAATGTTGAATTATCTGTACATCATCACAAGAAAGTGTTAGGAAAACTCTTATATTTGTTACTCCTTGTATAATTAAAAAATGGGTAATAAATCACAAAATACAAGTAATAATATGACTGAAATTAAAGGCACAAAACAATCACAAAACATCAAATTTACGTGGTTTGGCAAAAATGTCTACATTCACGGGTCCAATTCTAAATCAACTTCCACTATAAAATAATGGGACTACAAGATATCATTTCTAGTCACAACTAGAGGCATACAATCATCAAGAAAATATTTTTAGATCACTAATCAACAATTATATCATCACCACAAAAGTGGGGTTAAACAAAATCAACAAGAGATAAAATTTTGGTCTCACTACAGTAGATATCCCAAACTACCAATCCAAGAGAGCTTTGACAAGATCAACTCCGATCAAAATGTAGAGCTTGCTTTCATGATCAATATGCTGAAATTTCGTTAAGATTTGGCAAGAAATGACCATCCAATCTTGGTTTGAACTATGGAAGAAACTCCAAGTGTTTTTCCTCTTTTTCACTTCTCTCTCTCGGCTCCTCTGTTTCTTTTTGTTGCTATGTACAAAACATTAGAGACAAAAGTCTCTTTTACTCCTTCATTTTTTGACTTGCAGGTACAAACCAAAGCCTCTCTGGGAAACTTTACAAGCAAATATATATAATAATAATATTGACTCTAAAGAGTCTTTGTGTGGTCCACCCCATTGTTCTCAGACTCGGACCGGACCGGCCGGTCGGACCGGTTGTACCGGGCCTTGTTCCGGTCCGATCAACCCTCTGAACCCGGACTGGGGCCAAAACCGGGGAAAATCGGTGACCCACTGGTCGAACTGGTGACCCAGTGGTCGAACCGGCCAAAACCGGTCCTTTTTTTTTTTTTTTTTTGGGTTTTACTTTTTTTTATCTTCTTTCTTTCTTATATATATATATATATATATATTTCAAAATTTTGACTAAAAATTCTTATTTTAAGAGTCTCCTCTCATAAGGAAGAGTCTCATTGAAACTTGAAAGCTTGAGGAGATTATGAAAGTCTATTCCTATTTATAGGAAAAGATTTTTCAAAGAGAACCTACAAAATTCTATGTGGGATGCAATCAAATTATTTGAAACATATTGATTAGAGGGAGAGTTGAAAATTTCATTTCCCTCCAAAATTAAATCTAGCAATCAATCAATTTATTTGGAGGGAATGTTTAAAAATTTTAATTTCTTTGAAATAAGTGACTTTTTTTAATCAATTATGACTTTATTAAATATTATTAATAAATACTATATAACAATTTTTATTTTTATTTGATTATTTATATATATTTTTATTTATTTATAATTTATAATTATATTTTTTAATTATATAATATTAATTATGACGTCACGGTTCGACTGCTTTGACCCAACGGTTGAACTGGTGACCCGTCCACCCGGTCCCTTTTCCGGTTCGCTCACCGGTCCAGTTTTGAAAACATTGGTCCACCTAATTAAGGAGGGACCCACCCAACAAATCTCCCCCTCCCGACTTAGGTGGGGGGTGCAACCAACCCCGCCTTACTTCTACAAAAATCATGTTTCTCCTTGGACAACGATTTAGTCATCATATCCGATCCATTCTCATCGGTGTGAACCTTCTCAAGTTAAAGCAAATTTTCTTCTAAGACATCACATATCCAATGATACCTCACATCAATGTACTTCGACCTTGAGTAGAATGTCGGATTCTTGCTCAAGTGGATAGCACTTTGATTGTCACATAAGAGAACATATTTCTCTTGCTTTAACCCCAATTCATGTAGAAGTCTTTTTTAATCTATAACATCTCCTTGCATCCCTCTGCTACTGCGCTGTATTCAGCTTCCGTGGTAGATAAAATCAACACATTTTTACAACTTTGACTGCTAAGAAATAGCTCCCCTTGAAAAAGTCATCTAATACCCTAATGTGGACTTTCTAAAATCAATGTATCTAGCCATGTTTGCATCTGTGGAGCCTTTTAGCAGAGATTTTCCATCTCCAAAACATAAACACATCTTGGAAGTGCCTTTAAGATACCTGAGAATCCATTTCACTGCAGCCCAATGATTTTTTCCAGGATTGGAAAGAAATCTACTCACAACGCTAACTGCATAAGCTATATCCGGCCTGGTGCACACCATCGCATACATCAAGCTACCAATGGCGGATGCATAGGGAACTCTCTTCATTTCTTTTTTTCTTTCTCACTTGCTAGACACTGCTTCGAGCTAAGTTTGAAGTGATTTGCAAGTGAAGTACTCACTGATTTTCGACTTGTCCATGTGAAATCTTTCAAGCACTTTCTCAATGTACCTTTCCTGTGATAGCAAAATCTTGCAATTCTTTCTGTCACGAGTAATCTTCATGCCAAGTATTTGCTTCGCAGGACCCAAATCCTTTTCAAATCCTTCATAGCAAAGGACTTGCTAAGCTCTTTCTTCAACTTCTCAATTTTGCTCGTATCATGTCCAACTATCAACATGTCATCCACATAAAGCAGCAAAATGATGAAGTTGCCATCTGAGAATCTCTTTACAAACATACAATGATCTAAAGTAGTCCTCTTGTCATCATGATCAACCATGAAGGAATCAAACTTCTTGTACCATTGTCGTGGTGCTTGCTTCAACCTATATAAGCTCTTCTTTAGTTTGCAAACTAAGTTCTCATTGCCTTTCACTTTGAACCCCTCAGGTTGGTCCATGTAGATCTCTTCCTCCAAGTCACCATAAAGAAAAGCTGTCTTCACATTAAGCTGGTCAACCTCTAAGTTCGGCCAAACTAAAAACAACCCGTATAAATGATATCTTCACTACGGGTGAGAATATTTCTTCAAAATCAATTCCCTTTTTTTGGCTAAAACTCTTCATAACGAATCTTGCCTTGTACCTAAGCTGTGAGTTTCCGTCTTCTGTCTTCAATTTGTAAACCCATTTGTTCTTGAGTGTTCTCTTCCCCTTAGGCAATTTCACCAACTCATAAGTGTGGTTCTCATGTAAGAATTGCATCTCTTATTGTATGGCTTTCAACCACTCCCCTTTATACTTGTGAGTTGTAGCTTCTTGGTAGCACTTTGTACTTTGGTTCTCCTCCATCTGTAAGAATCACATACTCATTAGGAGAGTACTTTGTTAAAGTCTGACACTCCCTAGAAGATCTCTTCAATTGTGGTTCTGTTGGTGGTTCAGGGGGTGTTTATTCCTCTTGCTCATGATCTTGCTCTTCTAAATCCATAACATCATCACCAACTATATCACCAACATCTTTTTGTACATCTCCCCTGTCATCATTATGCACCATGGGTGGAAGGACTGGATCCAAGATTACTGGATACTCATTTGTGGAAGTTGGCTTCTCAATTCCTCTATCAAGGTTTTCGATGGTTTGATCTTTCAAAGAAGATTACATCTTTGCTCCGCACTACCTTTTTGTCAATCAAATCCCACAATTTGTACCCAAACTCTTCATGGCCATATCCAAGAAAGATGCACTACTTTGTCTTTCCATTAAGCTTTGATTTCTCATCTTTAGGAACGTGCATAAATGCTCTACACCCAAACACCTTCAAATGCCCATAAGAAACATCTTTCCCTGTCCAAACTCTGTCTGATATATCACCATTAAATGGAGCTAAAGAAGAAAGGTTGATTAGATCATTCGCAGTCCTCATTGCCTTACCTCAAAAGGATTTAGGCAGTTTTGCATGAGAGAGCATACACCTAATTCTTTCCGCAATTGTTCTATTCATTCTCTCTGCTACACCATTTTATTGAGATGTTGTGGGAATAGTTCTTTCATGCTTGATGCCAATCTTCTTGCAGTAATCTTCAAGTGGACCCTTGTATTTACCACCATTATTTGACCAAATACACTTCAAAGATCTCCTAGTTTTCTTTTCAACATTAACCTGAAAAACCTTAAATGCTTCCAACACACAATCTTTAGTTCTCAAAGTATAAGCCCAAACTTTTCTAGAATGATCATCAATGAAAGTGACAAAATAACGTGCACCGCTAAGTGTACTAACTTTCATTGGCCCACAAACATCAGAGTATAGTAAATCTAGAACATGTGATTTTCTAAATACAGGAAATCTACTGAAAGGAAATGTTGTTTTTAGGCTAAACAATGAACACAAGTTTTGAGTTGTATACCTTTCACCTTAGGAAGAAAATCTTTTATGGCTAGAACTTGCATGCCTTTCTCACTCATATGACCAAGCCTTTTGTGCCATAGCTCTGTAGAGATCTCTTTCTCAACTGCATTGACATTGCCTTTTCTTAGCTTTGCTTGCAACATATAAAGAGTGGAACACTTCTTTCCTCTTGCCACTATTAACGAACCTTTGGTGAGTTTTCATTTTCCATCACCAAATTGATTTTTGTAGCCTTCATCATCAAGCTTCCCAGTGGAAATCAAGTTAAGACGAATGTCTGGAACATGTCTCACTTTTTTAAGAACAAGCTTACAACCAGTGTTGGTCTCAAAGCAAACATCTCCCATTTCCACAATCTTGGACACACCATCATTTCCCATCTTCACATTGCCAAAGTCACCAAGTGTGTAGGATGTAAAAAAGTCCTCATGTGAAGTAACATGGAAGGAACCACCTGAATCAATCACCCAACTGGACTGATCATGCCTTGTGAGCCCAACATAGTCATCATTATTGACAATGATAACATCACCATTCTTAGAAGCAAGTGCAGTTTTTTCTTTATCATCATTGTTCTCGCCATCTCTTTCTTTCTTTTGCTCTCTTTTAAGCTTTCGGCATTCTTTTTTCATATGCCCTTTCATGCCACAATGATAACATTCAATGTCTTTCATGGATTGAGATTTTCCTCTAGACTTGTCGCTTGACTTGTCACGATTGTAGATTTTTCTATTTCTACTCCTTTTGTTTTCAGTAACAAGAGCTTGTGACTCACTGGAAGTACTCTGCTCCTTTCTTCTAGCTTCTTCATTGAACATGCTATCTTTCACCATATCCATGGTGATCACACCATTTGGAGCCGAATTGCTTGTATTCACAACCAATGTTTCCCAACTATCAGGAAAAGAGCCCAACATCAACAATGCTTGTAACTCATCATCCAACACCATCTTTATCATTGTCAACTAATTGATCAAGCCTTGGAAGTCATTCATGAGCTCCGCAACATTGCGCCCGCCTTTGTATTTCAAGTCTACAAGTCTTCTAATTAAAGAAGCTTTGTTTTGTGTAGTTTTCCTCTCATATATGGCTTCCAATTTCTTCCACAAAGTGTGAGCATTGGTTTCTTGAGACACATGATAAAACACTCTTTGATCAACCCAATGGCAAATTTGAGCAACGGTTTTTCTATTCATAATCATCCAATCTTCAACATCAACATTTTTCAGCCTTTTACTTTCACCATAAATTGGTCTATACAAGTCCTTTGTGTAAAGGACATCTTCCATTCGTGGTTTCCAAATCGCATAATTTGAAGATATCAATTTTATCATAGCCCCCGAATTATCTTCCATTTTAAAATTCACACAAGAATTTTATCAAACACTTTCTAGGCACAAACTGACCACTCTGATACCACTTGTTGGGAAAACTCATATATTTTCCCCTCATTGTGTAATTAGAAAATGGGCAACAAACCACAAAATATAAGCAATAATATGGCTGAAATTAAAGGCACAAAAACAATAATAAAACACTAAATTTACATGGTTCGGCAAAAATGCCTACATCCACGGGCCCAACTCCGAATCTACTTTCACTATAAAGTAATGGGGTTACAAGATATCATCTCTAGTCACAACTAGAGACATATAATCATCAAAAGAATATTCTTTGATCACTAATCAATAATTATATCATCACCACAAAGGTGGGTTTCAACAAAATCAACAAGAGATAAAGTTTAGGTCTCACCAAAATGAATATCCCAAACTACCAATCTAAGAGAGCTTTGACAAGATCAACTTCGATCAAAATGTAGAGCTTGCTATCATGATCAACACGCTGAAATTTCATCAAGATTTGGCAAGAAATGGCCGTCTAATCTTGGTTTGAATTATGAAAGAAACCCTAAGTTTTTCTCCTCTTTTTCACTTCTCTCTTAGCTCCTCTGTTTCTTTTTGTTGCTATGTACAAAACATTATAGACGAAAGTCTCTTTTACTCCTTTTTTATTTTTTGACTTGCACATACAAACCAAAAGAAGCTTTACAAGCAAAAGTATATAATAATAATAATAATATTGACTCTAAAGAGTCTTTGTGTGGCCCACCCAATTAAAGAGGGACCCATCCAACAGAAAGAGTCATTTGACGAAAAAACTATGTATTTATAACATTCATCTAATATATGAACTGTCCTTTCCATTACTACTGTGCTATGATCTGGTTCCAAGTACTTCGCACATATGATATAACATCATGAAACAACAATGATCTATGATACAAACACAAAAATATTAAGCACTTTATAAAATTACAAAACAAAGCACTTGGGAATCAAGCTAATATAATAATTTTCAAAAAATGCACACAATAATATATAATTTAATATCGTCGTTATTTGGTGTCATATATGAATATTTCATATGTATAATTCTATATTATTTTTCTTTTTATTATTATATTGTCTAAGTTAATTTTTAAATTATAACTTATAATATATTTAGCGTGTATTTAAGTAAAGGACAAGTGTGTACATGAGGTCATCTTTGATTGGTAGATAGGATAAAGCAATTATAGAACTATTATTGACACAAGTAGTGAATAATGGGCCTAGAGGATAAGGGATGAATGCGAAGAATATAAAATTACATTATTGTACTATTGTTATTTTTTTTTTCCATAAAATCTTCATTATATCCCACTCTATCTCACATCTCCCTTGAGATTGAGTAATTCCCCTCTTATGGAATATTATATCATTTTGTCTTCCAACTAAACGTGTACAAAGTGTTTCAAACAAGTCTAGGATGAAAAATAAATAACTTTTTTTTTTGTTGATATGCATATGGTATTAGACTCAATGATTATTTTGTTTTAACACCCATTAGTCATTCTCAATCTGCCTTAGAGGAGCACATTTATATGTTAGCCAGGATCTGGTACTTATAAACAACATACAATGAAAATTTGAAAAATAATAATAGATTTAATATAAATTTCAGATAATATCTAAAATTATATTTTGAAAATTTACCTCAATGATGTATCAAGCCTGCCAGCTCATTTGTTGTTTCCTCAACTTGCTGCCATACATTAAAATAAATAAAGCATTAGTAAATTATACTCACAATATTTTCAAAATAATAATAATAACTATTATAATGTTTTTATACTTGATTCCAATCCTGCTCTCTCTTTCTGTAAGTTTCAAGTTGTGCCATTGCAGTTGACAACTGCCCATCCTTTTATGCCTAAAATAATGACCAAAAGATAATAGCCGTTAGAGAAAAGTGAAGAAAAAGAGAAGAAAGAAAAAATTATAAGATTTCAAATAATAGTAATGATGATGATGATGATGATGATAAAATAATCTGGTCATCTTTAAACTGTTTCATGGTATATGATGTCTATTAAATTGAATATAGAAATCCTAACCATTAAAGTTCATATTTCTATAAATTAAGATATTCATATTTAATTAAATTCTAAAAATTCCATTAATTCTCTCTGTATCTCCCCATACTTCCTAATGTCTAAGACTCCCCTCTTAATTGTTTTCTTCCTTCTTCATGCATTTTTTTCCTAAAGTTGCACTTGTCAATTCTAATAAATACTACCAAATGTTCTTGCTCACAAATGTTATAACAATGTTCTAGTTGCTAAAAGAAAAAGAAAAAGAAATCTATTATTTACTACCCTTACTGTTTTTCTCTAATTTTTAATCATATCTTTAATAGTTATTAGCCTAATTCCTTCAACAAAGCCTTAATTAAAAGTATTAAAGAAAAACAACTACCCTCATCGTAGTTAACCTTAACACCATACAGCAAGGGTACCCCTCATCAGTTACCAAAACACCATACAACAGCAAGGGTACCCTCATAAAGGACCCAAATTATCTAAGGAGACTCAATTAATCATGTGTTAGGATCCGGTAACCTGTTTGGCACACCAATAAGCAATCACAAAAAATAATATAAGAGATTTACGTGAATCGGCAATAGTCTACATCCATGGGGAGACATATCCACTATAGAATTATCTTGGAGGGAGTTTACAATACTCACACCTCACTCTCTCTCTCTCTATAGCACTCTCACTCACTCATATTATATAAACACACACTCTGTGTTGCCTTTTTTTCCCCTTCTCTTCCTCTCAGCATCTATATATACACGGGAAGAGGGAAACAAAGTCAAGAAAGGAGTTATTGAGCTGGTTTGCCACCTGTCCTCTTCCTTCCTACTTTTTGACTTGGAGCCAACCTTTAATAACTCCTCCATGTGAGCTGGAGCTAACAATTCTCCCCTTCCACACCCATATGGATAACTGACTTCTCACTTGAAGTCCATCCCGATCAGATTTTTGCAAACTTCCAGTTTGTCTCTAGTGACAACCTTGGTCATCATGTCAGAAGGATTCTTGTCCGTATAAATCTTCACCAGCTTCATTAGTTGCTTTTCCATCACTTCTCATATCAATGATACTGAACATCAATGTGCTTTGTACGGGAATGGTACATGGAATTCTTGCTCAAGTCAATTGCAATCTGACTATTACAACATGCCTTGTACTCTTTCTGCTGTAGACCCAATTCTTAGAGAAACTGCTTCAACCATAACATTTCTTTTCCTGCATCTACAGCAGCAACGTACTCTGCCTCTGTTGTAGATAAAGCAACACACTTTTGTAGTTTGGACTGCCATGAAACAGCTCCGTCTTCAAAGGTGAACAGAAAACCTGATGTAGATTTTCTATCATCAAGATCACCCGTCATATCAGCATCTGTAAATCCCTCCAAAATTGGTTCAGCTCCCCCAAAACATAGACACATCTTTGAAGTTCCCTGCAAGTATCAAAGAATCCATTTGACTACCTTTCAATGCTCATTTCCTGGATTGGCGATGAATCTGCTCACAACGCTAACTGCGTGAGCTATATCTGGCCGAGTACACACCATTACATATATTAGACTTTCTACTGCGGAAGAATAGGGGATTGCCTTCATTTCTTTCTTCTCAGAGCTGGTCGTGGGACACGAATGCTTTGTCACCTTGAAATGGTTGGCCAGTGGTGTGTTGATTGGCTTGGCATCTTTCATGTTGAACGTTTCAATCACCCGTTCAACATATTTCTCCTGTGACAGCCATATCTTCTTGATTTTCTTATCACGAGCAATCTTCATGCTCAAAATATGCTGTGCTGAGCCTAAATTCTTCATGTCAAAATACTGCGACAAGTCTTTTTTCAACTTGTTGATCATAGCAATATCATGTCCGATGATCAGCTTATCATCGACATACAACAGTAGGATGATGAATTTCCCAACAGAAAACCTTCGAAAATATACACACTGGTCTGCTACCGTTCTTGTCTACTTGTGATCCACTATGAATGAATCAAACTTCTTATACCATTGTCTCAGCTTCTGCTTCAGGCCGTAGAGACTTTTCTTTAGTTTGCAAATTAGATTCTGTTTCCCTTTAACTTCAAATCTTTCTGGTTGCTCCATATAGATCTCTTCCTCCAAATCACCATGGAGAAAGGCAATCTTGACATCTATTTTTTCTACCTCCAGATTCAAACGAGTTGTTAATCCCAGAGCTACTTGAATGGAAGTTATTTTCACAACTGGGGAGAAGATCTCATCAAAGTCAATTCCCTTCTTTTGTCCAAAACCTTTGACCACCAAGCGAGTTTTATGCCGCAATAGTTTACCATTGCCATTTTTCTTCAACTTATACACCCATTTGTTCTTCAAGGCTCTCCTGCCTCTTGGAAATGAAACAAGCTCATAAGTGTGGTTCTTCTGCAAAGAACTCATCTCCTCCTTTATGGCTTGTATCCAATAGTTTTTCTCTATATGATTCTTTGCTTCTGAAAAACTCTCAGGCTCCCCCTCATCAGTAATCAGAATATACTAAGAAGCGGGTTATTTGGTTGATGGCACAGCAGCTCTTCCAGATCTCTACAACTAAGGCCTAGTTGCCTCTGGTTGAGAGGGTTGCTCCTTTTACTCAACACCCTTTTCATCCGGGACTTTATCTATTTCCTCTTAATCCTCAATTTCTGGCATGGGATCTTGCAACTCTGGCACTTCTTGTTGCATATCATCACATCTAGCATTTTGTGATGGCTCGGGAGATGCTAACAAGTCTGAAGTGATGACATCTCTAGACTTTGCAGACTTCTCAAAATCCGCTATTGTCTGGTTTTCCTAGAACACAACATCTCTACTCCTGAACATCTTCCTATTCACTGGGTCCCACAACTTGTACCCAAATGCTGCATCTGAATAGCCCACAAATATGCATGGAGTCGACTTGTCATCAAGCTTCTGTCTGTTTTCCTTGGAGATATGTGTGAACGCCTTACACCCTAAAGACTTTTAAGTAAGAATATATCTTTTTTTCTGGACCAGACTTCCTTAGGTATTGCAAAATTTAGCAGGACTAAAGGCAACCTGTTGATGAGATAACAGGCTGTACGGGCTGCTTCAACCCAGAATGACTTTGGCAACTTTGTCATTCTGTGCATGTATCTGACTCTTTCAACAACAGTGCGATTCATCCTCTCTGCCACACCATTGTGTTGTGGGGTACCGGGAACTGTTGTCTCGTACTGGATACCTTTGTTGGCACAATATGCTTCAAAAGCATTGGAAGTGTACTCACCACTATTGTCTATGCGAAGACATTTCAACTTTTTCCCAATCTCTCTTTCCACCATTGCTGGGAACTCTTGAAAGTGTTGGAATACCTCATCCTTCGTATTTAGGAAATACACCCACAACTTCCTTGATACATCATCAATGAAAGTCAAAAAATACTGTGGTCGCCAAGTGACTCTACTTCAATTAGGCCACAAACATCTGAGTATACCATACTGAGCACTTTTGTTTTCCTCTTGCCCGTTGAATTGAATGATACTCGATGCTACATGCCATAAAGACAATGATCACACGACTTCAGGCCACTCCCTTTGGATAAGGGTATCCTGGATTGCTCTGCCAAAAGATGCAATCCCTTCTCACTCATGTGAGCCAGTCTTCTATGAAATAAGTCCGATGACTCCTTGTCTTTTACTGTATTAAGACTTCCGAGATAGATCTTCATTTGAGTCTTGTACAGTGTTGAAAACATCTCTCCTCTGGCGATTGTCAAAGCTCCTCCTATCAGCTTCCAACGGCCATTTTCAAATGTACTTGTATAGCCCTGTCGGTCCAGGGCGCTTCCAGAGATAAGATTGAGGTGCAAATTTGGAACATGCCTCACATCTTTGAGAACCAGCTTGTGTCTAACATTAGTCTAAATATTAATGTCTCCAATACCTATAATCTTCGAATAACTAGAATTCCTCATTTGAACAGTGCCAAAATTTCCAACGTTGTACGAGTTAAAGAGTTCTCTGTGGGAAGTGGCGTGATAGGATGCAACTGTGTCTACCATATATTCTGTACAGCTGTGGTCAACCACATGAATGCAATCCTCCTCTTCACCAACTGCAAAAAGTATTTCATCAATTGTTGTGGCTGTTGTGTTCTCTTCTCCTTTTGACTTACTGCTTTGGCCTTTATCTTTCCGACTTGGACAGTTCCTTTTTATGTGACCCTCCTAGCCACTGTGAAAGCAAGTGAAGCTGGAGTTACCTTGACTTTTACTGTCTCTATATTTACTCTTGTTGTTCCATCCACCACTACTCTTACTTTTTTCTCTGTCTCTACCTCTACCTCTGTCTTTGTCTCTATCTTCTGTAACAAGAGCATGAGACTGATGACCTCTCATGTCTTTCTTTCTTGTCTTTTCATTGTATAGGGCATTCGTGACCATGCTCATGGTCAGCTTCCCCTCTGGTGTAGAGTTGCTGAGAAAAACTACCAACGTCTCCCAGCTGTCCGGTAAAGAACTAAGCAGTAATACGGCTTGCATTTCATCGTCGAAGGGCATCTTGACGGTTGGAAGCTAATTCACCAAATTCTTGAATTCATTGGTGTGTCGGCGACAGACACATCATTCTTCAACTTCAGATTTACAAGCCTTCTCATCACCAAGGCTTTGTTCCAAGAGGTCTTTGACTGGTACATTCCTTCTAACATTGTCTAGTAGACATATGCATCTATCTCCTAGGCGACATGGTGGAACACACTGTGGTCTATCCATTGTCTGTTCTGACCAACAGTCTTCTGGTTCATCTTTATCCAATTCATCATTATCTGCTTCTGTTTTAACCCCTTTTAGAGCAATAGGGTCAAATAGGTCTCTACAGTATAGGACGTCTTTCATCCGAGGCTTCTAGATTCCATAATTAGAAGCATTTAATTTGATCATCGATCCCGAAGCTGAAGTAGATTCTTCAATTATATTCTGTGTTTTTATAGAAAAAATCAAAATAAGAAATCTAAACGTGCGAATGTGTCCGAAATACTCCAAATAGTTAAAAAAAACACTATTGGATCGTCAAAATTAGACTTTAAATGGCTTAGATCTAGCCAAAATAGGTTGAAGGGTTAAGATAGGCAAACTCTGGAGCGCCTTAGAAGCACCAGATAATTCTTCTACTTCGGCTGGCGTCAGGTTGACGTCATTGACAGCAGCGGTGATGGGGCTGTCGGTATGATTGTCAGCTCGGTCAATGGCTCCAGTCAACGGCTTGGTTAACCAGCTTGGCTTCGATCAATAGTCAACAGCTCGGTGAGATGACATCAGCACTATGCACACCTCCACTCGTCTTCTTCCTTTAGCTGGCGCATAGAGTGCGTGGCAGAGTGTGGGACTCACGAGCGTTATTCATGCAGCGCGTGAGGGCGCGTATGGGGTCCTCTCGGCTTATTCTTTACTTTTCCGGACTCCTCTCAATGAGACGGTCCTCCTGCTATGCTTGAAACTTGATTTCGACAAATTTGAAATCTGACAGAGTTTGAAAAATACACCGTTTTTCTTCCATCAGGCTTTGATACCACTTGTTAGGATTCGGTAACTTGTTTGGCACACCAATAAGCTATCACAAACAATAATACAAGAGACTTATGTGGTTCGGCAATAACCTATATCCATGGGGAGAGATATCCACTATAGAATTATCCCGGAGGGAGTTTACAATACTTATACCTCACTCTCTCTCTATAGCACTCTCACTCACTAAGATTATACAAACAAACACTTTTTGTTGTCTTTTTTTTTTTTTTTTTTTCCTTCTCTTCCTCTCAGCATCTATATATACAGGGAAGAGGGAAACAAAGTCAAGAAAGGAGTTATTGAGATGGTCTGCCACTTGCCCTCTTCCCTTCTATTTCTTGACTTGGAGCCAACCTCCAATAACTCCTCCATGTGGGCTGAAGCTAACATCATACTTCTGATATGTCTTATGAACAACAAGGATTTTAAATGAAAGCATCAGATGAGATAATTTCGTTTTTTTTACTTACCTTCATACTAATATAACTTTTTGCTCAAACACACTCTAAAATCACATTTTTATCTAATTTGATTTACTTACCAATCTAAGTTTCAGTGACTGGGAGTATATACTGAGTGACTATATAAACATAAAATTGAAGCCTTCTAAGTAATCATAGTAATTTTGTTATTTAAATAAATTAAAATTATAAAACTAACCGATAATTTCATTTAATTTACATATAAAATAACATTTTATATATGCATATAGATAGATATACACATAAAAAATTCAACTAAAATTTATGAATTTAAAAAAAAAAAAAGAACAAAAGAAGAAAAATAAAGTAGAATTGTACCACGTTTTCTTTTAAAGCCCGCACTCTCAGCTTTGAGACTAGCACTCTCGGCTTTCAGGTCCGTAGTCTCAGCTTTGAGGTTTACACTATTTGCTTTCAAGTCCACACTCTTAGCTTTAAGGTTTACACTCTTAGCTTTAAGGTTTACACTCTTTGCTTTCAAGTCTGCACTCTCATCTTGTAGGCCGCAATCTCAACTTACAGGCCTATAATATTAGCTTCTAAGTCTGCATTCTTTCCTTTCAAGGTCAGATTCTCTTGTTTCAAGGCCTTATTTTCTTCTTTCAAGTCTTCCTTTTCTATTTGTATATATTTATAACAATTTAATTATATTTCATATTTCTAATTTTATTGAGAAATTTAAAACTATATATCACGCATTCTTCCATTTCAGTGAATTTTGACTCGCTATTGGGTTAGGACGCTTCTTATCCTCCTCAGTAGTAGTAATTGGGTCGCTTGGCTCCTCACTTGCTATATGAAACTGCAAAAGGAAAAAAATGAATAATAAATAAATAAAATAAGTACTGACACCCCTTATAAGAAAATATTCAGATTTGGAGTAAGAAATAAGAAGTGAACAATTCATGTCTAGCAGATATCAACGGCGCGACTGGCAGCTCAGTCAACGGCTCCAGTTAACGGCTTGGTCAACCAGATTGGCTTCGATTAATAGTCAACGGCTCGACGCGATGACATCAACACCACGCGGACCTCTACTTGTCTTCTTCCTTCAACTGGCACGTGGAGCGCGTGATTGAGAGTGAGACACAGGCGCGTTATTCATGCGGCTCGTAAGGGCGCATGTGGGGTCCTCTTAGCTTCTTCTTTGCTTTTTCGGACTCCTCTCAACGAGACGGTCCTCCTGGTATGCTCAAAACTTGATTTTGATAAACTTAAAATCTGCCAGAGTTTGAAAAATGCACCGTTTTTTTTTCCACCAGGCTTTGATACCACTTGTTAGGATCTGGTAATCAATTTGGCACATCAATAAGCAATAATAAACAATAACACAAGAGATTTACATGGTTCGGCAATAGCTTACATCCACGAGGAGAGATATCCACTATAGAATTATTCCGGAGGGAGTTTACAATACCCACACCTCACTCTCTCTATAGCACTCTCACTCACTCAGATTATACAAACACACACTCCGTGTTGCCTTTTTTTTTTTCCTTCTCTTCCTCTAAGCATCTATATACACACGGGGAGAGGGAAATAAAGTCAAGAAATGAGTTATTGAGTTGGTCTGCCACATGCCCTCTTTCCTCCTACTTTTTAACTTAGAGCTAACCTTTAATGACTCCTCCATGTGGGAGTATATACTGAGTGACTATATAAACATAAAACTGAAACCTTCTAAGTAATCATAGTAAATTTTGTTATTTAAATAAATTAAAATTATAAAACTAACCGATAATTTCATTTAATTTACATATAAAATAACATTTTATATATGCATATAGATAGATATACACATAAAAAATTTAACTAAAATTTATGAATTTAAAAAAAAAAAAGAACAAAAGAAGAAAAATAAAGTAGAATTGTACCATATTTTCTTTTAAAGTCCGCACTCTCAGCTTTGAGGCTAGCACTCTCGGCTTTCAGGTCCGCACTCTAAACTTTGAGGTTTACACTATTTGCTTTCAAGTCCACACTCTTTGCTTTAAGGTTTACACTCTTTGCTTTCAAGTCTGCACTCTCATCTTGTAGGCCGCAATCTCAACTTTTAGGCCTATAATATCAGCTTCCAAGTCTGCATTTTTTCCTTTCAAGGTCAAATTCTCTTGTTTCAAGGCCTTATTTTCTTCTTTCATGTCTTCATTTTCTATTTGTATATATTTACAACAATTTAATTATATTTCATATTTCTAATTTTATTGAGAAATTTAAAACTATATATCACACCTTCCTCCATTTCGGTGAATTTTGACTCGCTATTGGGTTAGGACGTTTCCTATCCTCCTCAGTAGTAGTAATTGGGTTGCTTGGCTCCCCACTTGCCATATGAAACTGCAAAAGGAAAAAAATGAGTAATAAATAAATAAAATAAGTACTGACACCCCTTATAAGAAAATATTCAGATTTGGAGTAAGAAATAAGAAGTGAACAATTCATGTCTAGCAGATATCAACGACGCGACTGGTAGCTCGGTCAACGGCTCCAGTTAACGGCTTGGTCAACCAGCTTGGCTTCGATTAATAGTCAACAGCTCGACGCGATGACATCAACACCACGCGGACCTCCACTCGTCTTTTGCTTTTAACTGGCACGTGGAGCGCGTGATTGAGAGTGAGACTCAGGCGCGTTATTCATGCGGCTCGTAAGGGCGTGTGTGGGGTCCTCTTGGCTTCTTCTTTTCTTTTTCGGACTCCTCTCAACGAGACGGTCCTCTTGGCATGCTCAAAACGTGATTTTGACAAACTTAAAATCTGACAGAGTTTGAAAAACGCACCGTTTTTCTTCCACCAGGCTTTGATACCACTTGTTAGGATCTGGTAATCAATTTGGCACATCAATAAGCAATCACAAACAATAACACAAGAGATTTACGTGGTTCGGCAATAGCTTACATCCACGAGGAGAGATATCCACTATAGAATTATCCCGGAGAGTGTTTACAATACTCACACCTCACCCTCTCTATAGCACTCTCACTCACTCAGATTATACAAACACACACTCTGTGTTGCCTCTTTTTTTTTTTTTTCCTTCTCTTCCCCTCAGCATCTATATATACACGGGGAGAGGGAAATAAAGTCAAGAAATGAGTTATTGAGTTGGTCTGCCACCTGCCCTCTTTCCTCCTACTTCTTAACTTAGAGCCAACCTTCAATGACTCCTCCATGTGGGAGTATATACTCAGTGACTATATAAACATAAAACTAAAGCCTTCTAAGTAATCATAATAAATTTTGTTATTTAAATAAATTAAAATTATAAAACTAACCGATAATTTCATTTAATTTACATATAAAATAACATTTTATATATGCATATAGATAGATATACACATAAAAAATTCAACTAAAATTTATGAATTTAAAAAAAAAAAGAACAAAAGAAGAAAAATAAAGTAGAATTGTACCACATTTTCTTTTAAAGCCCGCACTCTCAGCTTTGAGGCTAGCACTCTCGGCTTTCAGGTCCGCACTCTCAGCTTTGAGGTTTACACTATTTGCTTTCAAGTCCACACTCTTAGCTTTCAGGTTTACACTCTTTGCTTTCAAGTCTGCACTCTCATCTTGTAGGCCGCAATCTCAACTTGCAGGCCTATAATATCATCTTCCAAATCTGCATTCTTTCCTTTCAAGGTTAGATTCTCTTGTTTCAAGGCCTTATTTTCTTCTTTCATGTCTTCCTTTTCTATTTGTATATATTTACAGCAATTTAATTATATTTCATATTTCTAATTTTATTCAGAAATTTAAAACTATATATCACACCTTCCTCCATTTCAGTGAATTTTGACTCGCTATTGGGTTAGGACGCTTCCTATCCTCCTCAGTAGTAGTAATTGGGTCGCTTGGCTCCTCACTTGCCATATGAAACTGCAAAAGGAAAAAAAATGAATAATAAATAAATAAAATAAGTACTGACACCCCTTATAAGAAAATATTCAGATTTGGAGAAAGAAATAAGAAGTGAACAATTCATATCCAGCAGATATCAACGGCGTGGCTGGCTGCTCGGTCAACAGCTCCAGTTAACGGCTTGGTCAACCAGCTTGGCTTCGATTAATAGTCAACGGCTCGACGCGATGACATCAACACCACACGAACCTCCACTCATCATCTTCCTTCAACTGGCACGTGGAGCGCGTGATTGAGAGTGAGACTCAGGCGCGTTATTCATGCGGCTCATAAGGGCGCGTATGGCGTCCTCTTGGCTTCTTCTTTGTTTTTTCGGACTCCTCTCAATGAGACGGTCCTCCTGGTATGCTCAAAACTTGATTTCGACAAACTTAAAATCTGACAGAGTTTGAAAAACGCACCGTTTTTCTTCCACCAGGCTCTGATACCACTTGTTAGGATCTGGTAATCAATTTGGCACATCAATAAGCAATCACAAACAATAACACAAGAGATTTACGTGGTTCGGCAATAGCTTACATCCACGAGGAGAGATATCCACTATAGAATTATCCCGGAGAGAGTTTACAATACTCACACCTCACTCTCTTTATAGCACTCTCACTCACTCAGATTGTACAAACACACACTCTGTGTTGCCTTTTTTTTTTTCTTCTCTTCCTCTCAGCATCTATATATACACGGGGAGAGGGAAATAAAGTCAAGAAATGAGTTATTGAGCTGGTCTGCCACCTGCCCTCTTTCCTCCTACTTCTTAACTTAGAGCCAACCTTCAATGACTGCTCCATGTGGGAGTATATACTCAGTGACTATATAAACATAAAACTGAAGCCTTCTAAGTAATCATAGTAAATTTTGTTATTTAAATAAATTAAAATTATAAAACTAACCGATAATTTCATTTAATTTACATATAAAATAACATTTTATATATGCATATAGATAGATATAAACATAAAAAATTCAACTAAAATTTATGAATTTAAAAAAAAAAAAGAACAAAAGAAGAAAAATAAAGTAGAATTGTACCACATTTTCTTTTAAAGCCCGCACTCTCAGTTTTGAGGCTAGCACTCTCGGCTTTCAGGTCCGCATTCTCAGCTTTGAGGTTTACACTATTTGCTTTCAAGTCCGCACTCTTAGCTTTAAGGTTTACACTCTTTGCTTTCAAGTCTGCATTCTCATCTTGTAGGCCGCAATCTCAACTTGCAGGCCTATAATATCAACTTCCAAGTCTGCATTCTTTCCTTTCAAGGTCAGATTCTCTTGTTTCAAGGCCTTATTTTCTTCTTTCATGTCTTCCTTTTCTATATGTATATTTTACAACAATTTAATTATATTTCATATTTCTAATTTTATTGAGAAATTTAAAACTATATATCACACCTTCTTCTATTTCGGTGAATTTTGACTCGCTATTGGGTTAGGACGCTTCCTATCCTCCTTAGTAGTAGTAATTGTGTCGCTTGGCTCCTTACTTGCCATATGAAACTGCAAAAGAAAAAAAATGAATAATAAATAAATAAAATAAGTACTGACACCCCTTAGAAGAAAATATTCAAATTTGGAGTAAGAAATAAGAAGTGAACAACTCATGTCTAGCAGATATCAACGGCGCGACTGGCAGCTCTATTAACTGCTCCAGTTAATGGCTTGGTCAACCAGCTTGGCTTCGATTAATAGTCAACGGCTCGACGCGATGACATCAACACCACGTGGACCTCCACTCGTCTTCTTCCTTCAACTAGCACGTGGAGCTCATGATTGAGAGTGAGACTCAGGCGCGTTATTCATGCGGTTCGTAAGGGTGCGTGTGGGGTCCTCTTGGCTTCTTCTTTGTTTTTTCGGACTCCTCTCAACGAGACGGTCCTCCTGGTATGCTCAAAACTTGATTTCGACAAACTTAAAATCTGACAGAGTTTGAAAAACGTACCATTTTTCTTCCACCAGGCTTTGATACCACTTGTTAGGTTCTGGTAACCAATTTGGCACATCAATAAGCAATCACAAACAATAACACAAGAGATTTACGTGGTTCGGCAATAGCTTACATCCACGATGAGAGATATCCACTATAGAATTATCCTGGAGAGAGTTTACAATACTCACACCTCACTCTCTTTATAGCACTCTCACTCACTCAGATTATACAAACACACACTCTGTGTTGCCTCTTTTTTTTTTCCTTCTCTTCCTCTCAGCATCTATATATACACAGAGAGAAGGAAATAAAGTCAAGAAATGAGTTATTGAGCCAGTCTGCCACCTGCCCTCTTTCCTCATACTTCTTAACTTAGAGCCAACCTTCAATGACTCCTCTATGTGGGAGTATATACTGAGTGACTATATAAACATAAAACTGAAACCTTCTAAGTAATCATAGTAAATTTTGTTATTTAAATAAATTAAAATTATAAAACTAACTGATAATTTCACTTAATTTACATATAAAATAATATTTTATATATGCATATAGATAGATATACACATAAAAAATTCAACTAAAATTTATGAATTTAAAAAAAAAAGAACAAAAGAAGAAAAATAAAGTAGAATTGTACTACATTTTCTTTTAAAGCCCGCACTCTCAGCTTTGAGGCTAGCACTCTCGGCTTTCAAGTCCGCACTCTCAGCTTTGAGGTTTACACTATTTGCTTTCAAGTCCACACTCTTAGCTTTAAGGTTTACACTCTTTGCTTTCAAGTCTGCACTCTCATCTTGTAGGCCGCAATCTCAACTTGCAGGCCTATAATATCAGCTTCCAAGTCTGCATTCTTTCCTTTCAAGGTCAGATTCTCTTGTTTCAAGGCCTTATTTTCTTCCTTCATGTCTTCCTTTTCTATATGTATATTTTACAACAATTTAATTATATTTCATATATCTAATTTTATTGAGAAATTTAAAACTATATATCACACCTTCCTAAATTTCGGTGAATTTTGACTCGTTATTGGGTTAGGACGCTTCCTATCCTCCTTAATAGTAGTAATTGGGTCGCTTGGTTCCTCACTTGCTATATGAAACTGCAAAAGGAAAAAAATGAATAATAAATAAATAAAATATGTACTAACACCCCTTATAAGAAAATATTCAGATTTAGAGTAAGAAATAAGAAGTGAACAATTTATGTCTAGCAGATATCAACAGCGCGACTGGTAGCTTGGTCAACGGCTCCAGTTAACGGCTTGGTCAACCAGCTTGGCTTCGATTAATAGTCAACGGCTCGACGCGATGACATCAACACCACGCGGACCTCCACTCGTCTTCTTCCTTCAACTGGCACGTGGAGCGCGTGATTGAGAGTGAGACTCAGGCATGTTATTCATGCGGCTCGTAAGGGCGAGTGTGGGGTCCTCTTGGCTTCTTCTTTGCTTTTTCGGACTCCTCTCAACGAGACGGTCCTCCTGGTATGCTCAAAACTTGATTTCGACCAACTTCAAATCTGACGGAGTTTGAAAAACGCACCGTTTTTCTTCCACTAGGCTTTGATACCACTTATTAGGATCTGGTAATCAATTTGGCACATCAATAAGCAATCACAAATAATAACATAAGAGATTTACGTCGTTCGGCAATAGCTTACATCCATGAGGAGAGATATCCACTATAGAATTATCCTGGAGAGAGTTTACAATACTCACACCTCACTCTCTCTATAGCACTCTCACTCACTCAGATTATACAAATACACCCTCTGTGTTGCCTTTTTTTTTCCTTCTCTTCCTCTCAGCATCTATATATACACGGGGAGAGGGAAATAAAGTCAAGAAATGAGTTATTGAGCTGGTCTGCCACCTGCCCTCTTTCCTCCTACTTCTTAACTTAATGCCAACCTTCAATGACTCCTCCATGTGGGAGTATATACTGAGTGACTATATAAACATAAATTTGAAGCCTTCTAAGTAATCATAGTAAATTTTGTTATTTAAATAAATTAAAATTATAAAACTAACCAATAATTTCATTTAATTTACATATAAAATAACATTTTATATATGCATATAGATAGATATACACATAAAAAATTCAACTAAAATTTATGAATTTAAAAAAAAAAAGAACAAAAGAAGAAAAATAAAGTAGAATTGTATACCACATTTTCTTTCAAGCTTGCACTCTTGGCTTTCAGGTTTGCACTCTCAGCTTTGAGGTTTACACTCTTTGCTTTCAAGCCCGCACTCTCAGCTTGTAGGCTCGCAATCTCAGCTTTCAGGCCCATAATCTCAGTTTCCAAGTCTGCATTCCTTTCAAGGTCTGATTCTCTAGTTTCAAAGCCTTATTTTCTTCTTTCATGTCTTCAGTTTTTGTCTGTATCAATTTACAACAATTTAATTATATTTCATATATCTATTTTTATTGAGAAATTTAAAACTATATATCACACCTTCCTCTGTTTTGGTGAATTTTGATTCGCCACTGGGTTAGGACGCTTCTTATCCTCCTCAGTAGTAGTGATTGGGTCGCTTTGCTCCTCACTTGCCATATGAAACTACAAAAGGAAATAAATGAATAATAAATAAATAAAATGAGTGACACTAACAACGCTTGTAAGAAGATATTCAGATTTGGAGTAAGAAATAAGAAGTTAATAAGTCATCTCTAGTAGATATCAACGGCGCCACTAGCAACTCGGTCAACAGCTCCAGTCAATAGCTTGGCTTTGATCAATAGTCAACTACTCAACGCGATGACGTCAGCCCTACGCGCACCTTCACTCGTCTTCTTTCTTCAGTCGGCGTGTGGAGTGCGTGATTGAAAGTAGGACTCACACGCGTTATTCATGCGGTGCGTGAGGGTGCGTGTGGGTTTCTCTCGGCTTCTTCTTTTCTTTTCCAGACTCCTCTCAACAAGACGGTCCTCCTGGTATGCTCGAAACTTGATTTCAATAAATTTAAAATCTAATAGAGTCTGAAAAACGCACCGTTTTTCTTCCATCGGGCTTTGATACCACTTGTTAGGATCCGGTAACCTGTCTGGTACACCAATAAACAATCACAAATAATAACACAAGAGATTTACGTGGTTCGGCAATAGCCTACATCCACGGGGAGAGATATCCACTATAGAATTATCCCGAAAGGAGTTTATAATACTCACACCTCACTCTCTCTTTCTATAGCACTCTCACTCACTTAGATTATACAAACACACACTCTGTGTTGTTTTTTTTTTCCCTTCTATTCCTCTTAGCATCTATATATACACGGGAAGAGGGAAACCAAGTCAAGAAAGGAGTTATTGAGCTAGTTTGCCACCTGCCCTCTTCCTTCCTACTTCTTGACTTTCAGCCAACCTTCAATAACTCCTCCATGTGGGTTGGAGCTAACATCATGCTTCTAATATGTCTTATGAACAACAAGGATTTCAAATTAAAGCATGACATGAGATAATTTTATTTTTTTACTGACCTTCATACTAATATAACGTTTTGCTCTAACACACTCTAAAATCAAATTCTTATCTAATTTGATTTACCTACCAATCTAAGTTTCAGTGATAGGAAGTATATACTGAGTGACTATATAAACGTAAAACTAAAGCCTTCTAAGTAGTCATAGTGAATTTTGTTATTTAAATAAATTAAAATTATAAAAATAACCAATAATTTCATTTAATTTACATATGAAATAACATTTTATATATGCATACAGATAGATGTACACATAAAAAATTCAACTAAAATTTATGAATTTAAAAAAAAAAAAAAGAACAAAAGAAGAAAAATAAAGTAGAATTGTATACCACATTTTCTTTCAAGCCCACACTCTCAGCTTTGAGGCTTGCATTTTCGGCTTTCCGGTCCACACTCTTAGCTTTAAGATTTACACTATTTGCTTCAAGTCCGCACTCTCAGTTTGTAGGCCCACAATCTTAGCTTTCAGGCCCATAAACTCAACTTCAAAGTCTGCATTCTTTTATTTCAAGGTCTGATTCTCTTGTTTCGAGGCCTTATTTTCTTCATTCATGTCTTCCTTTTTTTATTTGTATCAATTTACAGCAATTTAATTATATTTCATGTATCTATTTTTATTGAGAAATTTAAAACAATATATCACACATTTCTCCGTTTCGATGAATTTTGACTCGCCACTAGGTTAAGATGCTTCCTATCCTCTTTAGTAGTAGTGATTGGGTCGCTTGGCTCCTCACTTGCCGTATGAAACTGCAAAAGGAAAAAAATGAATAATAAATAAATAAAATGAGTGACACTGACATCCCTTATAAGAAAATATTCATATTTGAAGTAAGAAATAAGAAGTGAACAAGTCATCTCTAGCAGATATCTATCTCCACCCAAACAGCCATGCCCTTTTTGAGGCTTGAACCTAAGAGAGGTTTTAGTTACTGTCACTAGGCCATTTTGATCATACATTTTTTGATAACCAAGTATTCAGGTCAACGTTTTTTTAAGACGCACACCTCAAATACTCTCGGGGCCTTGAACCGATTGACCAGGCAAAGACATAGTGGTCCACTAGTAATCTAGCTGGGGCACTTTGATCATACATAAGAAAGGTGTTTGCTTAAGGCAATCTCCTTTTAGCTTTGAAGTGCCCTTCAAGTAAGTTTTCATTTTATTACACAAAATGACATAACTAGTATATACAACACCTCAAAAGAAATGTGTATAATAAAATAGGGAAAGATTATGGTACACACTTCTCAAAGGGTTAATTCTGTATGCACCTTATAAAATGAAGAAGAAGTTAACATAATTTCATATTTTCTGAGTTATAACTACAAAAAAAAAAAAAAAAAAGAAAAAAAGAAAAGAAAAAAGAAGAAGAAGTCATAACCAAATAACACATGAGACATAATCAGAGATCTCATGAGTTATAACTAAAATAAGGTCATAACTAAAGAATAAAACGGCATAACTCAGGGTGTATATGGGAAGAAGTGTGTATAATAGAATTTTCCAGGGGTGTCCTAATATAAGTACATATACAAAGCATAATTAATCATCTAAGCATGTTTTGGTAATGCAATAGAATGTGAGAAAGACTAAAGATCCATAATTTTAGACCCACAATAATGTGCTAATAGAGTTGAGTCCTATATCATTAAGTGTGTAATAGATTAAAAATTGACACATATATTATATTATATCATTGTGGGTCAAATTGTGAGTGATTTTTAGAGGTCTCAAACATTTTCTTTAGAGTAAATCAGAACTAGACATCAATTGAGACATAATCAAATAACACTTTGGTAATAACAAAAATAATAATTACTTAGTCATAACAAAATCACAACCAACACCTAGGGGTGTAAAAATGGCCCAATGCCCGTGGGCGACCCGAAGCCTGCCTGAAACCCAAAGTGGGCCCGGGTTGTTTTGGCTTGGGCCCGAGCCCAACCCAGTACCTTGGGCCTGGGTCTGGGCCTGGGCCTTCCATTTGGGGCCCGGCTCGGCCCAAAAAAATTTCAGGCTTGGCCTACCCCTGCCTAGCCCACCCCGGCCTAGCCTACCCGTCAAACCCTCTCTCTACCAATGATCAAATTTCAAAAAATAAAAATAAAAAACAACTTACAATAGTTAAATAATTAAAAAATAAAAAATAAAATAAATAAAAAGATTGATCTTATAAAAATAAAATAATTAAATAAAAATTAATATAATTAAAGAAATAACATTAATAATTTAAAAATAAAACAAAAAATAATAATAATTTATTAAATTAAAATCAAATTAATATAATTTTTTTTTTGGGTAAGGAGAGAGAGAGAGAAATGGCGTGTGTGTGTGTGTGTATCACGCCACCACACCCCGCCACACTGTCACTGTGGCTGGCCTTGATTTTTTTTTTTTTTAAATTTTTTACATCATTGATGGGAAAGTACCTACCATGAAAGAAAAAAAAATTACATATATATATATATTCACTAAGTTTGACGGTAATGTTGGGCTTGTGGGGGCCCACCACGAGTCCCGTTTTGCTAATCTGAACCGTTCAATGTGTAGAACTTGTCCATTACTATATGCCTGCAAAAAATCACGTTGATTGGACATCGTTAACTATATGATCAAATCAGTTTTGTATAAAAATACATGGTGTTATAGTTAACGGTTGACAAAAAAACTAATCCGATCAGATAGTTATAGATATCCGATCAACGTGATTTTTTACAAATATATAATAATCGACGATTGTACACATTTGAACGATTCCAATTAGCAAAACAGGACCCGTGATGGGCTCCCACTGGCCAAAGAGTACCGTCCAAATGGTTGCCCGAAAAGGAGGCAACCATTTCCTAACCCCTTGCTGCCAGTCCCATCGTACAACCTCCCTACCTACTATAGTACTAGCCTGATCAAAATTGAGCCGTTGCATTGCATCTCCTACTTAAATGCAACTCAAACAGATATATATAAATATACAAACAGTCATAATTCAAACGGTTATAATTCAAACTACTATAAATATATTTCATTTTTCAAAATAAATTTCACAACAAATAATTCTCTCTTTCTCTCTCTCTCTTAAACTCTCAATCTCTCTCAACTTTCAATTAATTTTGAAGTGTCATCCCTGAGTAGCTATTGCAATTGTGCAACAAGAAACTTTTATCAGAAGAAGAAAATTTCTATATTGCATTCGCCACTCGGTAATATTAATTAATTTAATTAAATTTATTAACTATTCATTTTTTTATTAATTATTTATGCACATATATTAATTATTATTTTTTACTGATTGAATTTACACATTATTTAAATTAATTATTAATTCTTATATATTGTTTTACTTGCATTACTATGGATCCTAATATGCCTAACGTTTATGTCGATGTTAATACATATACTACACAACATGAATCTGTTGATTCTCCCTCTAATATCCCTCTTCCAACAGTTAGATCATCATTTAGGAGCAGAAGTAGTAGTGTTTGGGAATATTTTGAAAAAATATCTATAAATAATCCTAATGGCACAATTACATTTAAAGCAAAATGTAAATATTGTGCACGTTTACTTAGTGCTGCATCTGCAGGGGTACTAGTCATTTAAAAAGGCATTTTGACAAACATTTACAAAGTAAACAACCTGATATTCGAAGTCAAATGTAATTGGGGGCTATATCAATTGGTAATTTGCAAACATTTTCATATGATCCTATACGTGCACAAAATTTTGTAGCTGATTATATTATTAAAAAAGAACAATCTTTTAGTACTAGTGAATGTCCTAATTTTACCGAAATAATTCACGAAAGTTTTGCACCGCAATATCAAAATTTTTCAAGAAATACTACTAGAAACAAGATTTTAAAGAAATTTGAGGATATTAAAAGTGAATTATTTGATATCTTTAGAAATTTGAATGGAAGAGTTTGTTTAACATCTGATCTGTGGTTAAATAATGGTTTTAAATATCAATGTATCACTACACATTTTATTGATAATGATTGGAAATTAAATAAAAGAATTATTTCATTTAAATTAGTTGAACTTCCATACACTGATCATTCGCTTGGTGTAGAAATAAGAAATGTATTATATGAGTGGGCTTTACAAAATAAAATATTTACGATTAATTTAGATAATGCATCATATTATAATCAAACTGTAGCCCATTTAAAATCAACTTTACAATTACTTGTTGATGGTGATTTATTTCATTTTCGTTATTGTGCCCATATTTTAAATTTGATTGTTAAAGAAGCTATGCATGTATACAAAACTTCTGTACTTGTAATAAAAAATGCAATTGTTACTATTATGTCTTCTGGTAATCGAATTTCAGAATATAGAAAAATTTGTCAACGAGAAAATATGTCATTTAGAAAATTAATTTTAGATGTAGATAGTAGGTGGAATACAACATATAATATGTTAAAAATAGCCTGTAAACAAAGAAGAGCAATAGATTTATTTTTTGCAACAACATCAATAGGAGGAATACTGACACCCACTGAACTTAATTGGCGCCAAGTAGCCTTGTATAAATATTTTTTAAAAGTTTTCGATACTTCAACAAAATTATTTTCTTATATATATATATATATTCCTACTTCACCATTTATTTTACATATGCTAGCAAAAATAATTAAAATTTTCATAAAATATATGGGTAATGAATATTATGTAACCATTATTACTTCAATGAAAGAAAAATTTGATAAATATTTTAATCATTTGCCTCATGTATTAGGTTTAGCCATAATAATTGATCGTAGGTGTAAAGAAGTTAGTTTACAAGAATTTTTAGAGCTTATTTTCGCTGATCAAATACAGTTTGCCCCTATTATGCAAACATGTAACAGATTATTTCAAGAATATAGGGCAGCTGCATCTGTACATACACCTACACACACTACACTAGCAGTCCAATCTCGAGGCGGGAGATTAAGTATTTTCACAGCAATAAAAAGTAGAAGAATATATCAACATACAAGTGTAAGTAGTTCTAAACTACAACGTTATTTGGAAAGTCCATCAGTGGATGATTTCAATAATTTTGACATTTTGGAATGGTGGAAACAAAATGAATCTATGTGGCCTGCGGTTTCACAAATGGCTCGTGATATACTAACCGTTCCTATTTCTACAGTTGCTTCGGAAACAGCTTTTAGTGCAGATGGACGGGTGCTCAGTGACTACAGGAGTAGGCTTTCACCCGAAATGGTTGAGACACTGATGATATCTAAAGATCATATGGATGTGCTTACAAGAAGACAAAATTTTAGTGAAAGTGAGTGAATTCAATATGATTTGGATGACATATCATCGGGCAACGCGATTGAAATGTTTGTCTCCTCCGATGATTGATCAACAATTTATCTTGTACTATTTCATTTCATTTCGTTTTTTTCTTGGTTTTGGTTTTGGTTTTTTTTTTTTTTTTTTTGTATTAGATTATTGAGGTAGAGTATAATGCAAATGAATGGTATTCTAGTAGGTGCCAACCTAGTTGGGATGTACCTGACCTATAGTGATGCAATTGCTATACCATCATCAGTCATCTATACCTAATTTATTTAATAATATCAATTTTTGTAATATTTTATTTCATTTTGAAATAAAAATTATTCATTCAATAAATGTTATATAAATAATTTAATATTGTAATATTGAAAGTTTCAATTTCATATATATAAAATTATTCATTTCGAAAGAAAAAAAAATTACATAATTGCATATTTTTTTAGTTATAAGTTCGTAATTAAAAAAATTTAAGTCATACATAATTAAATTTAAATATCACCATGAAATATTACATAATCAAAAAAACATCTCATTAATCATAACTAAAATACTCTAGTATAATTTTTTTAAAATTTTTTTATTTCTAATATTAAAAAAAAAACCTGACTAAGCCTGGCCCGCAGCCCAAGCCCTAGGCCCTATTATGAATGCGCTTGGGCCTGGGCCTGGGCCCCACCTTTTGGTCCATGGGTCGTGTCGGGCCGGCCCGCTAAAAAAATGTAAGCCCACGAAGCCCAATTGGGTTGGGTTGGGTTGGGTCGGGTCGGGCCGGGCCAGGCCATTATTACACCCTTACCAACACCATATGATTCATAATTAAAATAACCTAAAAAAAAAAAAAACTTCTACCTTACAATCACAATGTGTCATAATGCATAATACATAACTCATAAATTTATAATCAAAAATTGTAAAAGATTATAATTAAAAATATGAGATACCCAAAAAATAAAAAGTTGTATAATAGGTATTCCATTGTAGTAATAATAGAAGTAGTACACCCTCATGAATTCATATCCAAGCCAATCAAGAAATCATATAGAATTCATATCCACGTTAATAAGTTATTGAATTTTTCAATCAATACATCAAATAAAATAGAGATTCAAAATTAGGGTTTCACATTCCAAACAGGTGAAATAGTCAATTAGTTGTAGAATTTCTCATATCAATATATCAACTACAGTAGAGAAATGAAAAAAAAAAAAAAATGAGAGAACCATCAATGAAAGATAAGCTTCTTTTTTTTTTTTTTTTTTTTCCATTTTCTTTTTTAAATTTCTATCTAAATTCATGATTTAAACACAATGTTATAATTACAAGTAATATAATTTTATGGTCTTAATACCACTTGTCTTGGAACAAAATTATTTCATAATCAAAAGTATCACAATAGATCATAATTAAATAATATAATTAAAGATCACTTCAATTATAATCAAAATGACATTCATAATAACAAAAATACAACCAAACTAATTAATCATTAAAATAAAATATAGTATCACGCAGTGTTTCCATTAGTGCACACTACATAACTCATAACCAAGAATCAAAAAAGATAATAATTCAACATATGATATACCCCAAAAATAACATGCGTATTATAGAATTTAGAAACACATTTCAGAATTCTCATGAATTTGTATTCATGTCAATCAAGAAATCCTACAAATCTTGAGTTCCAAAATCAACAATACATAATATTACATATATACTGATATGAAGAACTCATTCACCTTAGTAATTGAATTTCCTATCTCCTAAAAAATATGAATTTCAATTGAATTGCAGAGTAGAGAGGACTGAGATATATATATATACATACAAGATCAGAAATATATAGAATTTAGAATCATATTTCAGAACTCTCATGAATTTGTATCCACATCAATCAAGAAATCCTACAAATCTTGAGTTCCAAAATCAACAATACATGATATTATATATATATATATACATATAAGATCATAAGTATATAGAATTTAGTAGCACATTTCAGAACTCTCATGAATTTGTATCCACATCAATCAAGAAATCTTATAAATCTTGCGTTCTAAAATCAACAATACATGATAATATATATATATATATATTCCAATTTCATCAAATAGTTTGAATTCATCATATCAATACATCAAATATAGGATGAGACATAGAGATTAAAAGTTAAGATCTCAATATATATCTACTGATATGAGAAAGAACTCATTCACCTTAGTGACTGAATCGCTGATCTTCTATAGAATGTGAATTTTAACTTAATCATTTTATTGATGATCGATTTCGAATGTGAGAGAGAGAGAGAGAGAGAGAGAGAGAGAGAGCATAGTAGAGAGGACCGAGATATATATAGGATTAGAAATGTGTCTAACAAAATTTCCCTCCCAAAGTCGTTTCAAAGAACCTGTGCTAGCCTCGTGATATGGGAAAGGTATAGGGTGCCATATTTGGTTACATTACATGTGTTATTTTGTTATAATTAGGGCTAATTTCATTTTGAAAAATGTTAAGAACTCCAAATATTTTACCAAATGTTCTACTAAATATCTCACATTGATGTAGGACACATACCATACGGGTTTCATGTGGATCCTACAACTATGTGAGATATTTGATAAAATATTTAGGGTCCCTAGCCTTACTCCTCAGAGTAAATCATAACTTAACATCAATTGAGACATAATCAAATAACATTTTGGTAATAACAAAATAATAATCACAATAAGTCATAACAAAATCACAACCAACACCATATGATTCATAATTAAAATAACCTTAAGAAAAAAACATTCTACCTTACAATCACAATGTGTCATAATGCATAATATATAACTCATAAATTCACAATCAAAAATCGTAAAAGATTATAATTAAATATATGAAACACCTAAAAAATAAAAGGTGTATCATAGGTATTCCATTGTACAAATAATAGAAGTAGTACACCCTCATGAATTCATATCCAAGTCAATCAAGAAATCATATAATCTTGAATTTCAAAATCAAACGATACATCATACATATATATATATATATATCAAATACATCATATCAATACAACAGAGATACAAAGTTACGATTTCACATTCCAAACATATCAAATAGTTAATAAGTTATTGAATTTTTCAATCAATACATCAAATAAAACAGAGATTCAAAGTTAGGGTTTCACATTCCAAGTAGGTAAAATAGTCAATTAGTTGTAGAATTCCAAATATCAATATATCAACTACAACAGAGAAATGAAAAAAAATGAGAGAACCATCAATGAAAGATAACCTCTCCTTTTTTTTTCCATTTTCTTTTTCAAATTTCTATCGAAATTCATGATTTAAACACAATGTTATATTTATAAATCATATAATTTTATGGTCTTGATACCACTTGTCTTGGAACAAAATTATTTCATAATCAAAAGTATCACAATAGATCATAATTAAATAATATAATTAAAGATCACTTCGATTATAATCAAAATGACATTCATAATAACAAAAACACAACCAAACTAATTAATCATTAATATAAATCTAGTATCACACAGTGTTTCCATAAGTGCACACTACATAACTCATAACCAAAAATCATAAAAGATAATAATTCAACATATGATATACCCCAAAAATAACATGCATATTATAGAATTTAGAAACACATTTCAGAACACTCATAAATTTGTATCCACGTCAATCAAGAAATCCTATAAATCTTGAGTTCCAAAATCAACAATACATAATATTATATATATACTGATATGAAGAAGAACTCATTCACCTTAGTAACTGAATTGCCTATCTTTTAAAAAATATGAATTTCAACTGAATTGCAGAGCAGAGAGGACCGATATATATATATATATATACGAGATCAGAAATATATAATGCCACGCCTCCAAAATAGTACAATAATTATAACCCAAGGCATAAATAACAATTTCATAATTCAAAGTAAATGGTCCTTTCATTTCATGAAGTTAATGATACAAAAAAGTTTAACATAAATCAATGCCCTATTGGCTTATACCTTTCCAAGCCTCGGCTTAGTTACAACAAAAGAGAGACTAGCTCTTACAAATAAACCCTCGGCTATACAAAAATATATAATCAAAACAGGAAGCTCGTGTTTCCAAAAGTCCCTCCCAGCTATTATCTTGGAGGAGGCATGCCCTCAATACCTAAAAATGTTATCCCTAAGTAAGGTGAGCCACAACCCAATAGAAATTATCCAACACGGCATATAAAACTTAGCAAAGGCATAAGTACACTATGCATACACAACGTCCATGATAGAATAACCACGCTTTATATAGTCATAAGATATCAAATTCAATTCTTAATCCATTTCCATTCCATTCATTTCATTACAGGAGCCAATTTCATCATTTCTTTAACAATCCAAATGAGACTACAACTCATTAGTTCTACAATTACATCATCACCATATAAACACTTCAAACCTTCCTTTCACAGATATTTCGTCTGCGAAAAACCGTCAAACAGGACCCATGTAAACGTAGGCTATACAGGCACAACAATTGCCATTTTACGAATATTTCGTCCGCGGGATCGGCACCAATGTATAGTTTCGGGACTTTCACCCTGGATACTCTGACCAACTTAATTATAATGAAGTTCATCCCCTTTCTCCTCCCAAACAATCATTCATACATATGCAATGTATTTAAACACATAATCAGACGTGGAGCACATTCCCTTTCAACTCCCAAATAACCATACATATACAATGTATATAAACATAGTCATATTCAATGACAACCACAAGAGATTGGTTTCAATTCACCTAATCGGCATGCAATTTCTACAACAATCATAGTTATCCTCCACCGATAGCCCAATACAGATATCTCTAGCCAGATATACAATCTCATGACAAATAATTTATCTAAAATTTTCAAAGATGTGAAGTATTACATACTCAATCCCACCATCTAGTCCATCACTTGCTCAATTTCATATTTACCCCATCAATTTCTATTATTTATATAAAATAATTATGATAGTCAATTTAGGGCAAAAATTTTTCTTTTTCAAATATCAACCCAAACATCAAACTTAACCATTTTGACCCAACATAATTTCATTTTCACAACCCACATTCATTTATTTCATATTCAACAACAAT
The DNA here is from genome assembly GCA_036172215.1 of Camellia granthamiana. Lineage (NCBI taxonomy): Eukaryota > Viridiplantae > Streptophyta > Magnoliopsida > Ericales > Theaceae > Camellia > Camellia granthamiana. Next base: position 150,111,383 of record CM069905.1, on the reverse strand, counting down.
CCCTTTTTCCATATTATACCCAAACCCTGGGTTTGCTTGAAACACCCCCAAATCACATCATTGTTACACAAGAGACAAATAACTAAGCTAAATATCATATGAAGGTGTAGAAAAAATCCTTACCTCAAAAGAAGAAGGTGAGCCATGCAAGAGGAAAACTCTAAGGACACCAAAATCCACTTCTATTTGGATCAAAATGTAGATCTTGAGGTGTTCTAGCTTTTTCTCACAAGCACAAGGATGAAGAGATTGACGGATCTAGATGAAATCTAAGAGAGAATGTGAGTTTAGCAAGTCCTTTGCTATGAAGGATTTGAAGTGATTTGCAAATGGAGTACTCACTGATTTCGACTTGTCCATGTGAAATCTTTCAAGCACTTTCTCAATGTACCTCTCCTGTGATAGCAAAATCTTGCAATTCTTTCTGTCACAAGTAATCTTCATGCCAAGTATTTGCTTCGCAGGACCCAAATCCCTTTCAAATCCTTCATAGCAAAGGACTTGCTAAGCTCTTTCTTCAACTTCTCAATTTTGCTCGTATCATGTCCAACTATCAACATGTCATCCACATAAAGCAGCAAAATGATGAAGTTGCCATCTGAGAATCTCTTTACAAACATACAATGATCTGAAGTAGTTCTCTTGTCATCATGATCAACCATGAAGCAATCAAACTTCTTGTACCATTGTCGTGGTGCTTGCTTCAACCTATATAAGCTCTTCTTTAGTTTGCAAACTAAGTTCTCATTGCCTTTCACTTTGAACCCCTCAGGTTGGTCCATGTAAATCTCTTCCTCCAAGTCACCATAAAGAAAAGCTGTCTTCACATTAAGCTGTTCAACCTCTAAGGTCGGCCAAACTAAGAACAACCCATATAGATGACATCTTCACTACGGGTGAGAATATTTCTTCAAAATCAATTCCCTTTTTTTGGCTAAAACCCTTCATAACGAATCTTGCCTTGTACCTAAGCTGTGAGTTTCCATCTTCTGTCTTCAATTTGTAAACCCATTTGTTCTTGAGTGTTCTCTTCCCCTTAGGCAATTTCACCAACTCACAAGTGTGGTTCTCATGTAAGAATTTCATCTCTTCTTGCATGGCTTTCAACCACTCCCCTTTGTACTTGTGAGTTGTAGCTTCTTGGTAGCACTCTGTACTTTGGTTCTCCTCCATCTGTAAGAATCACATACTTATTAGGAGAGTACTTTGTTAAAGTCTGACACTCCCTAGAAGATCTCCTCAATTGTGGTTTTGTTGGTGATTCAGGGGGTGTTTATTCCTTTTGCTCATGATCTTGCTCTTCTAAATCCATAACATCATCACCAACTATATCACCAACATCTTTTTGTACATCTCCCCTGTCATCATTATGCACCATGGGTGGAGGGACTTGATCCAAGATTATTGGATACTCATTTGTGGAAGTTGGCTTCTCAATTCCTCTATCAAGGTTTTCGATGGTTTGATCTTTCAAAGAAGATTACATCTTTGCTCCGCACTACCTTTTTGTCAATCAAATCCCACAATCTATACCCAAACTCTTCATGGCCATATCCAAGAAAGATGCACTACTTTGTCTTTCCATTAAGCTTTGATTTCTCATCTTTAGGAACATGCATAAATGCTCTACACCCAAACACCTTCAAATGCCCATAAGAAACATCTTTCCCTATCCAAACTTTGTCTGGTATATCACTATTAAATGGAGCTAAAGAAGAAAGGTTGATTAGATCATTCGCAGTCCTCATTGCCTTACCTCAAAAGGATTTAGGCAGTTTTTCATGAGAGAGCATACACCTAATTCTTTCCACAATTGTTCTATTCATTCTCTCTGCTACACCATTTTGTTGAGGTGTCGTGGGAATAGTTCTTTCATGCTTGATGCCAATCTTCTTGCAGTAATCTTCAAATGGACCCTTGTATTTACCACCATTATCTGACCAAATACACTTCAAAGATCTCCTAGTTTCCTTTTCAACATTAACCTGAAAAACCTTAAATGCTTCCAACACACAATCTTTAGTTCTCAAAGTATAAGCCTAAACTTTTCTAGAATGATCATCAATGAAAGTGACAAAATAACGTGCACCGCTAAGTGTACTAACTTTCATTGGCCCACAAACATCAGAGTATACTAAATCTAGAACATGTGATTTTCTAAATACAGGAAATCTACTGAAAGGAAATGTTGTTTTTAGGCTAAACAATGAACACAAGTTTTGAGTTGTATACCTTTCACCTTAGGAAGGAAATCTTTTATGGCTAGAACTTGCATGCCTTTCTCACTCATATGACCAAGCCTTTTGTGCCATAGCTCTGTAGAGATCTCTTTCTCAACTACATTGACATTGCCTTTACTTAGCTTTGCTTGCAACATATAAAGAGTGGAACACTTCTTTCCTCTTGCCACTATTAAGGAACCTTTGGTGAGTTTTCATTTTCCATCACCAAATTGATTTTTGTAGCCTTCATCATCAAGCTTCCCAGTAGAAATCAAGTTAAGACGAATGTCTGGAACATGTCTCACTTTTTTAAGAACAAGCTTGCAACTAGTGTTGGTCTCAAAGCAAACATCTCCCACTTCCATAATCTTGGACACACCATCATTTCCCATCTTCACATTGCCAAAGTCAACAAGTGTGTAGGATGTAAAAAAGTCCTCATGTGAAGTAACATGGAAGGAAGCACCTGAATCAATCACCCAACTGGACTGATCATGCCTTGTGAGCCCAACATAGTCATCATCATTGACAATGATAACATCACCATTCTTAGAAGCAAGTGCAGTTGTTTCTTTATCATCATTGTTCTCACCATCTCTTTCTTTCTTTTGCTCTCTTTTAAGCTTTCGGCATTCTTTTTTCATATGCCCTTTCATGCCACAATGATAACATTCAATGTCTTTCTTGGATTGAGATTTTCCTCTAGACATGTCGCTTGACTTGTTACGGTTGTAGATTTTTCTATTTCTACTCCTTCTTTTGTTTTCAGTAACAAGAGCTTGTGACTCACTGGAAGTACTCTGCTCCTTTCTTCTAGCTTCTTCATTGAACATGCTATCTTTCACCATATCTATGGTGATCACACCATTTGGAGCCGAATTGCTTGTATTCACAACCAATGTTTTAAAACTATCAGGAAAAGAGCTCAACGTCAACAATGCTTGTAACTCATCATCCAACACCATCTTTATCATTGTCAACTAATTGATCAAGCCTTGGAAGTCATTCATGTGCTTTGCAACATTGCGCCCGTCTTTGTATTTCAAGTCTACAAGTCTTCTAATTAAAGAAGCTTTGTTTTGTGTAGTTTTCCTCTCATATATGGCTTCTAATTTCTTCCACAAAGTGCGAGCATTGGTTTCTTGAGCCACATGATAAAACACTCTTTGATCAACCCAATGGCAAATTTGAGCAACGGTTTTTCTATTCATAATCATCCAATCTTCAACATCAACATTTTTCGGCCTTTTACTTTCACCATAAATTGGTCTATACAAGTCCTTAGTGTAAAGGACATCTTCCATTCGTGGTTTCCAAATTGCATAATTTGAAGATATCAATTTTATCATAGCCCCCGAATTATCTTCCATTTTAAAATTTACACAAGAATTTTATCAAACACTTTCTACGCACAAACTGACCACTCTGATACCACTTGTTGGGAAAACTCATATATTTTCCCCTCATTGTGTAATTAGAAAATAGGCAACAAACCACAAAATACAAGCAATAATATGGTTGAAATTAAAGGCACAAAAACAATAATAAAACACTAAATTTACATGGTTCGGCAAAAATGCCTACATCCACGGGTCTAACTTCGAATCAACTTTCACTATAAAGTAATGAGGTTACAAGATATCATCTCTAGTCACAACTAGAGGCATACAATCATCAAAAGAATATTCTTTGATCACTAATCAACAATTATATCATCACCACAAAGGTGGGTTTCAACAAAATCAGCAAGAGATAAAGTTTACGTCTCACCAAAATGAATATCCCAAATTACCAATCTAAGAGAGCTTTGACAAGATCAACTTCGATCAAAATGTAGAGCTTGCTATCATGATCAACACGCTGAAATTTCATCAAGATTTGGCAAGAAATGGCCGTCTAATATTGGTTTGAATTATGGAAGAAACCCTAAGTTTTTCTCATCTTTTTCACTTCTCTCTCTTAGCTTCTCTGTTTCTTTTTGTTGCTATGTACAAAACATTAGAGACAAAAGTCTCTTTTACTCCTTTTTTATTTTTTGACTTGCACATACAAACCAAAGCTTCTCTAAGAAGCTTTACAAGCAAAAGTATATAATAATAATAATAATAATAATAATAATATTGACTCTAAAGAGTCTTTGTGTGGCCCACCCAATTAAAGAGGGACCCACCCAACAGAAAGAGTCATTTGACAAAAAAGCTATGTATTTATAACATTCATCTAATATATGAACTGTCCTTTCCATTACTACTGTGCTATGATCTGGTTCCAAGTACTTTGTACATATGATACAACATCATGAAATAACAATGATCTATGATACAAACACAAAAATATTAAGCACTTTATAAAATTACAAAACAAAGCACTTGGGAATCAAGCTAATATAATAATTTTCAAAAAATGCACACAAAAATATGTAATTTGATATCGTCGTTATTTGGTGTCATATATGAATATTTCATATGTATAATTCTATATTATTTTTCTTTTTATTATTATATTGTCTAAGTTAATTTTTAAATTATAACTTATAATATATTTGGTGTGTATTTAAGTAAAGGACAAGTGTGTACATGAGGTCATCTTTGATTGGTAGATAGGATAAAGCAATTATAGAACTATTATTGACACAAGTAGTGAATAATGGGCCTAGAGGATAAGGGATGAATGCGAAGAATATAAAATGACATTATTGTACTATTGTTATTTTTTTTTTCCCATAAAATCTTTATTATATCCCACTCTATCTCACATCTCCCTTGAGATTGAGTAATTCCCCTCTTATGGAATATTATGTCATTTTGTCTCCCAACTAAACGTGTACAAAATGTTTCAAACAAGTCTAGGATTAAAAATAAATAACTTTTTTTTTTTGTTGATATGCATATGGTATTAGACTCAATGATTATTTTGTTTTAACACCCATTAGTCATTCTCAATCTGCCTTAGGGGAGCACATTTATATGTTGGCCAGGATCTAGTACTTATAAACAACATACAATGAAAATTTAAAAAATAATAATAGATTTAATATAAATTTCAGATAACATCTAAAATTATATTTTGAAAATTTACCTCAATGATGTATCAAGCCTGCCAGCTCATTTGTTGTTTCCTCAACTTGCTGCCATACATTAAAATAAATAAAGCATTAGTAAATTATACTCACAATATTTTCAAAATAATAATAATAACTATTATAATGTTTTTATACTTGATTCCAATCCTGCTCTCTCTTTCTGTAAGTTTCAAGTTGTGCCATTGCAGTTGACAACTGCCCATCCTTTTATGCCTAAAATAATGACCAAAAGATAATAGCCATTAGAGAAAAGTGAAGAAAAAGAGAAGAAAGAAAAAATTATAAGATTTCAAATAATAGTAATGATGATGATGATGATGATGATGATGATAAAATAATCTGGTCATCTTCAAACTGTTTCATGGTATATGATGTCTATTAAATTGAATATAGAAATCCTAACCATTAAAGTTCATCTTTCTATAAATTAAGATATTCATATTTAATTAAATTCTAAAAATTCCATTAATTCTCTCTGTATCTCCCCATACTTCCTAATGTCTAAGACTACCCTCTTAATTGTTTTCTTCCTTCTTCATGCATTTTTTTCCTAAAGTTGCACTTGTCAATTCTAATAAATACTACCAAATGTTCTTGCTCACAAATGTTATAACAATGTTCTAGTTGCTAAAAGAAAAAGAAAAAAAAAATCTATTATTTACTACCCTTACTGTTTTTCTCTAATTTTTAATCATATCTTTAATATTTATCAGCCTAATTCCTTCAACAAAGCCTTAATTAAAAGTATTAAAGAAAAACAGTTAGAACATTGAAAATCAGCTACCCTCATCTTAGTTAACCTTAACACCATACAGCAAGGGTACCCCTCATCAGTTACCAAAACACCATACAACAGCAAGGGTACCCTCATAAAGGACCCAAATTATCTAAGGAGACTCAATTAATCATGTGTTAGGATCCGGTAACCTGTTTGGCACACCAATAAGCAATCACAAAAAATAATATAAGAGATTTACGTGGTTCGGCAATAGTCTAGATCCACGGGGAGACATATCCACTATAGAATTATCCTGGAGGGAGTTTACAATACTCACACCTCACTCTTTCTCTCTATAGCACTCTCACTCACTCATATTATGTAAACACACACTCTGTGTTGCCTTTTTTTCCCCTTCTCTTCCTCTCAGCATCTATATATACACGGGAAGAGGGAAACAAAGTCAAGAAAGGAGTTATTGAGCTGGTTTGCCACCTATCCTCTTCCCTCCTACTTTTTGACTTGGAGCCAACCTTTAATAACTCCTCCATGTGAGCTGGAGCTAACAATTCTCCCCTTCCACACCCATATGGATAACTGACTTCTCACTTGAAGTCCATCCCGGTCAGATTTTTGCAAACTTCCAGTTTGTCTCTGGTGACAACCTTGGTCATCATGTCAGAAGGATTCTTGTCCGTGTAGATCTTCACCAGCTTCATTAGTTGCTTTTCCATCACTTCTCATATCAATGATACTGAACATCAATGTGCTTTGTACGGGAATGGTACATGGAATTCTTGCTCAAGTCAATTGCAATCTGACTATTACAACATGCCTTGTACTCTTTCTGCTGTAGACCCAATTCTTAGAGAAACTGCTTCAACCATAACATTTCTTTTCCAACATCTACAGCAGCAATGTACTCTGCCTCTGTTGTAGATAAAGCAACACACTTTTGTAGTTTGGACTGCCATGAAACAGCTCCCTCTGCAAAGGTGAACACAAAACCTGATGTAGATTTTCTATCATCAAGATCACCCATCATATCAGCATCTGTAAATCCCTCCAAAATTGGTTCAACTCCCCCAAAACATAGACACATCTTTGAAGTTCCCTTCAAGTATCAAAGAATCCATTTGACTACCTTTCAATGCTCATTTCCTGGATTGGCGATGAATCTGCTCACAACGCTAACTGTGTGAACTATATCTGGTCGAGTACACACCATTACATATATTAGACTTCCTACTGCGGAAGAATAAGGGATTGCCTCCATTTCTCTCTTCTCAGAGCTGGTCGTGGGACACGAATGCTTTGTCACCTTGAAATGGTTGGCCAGTGGTGTGCTGATTGGCTTGGCATCTTTCATGTTGAACCTTTTAATCACCTATTCAACATATTTCTCCTGTGACAGCCATATCTTCTTGGTTTTCTTATCACGAGCAATCTTCATGCTCAAAATATGTTGTGCTGAGCCTTAATTCTTCATGTCAAAATGCTGCGACAAGTCTTTTTTCAACTTGTTGATCATAGCAATATCATGTCCGATGATCAGCTTATTATCGACATACAACAGTAGGATGATGAATTTCCCAACAAAAAACCTTCGAAAATATACACACTAGTCTGCTACCATTCTTGTCTACTTGTGATCCACTATGAATGAATCAAACTTCTTATACCATTGTCTCGGCTTCTGCTTCAGGCCGTAGAGACTTTTCTTCAGTTTGCAAACTAGATTCTGTTTCCCTTTAACTTCAAATCTTTCTGGTTGCTCCATATAGATCTCTTCCCCCAAATCACCATGGAGAAAGGCAATCTTGACATTCATTTTTTCTACCTCCAGATTCAAGTGAGTTGTTAATCCCAGAGCTACTTGAATGGAAGTCATCTTCACAACTGGGGAGAAGATCTCATCAAAGTCAATTCCCTTCTTCTGTCCCAAACCTTTGACCACCAAGCGAGTTTTATGCCGCAATAGTTTACCATTGCCATTTTCTTCAACTTATACACCCATTTGTTCTTCAAGGCTCTCATGCCTCTTGGAAATGGAACAAGCTCATAAGTGTGGTTCTTCTGCAAAGAACTCATCTCCTCCTTTATGGCTTGTATCCAATAGTTTTTCTCTATATGATTCTTTGCTTCTGAAAAACTCTCAGGCTTCCCCTCATCAGTAATTAGAATATACTAAGAAGCGGGTTATTTGGTTGATGGCACAGCAGCTCTTCCAGATCTCTACAACTAAGGCCTAGTTGCCTCTGGTTGAGGGGGTTGCTCCTTCTACTCAACACCCTCTTCATCCGGGACTTCATCTATTTCCTTTTGATCCTCAATTTCTGGCATGGGATCTTGCAACTCTGGCACTTCTTGTTGTATATCATCACATCTAGCATTTTGTGATGGCTCGGGAGATGTTAAGAAGTCTAAAGTGATGACATCTCTAGACTTTGCAGACTTCTCAAAATCTGCTATTGTCTGGTTTTCCTAGAACACAACATCTCTACTCCTGAACATCTTCCTATTCACTAGGTCCCACAATTTGTACCCAAATGCTGCATCTGAATAGCCCACAAATATGCATGGAGTCAACTTGTCATCAAGCTTCTGTCTGTTTTCCTTAGAGATATGTGTGAACGCCTTACACCCTAAAGACTCTTAAGTGAGAATATATATTTTTTCTGGACCAGACTTGCTTAGGTATTGCAAAATTCAGCAGGACTAAAGGCGACCTGTTGATGAGATAACAGGCTGTATGGACGGCTTCAGCCCAGAATGACTTTGGCAACTTTGTCATTCTGTGCATGTATCTGACTCTTTCAACAATAGTGCGATTCATCCTCTCTGCCACACCATTGTGTTGTGGGGTACCGGGAACTGTTGTCTCGTACTAGATACCTCTGCTGGCACAATATGCTTCAAAAGCATTGGAAGTGTACTCACCACTATTGTCTGTGCGAAGACATTTCAACTTTTTCCCAATCTCTCTTTCCACCATTGCATGGAACTCTTGAAAGTGTTGGAATACCTCATCCTTCGTCTTTAAGAAATACACCCACAACTTCCTTGATACATCATCAATGAAAGTCAAAAAATATTGTGGTCGCCAAGTTACTCTACTTCAATTAGGCCACAAACATCTGAGTATACCATACTGAGCACTTTTTTTTTTCCTCTTGCCTGTTGAATTGATTGATACTCGATGCTACATGCCATAAAGACAATGATCACACGACTTCAGGGCACTCCCTTTGGATAAGGGTATCCTGGATTGCTCTGCCAAAAGATGCAATCCCTTCTCACTCATGTGAGCCAGTCTTCTATGAAATAAGTCCAGTGACTCCTTGTCTTTTATTGTATTAAGACTTCCGAGATAGATCTTCATTTGAGTCTTGTACAGTGTTGAAAACATCTCTCCTCTGGCGATTGTCAAAGCTCCTCCTATCAGCTTTCAACGGCCATTTTCGAATGTAATTGTATAACCCTGTCGGTCCAGGGCGCTTCCAGAGATAAAATTGAGACGCAAATTTGGAACATGCCCCACATCTTTGAGAACCAGCTTGTGTCTAACATTAGTCTAAATATTAATGTCTCCAATATCCATAATCTTCGAATAACTAGAATTCCTCATTTGAACAGTGCCAAAATTTCCAACGTTGTACGAGTTAAAGAGTTCTCTGTGGGAAGTGGCGTGATAGGATGCAACTGTGTCTACCACATATTCTGTACAGCTGTGGTCAGCCACATGAATGCAATCCTCCTCTTCACCAACTGCAAAAAGTATTTCATCAATTGTTGTGGCTATTGTGTTCTCTTCTCTTTTTGACTTACTGCTTTGGCCTTTATCTTTCTGGCTTGGACAGTTCCTTTTTATGTGACCCTCCTGGCCACAGTGAAAGCAAGTGAAACCGGAGTTACCTTGACTTTTACTGTCTCTGGATTTACTCTTGTTGTTCCATCCACCACTACTCTTACTTTTTTCTCTGTCTCTACCTCTACCTCTGTCTTTGTCTCTATCTTCTGTAACAAGAGCATGGGACTGATGACCTCTCATGTCTTTCTTTCTTGTCTTTTCATTGTATAGGGCATTCGTGACCATGCTCATGGTCAGCTTCCCCTCTGGTGTAGAGTTGCTGAGAAAAACTACCAACGTCTCCCAGCTGTTCGGTAAAGAACTAAGCAGTAATACAGCTTGCATTTCATCGTCTAAGGACATCTTGACGGTTGGAAGCTAATTTACCAAATTCTTGAATTCATTGGTGTGTCGGCGACAGACACATCATTCTTGAACTTCAGATTTACAAGCCTTCTCATCACCAAGGCTTTGTTCCAAAAGGTCTTTGACTGGTACATTCCTTCTAGCATTGTCTAGTGGACATATGCATCTATCTCCTGGGCGACATGGTGGAACACACTGTGGTCTATCTATTGTCTGATCTGACCAACAGTCTTCTAGTGCATCTTTATCCAATTCATCCTTATCTGCTTCTGCTTTAACCCCTTTTAGAGCAATAGAATCAAATAGGTCTCTACAGTATAGGACGTCTTTCATCCGAGGCTTCTAGATTCCATAATTAGAAGCATTTAATTTGATCATCGATCCCGAAGCTGAAGTAGATTCTTCAATTATATTCTGTGTTTTTATAGAAAAAATCAAAATAAGAAATCTAAACGTACGAATGTGTCTGGAATACTCCAAATAGTTAAAAAAAAATACTATTGGATCGTCAAAATTAGACTTTAAATGGCTTAGATCTAGCCAAAATAAGTTGAAGGGTTAAGATACGCAAACTCCGGAGCGCCTTAGAAGCACCATATAATTCTTCTACTTTGGCTGGCGTCAGGCTGACGTCATTGACAGCAGCGGTGGTGGGGCTGTCAGCACGATTGTCAGCTCAGTCAAGGGCTCCAGTCAACGGCTTGGTTAACCAGCTTAGCTTCGATCAATAGTCAACGGCTCGGTGTGATGACATCAGCACTATGCACACCTCCACTCGTCTTCTTCCTTTAGCTGGCGCATAGAGTGCGTGGCAGAGTGTAGGACTCACGCGCGTTATTCATGCGGCATGTGAGGGCGCGTGTGGGGTCCTCTCAGCTTATTCTTTACTTTTTCGAACTCCTCTCAACGAGACGGTCCTCCTGGTATGCTCGAAACTTGATTTCGACAAATTTAAAATCTGACAGAGTTTGAAAAATACACTGTTTTTCTTCCACCAGGCTTTGATACCACTTGTTAGGATTCGGTAACTTATTTGGCACACCAATAAGCTATCACAAACAATAATACAAGAGACTTATGTGGTTCGGCAATAACCTATATCCATGGGGAGAGATATCCACTATAGAATTATCCCGGAGGGAGTTTACAATACTTACACCTCACTCTCTCTCTATAGCACTCTCACTCACTCAGATTATACAAACACACACTTTTTGTTGTCCCTTTTTTTTTTTCCTTCTCTTCCTCTCAGCATCTATATATACACGGGAAGAGGGAAACAAAGTCAAGAAAGGACTTATTGAGATGGTCTACAACTTGCCCACTTCCCTCCTATTTCTTGACTTGGAGCCAACCTTCAATAACTCTTCCATGTGGGCTGAAGCTAACATCATGCTTCTGATATTTCTTATGAACAACAAGGATTTCAAATTAAAGCATCACATGAGATAATTTCGTTTTTTTTACTTACCTTCATACTAATATAACTTTTTGCTCAAACACACTCTCAAATCATATTTTTATCTAATTTGATTTACTTACCAATCTAAGTTTCAGTGACTGGGAGTATATACTGAGTGACTATATAAACATAAAACTGAAACCTTCTAAGTAATCATAGTAAATTTTGTTATTTAAATAAATTAAAATTATAAAACTAACCGATAATTTCATTTAATTTACATATAAAATAACATTTTATGTATGCATATAGATAGATATACACATAAAAAATTCAACTAAAATTTATGAATTTGGAAAAAAAAAAGCAATAAAAGAAGAAAAATAAAGTAGAATTGTACCATATTTTCTTTTAAAGCCCACACTCTTAGCTTTGAGGCTAGCACTCTCGGCTTTCAGGTCCGTACTCTCAGCTTTGAGGTTTACACTATTTGCTTTCAAGTCCACACTCTTAGCTTTAAGGTTTACACTCTTTGCTTTCAAGTCTGCACTCTCATCTTGTAGGCCGCAATCTCAACTTGCAGGCCTATAATATCAGCTTCCAAGTCTGCATTCTTTCCTTTCAAGGCCTTATTTTCTTCTTTCATGTCTTCCTTTTCTATCTGTATATATTTACAACAATTTAATTATATTTCATAGTTCTAATTTTATTGAGAAATTTAAAACTATATATCACACCTTCCTCCATTTCAGTGAATTTTGACTCGCTATTGGGTTAGGATGCTTCCTATCCTCCTCAGTAGTAGTAATTGGGTCGCTTGACTCCTCACTTGTCATATGAAACTGCAAAAGGAAAAAAATGAATAATAAATAAATAAAATAAGAACTGACACCCCTTATAAGAAAATATTCAGATTTGGAGTAAGAAATAAGAAGTGAACAATTCATGTCTAGTAGATATCAACGGCGCGACTGGCAGCCCGGTCAACGGCTCCAGTTAACGGCTTGGTCAACCAGCTTGGCTTCGATTAATAATCAACGGCTTGACGAGATGACATCAACACCACGCGGACCTCCACTCGTCTTCTTCCTTCAACTGGCACGTGAAGCGCGTGATTGAGAGTGAGACTCAAGCGCGTTATTCATGCGACTCGTAAGGGCGCGTGTGGGGTCCTCTTGGTTTCTCCTTTGCTTTTTCGGACTCCTTTCAACGAGACGGTCCTCCTAGTATGCTCAAAGCTTGATTTCGACAAACTTAAAATCTGACAGAGTTTGAAAAACGCACCTTTTTTCTTCCACCAGGCTTTGATACCACTTGTTAGGATCTGGTAATCAATTTGGCACATCGATAAGCAATCACAAACAATAACACAAGAGATTTACGTGGTTCGGCAATAGCTTACATCCACGAGGAAAGATATCCACTATAGAATTATTCCGGAGGGAGTTTACAATACTCACACCTCACCCTCTCTATAGCACTCTCACTGACTCAGATTATACAAACACACGCTCCGTGTTGCTCTTTTTTTTTCCTTCTATTCCTCTCAGCATCTATATATACACGGGGAGAGGGAAATAAAGTCAAGAAATGAGTTATTGAGCTGGTCTGCCACCAACTCTCTTTCCTCTATGTGGGAGTATATACTTAGTGACTATATAAATATAACACTGAAACCTTCTAAGTAATCATAGTAAATTTTGTTATGTAAATAAATTAAAATTATAAAACTAACCGATAATTTCATTTAATTTACATATAAAATAACATTTTATATATGCATATAGATAGATATACACATAAAAAATTCAACTAAAATTTATGAATTTAAAAAAAAAGAACAAAAGAAGAAAAAAAAAGTAGAATTGTACCACATTTTCTTTTAAAGCCCGCACTCTCAGCTTTGAGGCTAGCACTCTCGGCTTTCAGGTTCGCACTCTCAGCTTTGAGGTTTACAATATTTGCTTTCAAGTCCACACTCTTAGCTTTAAGGTTTACACTCTATGCTTTCAAGTCTGCACTCTCATCTTGTAGGCTGCAATCTCAACTTGCAGGCCTATAATATCAGCTTCCAAGTCTGCATTCTTTCCTTTCAAGGTCAGATTCTCTTATTTCAAGGCCTTATTTTCTTCTTTCATGTCTTCCTTTTCTATCTGTATATATTTACAACAATTTAATTATATTTCATATTTCTAATTTTATTGAGAAATTTAAAACTATATATCACATCTTCCTCCATTACGGTGAATTTTGACTCGCTATTGTGTTAGGACGCTTCTTATCCTCCTCAGTAGTAGTAATTGGGTCGCTTGGCTCCTCACTTGCCATATGAAACTGCAAAAGAAAAAAAATGAATAATAAATAAATAAAACAAATACTGACACCCCTTCTAAGAAAATATTCAGATTTGGAGTAAGAAATAAGAAGTGAACAATTAATGTCTAGTAGATATCAACGGTGCAACTGGCAGCTCGGTCAACGGCTCCAGTTAACGGCTTGGTCAACCAGCTTGGCTTCGATTAATAGTCAACGGCTCGACGCGATGACATCAACACCACACGGACCTCCACTTGTCTTCTTCCTTCAACTGGCACGTGGAGCGTGTGATTGAGAGTGAGACTCAGGCGCGTTATTCATGCGGCTCATAAGTGCGCGTGTGGGGTCCTCTTGGCTTCTTCTTTGCTTTTTCGAACTCCTCTCAACGAGACGATCCTCCTGGTATACTCAAAACTTGATTTCGACAAACTTAAAATCTGACAGAGTTTGAAAAACGCACCGTTTTTCTTCCACCAAGCTTTGATACCACTTGTTAGGATCTGGTAATCAATTTGGCACATCAATAAGCAATCACAAACAATAACACAAGAGATTTACGTGGTTCAACAATTGCTTACATCCACGAGAAGAGATATCCACTATAGAATTATCCCGGAAGGAGTTTACAATACTCACACCTCACTCTCTTTATAGCACTCTCACTCACTCAGATTATACAAACACACACTCTGTGTTGCCTTTTTTTTTTTCCTTCTCTTCCTCTCAGCATCTATATATACACGGGGAGAGGGAAATAAAGTCAAGAAATGAGTTATTGAGCTGGTCTGCCACCTGCCATCTTTCCTCCTACTTCTTAACTTAGAGCTAACCTTCAATGACTCCTCCATGTGGAAGTATACACTGAGTGACTATATAAACATAAAACTAAAGCCTTCTAAGTAATCATAGTAAATTTTGTTATTTAAATAAATTAAAATTATAAAACTAACCGATAATTTCATTTAATTTACATATAAAATAACATTTTATATATGCATATAGATAGATATACACATAAAAAATTCAACTAAAATTTATGAATTTGAAAAAAAAAAAGAATAAAAGAAGAAAAATAAAGTAGAATTGTACCATATTTTCTTTTAAAGCCCACACTCTTAGCTTTGAGGCTAGCACTCTCGGCTTTCAGGTTCGTACTCTCAGCTTTGAGGTTTACACTATTTGCTTTCAAGTCCACACTCTTAGCTTTAAGGTTTACACTCTTTGCTTTTAAGTCTGCACTTTCATCTTGTAGGCCACAATCTCAACTTACAGGCCTATAATATCAGTTTCCAAGTCTGCATTCTTTCCTTTCAAGATCAGATTCTCTTGTTTCAAGGCCTTATTTTCTTCTTTCATGTCTTCCTTTTCTATCTGTATATATTTACAACAATTTAATTATATTTCATATTTCTAATTTTATTGAGAAATTTAAAACTATATATCACACCTTCCTCCATTTCGGTGAATTTTGACTCGCTATTAGGTTAGGACGCTTCCTATCCTCCTCAGTAGTAGTAATTGTGTCGCTTGGCTCCTCACTTCTCATATGAAACTGCAAAAGGAAAAAAATGAATAATAAATAAATAAAATAAGTACTGACACCCCTTATAAGAAAATATTCTGATTTGGAGTAAGAAATAAGAAGTGAACAATTCATGTCTAGCAGATATCAACGGCGCGACTGGCAGCTCGGTCAACGGCTCCAGTTAACGGCCTGGTCAACCAGCTTGGCTTTGATTAGTAGTCAACGGCTCGACGCAATGACATCAACACCACGCGGAGCTCCACTCGTCTTCATGCTTCAACTGGCACGTGGAGCACGTGATTGAGAGTGAGACTCAGGCGTGTTATTCATGTGGCTCGTAAGGGCGCGTGTGGGGTCCTCTTGCTTCTTCTTTGTTTTTTCAGACTCCTCTTAACGAGACAATCCTCCTGGTATGCTCAAAACTTGATTTCCACAAACTTAAAATCTGACAGAGTTTGAAAAATGCACCGTTTTTCTTCCACCAGGCTTTGATACTACTTGTTAGGATCTGGTAATCAATTTCGCACATCAATAAGCAATCACAAACAAGAACACAAGAGATTTACGTGGTTCGGCAATAGCTTACATCCACGAGAAGAGATATCCACTATAGAATTATCCCGGAGGGAGTTTACAATACTTACACCTCACCCTCTCTATAGCACTCTCACTCACTCAGATTATACCAACACACACTCTGTGTTACCTTTTTTTTTTTTTTTCCTTCTCTTCCTCTCAGCATCTATATATACACGAGGAGAGGGAAATAAAGTCAAGAAATGTATTATTGAGCTAGTCTGCCACCTACCCTCTTTCCTCCTACTTCTTAACTTAGAACTAACCTTCAATGACTCCTCCATGTGGGAGTATATACTGAGTGACTATATAAACATAAAACTGAAGTCTTCTAAGTAATCATAGTAAATTTTGTTATTTAAATAAATTAAAATTATAAAACTAACCGATAATTTCATTTAATTTACATATAAAATAACATTTTATATATGCATATAGATAAATATACACATAAAAAATTCAACTAAAATTTATAAATTTAAAAAAAAAAAAGAACAAAAGAAGAAAAATAAAGTGGAATTGTACCACATTTTCTTTTAAAGCCCGCACTCTCAGCTTTGAGGCTAGTACTCTCGGCTTTCAGTTCCGTACTCTCAACTTTGAGGTTTACACTATTTGCTTTCAAGTCCACACTCTTAGCTTTAAGGTTTACACTCTTTGCTTTCAAGTCTGCACTCTCATCTTGTAGGCTGCAATCTCAACTTGCAGGCTTATAATATCAGCTTCCAAGTCTGCATTCTTTCCTTTCAAGGTCAGATTCTCTTGTTTCTAGGCCTTATTTTCTTCTTTCATGTCTTCCTTTTCTATCTGTATATATTTACAACAATTTAATTATATTTCATATTTCTAATTTTAATGAGAAATTTAAAACTATATATCACACATTCCTCCATTTCGGTGAATTTTGACTCGCTATTGGGTTAGGACGCTTCCTATCCTCCTTAGTAGTAGTAATTGGGTCGCTTGGATCCTCACTTGCCATATGAAATTGCAAAAGGAAAAAAATGAATAATAAATAAATAAAATAAGTACTGACACTCCTTATAAGAAAATATTCAAATTTGGAGTAAGAAATAAGAAGTGAACAATTCATGTCTAGCAGATATCAACGGCGTGACTGGCAGCTCGATCAACGACTCCAGTTAACGGCTTGATCAACCAGCTTGGCTTCGATTAATAGTCAACGGCTCGACGCGATGACATCAACACCACGCGAACCTCCACTCGTCTTCTTCCTTCAACTGGCACGTGGAGCGCGTGATTGAGAGTGTGGCTCAGGCGCATTATTCATGCGGCTCGTAAAGGCGCGTGTGGGGTCCTCTTGGCTTCTTCTTTGCTTTTTCGAACTCCTCTCAATGAGATGGCCCTCTTGGTATGCTCAAAACCTGATTTCGACAAACTTAAAATCTGACAGAGTTTGAAAAACGCACCGTTTTTATTCCAACAGGCTTTGATACCACTTGTTAGGATCTGGTAATCAATTTAGCACATCAATAAGCAATCACAAATAATAACACAAGAGATTTACGTGGTTCGGCAATAGCTTACATCCACGAGAAGAGATATCCACTATAGAATTATCCCGGAGGGAGTTTACAATACTCACACCTCACCCTCTTTGACTCCTCCATGTGGGAGTATATATTGAGTGACTATATAAACATAAAACTAAAGCCTTCTTAGTAATCATATTAAATTTTGTTATTTAAATAAATTAAAATTATAAAACTAATCGATAATTTCATTTAATTTACATATAAAATAACATTTTATATATGTATATAGATTGATATACACATAAAAAATTCAACCAAAATTTATGAATTTAAAAAAAAAAGAACAAAAGAAAAAAAATAAACTAGAATTGTACCACATTTTCTTTTAAAACCCACACTCTCAGCTTTGAGGCTAGCACTCTCGGCTTTCCAATCTACACTTTCAGCTTTGAAGTTTACACTATTTGCTTTCAAGGCCACACTCTTAGCTTTAAGGTTTACACTCTTTGCTTTCAAGTCTGCACTCTCATCTTGTAGGCCGCAATCTCAACTTGCAGGCCTATAATATCAGCTTCCAAGTCTGCATTCTTTCCTTTCAAGGTCAGATTCTCTTGTTTCAAGGTCTTATTTTCTTTTTTCATGTCTTCCTTTTCTATCTGTATATATTTACAACAATTTAATTATATTTCATATTTCTAATTTTATTGAGAAATTTAAAACTATATATCACACCTTCCTCTATTTCGGTGAATCTTGACTCCCTATTGGGTTAGGACGCTTCCTATCCTCCTCAGTAGTAGTAATTATGTCGCTTGGCTCCTCACTTGCCATATGAAACCGCAAAAGGAAAAAAATGAATAACAAATAAATAAAATAAGTACTGGCGCCCCTTATAAGAAAATATTCAAATTTGGAATAAGAAATAAGAAGTGAACAATTCAGGTCTAGCAGATATCAATGGCGCGACTGGCAGCTCGGTCAACGGCTCCAGTTAACGGCTTGGTTAACTAGCTTGGCTTCGATTAATACCCAACGGCTTGACGCGATGACATCAACACCACGCGGACCTCCACTCGTCTTCTTCCTTCAACTGGCACGTGGAGCGCGTGATTGAGAGTGTGGCTCAGGCGCGTTATTCATGCGGCTCGTAAGGGCGCGTGTGGGGTCCTCTTGGCTTCTTCTTTGTTTTTCTGACTCCTCTCAATGAGACGGTCCTCCTGGTATGCTCAAAACTTGATTTTGATAAACTTAAAATCTGCCAGAGTTTGAAAAACGCACCGTTTTTCTTCCACCAGGCTTTGATACCACTTGTTAGGATCTGGTAATCAATTTGGCACATCAATAAGCAATAATAAACAATAACACAAGAGATTTACATGGTTCGGCAATAGCTTACATCCACGAGGAGAGATATCCACTATAGAATTATTCCGGAGGGAGTTTACAATACCCACACCTCACTCTCTCTATAGCACTCTCACTCACTCAGATTATACAAACACACACTCCGTGTTGCCTTTTTTTTTTTTCCTTCTCTTCCTCTAAGCATCTATATACACACGGGGAGAGGGAAATAAAGTCAAGAAATGAGTTATTGAGCTGGTCTGCCACATGCCCTCTTTCCTCCTACTTTTTAACTTAGAGCTAACCTTTAATGACTCCTCCATGTGGGAGTATATACTGAGTGACTATATAAACATAAAACTGAAGCCTTCTAAGTAATCATAGTAAATTTTGTTATTTAAATAAATTAAAATTATAAAACTAACCGATAATTTCATTTAATTTACATATAAAATAACATTTTATATATGTATATAGATAGATATACACATAAAAAATTCAACTAAAATTTATGAATTTAAAAAAAAAAGAACAAAAGAAGAAAAATAAAGTAGAATTGTACCACATTTTCTTTTAAAGCCCGCACTCTCAGCTTTGAGGCTAGCACTCTCGGCTTTCAGGTTTGCACTCTCAGTTTTGAGGTTTACACTATTTGCTTTCAAGTCCACACTCTTAGCTTTAAGGTTTACACTCTTTGCTTTCAAGTCTGCACTCCCATCTTGTAGGCCGCAATCTCAACTTGCAGGCCTATAATATCAGCTTCCAAGTCTGCATTCTTTCCTTTCAAAGCCAGATTCTCTTGCTTCAAGGCCTTATTTTCTTCTTTCATGTCTTCCTTTTCTATTTGTATATATTTACAACAATTTAATTATATTTCATATTTCTAATTTTATTGAGAAATTTAAAACTATATATCACACATTCCTCCATTTCGGTGAATTTTGACTCGTTATTGGGTTAGGAAGCTTCCTATCCTCCTCAGTAGTAGTAATTGTGTCGCTTGGCTCCTCACTTGTCATATGAAACTGCAAAAGGAAAAAAATGAATAATAAATAAATAAAATAAGTACTGACACCCTTTATAAGAAAATATTCAGATTTGGAGTAAGAAATAAGAAGTGAACAATTCATGTCTAGCAGATATCAACGGCGCGACTGGCAGCTCTGTCAATGGCTCCAGCTAACGGCTTGGTCAACCAGCTTGGCTTCGATTAATAGTCAACGGCTCTACGCGATGACATCAACACCACGCGAACCTCCACTCGTCTTCTTCCTTCAACTGGCACATGGAGCGCGTGATTGTGAATAAGACTCAGGCGCGTTATTCATGCGGTTCGTAAGGGCGCATGTGGGGTCCTCTTGGCTTATTCTTTGCTTTTTCGGACTCCTCTCAACGAGACGGTCCTCCTGGTATGCTCAAAATTTGATTTCGACAAACTTAAAATCTGACAGAGTTTGAAAAACGCATTGTTTTTCTTCCACCAAGCTTTGATACCACTTGTTAGGATCTGGTAACCAATTTGGCACATCAATAAGCAATCACAAACAATAACACAAGAGATTTACGTGGTTCGGCAATAGCTTACATCCACGAGGAGAGATATCCACTATAGAATTATCCCGGAGAGAGTTTACAATACTCACACCTCACTCTCTCTATAGCACTCTCACTCACTCAGATTATACAAGCACACACTCTGTGTTGCCTTTTTTTTCCCCTTCTCTTCCTCTCAGCATCTATATATACACGGGGAGAGGGAAATAAAGTCAAGAAATGAGTTATTGAGCTGGTCTGCTACCTGCCCTCTTTCCTCCTACTTCTTAACTTAGCGCCAACCTTCAATGACTCCTCCATGTGGGAGTATATACTGAGTGACTATATAAACATAAAACTGAAGCCTTCTAAATAAACATAGTAAATTTTGTTATTTAAATAAATTAAAATTATAAAACTAACCGATAATTTCATTTAATTTACATTTAAAATAACATTTTATATATGCATATAAATAGATATACACATAAAAAATTCAACTAAAATTTATGAATTAAAAAAAAAAAAAAGAACAAAAGAAGAAAAATAAAGTAGAATTGTACCACATTTTCTTTTAAAACCCGCACTCTCAGCTTTGAGGCTAGCACTCTCGGCTTTCAGGTCCGCACTCTCAACTGTGAGGTTTACACTATTTGCTTTCAAGTCTACACTCTTTGTTTTCAAGTCTGCACACTTATCTTGTAGGCCGCAATCTCAACTTTCAGGCCTATAATATCAGCTTCCAAGTTTCCATTTTTTCCTTTCAATGTCAGATTCTCTTATTTCAAGGCCTTATTTTCTTCTTTCATGTCTTCCTTTTCTATTTGTATATATTTACAACAATTTAATTATATTTCATATATCTAATTTTATTGAGAAATTTAAAACTATATATCACACCTTCCTCCATTTCGGTGAATTTTGACTCGCTATTGGGTTAGGACGCTTCCTATCCTCCTCAGTAGTAGTAATTGGGTCGCTTGGTTCCTCACTTGCCATATGAAACTGCAAAAGGAAAAAAATGAATAATAAATAAATAAAATAAGTACTGACACCCCTTATAAGAAAATATTCAGATTTAGAGTAAGAAATAAGAAGTGAACAATTCATGTCTAGCAGATATCAACGGCGCGACTGGCAGCTCGGTCAACGGCTCCAGTTAACAGCTTGGTCAACCAGCTTGGCTTCGATTAATAGTCAACGGCTCGACGCGATGACATCAACACCACGCGGACCTCCACTCGTCTTCTTCCTGCAACTGGCACGTGGAGCGCGTGATTGAAAGTGAGACTCAGGCACGTTATTCATGCGGCTCGTAAGGGTGCATGTGGGGTCCTCTTGGCTTCTTCTTTGCTTTTTTGAACTCCTCTCAACGAGACGGTCCTCCTGGTATGCTCAAAACTTGATTTCGACAAACTTAAAATCTGACAGAGTTTGAAAAACGCACCGTTTTTCTTCCACCAGGCTTTGATACCACTTGTTAGGATTTGGTAACCAATTTGGCACATCAATAAGCAATCACAAATAATAACACAAGAGATTTACGTGGTTCGGCAATAACTTACATCCACGAGGAGAGATATCCACTATAGAATTATCCCGGAGAGAGTTTACAATACTCACACCTCACTCTCTCTATAGCACTCTCACTCACTTAGATTATACAAACACACACTCTGTGTTGCCTTTTTTTTTTTTTCCCTTTTCTTCCTCTCAGCATCTATATATACACGGGGAGAGGGAAATAAAGTCAAGAAATGAGTTATTGAGCTGGTCTGCCACATGCCCTTTTTCCTTCTACTTCTTAACTTAGCGCCAACCTTCAATGACTCCTCCATGTGGGAGTATATACTAAGCGACTATATAAACATAAAACTGAAGCCTTCTAAGTAATCATAGTAAATTTTGTTATTTAAATAAATTAAAATTATAAAACTAACCGATAATTTCATTTAATTTACATATAAAATAACATTTTATATATGCATATAGATAGATATACACATAAAAAATTCAACTAAAATTTATGAATTTAAAAAAAAAAGAACAAAAGAAGAAAAATAAAGTAGAATTGTATACCACATTTTCTTTCAAGCCTGCACCCTTGGCTTTCAGGTTTGCACTCTCAACTCTAAGGTTTGCACTCTTTGCTTTCAAGCCCGCACTCTCAGCTTGTAGGCTCGCAATCTCAGCTTTTAGGCCCATAATCTCAGTTTCCAAGTCTGCATTCCTTTCAAGGTCTGATTCTCTGGTTTCAAAGCCTTATTTTCTCTTCTTTCATGTCTTTCTTTTCTGTCTGTATCAATTTACAACAATTTAATTATATTTCATATATCTCTTTTTATTGAGAAATTTAAAACTATATATCACACCTTCCTCCGTTTCGGTGAATTTTGATTCGCCACTGGGTTAGGACGATTCCTATCCTCCTCAGTAGTAGTGATTAGGTCGCTTGGCTGCTCACTTGCCATATGAAATTGCAAAAGGAAATAAATGAATAATAAATAAATAAAATGAGTGACACTATCAACCCTTGTAAGAAATATTCAGATTTAGAGTAAGAAATAAGAAGTGAACAAGTCATCTCTAGTAGATATCAACGGCGCCACTAGCAACTCGGTCAACGGCTCCAGTCAATAGCTTGGCTTTGATCAATAGTCAACTACTCAACACGATGACGTCAGCCCCACACGCACCTTCACTCGTCTTCTTCCTTCAGTCAGCGTGTGGAGTGCGTGATTGAAAGTGGGACTCACACGCGTTATTCATGCGGTGCGTGAGGGTGCGTGTGGGGTTCTCTCGGCTTCTTCTTTTCTTTTCCAGACTCCTCTCGACAAGACGGTCCTCCTGGTATGCTCGAAACTTGATTTCAACAAATTTAAAATCTAACAGAGTCTGAAAAACGCACCATTTTTCTTCCATTGGGCTTTGATACCACTTGTTAGGATCCGGTAACCTGTCTGGCACACCAATAAGCAATCACAAATAATAACACGAGATTTACGTGGTTCGGCAATAGCCTACATCCACGGGGAGAGATATCCACTATAGAATTATCCCGAAAGGAGTCTACAATACTCACACCTCACTCTCTCTTTCTATAACACTCTCACTCACTTAGATTATACAAACACACACTCTGTGTTGTTTTTTTTTCCCTTTTATTCCTCTTAGCATCTATATATACACGGGGAGAGGGAAACCAAGTCAAGAAAGGAGTTATTGAGCTAGTTTGCCACCTGCCATCTTCCTTCCTACTTCTTGACTTTCAACCAACCTTCAATAACTCCTCCATGTGGGTTGGAGCTAACATCATGCTTCTAATATGTCTTATGAGCAACAAGGATTTCAAATTAAAGCATGACATGAGATAATTTTATTTTTTACTGACCTTCATACTAATATAACTTTTTGCTCTAACACACTCTAAAATCAAATTTTTATCTAATTTGATTTACCTACCAATCTAAGTTTCAGTGATAGGGAGTATATATTGAGTGACTATATAAACGTAAAACTAAAGCCTTCAAAGTAGTCATAGTGAATTTTGTTATTTAGATAAATTAAAATTATAAAAATAACCGATAATTTCATTTAATTTACATATGAAATAACATTTTATATATGCATACAGATAGATATACACATAAAAAATTCAACTAAAATTTATGAATTTAAAAAAAAAAAAAAGAACAAAAGAAGAAAAATAAAGTAGAATTGTATACCACATTTTCTTTCAAGCCCACACTCTCAACTTTGAGGCTTGCATTTTCGGCTTTTAGGTCCACACTCTTAGCTTTGAGATTTACACTATTTGCTTCAAGTCCACACTCTCAGTTTGTAGGCCCACAATCTTAGCTTTTAAGCCCATAAACTCAGCTTCAAAGTCTGCATTCTTTCATTTCAAGGTCTGATTCTCTTGTTTCGAGGCCTTATTTTCTTCATTCATATCTTTCTTTTTTTATTTGTATCAATTTACAGCAATTTAATTATATTTCATGTATCTATTTTTATTGAGAAATTTAAAACAATGTATCACATATTTCTCTATTTCGATGAATTTTGACTCGCCACTAGGTTAAGACGCTTCCTATCCTCTTTAGTAGTAGCGATTGGGTCGCTTGACTCCTCACTTGCCATATGAAACTGCAAAAGGAAAAAAATGAATAATAAATAAATAAAATGAGTGACACTGACATCCCTTATAAGAAAATATTAATATTTGAAGTAAGAAATAAGAAGTGAACAAGTCATCTCTAGCAAATATCTATCTCCACCCAAACAGCCATGCCCTTTTTGAGGCTTGAACCTAAGAGAGGTTCTAGTTACTGTCACTAGGCCACTTTGATCATACATTTTTTGATAACCAAGTATTCAGGTTAGCCTTTTTTTAAGACGCGCACCTCAAATACTCTCGGGGCCTTGAACCGATCGACCAGGCAAAGACATAGTGGTCCACTAGTAATCTAGCTGGGGCACTTTGATCATACATAAGAAAGGTGTTTGCTTAAGGCAATCTGCTTTTAGCTTTGAAGTGCCCTTCAAGTAAGTTTTCATTTTATTACACAAAATGACATAACTAGTATATACAACACCTCAAAAGAAATGTGTATAATAAAATAGGGAAAGATTATGGTACGCACTTCTCAAAGGGTTTATTCTGTATGCACCTTATAAAATGAAGAAGAAGTTAACATAATTTCATATTTTCTGAGTTATAACTACAAAAAAAAAAAAAAAGAAGTCATAACCAAATAACACATGAGACATAATCAGAGATCTCATGAGTTATAACTAAAATAAGGTCATAACTAAAGAATAAAACGGCATAACTCAAGGTGTATATGGTAAGAAGTGTGTATAATAGAATTTTCCAAGGGTGTCCTAATATAAGTACATATACAAAGCATAATTAATCATCTAAGCATGTTTTAGTAATGCAATAGAATGTGAGAAAGACTAAAGATCCATAATTTTAGACCCACAATAATGTGCTAATAGAGTTGAGTCCTATATCATTAAGTGTGTAATAAATTAAAAATTGACACACATATTATATTATATCATTGTGGGTCAAATTGTGAGTGATTTTTAGAGGTCTCAAACATTTTCTTTAGAGTAAATCAGAACTAGACATCAATTGAGACATAATCAAATAACACTTTAGTAATAACAAAAATAATAATTACTTAGTCATAACAAAATCACAACCAACACCTAGGGGTGTAAAAATGGCCCAAGGCCCGTGGCCGACCCGAAGCCTGCCCGAAACCCAAAGTGGGCCCGGGCTGTTTCGGCTTGGGCCCGAGCCCAACCCAGTACCTTGGGCCTGGGTCTGGGCCTTCCATTTGGGGCCCGGCTCGGCCCAAAAAAATTTCAGGCTTGGCCTACCCCGGCCTAGCCCACCCATCAAACCCTCTCTCTACCAATGATCAAATTTCAAAAAATAAAATTAAAAAACAACTTACAATAGTTAAATAATTAAAAAATAAAAAATAAAATAAATAAAAAGATTGATCTTATAAAAATAAAAAATTAAATAATTAAATAAAAATTAATATAATTAAATAAATAACATTAATAATTTAAAAATAAAACAAAAAATAATAATAATTTATTAAATTAAAATCAAATTAATATAATTTTTTTTTTGGGTAAGGAGAGAGAGAGAGAAATGGAGTGTGTGTGTGTGTGTACCACGCCACCACACCCCGCCACACTGTCACTGTGGCTGGCCTTGATTTTTTTTTTTAAAATTTTTTACATCATTGATGGGAAAGTACCTACCATGAAAGAAAAAAAAAATTGCATATATATATTCACTAAGTTGGACGGTAATGTTGGGCCCGTAGGGGCCCACCACGAGTCCCGTTTTGCTAATCTGAACCGTTCAATGTGTAGAACTTATCCATTACTATATGCCTACAAAAAATCACGTTGATTGGACATCGTTAACTATATGATCAAATCAGTTTTGCATAAAAAATGCATGATGTTGTAGTTAACGGTTGACAAAAAAACTAATCCGATCAAATAATTATAGATATCCGATCAACGTGATTTTTTACAAATATATAATACTCGACGATTGTACACATTTGAACGATTCCATTTAGCAAAATAGGACCCGTGATGGGTTCCCACTGGCCAAAGAGTACTGTCCAAATGGTTGCCTGAAAAGGAGGCAACCATTTCCTAACACCTTGCTACCAGTGCCATCGTACAACCCCCCTACCTACTATAGTACTAGCCTGATCAAAATTGAGCCATTGCATTGCATCTCCTACTTAAATGCAACTCAAACGGATATATATAAATATACAAACAGTCATAATTCAAACGGTTATAATTCAAACTACTATAAATATATTTCATTTTTCAAAATAAATTTCACAACAAATAATTCTCTCTCTCTCTCTCTCTCTCTCAAACTCTCAATCTCTCTCAACTTTCAATTAATTTTGAAGTGTCATCCCTAAGTAGCTATTGCAAGTGTACAATAAGAAACTTTTATCAGAAGAAGAAAATTTCTATATCGCATTCGCCACTCGGTAATATTAATTAATTTAATTAAATTTATTAACTACTCATTTTTTTATTAATTATTTATGCACATATATTAATTATTATTTTTTACTTATTGAATTTACACATTATTTAAATTAATTGTTAATTCTTATATATTGTTTTACTTGCATTACTATGGATCCTAATATGCCTAACGTTTATGTCGATGTTGATACATATACTACACAACATGAATCTGTTGATTCTCTTTCTAATATCCCTCTTCCAACAATTAGATCATCATTTAGGAGCAGAAGTAGTAGTGTTTGGGAACATTTTGAAAAAATATCTATAAATAATCATAATGGCACAATTACATTTAAAGCAAAATGTAAATATTGTGCACGTTATTTAGTGCTGCATCTGCAGGGGGTACTAGTCATTTAAAAAGGCATTTTGACAAACATTTACAAAGTAAACAACCTGATATTTGAAGTCAAATGTAATTGGGGGCTTTATCAATTGGTAATTTGCAAACATTTTCATATGATCCTATACGTGCACAAAATTTGGTAGCTGATTATATTATTAAAAAAGACCTTTTAGTACTAGTGAATGTCCTAGTTTTACCAAAATAATTCACGAAAGTTTTGCACCGCAATATCAAAATTTTTCAATAAAATACTACTAGAAACAGGATTTTAAAGAAATTTCAGGATATTAAAAGTGAATTATTTGATATCTTTAAAAATTTGAATGGAAGAGTTTGTTTAACATTTGATCTGTGGTCAAATAATGGTTTTAAATATCAATATATTACTGCACATTTTATTGATAATGATTGGAAATTAAATAAAAAAATTATTTCATTTAAATTAGTTGAACTTCCATACACTGATCATTCGCTTGGTGTAGAAATAAGAAATATATTATATAAGTGGGATTTACAAAATAAAATATTTACGATTAATTTAAATAATGCATCATATTATAATCAAACTGTAACCCATTTAAAATCAACTTTACAATTACTTGTTGATGGTGATTTATTTCATGTTCATTATTGTACCCATATTTTAAATTTGATTGTTAAAGAAGCTATGCATGTATACAAAACTTCTGTACTTGTAATAAAAAATGCAATTGTTACTATTATGTCTTCTGGTAATCGAATTTCAGAATGTAGAAAAATTTGTCAACGAGAAAATATGTCATTTAGAAAATTAATTTTAGATGTAGATAGTAGGTGGAATACAACATATAATATGTTAAAGATAGCCTGTAA
This sequence comes from Camellia granthamiana, assembly GCA_036172215.1. NCBI lineage: Eukaryota > Viridiplantae > Streptophyta > Magnoliopsida > Ericales > Theaceae > Camellia > Camellia granthamiana. Next base: position 150,083,161 of record CM069905.1, on the reverse strand, counting down.
ACAAAGAAGAGCAATAGATTTATTTTTTGCAACAACATCAATAGGAGGAATGCTAACACCCACTGAACTTAATTGGCGCCAAGTAGCCTTGTATAAAGATTTTTTAAAAGTTTTCGATACTTCAACAAAATTATTTTCTTATATATATATATATATATATTCCTACTTCACCATTTATTTTATATATGCTAGCAAAAATAATTAAAATTTTCATAAAATATATGGGTAATGAATATTATGTAACCATTATTACTTCAATGAAAGAAAAATTTGATAAATATTTTAATCCTTTGCCTCATCTATTAGGTTTAGCCATAATAATTGATCCTAGGTGTAAAGAAGTTAGTTTACAAGAATTTTTAGAGCTTATTTTCGCTGATCAAATACAGTTTGCCCCTATTATGCAAACATGTAACAGATTATTTCAAGAATATAGGGCAGCTGCATTTGTAAATACACCTACACACACTACACTAGCAGTCCAATCTTGAGGCGGGAGATTAAGTATTTTCACAGCAATAAAAAGTAGAAGAATATATCAACATACAAGTGTAAGTAGTTCTAAACTACAACGTTATTTGGAAAGTTCGTCAGTGGATGATTCCAATAATTTTGACATTTTGAAATGGTAGAAACAAAATGAATCTATGTGGCCTGCGGTTTCACAGATAGCCCGTGATATACTAACCGTTCCTATTTCTACAGTTGCTTCGGAAACAGCTTTTAGTGCAGATAAACGGGTGCTGAGTGACTACAGGAGCAGGCTTTCACCCGAAATGGTTGAGGCACTGATGATATCTAAAGATCATATGCATGAAATGTCTGTCTCCTCCGATGATTGATCAACAATTTATCTTGTACTATTTCATTTCATTTTGTTTTTTTCTTGGTTTTGGTTTTGGTTTTTTTTTTTTTTTTTTTTTTTTTTTGTATTAGATTATTGAGGTAGAGTATAATGCAAATGAATGGTAAGCTAGTAGGTGCCAACCTAATTGGGATGTACCTGACCTATAGTGATGCAATTGCTATACCATCATCAGTCATCTATACCTAATTTATTTAATAATATCAATTTTTGTAATATTTTGTTTCATTTTGAAATAAAAATTATTCATTCAATAAATGTTATATAAATAATTTAATATTGTAATATTGAAAGTTTCAATTTCATATATATAAAATTATTCATTTCGAAAGAAAAAAAAAATTACATAATTGCATATTTTTTTAGTTATAAGTTTGTAATTAAAAAAATTTAAGTCATACATAATTAAATTTAAATATCACCATGAAATATTACATAATCAAAAAAACATCTCATTAATCGTAACTAAAATACTCTAGTATAATTTTTTTTTTAATTTTTTATTTCTAATATTAAAAAAAAAACCCGACTAAGCCTGGCCCGCAGCCCAAGGCCCGAGCCCAAGCCCTAGGCCCTATTATGAGTGCGCTTGGGCCTGGGCCCTACCTTTTGGCCCACGGGTCGTGCCGGGCCGGCCCACTAAAAAAATGTAAGCCCATGAAGCCCAATTGGATTGGGTCGGGTCGGGCCGGGCCATTATTACACCCTTACCAACACCATATGATTCATAATTAAAATAACCTAAAAAAAAAAAAAAAAAACCTTCTACCTTACAATCACAATGTGTCATAATGCATAATACATAACTCATAAATTTATAATCAAAAATTGTAAAAGATTATAATTAAAAATATGAGATACCCAAAAAATAAAAAGTTGTATAATAGGTATTCCATTGTAGTAATAATAGAAGTAGTATACCCTCATGAATTCATATCCAAGTCAATCAAGAAATCATATAGAATTCATATCCAAGTTAATAAGTTATTGAATTTTTCAATCAATACATCAAATAAAACAGAGATTCAAAATTGGGGTTTCACATTCCAAATAGGTGAAATAGTCAATTAGTTGTAGAATTTCTCATATCAATATATCAACCACAGTAGAGAAATGAAAAAAAAAAAAAATGAGAGAACCATCAATGAAAGATAAGCTTCTTTCTTTTTTCTTTTTTTTTTTTCCATTTTCTTTTTCAAATTTCTATCTAAATTCATGATTTAAACACAATGTTATAATTACAAGTAATATAATTTTATGGTCTTAATACCACTTGTCTTGGAACAAAATTATTTCATAATCAAAAGTATCACAATAGATCACATTTAAAAAATATAATTAAAGATCACTTCAATTATAATCAAAATGACATTCATAATAACAAAAACACAACCAAACTAATTAATCATTAAAATAAAATCTAGTATCACGCAGTGTTTCCATAAGTGCACACTACATAACTTATAACCAAGAATAAAAAAAGATAATAATTCAACATATGATATACCCCAAAAATAACATGCGTATTATAGAATTTAGAAACACATTTCAGAATTCTCATGAATTTGTATTCACGTCAATCAAGAAATCCTACAAATCTTGAGTTCCAAAATCAACAATACATAATATTACATATATACTGATATGAAGAACTCATTCACCTTAGTAATTGAATTTCCTATCTCCTAAAAAATATGAATTTCAACTGAATTGCAGAGTAGAGAGGACTGAGATATATATATATACATACAAGATTAGAAATATATAGAATTTAGAATCATATTTCAGAACTCTCATGAATTTGTATCCACATCAATCAAGAAATCCTACAAATCTTGAGTTCCAAAATCAACAATACATGATATTGTATATATATACATATAGGATCATAAGTATATAGAATTTACTAGCACATTTCAGAACTCTCATGAATTTGTATCCACATCAATCAAGAAATCTTATAAATCTTGCGTTCTAAAATCAACAATACATGATAATATATATATATTCCAATTTCATCAAATAGTTTGAATTCATCATATCAATACATCAAATATAGGATGAGACATAGAGATTAAAAGTTAAGATCTCAATATATATATACTAATATGAGAAAGAACTCATTCACCTTAGTGACTGAATCGCTGATCTTCTATAGAATGTGAATTTCAACTTAATCATTTTATTGATGATCGATTTCGAATGTGTGTGTGTGTGTGTGTGAGAGAGAGAGAGAGAGAGAGAGAGAGAGAGCATAGTAGAGAGGACCGAGATATATATAGGATTAGAAATGTGTCTAACAAAATTTCCCTCCCAAAGTCGTTTCAAAGAACCTGTGCTAGCCTCGTGATATGGGAAAGGTATAGGGTGCCATATTTGGTTACATTACATGTGTTATTTTGTTATAATTATGGCTAATTTCATTTTGAAAAATGTTAAGAACTCCAAATATTTTACCAAATGTTCTACCAAATATCTCACATTGATGTGGGACACATACCATACGGGTCTCATGTGGATCCTACAACCATGTGAGATATTTGATGAAATATTTAGGGTCCCTAGCCTTACTCCTCAGAGTAAATCATAACTTAACATCAATTGAGACATAATCAAATAACACTTTGGTAATAACAAAATAATAATCACAATAAGTCATAACAAAATCACAACCAACACCATATGATTCATAATTAAAATAACCTTAAGAAAAAAACATTCTACCTTACAATCACAATGTGTCATAATGCATAATATATAACTCATAAATTCACAATCAAAAATCGTAAAAGATTATAATTAAATATATGAAACACCTAAAAAATAAAAGGTGTATCATAGGTATTCCATTGTACAAATAATAGAAGTAGTACACCCTCATGAATTCATATCCAAGTCAATCAAGAAATCATATAATCTTGAATTTCAAAATCAAACGATACATCATACATATATATATATATCAAATACATCATATCAATACAACAGAGATACAAAGTTACGATTTCACATTCCAAACATATCAAATAGTTAACAAGTTATTGAATTTTTCAATCAATACATCAAATAAAACAGAGATTCAAAGTTAGGGTTTCACATTCCAAGTAAGTAAAATAGTCAATTAGTTGTAGAATTCCAAATATCAATATATCAACTACAACAGAGAAATGAAAAAAAATGAGAGAACCATCAATGAAAGATAAGCTCTCCTTTTTTTTTTTCCATTTTCTTTTTCAAATTTCTATCGAAATTCATGATTTAAACACAATGTTATATTTATAAATCATATAATTTTATGGTCTTGATACCACTTGTCTTGGAACAAAATTATTTCATAATCAAAAGTATCACAATAGATCATAATTAAATAATATAATTAAAGATCACTTCGATTATAATCAAAATGACATTCATAATAACAAAAACACAACCAAACTAATTAATCATTAATATAAATCTAGTATCACACAGTGTTTCCATAAGTGTACACTACATAACTCATAACCAAAAATCATAAAAGATAATAATTCAACATATGATACACCCCAAAAATAACATGCATATTATAGAATTTAGAAACACATTTCAGAACACTCATAAATTTGTATCCATGTCAATCAAGAAATCCTATAAATCTTAAGTTCCAAAATCAACAATACATAATATTATATATATACTGATATGAAGAAGAACTCATTCACCTTAGTAACTGAATTGCCTATCTTTTAAAAAATATGAATTTCAACTGAATTGCAGAGCAGAGGGACTGATATATATATATATATAGATACAAGATCAGAAATATATAATGCCACGCCTCCAAAATAGTACAATAATTATAACCCAAGGCATAAATAACAATTTCATAATTCAGAGTAAATGGTCCTTTCATTTCATGAAGTTAATGATACAAAAAAGTTTAACATAAATAAATGCCCTATTGGCTTATACCTTTCCAAGCCTCAGCTTGGTTACAACAAAAGAGAGACTAGCTCTTACAAATAAACCCTCGGCTATACAAAAATATATAATCAAAACAGGAAGCTCGTGCTTCCAAAAGTCCCTCCCAGCTATTATCTTGGAGGAGGCATGCCCTCAATACCTAAAAATGTTATCCCCAAGTAGGGTGAGCCACAACCCAGTAGAAATCATCTAACACGGCATATGAAACTTAGCAAAGGCATAAGTACACTATGCATACACAACGTCCATGATAGAATAACCACGCTTTATATAGTCATAAGATAACAAATTCAATTCTTAATCCATTTCCATTCCATTCATTTCATTACAGGAGCCAATTTCATCATTTCTTTAACAATCCAAATGAGACTACAACTCATTAGTTCTACAATTACATCATCACCATATAAACACTTCAAACCTTCCTTTCACGGATATTTCGTCTGTGAAAAACCGTCAAACAGGACCCATGTAAACGTATGCTATACAGGCACAACAATTGCCATTTTACGGATATTTCGTCCGCAGGATCGGCACCAATGTATAGTTTCGGGACTTTCACCTAGGATACTCTGACCAACTTAATTATAATGAAGTCCATCCCCTTTCTCCTCCCAAACAATCATTCATACATATGCAATGTATTTAAACACATAATCAGACGTGGAGCACATTCCCTTTCAACTCCCAAATAACCATATATATACAATGTATATAAATATAGTCATATTCAATGACAACCACAAGAGATTGGTTTCAATTCACCTAATCGGCATGCAATGTCTACAACAATCATAGTTACCCTCCACCGATAGCCCAATACAGATATCTCTAGCCAGATATACAATCTCATGACAAATAATTTATCTAAGATTTCCAAAGATGTGAAGTATTACATACTCAATCCCACCATCTAGTCCATCACTTGCTCAATTTCATATTTACCCCATCAATTTCTATTATTTATATAAAATAATTATGATAGTCAATTTAGGGCAAAAATTTTTCTTTTTCAAATATCAACCCAAACATCAAACTTAACCATTTTGACCCAACATAATTTCATTTTCACAACCCACATTCATTTATTTCATATTCAACAACAATCCCTTTTTCCATATTATACCCAAACCTTGGGTTTGCTTGAAACACCCCCAAATCAGATCATTGTTACACAAGAGACAAATAACTAAGCTAAATATCATATGAAGGTGTAGAAAAGATCCCTACCTCAAAAGAAGAAGGTGAGCCATGCAAGAGGAAAACTCTAAGGACACCGAAACCCACTTCTATTTGGATCAAAATGTAGATCTTGAAGTGTTCTAGCTTTTTCTCACAGGCACAAGGATGAAGAGATCGACGGATCTAGATGAAATCTAAGAGAGAATGTGAGTTTTAGAAAGAGAATGTGTAGATCTAGGTTTTTGGAAAGTTTGAGAGAGAGGGAGAGAAAGAAATGAAAAAGTGATTCAAAACATCATCTTCATGAACTGTCATACAGGCAGTCCGCTCGAGCATGGAAAGTAACGCTCGAGCGTCGGACACAAAGTTCTGCTCGAGCGTGAGACTGGACGCTCGAGCATCCAATGCATTCTTCCAGTATTTGCAGGTCTGCAAAATACTTAGAGTTGACAAGTCCCGCTCGAATGGAGGAACAAAATTTGTGAAGCTCGCTTGAGCATAAGAATGCTCGCTCGAGCGAAAGAGCCAAAATTTAGGCATCACAGGTTTGGAAATACAAGCAACCAACCGGTTCTAAACGCACAATTACAACTTGATAACCAAAATAAAGGGGAGACAAGGGAAACAAGATATGAATAACCATTCTAAACCATACCAACCCAAGTCCAGAATACAATAGATAACGGGTCAAAATCAAAATCACTATATATAGAATTTAGAATCATATTTCAGAACTCTCATGAATTTGTATCCACATCAATCAAGAAATCCTACAAATCTTAAGTGCCAAAATCAACAATACATGACATTATATATATACACACACATATAGGATCAGAAATATATAAAATTTAGTAGTACATTTCATAACTCTCATTAATTTGTATCCACATCAATCAAGAAATCCTATAAATCTTGCGTTCCAAAATCAACAATACATGATAATATATATATATATATATTCCAAGTTCATCAAATAGTTTGAATTCATCATATCAATACATCAAACACAAGATGAGACAGAGAGATTAAAAGTTAAGACCTCACTATATGTATATATTGATATGACGAAGAACTCATTTAACTTAGTAACTGAATCGTTGATCTTCTACAGAACGTGAATTTCAACTAAATCGCTGTATTAATGATCAATTTCGAATAAAGTGGAGAGAGAAAGAGAGAGAGCAGAGTAGAGAGGACCGAGATATATATAAGATCATAAATGTGTCTAACTGAATTTCCCTCCCAAAGTCATTTCAAAGAACCCGTGCTATCCTCGTGATATGGGGAGGATATAGGGTGCCACATGTTGGTTACATTACATGTGTCATTTTGTTATAATTAGGGCTAATTTCATTTTGAAAAATGTTAGAGACTTCAAATATTTTACCAAATGTCTCACATGGATGTGAGACCCACACCATGTGGGTCTCATGTGGATCTCACACCTATGTGAGACATTTGGTAAAATATCTGGGGTCCTTAGCATTATTTCTTAGAGTAAATCATAACTAAACATCAATTGAGACATAATCAAATAACATTTGGATAATAACAAAAAGGGCAAATTATAAATAAAAAAAAACCCAAGGTATTGCGTGTTTTACAATTTAAACCCCAGGTTTTTAATTTGGGGTACTTACGTGTAAGTCCTAATAAGTGGACTTATTGTCTAATAGGTACTATGGAAAAAATTTGTCATAAAAAAAGTCACTAATTATAAGTTTTAGCGACAATTTATAAAAATCATGACAAAAAAAAAAAGTCACTAATTGTCAATTTTTAGTGACATATATAAAAAGTTGTCACAAAAAAATTATTTTTAGCGACAATTTTAGGAAGATTTATTTTCAATAGGACTTGATAGGAATTAAGTCCAACTATTAAGACTTATTGGTAGTTTACCCTTTTAATTTTGACAATAAAAACCCTGAAGTTTATTTTGTGTCACAATGTAAGTCTCCCATCGAGTTCTGTTTCGTGAAGTAACGGAGGAAGCCATTTTTGGCACCAAAACCAACCCAAAGCAACGCCGTTTCTTATCAGTCCCATATAAAAGGCCCCAGATCTTTGATTTCATCGATTAAAGCTACAATTTACCCTAATTTCTTCGATTTCGTTAATTAGGGCAAAGGGGTTGTTACGATTTCAAAGAAAATCTGGACCAGGGTTTGAAATACTAGTACTTACAGTTATTTGGAGTGTTGGTAAGTGATTTATACAAATTTTTTGTTTCTTTGTTCTTGTAATTTGTCTATAAAGTTTTTTTTTTCTTTTTTCTTTTTTTTTTTTGATTTTGTGAATAAAGTAATGGCAAACTCTGTGTTTGTATCTTACTTTATTGCATGGGTATGTGTGTGTATTGGTTACTTTATTGCCTTTTTGTATATGAAATTTTTTATCTCCATTGATAGACCACTGCATTGACTGAGTGGTTGGCTGATAGAGTGGTTGGTCCCATGCCACCTATTTAGTCCCCTGTTTTTTATGCATTTTTGTCTTGAAGGTGGTCCTTTTGCTATATATTGTCCCATGTATTATTTATGATATATTTGTTTATTTGTGAATGCATCAATGGATGATATAAATATGAAATTAGTTTTACATCATAGTGGGTACTTTATTGATAGTGATGGTGGGCCTAGGAGTTACTTTAGGGGTAAAGTACATGTGTTTGATACTGTTGAGGTTGATACCTTTTCTGTGCTTGAGCTGATATTTATGGTGAAGAAGTTAGGGATATTTGATTACAAACAATTTTTTTATAGGATTCCCACAAAAGATCTGGTTAGAGGGTTAAGAAGATTAGGTACTGACCAAGATGTTTTAGAAATGTTTCAATATTTGGGCTCTACAAACACCTTAGAATTATTTGTTGAGCATCATGTGCCACATAATGCAGACACTCCTCACCATGTTTTGTTCCTTGCTGATGTCCCTGTAAATGAGGATGAAAATGCTCCACATCCTCATTATCATGAGTATGAAGATGAAGCAAATAGTGAAGATGAAGAAAATGATGACTCATCAGATAATGATTTCTTAGATAGTAGTGAGGATAAGGATGACCCTACTGAGGATGATATAATGTTTTGATAGTGATGTAGAGAAGGAACCAAATAGAGAATGAGACAATGCATTTGAGGAATGTGTTGTCAATGATGGGGATTCATCTGAGAAGGAATTAATAACCCCTGAAGAATTTGATGAGGAGGGTAATGGGAAGCCAAAATACCCTGAATTTAGGCCAAAGGTTGATATGGCTAATATGGAATTTAAAATTGGAATGTTGTTTAATAATGCCATTGAATTTAAAGATATTGTGAGGGAATATGCAGTTAAAGGGAGTTATGATGTCAAATTCACAAAAAGTGAGACATGGAAGGTTCAAGTGAACTGTATTGATGGGTGTGAGTGAAAGCTTTATGCATCTAAGATGAGTGAAGAGAACACATTGCAGATTAAGACATACAAACGTACACACACTTCCAACAGAACAAACAAGTAACTAGTGCATTTTTGGTATCTAAGTATGTGAACAAATTCAGGACCACCCCTACCTGGAAAATAAATGAGTTCAAGGACACTGTGAAAAATGATTGTGTTGTAAAAGTATTCAAAATGAAATGTTACAGAGCTAGGAAACAAGCATTGGTGCAATTTGAGGGAACAAATGCTGAACAATATACAAAACTGTGGGATTATGCTGTTGAGTTGATAAGGACCAATCCAAGTTCAAGAGTTGACATCAATGTATGGAAGCCTCAACTTGAAATTAAGCCTAGGTTTTCGAGAATTTTTGTGTGCCTTGATGGAATCCAGAGAGGGTTTTTAGCTAGTGTGAGGCCATTGATTAGCTTGGATGCTTGTCATTTGAAAAGACCTTGTCAAGGGCAATTGTTTGCTGCAGTGGGATGGGATGGAAACAACATGATTTTCCCAATTGCGTATGCAGTGGCTGAGAGTGAGAATAAAGAAAGTTGGACTTGGTTTGTACAAAATTTGTTTGAATGTATTGGCACAAGTGCAAAGCATGGATGAACCTTCATCACTGATCAACAAAAGATATATTTATGTTTAATGGTTTTTTCATTACTTTGTTATGTGCCTTAATTTTTTTCATTAGTCATGGTTTTGACATTTATGTTTTACAGGAACGGGTTCCAACTCTTGAAGAATTGTGTCCGGAAGGTAATTATAGGTTTTCTTTTAGACACCTTTATGCAAATTTTAAAATGGAGTTTAGAGGGAATGAGCTAAAGAGTTGTGTATAGAAAGCTGTAAAGGCATATACAAGGATTGATTGGGAAAAGCATATGACTAAGTTGCATAATGTATATAGTAGAGCATATGATTGGATGATGAGAGTTAATCGGCATGCATTCAATCCTAGAACAAAGTGTAATAGATTGACAATATTTCAAAGTGTTTTAACAATTGGGTCTTACCAGCTAAAGATAGATCCATCCTCACCATGTTAGAGTGGATCATGAGGGTTTTGATGGTAAGGCTACATGAATGTAGGGACAAAATGATCAAGTACCACGGGCCAATCTATGCAAACATACAAACTAAGATTGATAGGTCAAAGCTAAAATCTAAAGTATGGATACCAACTTGGTCAGGGGTTGCTCAATTTGAAGTTAGATATGGAGTAAATGGTTATGTTGTCAACTTAGAGAATAGGACATGCACTTGTTTCAAGTGGGATCTAACTGGAGTCCCTTGTCCTCATGATGTGGTTGCTATTTTCTTTCAAAAAAACATAGTTGAAGATTATGTGCATGTGGCATTCAAAAAATAGACCTACTTGAGAACTTATGAGTCACTTGTAAACCTACTTAATAGGCAAGACCAGTGGCCTAAGACAGGTTATGACCCTTTACTTCCTCCTAAGCTGAGAAAGCCAACTCGTAGGCCTCAAAAGCAAAGAATTAGAGACCCGGATGAACCTCAGAACCCATTCAAGTTGCAGAGGAAGTGTACCAGCCTCAAATGCTCCAAGTGTGATGTATATGGTCATAATCAAAGAATATACAAAGGGCCTATCAAGGGGAAAAAGGATGGAGCTGCAAGTTCATTAAAGAATGTAAGTAATGTATTGATATGCTCTATTTGTAATATGTAATTGACCTCCATGTATGCTTCAAGTGTGGCTTAACAATTTTTTGGTAATAGGTGAGGAGTCAGCAAACTTGCATGGGATTTAGATCAGAAACAATATCTGAGGAAGCATCAACTAGTGGACAACATAAGTAGTCACCACAAAGAAGGGCAACATCAACTGGTGGACAGCAGCAGCAACCACCACAAAGGAGACCTGTAACAAGATCAACCAGTGGAGTGCAGCAGCAAGTACCAAGGGTATCAACAAAGAGGACATCAACACCAGCAACAACCATGAGAAGGGATAAAGTTGAACAAGTCATAGGTAGTCAGGCTAGTGTTAATAGAGACATGGTGAACTAAATGTTGTGACTATGATTTTTTTTTTTTTTTTTTTTTTGTAATGGTCATGTCACCTGAAGACAGATTATGTATTTGGAACAATTTACTAGACAATGGGATTAAAGATAGATTATGTATTTGGAATGGTGAACTGCTATTTTGCATCAACAATGGGATTAAAGATAGATTATGTATTTGGAACAATTTATTGTACATGCTTGGTTTGTAATGGGATTGACATGTTGGATGGTTATTATACATGCTTAGTTTCTAATGGGATTGACATGTTGGATGGTTATTAGACATGCTTAGTTTCTAATGGGATTGACAAGTTGGATGGTTATTATACATGCTCGGTTTGTAATGGGATTGACAAGTTACTAGTTTTTTTTATACTTGGTTTGTGATGTATATTGGTTTGGAACAAGTTGGACAATGGCTTCTTTTGTAATTTAGTTCATGTTTGGTGTAAACTGGTTTGGTTCATGGTGTATATTGCTTTGGAACAGGTTCATGCTCGGCTTAGCTTGTTCATGTTTTTTACATGCTTGGTTTCTAATCTGTTTCATGCTTTGCTTGTCTAATTTCCTTTCACCTGGACATTTTGTCAAACAAATGTAAAGCATTGGCAAAACAAATGCATCAACTTCATTAGAAAATGTAGATAACCAAACAAACATTACCACAATCCAAAAGCACATTTAAAAAAAAAAAAAATCATTCAAAATTATACATTAAGTTCAAATTGGCAAGTACATAGTTGCCATTACATTTCCTAAACCATAAATGCTAACTAACTAACTAACTAACCTACATTCCCTAACTGCTCACTGTTAACATTCCAATTACAATCACTGCAAACAATCAATCCAACTACAATCCATTTATGTTTACCACAATAAGTTTGAACAACCTCCTCCAATCTTGTGATCTCAGTTATCATTTCCTCTAAGTTTGCAACCTTGTCCACCAACTTCGGCAAGACTTATCTACCACGAGTACAAGTGAGTGGATGATACCAAGAGAAGAAGCCACAAGTCCCATTTTTTTGAAAAAATAAAAATAAATAAGTAAATAAATTACAAAATACTAATCAAAACTAGGTTTAGGGAACAAAGATATACACAAATTTCATATTGTTCACGGGAGTGGAAAACTTACTCCATAATTTGGACAACCAAGAAACCTCCTAGCTGGGTTCGCATGGGTCCATGAAGTTCGGATCTTTGCTCTCAATCCATAACCACAACGAGTCGATTCACCCCAATTGTTTCCACCCCAGCTGTTTCCTTCACTCATATTTTGCAATGGCTGAAAATGGAGCTTCATTCCGCTCTGGATTCGTCAATCGTGTTGCCCTAATCGACGAAATCGAAGAAATTAGGGCAAATTATAGCCCTAATTGATGAAATCAAAGATTTGGGGCCTTTTATATGGGGTTGATAAGAAACGGCATCGTTTTGAGTTGGTTTTGGCGCCAAAAATGACATTCTTTATTACTTCATGAAACAGAGATGGACGGGGGCTTACATTGTGACACAGAATAAACTCTAGAGTTTTAATTGTCAAAATTAAAACCTGGGGTTTAAATAGCAACATACACGCGATATCTAGGGATTTTTTTTGTAATTTGCCCTAACAAAAATAATAATCACAACAAGTCATAACAAAATCACAACCAACACCATATAATTCATAATTAAAATAACCTAAAAAAAAAAAAAACCTTCTACCCTACAATCACAATGTGTCATAATGCATAATACATAACTCATAAATTAATAATCAAAAATCGTAAAAGATTATAATTAAACATATGAGATACCTGTAACAGCGCCTGCGGGGGGGGCTATGCTACAGTTCGGACTCCCTTTTTGTTGTCACGGTTCTTAATCTGAACCAAAGAGTCCAACTCTGGCAAATCGTTTTTGAGAAAAACAGATGTTTTGAAAAGTAGTGCCAAACATGGACTGCTTTGCCAGATTACAGAGTCGCCACCTAAATATTTTAAAATGGGAAATTTAGGAAACCCTGACTCGGTGCTGAAGGCCACATGTCCGTCATCACCAAAATGGTCTTGGCTCGGGAGCTTGGGTACGATCGGGGAAGGTCAGCTATGAGCACCCCCTTTCGCCCGGTCCGAAGACCGGCCTCTACTAACCGTGATATCCAATTTTGAAAACCTTACATGCTCTTATTCCAATTATTAGCCTAGAATTACTATGTTATGCGCACAGCAAACAAGTATAGACCAAATCGCCTAAGTTGGAACAAAACACTACATGTTTGTTTTGAAAGCGGTTTGCTACTCGCAAGTAGGCTAAAATGCAGGTTTTGCCACCCTCAAGTGGGCTTTAGAAAAGATGGTTTTGCCACTAACTAGTGGGCTTAAAACTCACAGTTTTTAATGCATTGTCCCAATTTAGGTAATTCAACCTCCATCCACAGGCATTCAAGCAATTATATCACATAAGCAGCTAGCCTCATGGTAATCATGCTATCATGGCAACAATCACACACATGTGATATGCTAAAGCATAAAAGCTCACCTAGTACTCCAAGCCAAAACAGAAGCTCGTTAGAAATCCATGCATGGACCTAAGCATACTGAAATGTCTAATGCAACACATGCAAAGATGTAATCTAGGCAGGCTCGGCTATCCTAGACATGGCATGTGAAATGCTACAACTATCACGCATTCAACTTGGAATTGAAAGTACGATGCAATTTGTATGATGTGCCAAGCCTGTTGTATGTCAACAAATGCATGGATGCGCGCATGCATTGCATAAGGTATGCTAATTTAAGCAATGCCCTAAGCTACCATCATAAGCAGGTAAATAAAAGGGAAGAAAGAAATGGAGGTTGGAAGACATGCACACACCCACACACACTTATTACAATTATGCCCTCACACGGAGGGACCGAATAAATATTACAGTCCGAAAATAATACAGTCCAAATACAGAATAAATTAATTATTACAGAAATTTCTAATTATCAAATTAAATGTTAATATAAGAGAAAGGGGCCTCAGCCCTGCCTCGGGATATGCGAATGATGCATGCTTGAGCCCGCCTTGCCCGGAAACCCGCGTCATGACACTGTTGCTTCTGTTTCTACTGCCCTGCCTCTCCAAAAATTCCCAAAGTCCCAGAATACCTTCTATATGAACTGAAGTACCCCACCGGCTGGAGAAAGTAACCACCGGCTGCTTAAATTGGCCACCGACTTCTTGTAGAGTTTATCGGCACAAAAAGTGTGCCGGTCGGCACACTGTACTACCGGTCGGCAGAAAGTTCCTGCAGAGGACAGTTTGACAGCAGCAGCAAACCAGCAGTGCATGGCATGGATTTTGAGCATATGTAAGCATGGCCAATGCCTCCTATCATGCTTGGAGACTCAAGGAGGCATGACTCTTGGCTCTTGGGCCATCAATTATGCATCTTGATGCATGATGGCCTAAGGAACCAAGGTTGCATTTTAATGGTAATGCATGCAAACAAACAAATGAAATCCAAGGCCTTATCATGTGTTAGTCAAAGGTCTTGGTGATCAAGAATTGAGACGAGTTGCACCACTTGAAGTGTGAACTCCTCTCGATCCTATGCTTGGCTTGACAATCCCCAAGCCAAGCCATGGAATGCATGTATGCAACATAGCTCAAATTATGCAACAATGGGACTAAGATGCAAGGCATACCAAGTGTCATGCAACTATCACAATAGGCATGCAAAATGCTAGGGCATGCAAGGTATAAGTGGCATGCAAACATGGGCCAATCAAGCAATGGGACCAACCTACTACAACACTCAATGAACCAAACATGCATCAAGCATATAATGAGCATACAATGGTGGTCTTAACTTCAATGGGGCAGCCCTCAAACCACCCCAAAATAGTGGCAAAACAAGCCCTAAATGATGACCAAAATACTACCCAAACACGCAAGTTCATGGGCCTAAACCTAAGGCACCAAAAAGGGCATTTTACTACCACTTACACAACCACTCATGGCATGAATCTAACAACCAAAAACAGATTTTTAGTATGCAAAATGACACCCAAATCCCCTCACATGGCACCCCCAGAATGCATTGATCATGGGAGCATACACAAGGCCTATTCTTAGGCATAAAAGGACACACCTTTAAAGCATGAAAGAGATGACAAGTACAAACATATGAGCATGGATTAGGGTCTGAAATAGCATGTCAAATGATCCCAAATCATCCAAATAGACTATCTAATGCATGTACATGGATCACCTACCTAAGGCTTACAAGCCATCATGCAAAACAACCATGTCAAGCATGTTAAATATGACGAAAACAGTGGCCTACAGCCCTTATACATGGCAAAATGATGTTAGTATCTCCATGAAACTAAGCTAAAACATGCAAGGAAACATGGCCTCAAAGCATGGCATATTTCTAGGCATAAGAGAGCATTTCAAAGCAAACATAAGAGGCATGTTAAGGACCATAAAACCAACCTAAAACAGAGGCATAACATGTCATATGAACCACAAATATGCTCTGAAATGCAGCCAAAACCAACCATGCATACATGCTATTATTTGAGCCCAAAACAAAGGCAAGCAAGGGGGCAAGGGGAGAGGGGTGTCCCTCCCCTATCTAAGACTTAAAAATACCTTCCTCACCACTGAAAACCAGTGGGTTTTCAGTGGTGAGAAGATCAAAAACACCAAGTACACAAGGCCTCAAGAAAAGGCTCCAAAATGGCCAAAACAAGGCCTAAGAGGGTGAGACTCTACCCAAACCACAAAACAACCTTGATGAATGTTCTTAAGCAAGGAAAAACAAGTCTTTTTTATGTTAAACACAAATCCAAAAACACAAAGCAAGAGGGGTAGAAAGCTAGTGCAAGAATGGGGAAACTAAAGTAACAAGCTCACCCTTGAAGATCCTTTGAAGAACAGGTGGAGTAGCCACTCTCTAGTGATCAAAGTCAGTCCAAAATCACAACAATCAACCTCCCAAGTCCCTCAATCACGAGCTAAGGTGTAATAGTGTGTGTAATGGTGCAAAAATGAGGTAGAACTACACTTTTAGGCCCAAAAACACACACACAAGAGGAGACAGAGGGAAAATATAGAGAGAGAGTATGTATCACACAGATATATAGATATAAGCTCTGGTTTTTGACCTAAAATGGCTAACCTCTAACTCAAGGGGAAGAGATGAGCTTATATAGGCAAAATAAAGCTCTTAACTTAGTGGCTAAGCAAAGAGAGGGGGGTTCAAGAGGTGCAAAAGGGTCTTGGCTTCCAAGGGAAGCTAAGACAGCTGGCCAAGCTTCTCCAACCTTCTAGAAGGTTTATGGGGTTCAAGGGTGCAAACCCGGGCATGGGGAGTGGTGATGGTGCACCCCAGCTGTCACAACTGGCATGCACCATCCCTGGGGGTGCAAAGGGGTCACACCGACCAGCCAAAACAGTCACCGGCACAAAATAGTGCCGGTCGGCATAATACAGTGCCGACCGGCCACAGGTTTTGAGAAATAAGTGCCGGTGGCCGCTAGGGGGTGCCGGTGGAGGTATGGGGCAGCCGGTAGGCTCCAGGGATGGCTAACAAGCCTCCCCCTACCCTCAGATGCAAAAACACACAAGCCTTGGTACAAAACCAAGCACAGAACAAACCGGTTGAGAGGTCCTGAGGCACGGCGCGCAGCCGGGACCTCCGGGAACTCAAAACGATCACAAACATGGATAATCACCGAGCGTTCCAACGGTGACGTCCAAGTCTTGAGGGCGGTCAAAAATGGGGTGTCTACAATACCCAAAAAATAAAAGGTGTATCATAGGTATTCCATTGTACAAGTAATCGAAGTAGTACACCCTCTTGAATTCATATCCAAGTCAATCAAGAAATCATATAATCTTGAATTTCAAAACGATACATCATATATATATATATATCAAATACATCATATCAATACAACAGAGATACAAAGTTACGATTTCACATTCCAAACATGTCAAATAGTTAATAAGTTATTGAATTCTTCAATCAATACATCAAATAAAAAAGAGATTCAAAGTTAGGGTTTCACATTCCAATAGGGGTGTTCAAATATCCGAATCACCCGAAATATCTGACCGAACCCGACCGACCCGAACACATGATGGACAGTTTCGACTGATTGTTCGGTCGACTGCGGTCTGTATGCTTCAAAAATTTTTGATTTTCGGTCGAGTGTCGGACTGCTTGCAGAAAAAATCACTCAATTTGACCCGCCCGAATTATTATTATATTATTATACAATATAAATATGTCCTGCTGTAGTGATAGAGACCTACTTTCCTTTCCAAGAATTCTTTTGTCTTTCCAAAGACAATGATGACTTGTATCCCCACTTCTCAAGATTAATAATAAATTATTCACTTACCAATACAATTTTTCATTCATTCTCTCTCTTCTGTCCGTGGATATGCCTAGATTTTTTTTTCCTGAGAAAACTTCTGACTCTCTTTCTCTCCCCTCTATGCCTCTATATCCTTAGAATATTTTATTTTTTATTTTTTTAGAAACCCTAGAATATCTTTACTTTATTCTATTCAAAACATTTGACTATTCCCTCTAACTCTTCCGTCTCCCTCGCTAAACCCGTTCTCCCACTGTTTGGTCTCTCTCTCTCTCTCTTACACACAGTCTCACTGTCTCTCTCATCTTCTTCTTCTTTCTCTCACACAATGACAATTAAGTTCTACCGAAATCCTTCAGATCTATCAAAAACCTTATAACGAAGTGGGAGCTAGTGATTGTTAAAAATTAATGAGGATGATTAATCACTTTTAATTGTATCTCTCTTACTTGATTTATGAAGAATTAGTGCGTGCCAATGGTGTCAGGTGGCAATGATAGTGACACTGCGATAATGCGTGAGTATTTGTCACGACCCAAACCCGCCCCGATGGGTTTAGCACCGTAACCGGCCAGTAATCCGAGATTACCGAAGGCCTGCTTAACAGTAGAACAGTAATACAGAGTACAGGGGCATGGCGGAAGCCAATACAGTAAATAAAACAATGTCCAATGAGCTGTGACAGTCTGTATGCAAAAAGACTTTTCATACATATAGACATTCAGTACAGAGCAGTATGCATCATATATACAATCATTCAGTACAGGGACTTAATCCCTATTAAACAGTACAGTACAGTGCAAAATATTCAGTCTACACAGTAGTACATCACAGATACAGAGACAGGCAGGGAGATTAAAACACCCCTAAGCCATAGCTTGGACAGTACTGGAACCTCAAAGTGAGGCATAAAGGTTGGCTTGACAAAACTGGAGTTTACCTCAACGCTTCTAGCAACGGTCCGGTGCCTGTACACCTACATATATATATGAGCAGTGAGCTAAAGCCCAGTCAATAACATAATGTGTAAAGGGGTTAAGAAAGAGTGTCCTTTCAGTATTTTAAACAGTCGTTTGCCTTGGTAAATCAGTTATACAGTCGATGGCTTAGACTTCATGTCATATCAGTCATTTAGAAATCATAGTAATCGTACGTAGCACATCCGATAGCAAAACAGTACGGTGGTAGTAGCAGTGTCAGTACGATGTCAGTACAGTAGTAGTAACGGTAACAGTACAGTAACAGTAACGGTAACAGTACAGTAACAGTAACAGTAACAGTAACGGTAACAGTACAGTAACAGTAACAGTAACGGTACAGTTCTTTGGACTCAAGAGGTGTCTCGCACAGATTCTA
The DNA here is from genome assembly GCA_036172215.1 of Camellia granthamiana. Lineage (NCBI taxonomy): Eukaryota > Viridiplantae > Streptophyta > Magnoliopsida > Ericales > Theaceae > Camellia > Camellia granthamiana. The sequence continues at coordinate 150,063,959 of CM069905.1, read as the reverse complement.
GAGGTGGCTCACACTGTAGCACTTAGGTCCGTGCAGCACTTTGCTCCAGATTTCACAGATTGGCTTAAAGCCCGGTATGGACTCAAGAGGTGTCTCGCACAGATTCTAGAGGTGGCTCACACTGTAGCACTTAGGTCTATGCAGCACTTTGCTCCAGAGCTATCTGTGACAGTAGCAGTACAGTAAACAGTAGGTCTTAAAAGACTGAACAGTAAGTTGATGGCCATCAAACAGTAAACAGTAGTGGTTCCAACGAGGGAACCGACAGAGATTTCTGTAACAGTAGCAGTAATAGTAAACAGTAGTTACTAAAGATGCCACAATACAACTCAGAATATAGGACATACATTCATTCAGTTAACAGTAAGCAGTTCAGAAAACAGTACAGTTCAGTTGTTCGGAAGATAATCATTTTGAACATATCTTTACACAATTGTTACTCACATAGTTCTGGGCTACAGTAAGCTAGAGCGTCGCCTTGGAATGCCAACCCTATACAGTTAACAGATTGAACACACACTAAGTTACGCAGTTGAAAGAGACAATAACTTAATCCCTAATTGCCTCGGTGTGTTCTACATCTAAATCCTCATGAAGATGTCTTAGACTAGGCCTAAGAATGCCTAGAATGGGATGAGGATGCAAAGATGCAAACAGAAAACATTTTCAGAATTTTTAGAAAAACAGTTCCCCGCTCAAGCGCAGGTTTCCCCGCTCGAGCGGACATGCAACAAAGGTCCCCCGCTCGAGCGTCAACTCCCCCGCTCGAGCGTGTGACACAAGCCTCCGCTCGAGCGGACTGTAAAGCAGTGAGAGATGCTGGGAGCTCGATTTCCCCGCTCGAGCGGCACTTCCTCCGCTCGAGCGGACGACCAAAATCTGGAAATTCCAGATTTGAACTCCAAGATCAAAATCAACTTTCAATGTATCAAATTTGATCCTTTTAGCCTAATTTTCCAGAAAACACCTTAAAACTCAATGTACAACATGTTTCAAAGATCAATTTGAGAAATCAAAGCCCAAAGGTAGTTCCATTAAACACCATTTTCAAAGCAATTCCATGAACATGATTCCAATTGAACATGCATGTACCACAACAACCCTCAAGCCTCAAATTCATGCTCTAATGAGCCAATTCTTTTCAAAACAAGATGAAATCATGGACTTAAACATAAATATGAGCATGCATGTGACATTTGCCATGAAAACAACTTCAAACTTATCAATACAAGCATGCATGCATGGAATGAGCTTTAACTCAACACTATTGAACCAATTCATGCCTTAGATTACTAAAGACCCATGAATCATGCAAGAATAAACTCAAATGCACAATAAAGAAGGTCAATGATCTACCTTAGGTCTTCAATCACAAGACTAGAAGCTCAATTAGACAATTATCCTTCAATTTCTTCAATTCTCCAAGCAAAACTCAAGAAGGAACTCAATTCTCTCACTTCCTCTCTCTCTTGGTCGGTTGGGAGTAAGAAATGGCTGAGCAAGATGTTTGTTTGGATGAAAAAGGCTCAAGAATGTTTTATATGAAAAGGGCCACTAGGTGGCAAAACGGTAAATAAGGCCAACTCTTTGATTTAGCTTATTTTATCTAATTTAATCATACCAAATCGATTTTCAATTAAATATACCATAAAATCACATAAATTATGATGATTACAGAACATCAATAAATTTTCGATTTGGCCGCCGATAAGGCCTTCAATTTGCAGTTTAATGCATAAGACAAGAACAGATAATTTGGCAGTCAAACAGATAGATTATGCATTTAAACGGTCACAGTCAATCAATCAGTCTCGAATCTCAGTCAGTCAGTTCAGTATTTTAATCAATTCAATTATCAATCATAATCGGTCTCGGTTTAGCAGTAATCAGTAAGTAATCAGTAAACAGTGACGAGGGTTGTTACAGTATTGTACTCTATTATCAATTTTTTTCTTTATAATTCTTTCCTTTGATCTGGTGCCTGAGAGTTTTTGTTTAAACTAAATCACTGTTTATGTATTTGAGTTGTATATATATTTTATTTTGAGTTCTATTTGGATGTTGTTGAGAAAGAAAAAAGACAACACTGCTGTGTATGTATCAACCGTCCGATCCGACCACCAAACCGAATGGTTTGGTTCGGTCGATTTTGAACATCATGACGGTCGGCAGCGGGTGATTCGTACTTCCACCTGACATGTGCGGTTCGGTTGACGGATTGAGGGTGAACCCGAGCCGACTCGACCCGTGAACACCCCTACATTCCAAATAGGTGAAATAATCAATTAGTTGTAGAATTCCTCATATCAATACATCAGCTACAGTAGAGAAATGAAAAAAATGAGAGAACCATCAATGAAAGATAAGTTTTTTTTTTTTTTTTTCTTTCAAATTTCTATCTAAATTTATGATTTAAACACAATGTTATATTTACAAGTCATATAATTTTATGGTGTTGATACCACTTGTCTTGGAACTAAATTATTTCATAATAAAAAATATCACAATAGATCATAATTAAATAATATAATTAAAGATCATTTCGATTATAATCAAAATGACATTCATAATAACAAGAACACAACCAAACTAATTAATCATTAAAATAAAATGTAGTACTACGCAGTGTTTCCATAAGTGCACACTACATAACTCATAACCAAAAATCATAAAAGATAATAATTCAACATATGATATACCTCAAAAATAACATGCGTATTATAGAATTTAGAAGCACATTTCAAAACTCTCATAAATTTGTATCCACATCAATCAAGAGATCCTATAAGTCTTGTGTTCCAAAATCAACAATACATAACATTATATATATACTAATATAAAGAAGAACTCATTCACCTTAGTAACTGAATTGCCTATCTCCTAAAGAATATGAATTTCAACTGAATCGTGGAGCAGAGAGGACCGAGATATATATATACACACACATACAGGATCAGAAATATTTAGAATTTAGAATCATATTTCAGAATTCTCATGAATTTGTATCCACATCAATCAAGAAATCCTACAAATCTTGAGTTCCAAAATTAACAATACATGATATTATATATATATATATACATATACATATAGGATCAAGAATATATAGTCTTTAGTAACACATTTTAGAACTCTCATGATTTTGTATCCACATCAATCAAGAAATCCTATAAATCTTGTGTTTCAAAATCAACAATACATGATATTATATATATATATATATATTCCAAGTTCATCAAATAGTTTGAATTCATCATATCAATACATCAAATACAGGATGAGACAGAGAGATTAAAAGTTAAGATCTCACTATATATATACTGATATGAGGAAGAACTCATTCACCTTAGTGACTAAATCGCTGATCTTCTACAGAATGTGAATTTCAATTGAATTGCTGTATTGATGATTGATTTCAAGTGTGTGTGTGTGTGTGTGTGTGTGTGTGTGTGTGTGAAAGAGAGAGAAGAGAGCAAAGCAGAACAGTGCTAAGAGGACCGAGATATTTATAGGATCAGAAATGTGTCTAACTGAATTTCCCTCCCAAAGTCATTTTAAAGAACCCGTGCTAGCCTCGTGATATGGGGAGGGTATAGGGTGCCACATGTTGGTTACATTACATGTGTCATTTTGTTATAATTAGGGCTAATTTCATTTTGAAAAATGTTAGGGTCTCCAAATATTTTACCAAATGTTCTACCAAATGTCTCACATGGATGTGGGACCCACACCATGCGGATCTCATGTGGATCCCACACCTATGTAAGACATTTGGTAAAACATATGGTAAAATATTTGTGGTCTCTAGCATTACCCTTTCATTTTGGTATAGGTTTAGAGAAATATTTTTAAATTAGTGATAAATTTTATAAAAATTAAAATATATAATCATAAATATGTAATTATATTTTGACAATTCCTCTCACATGGAATTTCTTCTTATAATTAGTTTAACATCCGTATCAAATTTTTAGTAATAGGAGAGGTCCACAATAATTTTTTTTGTAATCTAAGGTCCCCCACTCACACCCATATATAGCACTCACTCTCTCATTCTCTCCTCTATTTTCTCACACCAAACAACCCCTCTCTTTCTCTCTTCTTCAACAAAACACCATTCCGATTCCACCAACGAGAGATTCAACCACAACGGCCTCAACAGCAAGGTCGCCGACGTGACGATCCAGAGAGATCATGTTAGAGTTGGAGTCTTTGTCCGCAACATTGTTCAGAACTTCGTCGGCGTTGACTGTGATGAAGGAATTCGAAGTTCCTAAATCATCACCTTCCAGAACTTCTTCATCGCGATCTTCTTCTTCTCGAGCATATCGCAAGTTGATTCTTCCGTAACCACATCAACGTTGAGATCCAACATCTCTCTCTCTAGGTTCAGAATTAGCTTTCAGATCATTGAAATTTCAATCACATGATGACGATAATGAAGATATATGTAAAGAGAGAGATTGATATCTAAAAATTGGAATTGTTAAAATGAAAAGAGACACATAGATTACAGAGATAGACACTGAAATCAAGAGAGAGAGAGAAGAGAAATCTGAGAGAGAATTGTTTTGTCTTGTTTCTGTGTGTGTGTGCACTTGCGCGTGAGGTGTGAGAATAAAGCTCAAAAGAGTTGCATTACATTACAACAGTAGAGAGAGAAAGAGATTTAAAGAGAGAGAGAGAGAGATTTATAGAGAAATTTGTGTTAAAATTTCTCTGGTTAAAACGGTTTTTTTTTAGATCACTCTTTGGTCTACTTGGGTAACAATGTCTATATATGATTCATGTATCAGATTTTATACTAGATGATTTTCAAGAACTGATGAAGGGGTTTCTTTCTGGTGCAGGATTTGTTTGGTGCAGATATGTGCATACACTGGAATCAATTTTCTCTAGTTTAAAATTGTGAACAAACATAGAGAAATTTGTGCTAAAATTCTCTGGTTTGGTTAAAATAATTTTCTCAGATTTAAAATTATGAATAAACACAGAGAAATTTGTGAACAAAGTAAGAGAAATTTCAATTTTCTCTAGTTTGAACCTAGAGAAATTCTCTGTACGTAATTTTTCTAGATTGAAATTTCTCTAGAAAAATGTTGAGGGACCTCAGCCATTATGAAAATATTTCTCCAGTATTACCATCTTGCAATGTTTGGTTCATTTTTCAAAACTTGTTTTTTGATTTTTTTTTTTTTTTTTTTGGAAAAATAAGTAACTAGTTTGAGGTTCTTTGTTGAGGTTTTTTCTCTAGGAAGTCCAAAATTTCTCTGGAGAGTGGAAATTCCTAGAGAAATTTCTCTAGGAAGTCCAGAAAAATTCTTTGAATTGAATTTTCTCTGAATCGATGTTGAGTGACCTTAGACATTATAAAAATATTAAATGTTTTTTATGTTATAAAATCTTAATACTAGATATCCTAAAAAAAAAAATCCCCATTATATTTTGACAATTCCTCTCACATGGAATTTCTTCTTATAATTATCTCAAATTCATGTCTTATTAGCGTGTCATATAAAAAAAATCAATTAAAAATAACAAACATACAGAAAATTATATTTTTCTTTACAAGTTAAATTTAATAGAATTGACCCTTACACATTAAGTTTTTTTAGTAAAAATATGTAACTTCAACTCAGTCTCATTTCAATAATTTACACACACAAAAATCGTATTATTATTATTATTATTATTATTATTATTATTATTTTAACTAAGCCTTTCTAAATGGCACACCTTTTTTTTTCTTTTTTTTTTCCTAAATGGTGTACATGCCCTTATATAAAAGTATATATTGTATGTTATTTTGTAATTACACTATAATGATTTGTAACAAAATGCTAAAAAATTACCAATTTCTTATAAGTACTTGAGACCTTTTTTAATTATAATTTGTCATACGATATACAACTATAAGGTTGATTGTTAGGTGTTAGTAGAAGATAACAGCATAATATATATATATATATATATTAATATTCTTTCTATAGAATTTTAACTTGCAACCTCACATATGTTACATAATTATTAAGTCAAAAACTTGATTTGTATAATAGTTGAACACTGGGGATGGCAATTTTCCCTACTCTGCCTCACCTTGTCCAGGTTTTTTTTGGCTTTGATGAAGAAGTGGAACAAGGACAGGTTTTGCTCCCCTATCATTTATTTATCATTTTATATTTTGTAACCCTTATTAATTATAAATTATTATTTATAATATATAATATTATCTTAATTATTTATTTTTAAATTACAAAATTAACTTGTACCGTCTCGCTCTATTCCAGACTTCACCACCTTTCAATTTGCCCGGCATCCAACATTATATGGGACATGATTAGGGAATAATAAATTTGTCTCCTTGTCATCCTTGTTAGTCCCTTAAAAGTATTAACTATTTTATTATGATAAGTTTTATATACTTTTATTAAAGAGGTGGCAATAATTTATTGGTTTCAAATGGTTTTCATTTAATTTTAGAAATTTCTTTTGGGTAAGAAAATGGAAATGCATATATAATGTATGGCACCATGAGCATCATAATCTAGATGCTTTTACAAGGTAATTAGGAAAAATAAATAAAAGTTGCAGTACTTCTTTCATCTTGCTTGCTTCATTTGCCAGTACGTTGATGTAAGATGATTATTCAGTACTTTCAGAGGATGAACACGTGGTACTTTATAAGGTTTTGATTGGTGGAAAGGCGTAAGAACTCACAATTTATGTTGAGAATAGATAAATAACATGAGACTAAGTAATTCGTGATTGGCTTAGAGTATGGCTACGTGATGTTCTGAAAATATTGAATAATTTCCGGTCAGGTACGAGTTAGCTTCCCTAAATATGTGCTTGATTTCTCCCACTCCGAGCCAGTTCATGAGATACTTACAATCATAAATTAAGTTGGTAAGTGGATGAAAATAATCAACTTTCTAGGCGAGAAGTTAGCATACCAACAAGGCATCAATTTCAACATCCACGATTTAAGATGTTATGTGCTAATTGTAATCCGTCCTCGATGGCCCAAAGTACCGCAGCAATGTTGATTGTGATGCCAATATTGCAACAGAAACCTCCAAGCCAATTTTCTGAACCGTTTCCAAGGAGTCCCCTGTCGAAAGCATCAGAGTTTCCATCTAAGCTAATTTTAAATTACTCAATTATAAAGGTACCCATCCAAAAAAAATGTAAAAGTAAAACAGTATAAAGTAATTCTCATTAGCAATTCAACACTCCTCACCGCCGTATTTGGCAGTGAAGTTATTGTTATTTGTCAACTTTGATGAGAGATTTTCATAATTTCATCAAATTTTAATAAAGATTAGTGTAATTTATACAAATTTCATATTTATCATTAAATAATGTTATTTTTACATTATATTTTTATCATTTATAAGTTGCCTGAAAAATATAAGTGTAAATTATAACAGCCTTCTTTGAAATTTTTTTTTTTTTAAAAAAAACAAATTTTATGATTCTAGCATAATTATTACACGCGGAGGTGGATTGCCTCCCTTAGAGAATCATATAACAAATTTTATGTTCTCACAGTTTTGTAAACTATTGGGAAATTTGAATTTAAATTTACTTCGATAGTTGTGTCTCTTGAGATAAAAGAGTGTATCCTTTTGAAGGGTCATAACCTTTCTGAAGAGTTACGGATAAATCTATAAATTCTATCTCCCTCACTTTAATTTGGACAGAGAATTCGTCATTTCTTCTTCATCTTGGCATTTATTCTTTATATTTTCCGAAGTCTAATTTTTCTATAAAGAGAGTGCATGCACAATGAAGTTCGCTAGGTTTGCAATAGTAGTGTTGCTAATGCAAAACATTAATCGTTGTATTCTGGGAGATAGACATCCATTGAATCTTAAGCACCGGTGGAAGGAAAAATATATCTTAAGATTGTTAGAAAAATAGGACCAAACTATATGGAAAATATGTAAACGGTTTTGGGCAAAACCAAAATTGAAATAAATCGACACAATAACGTAAAAAACTTACAGTACATAAATAAATAAAATATGATCGAGTCGAGTGTGTGACACTATTTCCTTAAAATAGATTCGTCCTCCCACCGATGCTCAGGATTCAATGGACGTCTATCTCCTAAGATACAATGATCAATGTCTTGCACTAACAGCACTACTATTGCAAGCCTAGCGAACTTCGCTGTGCATACACTCTCTTTATAAAAAAAATTAGACACAAGAAAATATGAAGAATAAATGCAAAGATGAAGAAGAAATGACGAATTCTCTGTCCAAATTGAAGTAAGGGAGATGAAATTTATAAATTCCTTCATGACTCTTCAGAAAGGTTGTGACCCTTCAAAAGAACACATTCTTCCACTTGTGTTAGTCATAATTATTCTAGAATTCATAAATTCTCTTCAGAAGTTAGTTATTCAAGCACACCATAGTCAATAAATGATGGATGGTATATTCTGATTTATATCACAATTTTGGGGTGTATTGATAGTTTCATATAATAATATCTTAACAAGAAAATTAATTTTTCTTAAAGTACTTAAAATGTGGGGGTGTTTGGAGGATTTTACCAAAGTAACGGTTCTAATAATAGGTCCACAAAGAATCTCAATTCTTTCTATAGAACAAACTTGGAGTAGAAACAAAAATAGTTTCATTAACTCCTAAAGAACACCTCTATATTTATTATTTAAATTTGAAAATGAGAGTGACATAAAGTAACGGTAAGTCTCGATGTAATTAAAGACTTAATACCGTAGGACATTTGCTTTCAGTTGTGAATATTGCCTAAGGATAATATAATAGATTCACTAACTACTCAATCATATATAACTGAGAAGGTCAAACGAAAAATAGCGGCCGCTAAACAAAAAGTTTGACTAGGGAGCAAATGAGAGAAAGTTTTATCGAAGGGAATGTGATTAAAGCCTATTAATTTTGAGTCACCATAATAGCAACCTAACCTAGTTGACTGAAGATCTCAAGATATTGGTTTAAAGGGACAACCGAATTATGGATAACTCACCAGAAATCACTAAGGGAGTCTATCTCCTATTTATTCCTATGATGAGAGTGATATTTGCAACATGTGTTGTATGTAGGGGACTTAGGGTAAGTTATGCTTTTAATGATCACTTATATCTTGAAAACCCTTTAGGAATATCTTTCAAGAGAAGTATTTAAGAGACTCGAAATAAGGATCACCTATATGAGTGTGAAGGGGTCGCTTCTATGAAAATTGATAAGGCTAAATTTTCTAAAGCACTCATAAAACACCAAGATATGCCCAAGGCCAAAACAGGTACAACCGTGAGAACTAAGCTGTATCTAGAGATATTCTGTGTGAATTCTATTATCTTGGCTTACACAAACGGCTAAACAGTTCATGACATTGCATCCACTAGTTGGCTAGTAAGTCCGATAGACTTTCACTAGGAAATATTCAAAACCAAAAGCTATTTATCCTGATGCAGGGTATTTCCTTAATGTACTCTCTCTTTATCTGCATGTTGTTGCATATTCTTTCCGTAAATTTCATTCATGTAGGGGATTGTTGGAAAATTTGAATTAAAATTTACTCCAATGGTTGTGTCTCTTGAGATGAAAGAGTGTGTCCTTTTAAAGGGTTACAACCTTTCTGAAGAGTCATGGAGGAATCTATAAATTCCATCTCCCTCATTTCAATTTGGACAGAGAATTTGTCATTTCTTCTTACTCTTTGCATTTATTCTTTATATTTTCCTAAGTCTAATTTTTCTATAAAGAGAGTGCATGCACAGCAAAATTCGCTAGACTTGCAATGGTAGTGCTACTAGTGCAAGACATTAATCGTTGTATCATGGGAGATAGATGTCCATTGAATCCTGAGCATCGGTGGGAGGACGAATCTGTCTTAAAGAAAGAGTGTCACATACTCGACTCAATCAGATTTTATCTATTTATATACTGTAAATTTTGTTACGTTATTGTGTCGATTTATTTTAATTTTGGTTTTGTCCAAAACCGTTTATATATTTTTAAATTATATTTTTCATATAGTTTAGTACTGTTTTTCTAACATAAACTCCACACACACACACACATATATATATATATATATATATATATGAGAGAGATTTGATCATTTATTTATTATAACCATTACAATAAACATACCCAACAATAGAGCACAAAATCACCCAATAAGATTGATAAAAATGCTAGAGCCTCAAAATTTTTACCAAATATTTTAGCAAAGATCTCACATAAATGTAGACCCTACATATATGAGATCCACATCATATTAGAGATTTGATAAACAATTCGGTATTCCTAGGATTTCTCAATAAGGTTACCGTCTGAATCAGAAAGCGACGAAGAGAGAAAGGAGAGAGAGAGAGAGAATGCCAGGATTCCCAACTGTCCACATGGAGAATTGCTCTGAGGACTTCAACGACTACATTGAAGACATCAATGAGGTTCTCTATCGATCATTCTCTTTCTATATATCTCTTTGTTTTGTTTTGTTTTGTTTTGTTTTTGGTTATTGCTGTGATGTTGCTATGCCTAGTCGATAGAATATTTGGACCAATGTTGAATTTTGTTGGTGTTAGTTCTGATTTTGATTTGTTTTCTGGGGTATATATTAGATTGTTTTGTATTAAACTTTCGATTGTTCGAGTTAATAGTTGAATGTTTCGCTGGTGTTTAACCTGATGTAGTTAGTTTTGATTTTGATTTTGATTTGTGGTTGGGGTCTATGCTATGTTTATGTTGTTGTTGTTATGTATTGAATTTTGGATTGTTGTCACTTTAGTACCTTTTGTAAAGTTCAGGTTTTGCGGTTATGTCTCTTGTAATTTGTACAAAAATTCCCAAGAGGGTGTGTTCAATCTCTGATAATGAATAATCATTGGAGACTGAATCTGGAAACCTGGAAAACCAATGTAGGGCTAGGTCTATTCCATTGACAATTCTTAAAAGGCTTTGAGAGAGAGAGACAAAAGTACTAGATTGATCATTAGAGAGTCTAATTTGAGTCTTTGATTCATTTAGGCTTAGGTTTTGGAAACTAACTACTACAATTGATTTTTTCTATTTTTGTTTTTAAAACTTACATGATGCTATTGAGGGGGAAACAAGGTGAGGGGAGGCACAGACTTAATTCTCAAGCCTTTGACTTGCACAATTTGCATCTCTTGGCTACTTGATTTATTTTTTATTTTATTTTTTGTGCTGATGATCTGGCTACTTGATTTGTTGAATCAATTAAGTTGCACGTTCTAGATTGTGATGGAAAATCCCCTTTACCCTCTTTCATTTTGATGAAGTGCAACTGGATAAGGTAGGTTGAAATCTTAGAAGATGTTATCCATTTTTTCTTTTAAACGTGTGCTGAACTTTTTCTGTTGTTGTCTTGCTAACAGGAGGAATTTGAAAAAAGTGTAAATGAGCATGCGAGGTTTATGGAAGAGCATGAGAGGTTTATGCAAGAGCATGCGAGGTTTAAGGAAGAGCATGCGAGGAATATGGAACAGCATGCGAGGAATATGGAACAGCTGGCAAGGGATAAGGAATATATAAATCAAGTTTGGGTAACATATTTCTTTCTTTATATATCCACATGCCAAAGTGATGGTGTTAGCATAATAGTCTCTAAACATTTAATTGGATTTGGTATATTGCTAGGCTTGACAAAAATACTGTGGAAGAAACATCTTTTACCCTATTAAGATTTAGCATGCTTCTTTTGAGTGGTTCAAATTCAATTGTAAGATGCATGGAATAAATGTTCCATGACTCATTGTAGTTTGTGGTTTTCTTGGAAAATTTCAGGATTTTTTTTTATAAAAAAAAATGTGTAGTTAGGAAGTAGAATATTGGTCTTTAACTTTTTATTGCTGCTGTCATGTCTTCTTTCAGATTGAGATTGAAGATTCTGAAAGATATTGCCAACGAAAAAAGGTAAACGATTGTAAGTTAAATGATCGTGAGTTGGTTTAGATATTTAAATGATCGTGAGTTATTTTGTTTTTTGATTGACATGTTTGGATGAATTGCAGGAACAAACTAAATATTTGTTGTTGCTCTTACTTCTCAAGAAGGAACTTATAGAAGGGAAGAGTGAGAAGCAAATGTCTAGCGCAACACTGGAGTTGTTTTATGCCCTAAAAGCTAAAAAGTATTCGTGTAATGGAATAGGGAAATGAGTTGGGTCTTTAAATTGGGGTTGCATACGTGCATTTTATCTTTCTATCTAGTAAAAGTTGGATGCTGAAGTTGATTTGCTAAACTGTATGGCATGATTTCTTTGTTCTTAAATTCAACTTTTTAACTGGCTTAATTTGAATATGTTGATATGTTTTGGGGGGTCAGAACCCTTGATGGAGTTTTGTTGTTTGTTTTTTCCCTACGCTTTTTTTTTCTCCCACTTTAAATTTGAATTGTGGTTGCTTTAAGCTGCCAGATTGTTCATATTTATGGATTGTATCAACCCAATGGTTTTCTGTTTTATTTTTTCAGTGTAAATTAGTGTATGTTTGGTGGCTGGACTAGATTAGCAGGATTGATTGGAAAATCCAATCCCCATCACGGGGATTAACCCCATTACATGTCTAAATTGCATTGAATATAAAGAGTGGGGCTGGACTGTATTCAATGATTAAATTCTAGGAGAGCCTCATTCAGAAAATCTGTAAAAATATAAAAAGAGGCCAAGTCTCTGTTCAGCATCCTGACACATATTCTACCAAAAATGCCCTCTACACTTCTGTAATATTCCATCTGTTGCGCTATATATGCTCATGTGTCTTTTTGTTGTAATATTTCCTTCTTCCCCCAGAAGCTTGTCTATGCAACTGATGTTGCATGCAACAAGGAGCACCATTTAATGATCATAGAGAATTCTTTGCGATTGTGTTGCTTTTGTGGCATTCAATTGGAAAACAGAAGCATTTTGGTGTTGTATATCAGTGGCAACCATCACTGTGAACTGGTTTGATTGATGGCTTTGATCATGTGCATGGTTGCCTGCTTCGCTAAATTCTACTTATAGATTCTTTTATCTGGCTTTTTTGAATAACCTAAGTGTCAATTCTGTCATCTGCTGTTTTCCATGTATTGTATAGTAATTGATTTGTGAAATGTTTACTTGATTGCTTCCATAGTGTATATATGTTCTAACAAAATTGGTTGCTGCTTGTGTTATATTTAATGCAAATTACGTACAATACTCCCAATATGTCGCAATATTTTCTTCCCCTCTTATTCATTCCTAGATTCAATTTTGGTTTTTTTGGTAATGCAATTACCATGTGTTTCCTTCTTGTCATGCCCTTCCAAATATAATTTGATTCTACTGATTAGCTATGGATGATTGAACTAAATCCCACAAAAATAATGTTAAAATTGGAAACTACTTAATGCTGTTACATTACAGTTTACTGAACTTAAATACCTTTTTGTTTGGCTATCTAGGCTCCTATGTTCACTAGATCATTTTTGCATGTTAAAAAGTACCAGAGTAACTTTCTGAATAAGAAGCCTATTGTATTCTTGATGGAGTTTATTTGGGTTCTATATAAATTTTCTCATTTATGTCACAATTATTGAATTATGGGGTTGATGTACCAAGTTGCACTCCCTGCCTAAAACCTTCACATAAATCTCTTTTAGGGATGAGTTATATTTCAAAATAGTGAATTGATTTCAACTGGTCATATATATTTAATAAATTCACTTATAATGTATTCACGGACAGCTTCATACTTGTGGGTGGTTAATCTTCTTGTTTTGCACTTTATATTTTGTTGATGCATTTCTGTTGAAAGGAAGAACTGTATGTCTACATGCCATAATTTTTAAGTGACTTCAAATTCTATGTAAATTTGGCTTGGGAGTAATCAATTTCTGCTGCTCAATACCCTGCAACTCTCCATATATGCATGCAATTGATACTTCCTGCATATTTCCGTTCATATGATCAATGCACTGTGCACTGTAAGTTGGCTTTGATATGCATTTCAACTTCTCATCCTGCAAATTTCAATTTCTTAGCAGGAATTATTTGCCGTTAAGCCCTGTGAGGATTGTGAAATCTTGCTATGCATAGCAAAAGTGATATAGGTACCATGAATTTTTATCTTGAAAATGAGATGTATATTGTAAATTTAAAGTTTGTAGGATGTGGACCACACTCCCAATAAATGTGGTCCATAAAGTTACTTTTCTAGACAATTTTTTTAAGCGTGTAGTATTGTTACATTGATGTGTCATTGCAATATAAATATTTAATTTAATTATGAATTAGTTATTATAAAATGATAAAATATTATATATTATAGACTATATTCAGATGATAAGAATAGAGAGGTACCATGAGAATCTAATTCTAAATTTATTTATTTCCATTGTTTACATGTTTACAAGAATGAAATATTATGATAGTCATTAAAGGAAAATGGAAATGCAGTTCCAAATTTTAGATTAAAGTTGGAATGAGAATGAGAATATGAATTTTTATTTTTCAATCCAACAGGAATCAATTTTATTACTAACCAATAATTTGATTCTTCCACTCCCTACAGTAATCCCATATTATTGCTTAGTCCCCCCATCCCCTAAAAAAAATAAATAAAAAATAGTTGTTGAGGTTGACTTATTTCTTATTATAGCTAAGATATTTGAATTATTCAAACACTTATATATATTATCGTTACATTCTTTTTTTTTTTTTTTCCTACTCTATTGATAATCATGTTGGATAGAAGTTTAAAAGCCTTTTTTATTTTTAATAATTATTATCTCCAATGATTTTTTTTTTTAAATTATGTATGTTTAATTCAAGTCTTATCTAACAAAGAATTTTTTATAAAAGTTCAAAAAACTCATTTTAAAATTTTTTTTTTGATTATATTTGCTTAAAATAATTTTGCAGTAATAATAATAAAAAGAAAATACAAAATAAAAATAATTGAAAGCCCTACTAAAAGAGGTTTAATAGGAGTGAGCGTCGTTATAATGTGATATTTTAATATTTCTTATTCACTGCCGCATAAATATATAAAATTACACGCTCACATCCACTAAATCAGAGTTGTGACGTGTCCCATCAAATCAAACATATCATCACTTTATTTTAGGGTTATTCGCTAGAGTTATTTTTGGATCACAATTATTTTATTTGAATTATATTATTTTTTATTTGAATTATATCACTTATCTATTATATCACTTCAATCTTAATTTATAATTTACATTTTTTATATATAAAAAGTAAAAAAATATACTGATATAACACTTTTCAAACAACCTCTTATCCGATTCTCATATACTATTTATATGAAAATTCTATTTTACACATTTCATATCATATACATTATTAATTATATTAATTTTTTCAATTATGTACATATTATTCAAAAAATGTGTATCATATAATTATAAAAAAATGATATAATTTCATCTTTTTTAAGTCATAATTAAAAACAAAATTATATAACTAACAAGTATGAAATGTGATTACTAAGGGGCCATCCTAATTAGTAAGAGAGTATACTCATCTTCTTATTGACCAGGGTTCAAATCTCCTATTACTCAAGTGGAAGTTTAACGATTTAGGTGGATCGGCTAGCTTCTCCTAATTTGACTTGTAAGGGTAGATCCTAAAAATCCTACCTGAGGAGTGTTCTGGATAAAAAAATAAAAATTAAAAAGTATGAAAGGTGTGGAATAGAATTCTCTACTCACATTCACTTTGTAAAGTGTTTGGAAAGTTGTTATTTTAGTAGATTTTTTTAGTTTTTGATTATTTTAAGAGGTTAAAATTTTTATATTTGAAAATATAATTAAGTTTTTTTGTAATTTGATGTGATGATTGCCAGAAAAAAAATAAAATAATTATAAATTTAATGTGACATTTTGTCTAAATTTATTTTGTTAATTTTTTAATCAATTTTGTCTTTTAATGTTTTTTAACCCCCAAAAAAAAAAAAAAAACACCATTGCCCAAACACCCGGATCCTCATGTAATATTATATTATACTATCGCACACACCCGAATGCCTTATACGCCTTTACTGTATGAATAAAATACGCCTTTACTGTATGAATAAAAACCGCAATTCCTGAATTGGATGGCACTAGCCACTCTCATTCACTGCTCCATTTGGTTTTCCTCTCATCCTTCGTCTTCATCGTCGTTGAATCGTATTACTCGATTGATACTCAACAGACCCACTCGAAACCAGAGTTTGAAGACAATGGCTTCCTCATCCCCATCATCATCCACTCAAGTAGTAACCCCCGATAAAATCACTGCTCCATACGGTTCTTGGAAGTCTCCAATCACCTCCGACATCGTCTCCGGCGCCGAAAAGCGTCTCGGCGGCACCGCCGTCGACGATCTCGGCCGCCTCTTCTGGCTCGAGTCTCGTCCCGCTGAATCAGGGTATATATATATAGACTTAAACCCCATAAACCCTAGGGTCGAGTAATCTATGTAGTTGATTCCTCTCTGTTTTTGTTAAAAAAATTTTAATGCAGACGAGCTGTTCTGGTTAAAGCTCCAGAGAATCCTGGTGATGAACCTATTGATATTACCCCCAAAGAGTTTTCGGTACGCTCTGTGGCTCAAGAATATGGAGGTGGTGCATTCAAGATTGTAGCTGATTCTGTAATTTTCTCCAATTACAAAGATCAGAGACTTTACAAGCAGTCAATTGAATCCAGAGGTCAACCTTTTAGACTGCTCTTCATATGAACATTAGCTAATTCTTTCAGTTCTTGAACTATATATCAATGTTTGATTCAGTTACGAAGTTTTCATACAAGTGAACTTCAATTATATGTAGATTGTTTAGTTTAATATGGTTTTAAGCTATTGGGAGGGGTTTTTTACCTCTTTCGATGATGCACAGTTGGACCAATTGTACTTATTGTTAATCTTCTTTGAACTTAGAGAACTTACATGAATTGGCAGATTCGTCTCCTTTGCCACTTACTCCGGACTATGGTGGACCATTAGTGTGCTATGCTGATGGAGTGTTCAATTCACGCTTTAACCGTTATGTTACTGTCAGGGAAGGTAGATTTGGTTTAGTTTGTGATGTGTATGCTTTTCCTGTCTAGCATTTTACATTTACCTACGTATGTTTTGTCTTGATAGATCGTCGTCAAGACAGTCTGAATCCAACAACAACTATTGTATCGATTGACCTCAATGACCAGAATATCCAAGGTACTTTTTAAAAATTGTAATTTTGTTTTCTGCATGCTAAATGTTTGTGGGTAACATAAAAATACCACTGGAGATCATGTGTTCTTGTACTTACAGGTTCTTGAAAAACTTGGACTGTTTCAAGATCCTTAAGTCCTTTATCATTTTTATAACTTCTATTTCATCATCTTCCGATGAGGAGTAATAATCATCTGTCTTTCTCTTCCCTTGTTGCAATCATATAACATACAGAACCAGAAATAATAGTTGGTGGCAACGACTTTTATGCTTGCCCACGTTTGGACCTGAAAGAAGAAAGGATGGCATGGATTGAATGGGGACACCCTAACATGCCATGGGATAAATCAGAACTTTGGGTTGGCTATTTTTCTAAGAATGGGTGAGTGAGGTTGCCCTTTTCTTCAATTTTAGTTCTTATCCACTGTCACTGTATTTCCGGTGATTGTAATTGCATTAGATTTTAAATTTTTTGCTTACTTAATGCTTGTATTATTTTATCTGCATGCATATGAAAGGGCTCTTTTAGGAAGCAGGAAAACTAGCCAACTTAGCTTGTGTAAGGTTTATTAAGTGTGGGTACACGTGTTCGGGTCTTCTACATGGCATAGTCACATCATATCCGAAGAACATGGTGACACATGTTAGCCTCATGAGGTGACACATAGGACCAATGACAAATCTCCATGCACCTGGAACGGGCCGAGCCATGACAAACGAGGCATCTCCTGAACTGCTCGACCAAGCATTGATGTGTTCGAATTGCTTGTGAGAAGAAATTAAGTTCAATTTTTGATGGTATAATTTAGGTGTCTATAATAAGTGATTGAATCCTACTAAGCTTCTCCCCTCATTCCTGCTCCCTTTTAACATAACTCAAGTGAAACCTGGTCATATTTGTGATATGGATTTGTATTTTAGTTATGCTTAGTAATGTGATATCTGTGCATGTTTTCTCACTCTCAGAGTATAGTGGTTCCCCTCATTTTTGTAGCACTTTAACCAAAAGCATTACTTATCCTCATATGTTGAGTAATGGAATTTGTGGCTCATGTTTAAATATTAATTTGATTTGGACCTCGTCAGCATGGCATTATTTACGTCTCTAAAACTTATGATGCTCAACACCTACTTTGACTTGCTTGTTTAGCATCCTCTAGTTACTGTAGTGCAAGGAACTTGATGAACTTGCTTTAAAATTTATATCAAGTAGGCACAACATCGTATGATTCTTTTGTTTAGAAGAAGAACCTAGAGAGGAAGCTCCAGTGAAAGAAGAAAAGGAAATGCCACTCAAGGGCGAAATGCTCTTTTACAGGATACGTACCACCTTGGGGTTAGATGAGCTTTTGGAGAGCTACATTTCTTAGACTATTTATTGTGGGTTAATGCTCCTATCCTCCTAGAATCCTAATCAATCTTCATAATGCTACCATGCAGAGATATCTGCAAACGCATCTGTGTTGCCGGCGGTGATCCTGCACTTGTGGAGTCTCCAACTGAGCCCAAGTGGTCATCTAAAGGTAATATTTTTCACTTGATATACTGTTGATGAACAATCCTGCATGGGAACGTGAACTGAACTTGTTATTGCTGCTTTGTGTCCTTTGAATGGTTATTTGTTATTCCGTGGTTAAATTGATTTGAAAGTCCATTGATCTATTTATTTTATCTGCATCCTGGGCTGAGCTTTCTGAAGCCCTTGACTGTGGATAATAGTTACACATCATATATTTCTGAGGGCAGTTCAGTAAAAGCCAAATTTGTAAGTGTGACGGTTTTTTAGTAGAATTTATGAAAATAGGAATTGAACAGCATTGGTAATAAGACAAATTTTTTAGTTGTTCTTGACACTTCCACTGACCATACATTCTTCTTATCTAGGTATGGAGACAAAAGAATGGCATTTCAGTACAGTATTAAAAAAAAAAAAAAAAACAAAGAATGGCATTTTAGTAATTTGTGGGAAACCTGCAGCATGAGAGGAAAGGATGTGGTGTTACAATGGCATGCCATAATTTAGGAAGCAAGAAAGTAGAAATTTTTAGTTTCTTCATCTTTTTATGGAAAGAAGTTACAAATAGAAATGAGATTGATGACCCTTAATTTCAGTCCTAGAATATTGAGACTCTCATCAAGAGAATAGTGATATGTCTGTCATAAGACAAATTTCTAACCCTTATTTTGTCCAATGGAATAGGCTCAAGCTCCTCAGATGTTTTCTTATATTTTATATATTCCCTTCTACTCCTTTGTTGATTTCATAGTAAGTAGTTTACTACTGTTCATTTATTACGCTTTGTATTTAGTACAAATTCTATATATGTAGCTCCTTATAAATTGATACTACAATCTCTGGAAGGCTATGAATGTTTTCATCAATTGATTTGCTATGTTTGTTACTGCAGGCGAACTATTCTTCATCACTGATAGGAGGAGTGGGTTTTGGAATATTTACAAATGGGTAACTTTATAGTTTGGCATCTTAGTGGTTTTTTTTTTTTTTTTTAACCGTAGTATACAAGTCTTTATACAGTTTGTACAGTATGTCTTGGTTATATGTATGTAGGGACAATATTCTACTTAGCCAAATACACATAAAAACATGGTAGATTTAATGTTGTTATTGGAGGTCCATATATTAACAACCTTATAGAAATTATTCTTTTGAAAGTAACACTTCTATAGGAAGCTCTCATTCATGGTCCTTTTGCCAATAAGGATTGACCTTCCAAGGTTCATGCTTGGGAAAGGGAGAAAGAAAAAGGAACATCCATGAAGGTCCTGACTTACAGGTCCCACAATTGATGCTAAATGACTCAAAACTACTCTTAGCTGAGTTTGGATGAATCCAGTCTCTAATATATTTTCATTTGGTAAAGCCAAAAATTTTCAATCAGCGTAATTTCACAAATTAGGAGTATCTAAGAAATCTTTTCTTTATTGAATTCCAGGTTCTAACTTGTTAGGTTTGTGGGGTTGCTTTAAAAATGCTTATAGAAGCAACTGCTCATGGTTTTGCATTCTAATAAAAATCAGAGAAAGCAGTTTTACTTGCACAGCTGACAGCACCCATATGGTTTGGTCAAACATCTTTCATTTTTCCTTTTCTCTATTATGAGTTCATGTGGAATTGATTATGTCATCATCTTATTCTTTGCCCACAGATTGAATCTGATAACACGGTGTTGCCAGTTTATTCATTGGATGCTGAGTTTTCAAGACCGTTATGGGTTTTTGGCATAAAATCGTATCAATTACTTCAGAGTAATGAGGGAAAAAACTTAATTGCTTGCACTTACAGGTGATCTGAGAGATATTGCCCTCACATTCTTTCTTATACATAGATATGTATATATATTATTGTTCAAAGGGAATTTAGCAGTGTTTTTATCTGTGACTTACTAATTTGTTAAACTTTGTGGGGATGGCACTTCAGGCAGAATGGAAAGTCTTCTTTTGGAATTCTGGATGATGTTCATAGCACATTGTCTCTGTTTGATATTCCTTTCACAGACATAAACAATATTGTATGGTCATGAAACTTTATCGTTTCTGACTTCTGCAATTTAAAATTTCTCTAGTTGGTAACATATGATGGATTATTTGAATATATGCTTATGGCAGACTTCTGGGCTTCATTGCCTATACATTGAGGGAGCATCAGCAGTTCATCCTTTGTCAATAGCTAAGGTGGTGCCCTCCTCCGCATCATTTGATGTACCAAAAAATTCTTTGAAATGTGAAGAGTTTAACAGTTTTCTGTTTTTCCTGAATCTCCACACTCCTTGTGTTATCAGGTGACGTTAGACGATGACAAATCAAAAGTAATTGATTTCAAAATTATTTGGTCATCCTCACCTGATAGCTTGAAGTACAAATCACACTTCAGCTTGCCAGAATTAATTGAGTTTCCAACTGAAGTTCCTAATCAAAATGCCTATGCATACTTTTATCCACCAACCAACCCCAATTATCAAGCTGGTAGGGAAGAGAAACCTCCACTGTTGTTGAGGAGCCATGGTATGTTTTGTTTATTTTCTTATTTTAAGATGCAAATTTTATATGTATTCATTCAGTTCAATGCTTCTCATAAATGAATAAATATAGCTGCTGTTTTCAATGGTTATAATGCCCTGTGCCTTTTATCCTATCAGGGAGTTTATTCATGTGGGTATAGGTTTTATATAGTACAGGAGTGGTATTATTTTATAATATTGAGCTTAAAATGAGTATTTCATATACAAAAGATAATCATTTAAGTGTTATCTATCAAACTGCTATTAAAGAATGTGTTATTTTTTTAGCGTCCTCTAATATTTAACCTTTTATTTCCACAAGCTTTATGGAATATCCTTGATAGAGTAAAGTATCATGTGCTTCTGATTTGTGGTCATTCAACTCATAAATTGTGAGGGACGCTTTCTGTTAAAACATTTTAAGAGTAAGTATCATGTGCTTCTGATTTATGGTCCTTTAACTCTTATTTTTGCCTTATACATTGCCTTTTATAGGATGAATTTACAAGCAAACAGAAAATGTTTTGTAATTTCTTGTCCTCTGCCATGACAAACTGGTATCCTAAAAAAACTGTGATAAAAGCTTTAGCAAATATCTATGGAGTAGATGGTCCAGTATAATGCTAGCTTTACTCCATCTCACAAGTCATAATTGATGTCCCCTGCTATCTTATCTATGTATTTCCTCTTTGAATGAAGACTGACTCTTTCACGTTTGTGCATGTGTCTTCTCCTTACGAATGTGTTCTATTAAGGGGAAAGATCTTGAGTGCTTGCGACAAAATTGCATGCCAAATATATTGCACTTGTGTCTTCTTCTATAATCTTCTTTTCTGCCATTTGGCTGGGGGAGTGTGGTAGTGTGGGAAAGTTTTGAATGGTTTTACAGTTGTCACCTATCCAATCTCCTGTATGTTTTCCTTGATTTTCCACTGCTTGTGCAATTAGTCGGTCTTGGCATGTTATCGTGGATACATTTTATGTCTGAATGGACTTCTTCCTCATTGTCACTGCTTAAGTTCAGTTGTATGTTATTGTTAGAAATTCTGGCATGGCCACTGATGAGGTGCTGCAAAAAGTGTGTTGGTGGTCAAATATTTTTCAAATGAGATTTTAATTTTTTTGTAAATACATTCAGAAAAACAAGGCAGTGAAGAACTTAAAGTAGATAAATTCCATGATGCATTTCAAATAGGCTACAGTTGAGAAGGTGGACATGCATGGTTGCTTTCTTTTATTGGAAATAAGGCAGTCCTTTGAATGGAAAATAAGTTTCTTTTCTACATTGAATTTGTGATAGCATGGTGCATGAAATTTTGCAGGAGGGCCCACTGGTGAGACCCGTGGAGTCCTAAATCTTACTTACCAGTATTGGACTAGTCGAGGTTGGGCAGTTGTGGATGTCAATTATGGTGGAAGCACTGGTATGTCCTTGACTTTGGCCATTCTTTACATATGAATTTGATATATGTAGTATACTTGTATCTGATTATTGCCTATATGGTGTTGATACACCCATGGTAGTTCATTGATGCCTAGGTTATCACAAATTATTTTTTGTAAGATGTTCGACTAACTTCTTTAATCCACATTTGAGCCTCTCATTTCTTCTGCTAAGGATGATTTGGATTCAATTTTGAAGGTTATGGTAGAGAATATCGGGAAAGGCTTTTGGGACGCTGGGGAATAGTTGATGTTAATGACTGTTGCAGTTGTGCTAAATTTTTGGTAATCATATTTTAAATTCTCCAGTCCCCACTCTAGCGGAAGCCTTGTGCCTTTTATACTAAATTCTCAAATCCTCCAGGTTTTTGATGGATGGGCCTGTAAAGCATTCTTCTGTTTGTAGTAATATTGTTTAGTTCTCCAGGTGGATAGTGGAAAGGTAGATGGAGAAAGATTGTGTATAGCTGGGGGCTCTGCTGGTGGATACACGACATTAGCTGCTCTTGCTTTCAGAGAAACGTTTAAGGCTGGTGCTTCCTTGTATGGTGTGAGTGCGCTTAAATCCATCATCATATTAAATCTTATCTAATTTTGTAGTATTGCTTTCACTTGTTGATCAATTGTTATATGTTCTTGTTGGCTTTTATTGATCAATTACATTTTCATCATATCTCTTGCAAGCAGTTCATTATATTTTATTATTTTTTGTGGGGGTGGGGTAGATAATAATTCAATTATTAGTTGGAGAAAATGTAGAGATGAAAATAAAATGGCTGCAAATTTCTTCATGCAATGCATGTATGCTGATAAGTTATGGAACATTTGTAAATCGGATGTTTCTTGAAAAGGAAAATGATTCGTGCCCATGAGATACACTATACCCCCTTCAATGAATATACAGAGATGATGATGAAGTGTTCTGTGCATAATGATGGTCCCTGTAAATAAAGTATGGTGCTTTTGGATAGAAGGAGAATTTCTTAATCTCGTTTAAAATAAAAATGGCCATCACCTGGTGTTGGTTGCCATAATGTGGGGTGCTGAGATCGTATTTCGCATCATCCTGATAGTATGTCCTCTGTTATATGCAATGGGGATTCCAATCGCCTTCTACTTAACCTAGAATCATAGCCTTTGTACTAATTAGAACCAAATTTGTGTTGACACCCCGGCACAAAAGCTTCTTGATTAAGAATTCAAAAATCCATATTTTATACAAATTGCCATCAAACTGATGGTTGAACTTCTTAAAGGTTCGACTACAGTTAATTCTTCTTTAAATGATTTTGTGATTTATGCTGTATCTAAAGCTATGATACTAAAATACTTTTGCAGCATGGGGATCTGTTGATGGTTGATTTCACACGTTCTCTTGTTATTATTTATTATTATTAGCTGAATCTTCTATGATTATCAATACATCACTTTTAAACTTCTCCTTATCTTCCCTGTTTGGTAAAATGTCCTTTGACTGTAAGCTGTTTTACAGCATGACTTTGACAACTTCACCTGGCTGACCTTTAGTTAATAATACAGTTAACTGAACCGTTAATTCATCATGGCTGTGCACCAACTTCTAACATTAAGCAACAAATACAATCACGTTCATAGGATTTTATGAGGCATTTATGGCCATCATTTTATTTCAGTGTGACATTTGCACAGCCTAGGCTTGTATTTTATTGGAAAATGGGAAGTTGGTATAGGCTTCTAATTGTAGCACTAGGCAGTTTGGAGGTATTGCATTGACGTCAAGAAGAAACTTGGGCTTTAACTGTTAACTTTCATGAAATATTCTTACTCAAGGGACTAGGTTAGACACCTTGGGGTTCAGATGCACGGTCTGCCCCTTCTTGTTATCATCAACGCTTTAGCAAAAATTGGATAAGCACTTCCACGAGCAAATATTTTTGTGGTACCTGAAGACATTTTATGTCACTTTTATTAAAGCACCGAACTTGGTGTTTATAATTTTGCAGTGAGAATTGAGTTTTATTCCCTATGAAGTGGTATACTAATGTTTTTCAATCTTATTGCCAATGAACAGATAGCTGACTTGAAATTGATGAGAGCAGAAACGCACAAATTTGAGTCTCATTATATTGATAATCTTGTTGGTAATGATTAGATCAATTTTGTGGGCATTTTACTTGTTTGATAATCCACCTGTTTTTACATTGAGGCAGTGTATTGATTCATCGCAGGAAGTGATGATAATTACGTTCAGAGGTCACCCATCAATTTTGTTGATAAGTTTTCTTGCCCCATACTCCTACTCCAAGGATTGGAAGATAAGGTATTCTCAGCATTGTTTTTCAATTCTCTCTATTTTGTTGACTGTAATAAACCAAATATAGGACTACAGATTAAGGAAATCGATTGATGAAATCACATGATTACTGGCAACCCTTGCTGGGTTTTCCATTTTCTTATAGGTTAGCATTGGTTGATGTGTGTAAAAAACTTTCATTTGTAAGCTTTATGATGTCTTGTGAACTCTGATTTTAATAACATATTATTACTGGTGAAAATATTTTCCAAATGTTGCAGGTTGTACCCCCTGATCAAGCACGTAAAATTTACCATGCATTGAAGGAAAAGGGTTTGCCTGTTGCTCTTATTGAATTTGAAGGAGAACAGCATGGTTTCCGCAAGGTATATGACATTCCACAATTTTAATTACAAAAAATTTTGCCTACTTCATAAATGATGGCATTAATCGGGTTACATGTTCCACAGGCTGAAACCATTAAGATCGCACTGGAACAGCAAATGATGTTCTTTGCACGTTTAGTGGGACACTTCAAGGTTGCAGATGAGATTACGCCAATCAAAGTCGATAACTTTGATTGAGGTTTCGGTATTTTCTTAGAAATTTAAATCCGACTATTGGGAGTTTGGTACAACCTCATGATAATGATGATAATATTATGCCCAGCCTGTGTTCAGGTTATGTACTTGTCACTTTATCATAATACAATTTGCTTTTGCCATTGTATGGGAGTGTAGTATTATTGTCTATCACACTGATATCCCTTTTAAGTGAATGCACATTGGCTTTGATTAACAAATCAGAGTTGATAAATATTAGGTTAATTGTAACTTGAGCATAAGATAAAGAGTGGGTACATTTTGACCCTTGCTAACGCTGTTTTAGTCAGCAGTATGAGGTGTGGGTACCTGATTTAGGTTTTTTCAAGATGAAGTGCTCAGCTCATTTAGAAGTTGGCCATGAATTTTCTACATGGACTATTCTAATTCTACTGGCACAACCTTAAATAAAAGCTAAATAAAATATTTTTCAATTATTTGATCTTTATCTTTAACGATCTTTTTGGCTAGTCAATGGTTCAACAAACGTGACGAATGTCATGACACAGTCCCATTGACATTAAATAAAGCAACATGATATGTATATATGTATATTTATATTTATATTTATAGTCATAAAATATTTTGGGTCTGGTGATGCCTGCACATTGGTTTCTGCATTCCTTCCAGGATTATTTTTTATTTATTTATTTATTTTTTGCTTTTCAAATAATTAAATAAAAACGATACTGGTCTCTAAAACTCTTATAATACTTATTTAAAAAATAAAAAAATCTTACAATTACAGAATACCAAGTACTTTGTATCTGAATTTGGGTAGTTGCTCTATGCACTCACAAAGCAATTGCAATTGTGGTTGTAAAAATCAATGAAAGCATATAATTGCAAAAACTTTTCATTGATTTCCACTACACCAATACATAAACCTTAAAATTTGGTAAATCCACTTGGTTCCCGAATGAGTAAACTTCACACATCTAGGAACAAAACTATATATCTTTATACACACACACACACACACAAATAAATTGAATCTCAAATATGGTATGATATGATTCATTTACGAGAAAATCCGAAACCGTTGGCAAGTGCATGGACAGTCGGATTGAACGCCAGACGCCCCAGAATACCTTGCTTGTAAGGCAAGAATGTCTTCTTCTTCAAATCCTCTGAAACTGCTCTGTTGGCCTTGTAATGCAACTCATGAGCTGAAACTGTCCCCTTTCTTCTGGTAGTGGATCCTTCCATGGATCTGAAGCTCCAAGAGTTGTTGGCATCTTCATGTTTCTTGAACAGAGCTGCGTATTTCCTGAGTGGATCTCTGTCGGATGCTCGCCCCTCTGATGCGCTCCTGAACAAGAAAAAGTCCTTCAATCTCCATTTCCTGTGACTTCCTTTGCAAGACGAGAAAGACAGGGTCGAAGAAGAGGTATTTGAAGATTGTTTTGTGTTTTGTTGCAGCTGTTGCTGTTGTTGTTCTTGTTCTTCCCACGGGTACTTGGAAACCCGGTAGGGAGATAGCGATCTTGTTCGTCCGTGGCTTGTACTCTGTGACTGTGAGGAAACAACCCTTTCTCTTCCTCTCTCATGCTCTGTTCTGTTATGGCTGCTATTGGTGTTTCCGATTGCAGATTCAAATGGGTTATATTCTTTCTTCTTCCTGGGTGAGAAAGTGCCACGGATACGTGAGATTGGTGATCTTGGCAACATAGATGAGCTCTTCCAAGGTTGAGTTGGAAGCGTTAATGGCCGAATTTTGCCACCATGGAAGAGTTCTTCAGCTGGGACAATCATCTTCTCCATTTCCTCACTGACATCAAATGCAAAATTGTCTTCTGATGGTTTGATTGATTTAGGCGTACCAGGTTTTTCTTCCCAATCAAAATCAGTGCTCTGTACACAGAAGTCATCGAAGTCACGGTAAAACTGAGAGAGGCGTGTTGGGGAGGTGGGAGCGCTGAAGAAGCAATCACCGAAGCGTTTTGGAGTCGATGGAGCGGTCAGCAAGCACGGTGAAGATCTACCGCTGTTGAAGTCGAAATCTGTAGTTGGTATCAACACCTCCATCTCCATGTAGTTTACAGGTTGAAGAGTCCTTTGAGTGTATGTAGAGAATATAAAGAGAAGGAAAGAGGAGAGAGAGAGAGAGAGAGAGAGGAAGGAGGGAGAGAAGGATCAAAGAGGGAGCCAAATATGAATGAGGCGCAGTGAGCAAGCAAGTCTTGAAAGGAAGCCGCCTCTTATTACATTCTGATTTAGCCACCTACCACTCCTACAAGAGATGGGCCGAGGGAGTGAAGCTTGTTTACTCAAGTTTGGCATATTGTAAAACAATTAAAAAGTTACATAAAAAGTTAAAAAGTTAATACTACTTATCAAAAGTCAACAATTACGGCTGCACAACTTTCAATCCTAATTTTTCCCTACAAATCAATTTTTACAATTTTTTATTACACATTTTTCTATAAAAAGTCAAAAAGTTAACCCAAACATTCATATTTTCTTCCTCAATTTTTTAGTTTAAAAAGACAAAAAGTACACTTATTTAGGACACCCCCAAACAACCCGATGCGAATTAGTTTTTTTGACTTTTTTATTTTTTAGTTATTTTGTTTGGGAAAATTTATAAAAGGTAAAAAGTAAAAAAAAAAAAATTTAAAAAGTTAAAAAATTTATAATATTTGGGAGAAGCTTGTGGGGGAAGCTTAGAGGGTAAAATTATTATTTTGCTTTTTGAATTCAACTATCTAAAAGTCAAAAAGTTAAAAGTTAAAAAGTTAACAATGATAGAATGATCATTTTGATTTTACTATAATATTTTATTACACATCTTTTCATAAAAAATTAAAAAATTATTCTAAACATATATCTTTTTTTTCTTTACTTTTTTAGCTAAAAAATAAAAAAATACACTTTTATATAGCACATTCCAAACAACCACTTAGTTTGGAGCTAAAAAATTTTGTTTGGGATAGGTTTTTTTTGACCTTTTTAAACTTTTGTAAGGAAAAAAATGAAATAATTATTATTTGGATGTGATATTTTGTCTTATTGAATTAAAAAATTTATTTTGTCTTTTTGTAACTATTTTAGTCAAAAAATTTCATTTTGGCTTATGCTAAATGAAGGCTTAGCCTTCGCTAGGCTAAAAGCACAAAAGACAAAATAGATTAAATATGCTAATAAAATAAAATATCATATTCAAATCATAATTATTTCATTTTTTTTAACAAAAATTTAAAAAAGCAAACCAAATAAACTTTTAATCCTAAACTAAAAAAAGTTTTAACTCAAAAAAATTTAACCAAAAAAAAAAAAGTTTAAGCCAAACCACAACTTACTTGGTTTGAAGGAAAATTCTTGCGCGCACAAAATTTGATTATAGAGTTCAATATGACTTTTTTGGCCCAACTCCACTAAAATTCAATTTGAATTTTAAATTTCTCTATGGGTGACCACTTAATTAAAAATTATGTTATTCAATTTTAAAAAATTTTAAACTCAACTCAAGTTATTTGGATTGAACTTACCTAAATTTGTAATTCTAGCAGGGGATTGAAAGTTACATAATTAAATTTGTGATAAATTAAAAAATAATAAATAAATTGTGATAAAATTGTGAGACTTAAATTGTAAATTTTAATCTTCTTTATTTTCATAATTTATACATAAAAATTTAACTATTTATATTATTTTGTATAAAAATATATTATTAATTTTTTGACATGTCGCGCGTAACATGGATCAGCACTGATATATTATAAAGGAAATATGACATGAGGGAGAATAGGAGTAAAGAGAGCGAGACCTCAAACGTGGGAACCAAAACTCATCGCAGGAAATTAAAAAAAAAAAAGTGATCAAATTTCAACGACAAAATCTCTCTTCTAATCAAAGCTATAAACAATTAGATGAGTAGGATGGATGTATTACAACATATAACACTCCAATAAAAATGTTGTTACCTTCCAAGTTTGGGAAGGCTAAATAAGTGCATTTTTTGACTTTTTATGAAATATGGATTGGATTTGGGTTGGGTTTGAAATGATGTGTTAGAGATGTGATGTGAGTTAAATAAGATGATGTGACTTAAATAGAATAGTGACTTTTTGACTTTTTGAATTTTTTTGAGGATGCCAAACTTAACTTTTTTAGAATGTTATGTTTGAAAAAAGTATATTAAGAAAATTTTTTGTATATTACACTAAACAGTATTTTTGAAGTGTTATATTTGGAAATAATATACTAAGGATTTTTTTTTGGAGTGTTTCATTGAAGTGTTATATTTGAGTGTCACAATTTGAAATTATACATATGTCCAAAGTTTACTAAGGAGTTTCCTTTTGACATGTTTGAAGAGTTTTACATCCTTTTGGAATATTTGAAAAATCTTATATTTTAAGTTATTCTTATACTTCTTTTGAAATATTTTCCAAATAAAAAAGATTCTCATACAAAAATTTATCTCAAATTTGATTATCATAAATTGTGTATCTTATCTTTCTAACATAAAAGAAAAAAAGAAGAAGAAGGAAACATAGTAAAAATAAGAGTATAACTGTAAATTTAATTTTCAAATAATATATTAAATCTACGTTTCTAAAATTAATGGTACTAATTGATCTATAAAAAAATTCTTGGAACTAAATGAATCACCATTCCTCAAAATGTGATTTATAGATAAAATTTCCAAAAATAAACCATCTATTTTAATTATTTTGAAAATAAATATGATTAAATCATATAATTTTACTTATCAGATAAAATTTAAAATTTTAACTGATTAAGTGATACCCATAATGGGAGCGGATGGACAAAAAAGAAGTTGTCTTCTTGATATAATGCATTACAAAAATTTAACAAGCACAGCATTACTCATATATATATATATTATAAATGAAAAATGACATGAGAGAGTCTAGGAGTAAAGAGAGCGACCTCAAACCAAAACTAATTGTAGAAAATAAAAAAAGTAATCAAATTTCAACAACAAAATCTCTCTTCTAATCAAAGCTATAAACAATTAGATGACTAGGATGGATGTATTACAATATATTAATTTGGGTACTAAATTTTCTAGAAGCCATCCAAACTATACTACTACTAACTTTTGTATTCCTTCCCCCTTAAAACGAAGCCGTTTTAGATGTTTAGCTAGGCAACAGCATCTTGGACAAGTATATGTCCCATTTTCAAGTATTGGTTTGGCTGATGAATTGTCTAGGGATAATGTTAGGGCCAACCATCATTTCAATGAAATATCTTAATCACGAAAATTGTATTACCTTTTATTTCTACATTAAACATGTGTTCAATACTTAAAAAATTCATGTGGACTTTTATTAATAACTTCTAGAATGAACTCTTTGAAAGTGGCATGATAGAGCTATGAGCTTTGAAAAAAACAAAAACATTCACTTTTATGTATTGAAAAAATTGTATCTCAAAAATTATCAAAAGATTGAAATTTATTTCAAACCACACATCAATATTCCGAATAACCTTCCAAACAAATATTTTGGTTTTCTAACTTTTATGGAAAAAAATATATATATTAAAAGATCTTAAAAATTTTATTAATACATTGACAAATTTTGTTAGACTCAAACCAAGTAATGATGATTCAATCAAAATTAGTGAAATTTGTTTACACTCTCTATGTGAATTTAAACTATTAAGATTGTTAGTAAAAGTGTTTT
Source organism: Camellia granthamiana (assembly GCA_036172215.1). Taxonomy (NCBI): domain Eukaryota; kingdom Viridiplantae; phylum Streptophyta; class Magnoliopsida; order Ericales; family Theaceae; genus Camellia; species Camellia granthamiana. Next base: position 150,032,758 of record CM069905.1, on the reverse strand, counting down.
ATAGTTTCATTGAAGCTTAAAATTACTTTGTTTACACTCTATAATGTGTAATAATAGTATAATGAATTTTATTTAAAGGAGAGGATCCTTTATGTTTTAACCAATAAATATATGTATTTATTAGTAATTCCAAAGACCATGTCACATTCTAAACCAATAACATAATAAATTATTTTACGGATGAAGTATAGATGCCTTTTGGGAAGCTAGTAAAAAGTCAATTTTCAATTTTTTATCCATTTTGAGTCATATCACCTCTCACATAACTTACTCACAAAAAGATAAAATAAATTAAAAAAGCCAAAAAACTAATTTTTTACTAACTTCCCAAAACACCATACTACTATTTCTCCTTTGTGTATAAATCTGAAACTAGGTTTGGCGCAGCCTTCTGGAAATTGGAAGCTAGTGTCCCCCTAAAATCTACTACTAGATGTGTAGGTGGCAGATTAGGCAAACCAACCATAAATTAGTTGTTAACACTTGTTATACCTAAATAAATAATATAAGAATTGATGCAACTCAAAATGAAAAATGTTGTTCACTTAAATAAAAAAATTCAGAAATAAAATGTATAATGAAGACTTAAATTTTATGTGATGTTAGTCTATACGTTTGCTTTCTAACAATTTTCTAAGTACTTTTTTTTTTCCTTTCTAAATATGTACCTTTGTAAAACTCAAAATACATAAATCTTATATTATTTCATCTTGACCTAATGTTTCTATCAATTTTGTTTATTTATTTATTTTTTACTTTGGAATTTCTTGTTTACTAACTTTTTATCAAGATAATAATTGTTAGAGCTAGAAACTCAATCTTTTAATGTTTTTAAAATAATTGGAATAACCATGATACAAACTTTTATTAAACTGTCGAATATTTTGCACCTACACATTGATGTGGACTCCACACCATACATGTGTGTGCTAGGCAAAATATTCGATAATTTTATAAGGATACCTATCTTTTTCTATTTAAAAAAAAAAAAGATTGAAATTGTGGTCAAGGATAAAAATGTAATTTTAATAGACAATCTCTAAATCACTTTTAGTCTGACTAGAATAGGACATACAAGAGTCACTACTTTGCTATGACGTAAGCTAAGATAATTTACCAACAAGGGGTTGGTTC
>CM069905.1:150018672-150031424 GCA_036172215.1 Camellia granthamiana | reverse complement strand
CTGATTCTCTCCGTCGACAATTCGCTTGTTTCGTAGATTCAATCCTAGAAAATCACAGCCATTGATCGGAGGAGATAACCCAAAGTTTTCGCCATTAACGCGCTTCTTCTGCAACAAATCCCAAAAAGATTAGGAAAAAAAATAAAAAAATATAAAAAATGGGTTTTGATTTTGAAACATTACCTTGTGGTAGAGACCACAGTGTTGATCATCAGAGTAATAATTATAAGACCTTAAGTTTGGGATTGAAGAGAGCTCTTCCACATTGAACCCACTCTGAAAACCCAGATTCAGACCTCCAAATCCATACGAATCAGCCCAAAGAAACCTCCATTTCGAATCCTCTGACCCATCAAAGCCTGGTTCAGAAAACCCCAAAAAAGAGAATTTTACCTTGCGATCAGAAAATACAGAAGAAGAAGAGGCCTGGAGAGCAGAGAGATAAAAGAAAATTTAATTAGTTCCGTTTACTGAAATGAAGAGGAGAATCAGAGAACTCGCCTTGCGATCGCGAAGTCGACCCAGCGAGCGAAATCGCTTCAAGATTGGAGCCATTCTGGAATTTGTTGGGTCCCAACCAGAGAAAGTGAAAGTTGATTCGGATTGCAATCAAACTCTTCTGTACCGTAGCGTATCGAGTTGTTTACTGAAATGAAGAGGAGAATAGTCAAGCAAAATGTGAATATGATACCTTTTTGCTGATCAAATCTCAGATACGGAAGATCAATGAAGATGGCGATCCAACAGAAAGTGAAAGTTGATTCGGATTGCAATCAAACTCTTCTGTACCGTAGCGTATCGAGTTGTTTACTGAAATGAAGAGGAGAATCAAAGTAGCGTATCGAGTTGTTTACTGAAATGAAGAGGAGAATCAGAGAACTTACCTTGCGATCGCGAAGTCGACCCAGCGAGCGAAATCGCTTCCAGATTGGAGCAATTCTGGAATTTGTTGGGTCCCAATCGGGTCTCAAGATCACGAACTTGATCTACAGAACCCAAATCCAAATTCGTTGTGAAGGTCCAGAGGTTTCTCCATCTGAAAATATCAAAAAAGATAAAGAACAATTGCAAGAACAATTGAAAAGTGATCTTACCTGGAGAGCAGAAGAAGAAGAACAGGGCTGGAGAGCAGAGAGATAAAAGAGGGATGGGTGAGAACAAAGAAGGGAGGAGATAAAGATAGAAGGAGATGAGACGTGGGCGAGTAGAATGGAGAAGAGACATGGGTGAGCAGTCACTTTAGTGTTTGGGCGGGAAGGGGATTGATAGATATTTAAGGGGTAATCTCAGCCGTTCATGTAAATAGGCAAATGAATCTTCACCATTCAAATGTCCTAGTAGGACAAATGTCTCTAAGATAAATTCAAAAACCGTTCTGTCTTATTATATAGATATATATATATCAATATTCTTTCTGTAGAATTTTAACTTGCAACCTCACACTGCAACATGATATTACACAATTATTAAATCAAAAACTTGATTTGTATAATAGTTTAACACTATGAATGCCAATTTTCCCTACCATGCCTTGCCCTATGCAAGTTTTTTTTTTTTTTTTGTCATTGAAAATTAAGGCAAACAAAAGTTCAGAGTATCAGTTATAACAAAAAAGAGGCTAATCTCTCATAACACTAACTCCAGTCATGTCTTCTATGGCCAAGTGACTAACTTCAGCTGGAGGGGTTTCTAGGAAGACTACATGCTCTCTTGAGTCACTCCCATATTGGCTAATTTGTCAGCTACTTTGTTTCCCTCCCGCAGTGTATGTCCAAATGAGCAAACCAGCATAGCATCTGTCATAACCCAAACCCGCCCTTGTAGGCTTAGCATCATAACCGACCATTAATCTTTGGATTACCCAAGGCCTCTGAACAGAATAACATATAATTAGGGGCTGCGAAAACAAGCATATGAAAATATACATAGTCTGTCGAGCTGTGCAGACATACATGGGACAGATAATCTCAAACTTTTATACCATACGTATAACGTCATAAGGGCACAGTAGTTTTACGTCATCCCATGTACATATAAACAAAAACTTTGTTCATAAACCAAAAGAAATAAAGTCCTAATATTCACAAAACATGGCCACAAGACTTGACCTGATCCGGAACCTCCTCGGGAGGCGTAAAAAGTGACTGACAAAAACAAAATGCTTCAGGTATCATCTTAAGCCTATTCACAAGCCTGCTTACCTACATACATAATAAATAAATAATAAGCGGGAGCCCTGTAATAACCCCGACTTCAGATTAATGCTAAAACATGACTAATTATGCCTAACAGTAATTTAGAAGGAATCTGGGATTAATTTGCATATGTATGGCATTAATTATGTGTTTCTATCTGTTTGATCGCTAAATTATCTGTTCGTATCTTATGCTTTAAAACGCGAATTGAAGGCCTTATCGGCGCCCGATTCCGAAATTGATTGGTGTTACGTTCTAGTTAGAATTTATGTAATTTTATGGTAGGTTTAATTAAAATTTGATTTGGTATGATTAAATTAGACTAAATAATGTTACAACACATTAGTTGCCTCAACTACCATTTTGCCACTTAGTGGCTTGTCTCTGCACCATCACTTGAGCCTTATTTCACTTAATTACAAAACATTTCCTCAGCCCATTTCCCTTGATTCAACCGACTAAGAGAGAGGGAGAGAGAGAGTTTTAGTTCAACTTGAAGAATTGTGGGAGAATTGAAGAGGCTTTGCAAAATTGAGCTAGTGTACTTGGAATTGAAGACTTAAGGTAGAGAATCTCCCTTCTTGATCATGAAATTTAGTAGATTCTTGCATGGTACTTGGTAATTGAGTGAGTTGAGTCAAGAATTGGATTAAAGTGTTGAGTTGAGTAGAAATTCATGCATGCATGTACCTATCTTTGCATTTTGAGGTTGTTCTTCATGAATTTCTTCCATGCATGTGTATAATTTAAATGTAGTCCATGAATTCATCTTGTCCTTGAGCTAAAACTTGCATATGGCCATGTTTTGTACCATTAGAGTTCAAGAGAACTCATGCATGTGTTAGTTTTGCATTAATCTTCAAGTTCTTAAATCTTGGTTTGAAATTGTGTTTAATTGAACTATTCTTGGGCCATGATTTCTTGAATTGAAGCTTTAAACATGTTGTTTTATGGGTTACCAATTGTTTTTCAGAGTTTTGGATGGTTGAATGTCGAGTTTCATGCTTGGAGGTCGATCTGGAATTTTCAGAAATTCGACCTACGCTCGAGCGGGGAATTTTACGCTCGAGCGTGAAGCCTGAGTACATGCACTTCCGCTCGAGCGGCGAGAGTCACGCTCGAGCGTGAAATGCATATGCCCAGAAGTTTGTGTGTTTTACAGTACGCTCGAATGGGGGACTCCACGCTCGAGCGGGGGTAGAGCGCCCGTCGAGCGTGAATTTCTTGCATCCAGCACTTTTTCATAAGTTTACAATCTGCTCGAGCTGGTAAGTCCACGCTCGAGCGGAGCTTCATTGTCTGCATGTCCGCTCGAGCGGGTAAAGACACGCTCGAGCGTGGACCCTTTTTCAGCGAATTTTGGGAAAATGTTTCTAAGGCATTTTTGCATCCTCATTCCACCCTAGGCATTCCTAGGCCATGTTTAAGACCCCATATTGAGGATAAGAGATTAGAAACACACTAAGAGCCAACGAAATAAGTTTTGTACATTTAAAACATGTGTTTCAAGTGTGCGTCCATTATGTGTCGTGTAGGTCACGTGCCACGTCCTGTCTGATCAATCTGCTCTGTCTATCTGTCTCCGAGCCCACTGTGAGTAATAACTCTGTAAAGTTATGTTTAACTTTAAGTATTTTCTGACTGATATGATATGATATCTTTTCCTGAAATGCTACTTTTATGAGTTATGAATGAATGTCCAATTTTCTAAAATGTATTGTGGCACCCTTAGTTCACGTGGCCCTCACCCGGGGGTAACAATACCGCGGCCAATCTGTATCTGGCCCTCGCCGGGGGGTAACAATACTGTGGCCAATCTGTATCTGGCCCTTGCTTGGGGGTAACAATACCATGGCGACTTGCGCGCAAGATATGGACCTTTATGGTCATTGGTACCAACTATGTATATGGGTCTCTAGACCAATCTGATTTGATAGCTAATAGGTGTACCACATATGATCTTATGCAAAATCTGGGTATGAACATGATTGTGAATCTAAATCTATTTCTGTTCTGAAGTCTGTATATGTTTTGATTTAAATACTGGATTCTAAACTATGCTGGACATCGTTCATAAAAACCCCTTTACTCTGTTATTATTCACTGGGCTTTCGCTCAAAGTTACTATATGTATGTAGGTGAGCCGGCACATAACCAAGGCCAGAGTTGATGGCCTTCTGCTTTATTTTGTCAGCCAACCGTTGCGCCTCCCGAGGAGGTTCCAAGTTGAAGTTTAATGCCATGGCTGTTTTTGTACTTCGTGCTAGTCTATGTATGTGTTTGTAAAACAGGTCTTGGGTTGTACACTTGTAAATATTGTGTATCTCTAGACTGGCATGCTTATATATATAAATAAGTTTTAAAATGTTTTGTCCCATGTATGTATCACAGCTCATTGGACCTTGTCTAGTTTGTACTATTGCTTTCGTAGCCCCTTATTATTTGCTAATCTGTACAGAGGCCTTTGGTAATCCACGGATTACTGGCCGGTTACGGTACTAAACCCACAGGGACGGGTTTAGGTCGTGACAAGCCCAATGAATAATAACAAAGTAAAGGAGTAAATGAATGATGTCTAATAATCATTTCAGAAACCCGAGTTCATATTCGTATTCTTATTCAGAACATATACAGAAATCAGAGTTCATACTTAATTGTTCTTGGTACATCCGTTAGCGCTAACAGATCATATAAAGAGCATCATAGATTGTACTTGTCAGTTCCATAAAGGAACCTCCGGCCGGGTACGGATAACTTGTCAGTTCCATCAAGGAACCTCCGGACAGGGAATGGATAATTTGTCAGTTCCATAAAAGAACCTCCAGCCGGGTACAGATAACTTGTCAGTTCCATAAGGAACCTCCGGTCCAGGTACATATAGCACACTTGAAGCAAAGCATAATGTCACAGATATTTATCAGACTTGGACAATCATTCATAGTATAAAACATAGCTTTTCATAGAACAGATCTTATTCCATATGCAGAAAATAATTTAACTTGAACATAGCTTTACTAAGTTATTACTCACAGATAACAGATGGCTCCAAGTAGGCAAACAAAGTAGGCAATTCAGCTATCTTGTGGCATGTGACCTACACAGGTACAGAACGAATACATACTGAATCACACACCCAGAAACATTAACTTGGTTTTTTCTTATCTTGGTGTGTTTCTACTTTTATCCTCATTATTGTGCCTTAATCTTGGCCTAGGAATGCCTAGGATAAAATGAGGATGCAAAGATGCATTTGAAAACACTTAGTCAAAAATGCTGGAAACAGGGGTCCCGCTTGAGCGGACATGCAAAATGTGAGTGGTCGCTCGAGCACACACTCCTTCGCTCGAGCGGTCTGTAAAATTATGAAACTTATGGGAGCTCCCTTTTCATGCTCGAGCGAACTTATGGTCGCTTGAGCAGAAGTGCAAGATCGCAGACTGGTCGCTCGAGCGGAGAATCAGTCGCTCAAGCAGAGAGGCAGAATCTGGGATTTCCAGATTGCTCTTCTCAGCTCAAAATTCAAATCCAACGCTACAATTTTCATCATTTTGGGCCCAAAACTTGAGGAAACATATGTAAACTTGTAAAACATGAAGGTTTAAAAGTCATTTCATGAAATCAAAACCCAAAAGCATGCCAAATGTTCAAAACTAAGCTTAATTCCTTGAAAAACATAACATGCATGTATTGTCTTGACTTCCAAACTTTCAAACATGATCAATTGGTATGAATTGGTATGAAACTTGATAAATTCTCAAAACTAAGATGAATTAATAACATGCATGAAGAAATTCTTGAGAAATAACTTCAAAATGCTATGAAATATGCATGCATGCATAGTTTGAGTTCAATCCTTCAATTCTAACTCAATTCTTATATCATCCAACTTAATTCTAGTTCAATTCTTGTGATTCATCTCCCGATTCACATGAATGCTAATAATAGCTATTCCCATTACATAATTAAATGGTTGAGTTCTTACATTGGCTCCTCAATTGAATGCTAGGTAGCTAATTGTTTGAATTTCTAAGCCAAACTTCCAAGTTTTTTTTTCTAATTTCTTCAATCCTCTAGTTGAACTCAAGTCTTCCTTCCCCTTCTCTCTCTCTGTCTCCCACGTTTGAGCTCAAAATATGAGGGCATAAGGGTGTAAAGTGTATAGGAAAGGGTAAGAGTGGCCTTATATAGGTTTGCTCAAAGAAATTAATTAATTAGCTTAATAGAGCATTAATTATTCTAATATAATCGTTCCGAATCCAATTTCAATTAAACCTACCATAATATTCCAAATAGTCCAACTACCATATACATCAAGTTAATTTCGTGATCGGATGCCGATAAGGCCTTCAATTTTACAAAATAGAACAAAATCAGAGACAAATATTCCTACACAAAACAGATAGAAACTTATATAACACATAACACATGTAATGAATGCCAAAATTTCATCTTAATTACTTATTAGGCATAATTAATCATGGATTTACATTAATCAGAGCTCGGGGTTGTTACAGCATTAATTTCAACATCCACAATCAAGGTGTCAAGGCTAAGTGCTAATTGTAATCCGTACTCGATGGTCCAAAGTTCTTCGACAATATTGATTGTGATGCCAATATAGCGACAGAAACCTCCAAGCCAATGCTTTGAATTGTTTCTAAGGACTTGTCAAAGCTGCACTAGAGTTTCCACAGCGGCGACGAACCAGCGTTAGGGTTTGAGATTGATCCACACAGAGAGAGAGAGAAAAAGAGTTAGGGTTTTGTCATGCGATTGTCACCATCAGGGTCTCCGGTTCAGATCGCGATGGTTCATATGAAGAGTACATTCTCATCGCGTCCTCGCCGGTGGCGAACCCCTCCGACAACCATCCGACTTCATACGAAGTCCTCGAACGCTACAAATACACACGCATACACACATATATACACATATATAATCGATCTGATATTCGAGATCAAAGGAGACCACGCAGATCTAAAATCTGTGTGGATTTGAGGCGACATTTCCACCCTCCGAACCCTAGATCGACGACGAAAAACCCTAGGTACGACGCCATGGATGTAGTAAAGAGAGAGAGAGAGAGAGAGAGAGAGAGAGAAAGAAAGAAGAGAGAGATCTCTGGTTCATGTTCGTGCGAGAAAAAGATCTCTAGTTCGCCGGAAATCGCTCAAAAATAGCCAAAAATCGCCAGACAGCTTCGTGCAAGAGACAAAAATGAGAGTGTTTTGATTTATATACATGGTACACTTGTAATAACTTGAAATTATGAGGGGCATTTAAGTCATTTTGTCCCTCAAATTGTAGTTTCCCGCTTATGCTGATTGGAAAAGCTTCTCCTCTCCCACTCAAAGAAAAAGCTGATTTTTGGCTTATAAAAAGTTATAATTTTTATTATTAAGCTGAACCAAACACACCAAAATAGCTTAAATTAAGTTAAAAGCTGAAATAAGCTGAAAATAAGCCCTACCAAACAGGGCCTATGTATTATACGAAAGTGACTTTTCATCTTAGAGACTAGTGTTTCAAAACCTTAAATCTATTTTTTTGAATTTTTTTATTTTTATAAGAAAAAAAAAACATCTGTTGGCTATTCGAAGGACATAAATATTAACCTTCAAAATTATTTAATGCAAATATACTGCGAGTCAATACCAAAAGAAAAAAAAAAAAGAAAGAAAGGAAAAAACACACAATTCTCAATCCCTTTCTCCTCCTCAAAATAAATCAAGCATTCATTTAAAAAAGAATATAAATCTCATACAATCTTCTCTGTACTAAAATAAATCTAATGAAAAGAAAACTTTCTCAGCTCCCATAAAATGTATACTATTAGTATCTTTCACAACTAATTTGATCTATATAAACCTAACATAAAATAAAAATTAAACCTTATATCTAGATTATCTCTTTATTCCATAATTAAACAGAATTTTATTCCCAAATAAATTTAAGCTTATCTATATTGTATATATATTTTTTAAAAATATCAAAATTTATTATTTTTTATAATGATTTCATGATTTATAATTTAGAAAAGGAAAGATGAAAAAAATTATTCTTGTGCACTCTTTCTCTAATCAATCTTTCTTTTACCCAAAAATCCTAGCCAAACATTATATACTTTTTTCAAGTCAGTCATGTCTTTCTTGCCCTATAAATATTACATTCATGAAACGATGAAATTCATTATTTTTTAACTTTCTATTTACGAGACAATTTGGAGATTAGTTTATGTTTAATCTATTGTATTCTTTAAATAAACTCTTTTATCCTTTAGGTACACCATTATTTCTTCTTCTTTTTTATCTACGACCATTTTTTGTTTTTGTATTTCATATTTTATGTCATTTCTCCCTCATCTCTACCAACCATTATTTGTTTATTGTTTATAACTAATTTTTGTTGATTAATATTGTTTTACTAGAATTTTTATACTAAAATGGCATGATAGGGTCATTTGTATAATAAAAAGCATGTCACTCAAGTGATAGATCAAAATCCAAACAAAATCATTGTTGATAAGTTTTTTGTATTGATTTTATGTTTGTATATCATTATTTTTTTTTAAAAAAAAAAAATTACTTTTAATATTTTTTGATATCATGATATGTGTTAATTGACAGTTAGTGCAGAACATTACTTCAAAGACATATAATAGTTTTTCAAAACTATAAAAAGAAAATATTAATTTTAATCTATTTTTTTAAAACTATTAAAGGTGTTAGTTAATTATTTAATTATTTATCTTTAATATGTGCAGCTCATCTCTTCCTTTATGGTACTTCTCTCTCTACTCTACTGTGAGTTCATATGTTTTTAGAAAAAAAGATCATATATAATTTAAAATTTTGGGCAAATTACAATCACCCCCCTCGAGGTTTGGTGAAAATACAGATTCCCCCATGAGGTTTGAGAAATTACATCCCGCCCCCTGAGGTTTATATTTCCATAACAAATTACCCCCTGAGGTTTTTATTTTCATACAAATTCCCCCCTAATTTCTCCTAATTTGTTATGAAAATTTGACTCTCAGGGGGCAATTTGTAATTTCTCAAACCTCAGGGGAGAATCTGTATTTTTACCAAACCTCGAGGGGGGTGTTTGTAATTTGCCCTAAAATCTTTAATCTTTTTATGTAGGAAGTTAAAAAATAAATTTTGGAATTTAAAATACAGCTATACAAAACCTTGTCCTTTTAAATATAAATATATTTATAATTAATTTTAATCTATCTATTAACTATCCTTATTTATATTATTAAATAAAAAAAAATGCTGTACGATAATTGAAGTTAAAAGTCCTGATCTATTTTTTTCAAAATTTAAAATTTTTAAAATGCATATGTTGCAATATCATTAATTTCTTCCTATTAAAAATTTTATTTTAAATCTTATAAGATTTGTTCAATGACTAATATTGAATTTATGTAAAAAACTTCAATATATTCCTTCCAAAAGTTAATATAGCAAGTCTACAAAATCATATTTTAAAACTCAAAATTATTAATATTTTTGTTTGTTTTGTTTTTGTTTTAAATAAGCACGTTACAGTATAAATAGATATTCAAATAAAATTATATTTATTAATAAATATGGCATTAGTTTTAATTGTAATCATATTTTTTTAATAAATAATATATATTTTTATCTCGTACATAGCACGGGGTGACAGGCCAGTTTTAGATTAAAGCTGAAATGAGAATGGGAATGTTAATTTTTATTTTTCCATCCAATAAGAATCAATTTTATTACTAAGCAATAATTTGGATGCTTTTACAATATACTTAGGAACATAAATAAAAGGTATAGCGATTCCGGTTTTGACCCGACCTTTGTTGTAATCTGGATACAGGCTTCTTGGTTCCGTACTGTTGAATATGTCTTGCTTATCTTTTTTTTCCTTAAACTTGGCTATTGGATTGTTGTGGTTGTGTTTGGGACAGGTTGGTTGTTCGGTTTCCCAACTCTTGTTACCCAGAATTTTGCTCTTGCGCTCGAGTGGGCTTTGCAAACTCTCAGTACTTTTGCAGGTCTGCAAACTATTGGGAGAGTGTATTCTATGCTCGAGCGGCGTTTCCTACGCTCAAGTGGGTGTGCACTCGAGCGGCCATTCTTGCGCTTGAGCGATGTTCTTCTGTCTGCAAAACTACTGGATGTGTGTATTTTGCGCTCGAGTGGCCATTTCTTGTGCTCGAGCGCAACAATTTATTGTGTCTGACGCTCAAGCGTCAACTCTTGCGCTTAAGCGGACTGTGCATATATCAGTTCGCAGCAGCTTCCTTTTACATCTCTTTTTCTTTCAAAACCCTAGATCTAGAGCTCCTCTTTCTAAAACTCACTCTCTCTATACTTTTTCACCTAGATTTAGTGGTTTTTACACCCTACTCTCTTTGATAAAAAGATAGAGCATCTCAAGGGCTTTATTCTCATCCGAATAGAGTTCGATTTCGGTGTGTTTGAAGTGTCTCCATTCTCTCTCTCGACTTCTAGACTTAAGGTAGGGATTTTTCTACACTCTCATATGGTTTTTGACTTGGTTATTCATTGATGTGTAAGAAACATTGGAACTTGAGGTGATTTTGAATATTGTTGATTTGGGTACATGGGCAGAGTTTTGGACGAAAATGGGGTTTTGCCCTAAAACTTCTTAAAGGATTAATTTGTATAAATAATGAAATTGATAATGGAAACACGAAATTGGATGGGTGTTTATATGAATGGTGGAGTTGGGTATGTAATACCTCTCACCTATGGAAATTTGGATAATTTATCTGTTTTAGAGATTGTATATCTGTTTTGGGCTATTGGTAAAGGATAGCTATGATTGTTGTAGAAATTGCATGAGGATTAGGGGAATTGAAACAAATCTCTTATTGATTGTCATTGAATATGACTGTGTTTGATACATTGTATATGTATGATGTTTGGGAGGAGAAAGGGGAGAGACTCCATTAAATTAAGTTGGCATATGCATCCAAGGCGAAAGTCCTGAAAACAATGTATATACATGAGTGCCGATTCTCGCGGATGAAATTTCCATAAAATGACAAATTTAAGTGTTTGTGTGATGACTATATTGATTTGAGAACCTTTAAATTGTATCATCAGTTTGATTATCTGTAATAAATGGAGATAGCTCATGGATTGAGATAAAATGAATTGAGTTAGAAAGGGGTTTAAGATAACGTGGATAGTGTTATAAAACTTGGCATGGCATGGTTTTGCGAAATAGTTGTAAGTGATTTTGTCACAGCCAATTGTATATACACTTCATATTTATGTCTTTGTTAAGATTCATATATTGTGTTAGACTATCTTTACTGGGCTTTGGCTCACCCTACTTGGGAAAAAACCATTTCAGGTGCTGGTGATATGCCTCCGCCAAGGACTTAGCCTGGGAGGACCGTGGAGTTGAAGCGCACTTTTGTTCATTTTGTATTTACTTTCTTTTCAAACTTAGGGCTTTATGTGTATTGAGCTTCTGACTTATTTTGTTGTAACCAAGCAAAGTCTTGAAAAGATATAAGCCTTTGGGGCATATAAATACCGGTTTAGCTTTCATTCTTTATTACCACTTGTAACACATGCTATAGATTCAGGACGAACTGTTTATGAATGTATACTACATGTGTCACCTTTTGTATATCAATTCCAATTAATGAAAGCTTCTTATTCCACATATATCACTTGTACTAGTTGTTCAGAGTTGTATTGTGTAATTATTTCGGGGGCATGACAAAAGGTGCAGTACTTCTTCTTTCTTGCTTCCTTTATTTTCCAGTACGTCGATGTAGGCATTAGCTTCCCTAAATATGTGCTTGATTTCTCCACCCCGAGCTAGTTCATGAAATACTTACAATCGTAAATTAAGTTGCTAAGTGGATGAAAATAATCAACTTTCTTGGCGAGAAGTTGACAAACTAACGTGCGGTGGCATGGCATGTTGGCCAAGGCTAAGGCATGGCATGCTGGGCAACGCCGTGGCAAGGCATGCGGGCCAAGGCGGCCGCAAGGCATGCGGGCCGAGGCCGTGGCGTGGCATGCCGGCCTTGGCATGCTGGGCAACACTGTGGCATGGCATGTTGGCCAGGGCAATGGCATGCTGGCCAGGGCAGTGGCATGGCATGCTTGCCAAGGCGGTGCCATGGCATGCTTAGCATGGCCGTGGCGTGGCATGCTGGCCAAGGCTAAGGCGTGGCATTCTGGCCAAGGCCGTGGCGTGCCATGGTGACCGAGGCTGTGGCATGGAACGTTGGCCAACGCAGTTGCCTGGCATGCTGGACGAGGCAATGGCATGACATGTTGGCTAAGGCAGTGGCATGGGACATGCTTGCCAAGGCGATGCCATGCCATGCTAGGCAAGGCTAAGGCGTGGCATTCTGGCCAAAGCCATTGTATGCCGATGTGGCCAATGCTGTGGCATGGCATGCTGGCCAACGCAGTGGCATGACATGCTGGCCAAGGCCGTGGCCTGGCATGCTGGCCGAGGCATGTGGCCTGGCATGCTGGCGACGGCGGTGGCATGGCATGCTGGCCAAGGCCGTGGCATGGCTTG
>CM069905.1:149826172-150016172 GCA_036172215.1 Camellia granthamiana | reverse complement strand
TTGAAAAAAATCTTCCTAATGAATATTCCAGCTGAGAGATTGCAAGTTATGGTGGGAAGTCTATTTTCTTCACAACCAATGGAGCATGATAGTTTTTAGCTGGAAATTGAAAACTAATTGGGATTGGGTTTTAATTTCAATGTTTGGGCTGTCAACTTATCTGATCAGTTCATACTAAGGGAGATTAATTATCTTTTGGTTTCTCGATTTTGTAGTACAAGTGACATGTTTATCAGGGACTTGAGATTTTTATAGGCAACTAATATATACTAACAAATTTTTGAAAAAAAATTATAAATTGCAAAATCAATTTTTAGTAGTATAAAAGTGAAAATTTAGATTAAAACATATATATATATATATAGATATAAGTATTTTTGTTGTATGAGTTTGATTTAACAGCAATTAAAAACGTCCATGATAGAATGATATTACAAATTTTAAAATAATATTTTTCTTACTAAATGTGATTGAGTCGCTTTTTGATTCTTTCTCTACATTTTTTTATTTATTTATATACACTAGGACTTGTAATTGATACTAATTATTAGAAATTAATGTTTTTGTTTTTTTATCTAAAATTTTAGATTTTAAATTTTGGTTCAATGTTTCATGTGTAGAGGGATGATTATTTAATTTTTTATAAGACTGAGTTGATATAATTTAAAAATAATTAATAGATAATACAATTATACAAAAATAATATATATATATATATATTGCATAAGATGTTAATTTATTAATAAAGTTAAATTACAACTAAATGGACCACCGCTATTCTATCAACTTGAACTCTCAACCATGCTTTTGGGTGGCTATAAGATCATTGATCCAAATTCAGTATCTAAATAATTTTTTAAAATTGAACAGAAGGAAATTGGGTTTCTATTTTCACCATTCATAGCTGCACAATAAAATAGAAAGCAACTCTTTTCCAATCTCGTCTGACTCATTGTGGACTCATCACGATCATCTTTAGTTAGCAATTGCTTAGGTGAGATTTCTTTATGGGTCCCACCTTATTTCCCCCTCGCTCAAAAAAATAGAAATAAAATAAAATCTTGACTGTTTAGTCGTGTGTGGCTCATCCAATTCGTCATTTATAAAAATGTGCTATGTTTTGAGTTTTTTCAAAATTCATTTTGATACTGATGGGCCCTCAAGAAGGCTCAGCCTACGGCTCAAGGCCCAGCTCACAATCAAACAGTTGTCAGGCAAAGAATTAGCCACGTAAACAAACAAAGATTCTACAAAGTTATTGAGATTCGGTTTTAATTTCAATGTCTAGGCTGTCAACTTATCTAATCAGTTCATACTAAGGGAGATTAATTATCTTTTAACTTCTCAATTTTGTTGTACAAGTGACATGTTTATCAGAGACTTGAGGTTTTTACAGGCGACTAATATATACCAACAAATTTTTTTAAATAATTTATAAACTGCAAAATCAATTTTTACTAGTATAAAAGTGAAAATTAAGATAAAAATATATATAAGTATTTTTGTTGTACGAGTTTGATTTGACAGTAATTAAAAATGTCCATGATAGAATGATATTAAAAAAAAATTTAAAAATATTTTTCTCACTAAATGTGATTGAGTCTCCTGTTGAGTCTTTCTCTACATTTTTATTTATTTATTTATACACCAGGATTTGTAATTGATACTAATTATTAAAAAATAATGTTTTTGTTTTTTTATCTAAAATTTTTAATTTTATATTTTGATTCAATGTTTCATGTGTAGAGGGATGATTATTTAAATTTTTTTTTATAAGATTGAGTCGATATAATTCAAAAATAATTATTAATAATACAATTATGCAAAAATAACATATATATATATATATATATTTGCGTAATATGTTAGTTTATTAGTAAAGTTAGATTACAATTATATGGGTCACCGCTATTATGGTTGGTTGTTGATACAAGGTGTTTTATATTTTGAGTTTTTTCAAAATACCTTTCATATTTTTAATTTGTTGGTAATTCAAATCTTTAAAATATATATATATATATATTGTTGGTAACTGTTGTTGACACAAAAATGTCTTATATTTTGAGTTTTTTCAAAATACATTTATAGTTGGTCTTTATATAAAGAGAAAGATAGAACTTGAACTTAATACCCTTGGTTTTGAAAAAAAAAATATCTTTATCACTTAAGCAATACACAATATATTTATTTTTAAATCAAAATCAAAATCAAAATCAAAATCAAAATGAATATTTTAGAAATTTAAAAACACACTTATTGGGTGAGTATACACACCCACTAGTACACAAATATTTAAGGCCTTAACAAACAAATTTTTTTTTTGGCTTTTAAAAATTATCAAATATTTTGTTCAAATCAAACATGTTTATAATTTTTATTTTTCAACAAGTAAACAAAAACCTATTTACAAATTTATTAAAAAACATGAACTAAAAATATACGTTACCAAACACTTCTCAAGTAAATGCCATTTTCGAACAAATTTCAAAATTCTACTTTCTAGTCGTGCGATGTAAGTGTCACAGGACCTATATCTATACTTTTCGCAATCAAAATCAAAATAGTTCAATGTTGAATTATCTGTACATCATCACATGAAAGAGTCATTTGACAAAAAAAGCCAAGTATTTATAACATTCATCCAGCATATGAACTGTCATTTCCACTACTAGTTTGCTGTGATCTGGTTCCAAGTATTTTGCACATATGATGCAACACCATGAAGCAACAAATGATCTGTAGTACAAACACAAATATTAAGCACTCTATAAAATTACAAAACAAAACACTTGGGAATCAAGCTAATATAATAATTTTCAAAAAATACACACAAAAATATGTAATTTAATATTGTCGTTATTTGGTGTCATATAGAAATGAATATTTCATATGTATAATTCTATATTATTTTTCTTTTTATTATTATATTCTCTAAGTTAATTTTTAAATTATAACTTATAATATATTTGGTGTGTATTTAAATAAAGGACACGTGTGTACTTGAGGTCATCTTTGATTGGTAGATGAGATAAAAAAATTATAAAACTATTATTGACATAAGTAGTGGATAATGGGCCTAGAGGATAAAGGATGAATGCCAAGAATAATGACATTTTGAAAAATACTTGGTAGCTCAAATTTGTGTGGCTCGAATGTATCAAAACGACGTCATTTTATCCCCAAAACGACGTCGTTTTGAGACATTCGAGCCATTCGGACCATGAAAATACAGGCTACCAAGCATTGTTTTTTTTTTTCCCAATAAAATCTTTATTATATCTCACTCTATCTCACCTCTCCCTTGAGATTGAGTAATTCCCCTCTTATGGAATCTTTATTAAATCTTTATGTATTTACCTCAATTACGCATTGAGTGTGCCAAGCGTGCCAGGTCATTTGTTATCTCCTCAATTTGCTGCCATACATTAAAATAAATAAAGCATTAGTAAATTATACTCACAATATTTTCAAAATAATAATAATAACTATGATAATGTTTTTATACTTGATTGCAGTCCTCCCCTCTTTTTATGTAAGTTTCAAGTTTTGCCATTGCAGTTGACAACTGCTCATCCTTTTGTGCCTGAAATGATGACCAAAAGATAATTGACATTGGAGAAAGGTGAACAAAAAGAGAAGAAAGCAAAATTATAAGAACTCAAAAAATAATAATAATAACAAAAAAATCTTATCTTCAAACTGTTTCATGGTATATGATGTCTATAAAGTGAACTCTAATCTATTGAATATAAAAATCCTAACCATTAAAGTTCATCTTTCCATAAATTAAGATTTTTAAATTTAATTAAATTCTAAAAATTTCATTAATTCTCTCTGTTTCTCCCCATACTTCCTAATGTCTAAGACTCCCCTCTTAATTGTTTTCTTCCTCTTCATGCATTCCCCCCCCCAAACCAAAGTTGCACTTGTCAATTCTAATAAAATACTACCAAATGTTCTTGCTCACAACGTTATAACAATGTTCTAGTTGGTAAAAGAAAGAAAAAAACCTATTATTTACTACCCTTGCTGTTTTTCTCTAATTTATAATCATATCTTTAATATTAATCAACCTAATTCCTTCAGCAAAGCCTTAATTAAAAGTATTAAAGAAAAACAACTAGAACATTGAAAATCAGCTACCCTCATCTCAACTACCCTTAATGACACCATACAGCAAGGGTACCCCCTCATCAGTTACCAAAACATCATACAACAGCAAGCGTACCCTCTTAAAGGACCCAAATTATCTGAGGAGACTCAATTAATCATGCTTCTTATATGTCTTATGAACAACAAGGATTTCAAATTAAAGCATGGCTTGAGATAATTTTGTTTTTTTTACTGACCTTTATACTAATCAGATTTTTATCTAATTTGATTTACATGCCAATCTAAGTTTCAATGACAAGGAGCATATACTGAGTGACTATATAAACATAAAACTAAAAACTTCTAAGTAGTAGTAAATTTTGTTATTTAAATAAATTAAAATTATAAGAATAGCCAATAATTTCATTTAATTTACATATAAAATAACATTTTGTATATGCATACACATAGATATACACATAAAAAGTTCAACTAAAATTTATGAATTTAAAAATAAAAATAAAAAAAAATAAAAAAAAAGAAGAAGAAAAAGAAAGTAGAATTGTATACCACATTTTCTTTTAAGCCCGCAATCTCCACTTGTAGGCCCGCAATCGCAGCTTGCAAGTCTGCGTTCTTTCCTTTCAAGGTCTGATTCTCTTGTTTCAAGGCCTCATTTTCTTCCTTCACGTCTTCCTTTTCAGCCTGTATCAATTTACAACAATTTACTTATATTTCACGTATCTATTTTTATTGAGAAATTTAAAATTATATATCACACCTTCCTCCGTTTCGGTGAATTTTGACTCGACACTGGGTTAGGACGCTTCCTATCCTCCTCAGTAGTAGTGATGGGGTCGCTTGGCTCCTCACTTGCCATATGAAACTGCAAAAGGAAAAAAATGAACAATAAATAAATAAAATGAGTGACACTGACACCCCTTTTAAGAAAATATTCAAATTTGGAGTAAGAAATAAGAAGTGAATAAGTCATCCCTAGCAGATATCTATCTCCACCCAAACAGCCATGCCCTTATTGAGGCTTGAACCTAAAAGAGGTTTTGGTTGCTGCCACTAGGCCACTTTGATCATACTCATACATAAGAGAAGTGCTTGCTTAAGGCAGTCTGCTTTTAGCTTTAAAGTTCCCTCCAAATAAGTTTTCATTTTATTACACAAAATGAGATAACTTGTATATACAACACCTCAAAAGAAATGTGTATAGTAAAATAGGGGAAGGACTATGGTACACATTGCTTAAAGGGTTTGTTCCGTATGCACCTTACAACTGAAGACGAAAATGACATAATTTCATATTTTCTGAGTCATAACTTAAAAAAAAAAAAAAAGTCATAACCAAATGACACATGAGACATAACCAGAGATCTCATGAGTTATAACTAAAATAAGGTCATAACTAAAGAAGAAAATGGCATAACTCAGAAGTGTATATGGTAAGAGGTGTGTATAATAGAATTTCCCAAGGGTTGTCTTGATACTAGTACATATACAAAGCATAATTAATCATCTAAAAATGTTGGTTGTGCAATAGAAGGTAAGAAGTACTAAAGACCCACAATTTTAGACCCACAGTAATGTGCTAATAGAGTTGAGTCCTATATCATTAAGTGTGTAATAAATTAAAAGTTGACACACATATCATATTATATCACTAGCGTATGCCTGTGCCAAAAGGCACGGTGTAATTCATAACCCATATCTAGATTAATTAGTGGGTGAAACTTTGTTGACCTCTACTACCCCTGCAAAGTTTCCAAATCCAAAAACCCAATATCTAGTTTTCAAAAAATGTAAGGTTATTTCATCTAGTTCTCAACTACAGTGGAAAGAAACAAATAACTAGAAATTCATAAGACATGGATTATTAGTTCAGCTATTAGTGTCATGCGCAAATTCAAACTTCTAGGAACACTCTGTTCTCTCAACAGCCATAAAAATTAAATCATAAATAGATTATCAATAAAAAACTCAAAATCAAGAATGGGTAACAACAACTTACTTAGTAAACAGGTCAACTACCAAACAAATTATCAAACTTTTTAACACTCGCATTACAACCATGGAATAGACTCTCTCTCTCTCTCTCTCTCTCTCTCTCTCTCTCTCTCTCTCTATACCTTAGCAAAATGGTAAACAGTCCAACCCCAAAACTTCATAGTAAAACAATCAAAAACTTCATAGTAAAACAATCCAATTCCCAGATGGTGGTTCCCCCTTTGGGAACTTATTCTCTACTTGAGCATTCATGAAAATGAGGCCTGAGACAACTATTCTTACTAAAAAAGAAAAGAAGTAGAGAATAACATTCTGAGGTAGATGTTGCAAGCATTCTATCACTATATCATAGACAAACCAGTGTTCTGATCATTATACTAACCATACCTATTGTTTTCAATGTGTTTGATGGAGGTTAGTGGACAAAGCTGTAATGATGGTGCATTGGCAGTGAAAAGAGTAGTGAGTTCTACATATAATATAATAATAAATAAGCGGTGCTTTGATAAAATGGATAACATAATGCTTTAGAACCAAATTTGTAGAAATGTGAACACAGTTTAGACATTCTGCAGAAATTTGCAGAAACTTGATGGGTAGAAGATGAGGGAATTCACGAACATGTGAACATACTGGTAAAGCTGGTGTTTTGTATAAAAATTATATAAGAATATCATTTTTGAACTTGTAATTATAACAATCCTACTTCCAAATGCAAAGTCAGCAGCAGCCACGAGATTCAAACCGAACAACAAAACAACTCAAAATAAAAAACTGAAGACAGATACTATGTTCAAAACACATGTTCTCTAAGCACCATACCATAAGTTCCTGACTTTCTTTTTTGAAAAAGCAAACACACCATAAGTTTCTGACTTTTTAAAAAAAGAAAAATGGAAAAAAAGAAAGTGTATTGCTCCGTCTATAACCACTATCCATACCCAATCAAGCCTTACCTTTGTATGGCTAAATTACCTATGTTTTTTACCTGCACATGCTGAAGAAGAGAATGAAAACAGCACCAACAGGAGAAATCACTGGCATAGGTGCATAGCCGAATCATAATGGTTTAATCACTATATTAGTATTAATCTGTTAATCACTGTACAAAGCTATAAACTGTAT
This sequence comes from Camellia granthamiana, assembly GCA_036172215.1. Lineage (NCBI taxonomy): Eukaryota > Viridiplantae > Streptophyta > Magnoliopsida > Ericales > Theaceae > Camellia > Camellia granthamiana. The sequence goes on along the minus strand of CM069905.1, from coordinate 150,008,939 downwards.
AGTCACTAGAGTATTGACAACAAATTGAACTCAGTGGTAACAGTCAATGGTGTTCATACACTCAATGATGAAACTAAACCCAGATTGAGCGAGAGAATGGCAGCCCAAATCTACACTGCAAGTAGATGTTGCAACCATATAGACAGACCAGTTCAAGAACAGGAAATAAACCCAGATTGAGAGAGAGAATGGCAGCCCAAATCTATATAATAAAGCATTCTAATAAAAACAGGAAATAAAAATAAACCCCAAATTGAATTGCTTCAATATTTTACGCAGATTGAAAACCCCAAATTCAATTGCCTCATATCACTTTGTGTACAATAAACCCATTTTAAACAGGAAATAAAAATAAACCCCAAATTACACAGATTGGAAGCAGCAATAAACCCAATATTAAACCAAGATGATGAAACTAAAAATATATCAATGTATTCATGAAATGAAGAAGAAGAACAGAGAGAGAAGGGGAAAAAAAATATCAAACCCAAATCACACCAATCAAACCCAAGAATGTCATAAACAACCCTAAAAATGTATGTATTCTTGAAATGAAGGACAAGAACAGAGAGAGAAGGGAAAAAAAAATATCAAACCCAAACCAAACCAATCAACAAAATGTACAAAGCCAATGTAAAATAAAGAACCGCATCAAGCCCGAGATTGGGGTAAAATACCTCTGTTCTTGAAGACGACAGTGGGGTTTGAACTGCAGCAAGCCAAATTGCAGCAAGGGAAATCAGCCAAAAACGAAAACAGAGAGAGAAGGGGAGAGGCAGAAATCGAGTGAAAAGACTGAAGTTCTCAATCTTACCTTGCGAGTGCGAGTGCGAGTGCGAGAGCGAGAGCAGCGTCGGTAGCGGAGGGAGCCGAGTTCGAAGGATTGTAAGGGAAGGAGGAGCAGCGTAGCGAAGAGGGAGGGTGGGTATCGAAGGGTTGGGTTTTTGCGGAATTCGTCTTCCTCTTCAATGGCGGTGGTGATGAGCAGCAGTGGGCTCTATTGTGAGAATGTGAGAGAGAACGTGAGTTGAAGAGAACGTGCTTGGGTAGACGCGGGAGAGAACGGGCGGGAACTAAATGTATATAGACCGTTGATATATATTAGGGTTGATCTAGATCATTAAAATTAAAAGTATATATTTTGGATATTTTTAAAAATTATCTTGCTTTATTTTTTTATTAGATATTTGATATATATATATATATCAATATTCTTTCTATAGGATTTTAACTTGCAACCTCACACTGCAACATGATATTACACAATTATTAAATCAAAAACTTGATTTGTATATTAGTTTGGGTTGTTTTGGGAAGATGGTAAAAAGTGATTTTTTGACTTTTAACCAAGCTTTTTGAGAGTGATTTGGGAAGTTGGTAAAAAGTTGCTTTTAACCAAATTTTTTGAAAGTGATTTGACTAAAATACCCTCACTCAACTTAAAAAATTTACATTTCACCCAAACTTACAAAATATAAATGTTGAGGATAGATATGTAATTTTACAACTTACTTTTTACACTTCCCAAATGACAACAAAAACGCCAGCTGCGTTTTGCTCAAAAAACGCAAACCTTATGTTTTTCTGTGTTCCCAAAACAGCCCTTTAACACTATGAATGCCAATTTTCCCTACCATGCCTTGCCCTGTGCAAGTTTTTTTTTTTTTTTTTTTTCGTTGAAAATTAAGGCAAACAAAAGTTCAGAGTATCAGTTATAACAAAAAGAGGCTAATCCCTCATAACACTAACTCCAGTCATGTCTTCTATAGCCAAGTGACTAACTTCAGCTGGAGGGGTTTCTAGGAAGACTACATGCTCTCTTGAGTCACTCCAATATTGGCTAATTTGTCAGCTACTTTGTTTCCCTCCCGCAGCGTATGTCCAAATGAGCAAACTAACATAGCATCTATCATGACCCAAACCCGCCCCTGTAGGCTTAGCGTCATAACCGACCATTAATCTTTGGATTACCCAAGGCCTCTGAACAAAATAACATATAATTAGGGACTACGAAAACAAGTATATAAAAATATACATAGTCCGTCGAGCTGTGCAGACATACATGGGACAGATAATCCCAAACTTTTATACCATACGTATGACGTCATAAGGGCACAGTAGTTATACGTCATCCCATGTACATATAAACAAAAACTTTGTTCATAAACCAAAAGAAATAAAGTCCTAATATTCACAAAACATGGCCACAAGACTTGACCTGATCTGGAACCTCCTCGGGAGGCGTAAAAAGTGACTGACAAAAACAAAATGCTTCAGGCATCATCTTAAGCCTATTCACAAGCCTGCTCACCTACATACATAATAAATAAATAATAAGCGGGAGCCCAATGAATAATAACAAAGTAAATGGGTAAATGAATGATGTCCAATAATCATTTCAGAAACCAGAGTTCATATTCGTATTCATATTTAGAACATATACAGAAATCAGAGTTCATACTTAATTGTTCTTGGTACATCTGTTAGCGCTAATAGATCATATAAAGAGCATCATAGATTGTACTTGTCAGTTCCATAGAGGAACCTCCGGTTGGGTACGGATAACTTGTCAGTTCCATCAAGGAACCTCCGGACTAAGAACGGATAATTTGTCAGTTCCATAAAGGAACCTCCAGCCGGGTACATATAACTTGTCAGTTCCATAAGGAACCTCCAGTCCGGGTACAGATAGCACACTTGAAGCATAGCATAATGTCACAAATATTTATCAGAGTTGGACAATCATTCATAGTATAAAACATAGCATTTCATAAAATAGATCTTGTTCCATATGCAGAAAATAATTTAACCTGAACATAGCTTTACTAAGTTATTACTCACAAATAACAGATGGCTCCAAGTAGACAAACAAAGTAGGCAATTCAGCTATCTTGTGGCGTGTGACCTACGCAGGTACAGAACGAATACATACTGAATCACACACCCAAAAACATTAACGTGGTTCTTTCTTATCTCGGTGTGTTTCTACTTTTATCCTCATTATTGTGCCTTAATCTTGGCCTAGGAATGCCTAGGATAAAATGAGGATGCAAAGATGCATTTGAAAATACTTAGTCAAAAATGCTGGAAACAAGGGTCCCACTCGAGCGAACATGCAAAATGTGAGTGGTCGCTGGAGCGCACACTCCTTCGCTCGAGCGGTCTGCAAAATTATGAAACTTATGGGAGCTCACTTTTCATGCTCGAGCGAACTTCTGGTCGTTTGAGCAGAAGTGCAAGATCGCAAACTGGTCGCTTGAGCGAAGAATCAGTCGCTCGAGCGGAGAGGCAGAATCTGAGATTTCCAGATTGCTTTTCTCAGCTCAAAATTCAAATTCAAGGCTACAATTTTCATCATTTTGGGCCCAAAACTTGAGGAAACATATGTAAACTTGTAAAACATGAAGGTTTAAAGGTCATTTCATGAAATCAAAGCCCAAAAGCATGCCAAATGTTCAAAACTAAGCTTAATTCCTTGAAAAACATAACATGCATGTATTATCTTGACTTCCAAACTTTCAAACATGATCAATTGGTATGAATTGGTATGAAACTTGATAAATTCTCAAAACTAAGATGAATTAATAACATGCATGAAGAATTCTTGAGAAATAACTTCAAAATGCTATGAAATATGCATGCATGCATAGTTTGAGTTAAATCCTTCAATTCTAACTCAATTCTTATATCATCCAACTTAATTCTAGTTCAATTCTTGTAATTCATCTCCCAATTCACATGAATGCTAATAATAGCTATTCCCATTACATAATTAAATGGTTGAGTTCTTACATTGGCTTCTCAATTGAATGCTAGGTAGCTAATTGTTTGAATTTCTAAGCCAAACTTCCAAGTTTTTTTTTCTAATTTCTTCAATCCTCTAGTTGAACTCAAGTCTTCATTCTCCCTCTCTCTCTCTCTCTCCCACGTTTGAGCTCAAAAGATGAGGGCATAAGGGTGTAAAGTGTATAGGAAAGGGTAAGAGTGGCCTTATATAGGCTTGCTCAAAGAAATTAATTAATTAGCTTAATAGAGCATTAATTATTCTAATATAATCGTTCCGAATCGAATTTCAATTAAACCTACCATAATGTTCCAAAAATTCCAACTACCATATACATCAAGTTAATTTCGTGATTGGATGCCGATAAGGACTTCAATTTTACAAAATAGAACAAAATCAGAGACAGATATTCCTACACAAAACAGATAGAAACTTATATAACACATAACATATGTAATGAATGCCAAAATTTCATCTTAATTACTTATTAGGCATAATTAATCATGGATTTACATTAATCAGAGCTCGGGGTTGTTACAGCATTAATTTCAACATCCACAATCAAGGTGTCAAGGCTAAGTGCTAATTGTAATCCGTACTCGATGGTCGAAAGTTCCTCGACAATATTGATTGTGATGCCAATATAGCGACAGAAACCTCCAAGCCAACGCTAGCCTTATTTGAATTGTTTCTAAGGACTTGTCAAAGCTGCACCAGAGTTTCTATAGCGGCGACGAATCGGCGCTAGGGTTTGAGATTGATCCACAGAGAGACAGAAAAAGAGTTAGGGTTTTGTCACGCGATTGTCACCATCAGGGTCTCCGGTTCAGATCGCGATGGTTCATACGAAGAGTACATTCTCATCGCGTCCTCGCCGGTGGCGAACCCCTCCGACAACCATCTGACTTCATACGAAGTCCTCGAACGCTACAAATACACACGCATACACACACATATACATATATAATAGATCTGATATTCGAGATTAAAGGAGACCACGTAGATCTAAAATCTGTGTGGATTTGAGGCGACATTTCCACCCTCCGAACCCTAGATCGACGACGAAAAACCCTAGGTATGACGCCATGGATGTAGTAAAAAGAGAGAGAGAGAGAGAAAGAAAGAAGAGAGAGATCTCTGGTTCATGTTCGTGTGAGAGAGAGATCTCTGGTTCGCCGGAAATCGCTCAAAAATAGCCAAAAATCGCCAGACAGCTTCGTGCAAGAGACAAAAATGAGAGTGTTTTGATTTATATACATGGTACACTTGTAATAACTTGAAATTATGAGGGGCATTTAAGTCATTTTGTCCCTCAAATTGTAGTTGCTTGCTTATGCTGATTGGAAAAGCTTCTCCTCTCCCACTCAAAGAAAAACCTGATTTTTGGCTTATAAAAAGTTATAATTTGTATTATTAAGCTGAACCAAATACACCAAAATAGCTTAAATTAAGCTAAAAACTGAAATAAGCTGAAAATAAGCCCTACCAAACAGGGCCTATGTATTATACGAAAGTGACTTTTCATCTTAGAGACTAGTGTTTCAAAACCTTAAATCTATTTTTTTGAATTTTTGATTTTTATAAAAAAAAAAAAAAAAAAAAACATCTGTTGGCTATTCGAAGGACATAAATATTAACCTTCAAAATTATTTAATGCAAATATACTGCGGGTCAATACCAAAAGAAAAAAAAAAACAGAAAGAAAGAAAAAAACACACAATTCTCAATCCCTTTCTCCTTCTCAAAATAAATCAAGCATTCATTTAAAAAAGAATATAAATCTCATACGATCTTCTCTATACTAAAATAAATCTAATGAAAAGAAAACTTTCTCGCTCCCATAAAATGTAAACTATTAGTATCTTTCACAACTAATTTGATCTATATAAACCTAACATAAAATAAAAATTAAACCTTATATCTAGATTATCTCTTTATTCCATAATTAAACAGAATTTTATTCCCAAATAAATTTAAGCTTATCTATATTGTATATATATTTTTTAAAAATATCAAAATTTATTATTTTTTATAATGATTTCATGATTTATAATTTAGAAAATGAAAGATGAAAAAAATTATTCTTGTACACTCTTTCTCTAATCAATCTTTCTTTTACCCAAAAATCCTAGCCAAACATTATACTTTTTTCAAGTCAGTCATGTCTTCCTTGCCCTATAAATATTACATTCATGAAACGATGAAATTCATTATTTTTTAACTTTCTATTTATGAGACAATTTGGAGATTAGTTTATGTTTAATCTATTGTATTCTTTAAATAAACTCTTTTATCCTTTAGGTACATCATTTTTTCTTCTTCTTTTTTATCTACGACCATTTTTTGTTTTTGTATTTCATATTTTATGTCATTTCTCCCTCATCTCTACCAACCATTATTTGTTTTTGTTTATAACTAATTTTTGTTGATTAATATTGTTTTACTAGAATTTTTATACTAAAATGGCATGAAAGGGTCATTTGTATAATAAAAAACATGTCACTCAAGTGATAGATCAAAATCCAAACAAATTCATTGTTGATAAGTTTTTTGTATTGATTTTATGTTTGTATATGATTATTTAAAAAAAAAAATACTTTTAATATTTTTTGATATCATGATATGTGTAAATTGACAGTTAGTGCAGAACATTACTTCAAAGACATATAATAGTTTTTCAAAGTTATAAAAAGAAAATATTAATTTTAATCTATTTTTTTAAAACTATTAAAGGTGTTAGTTAATTATTTAATTATTTATCTTTAATATGTGCAGCTCCTCTCTTCCTTTGTGGTACTTCTCTCTCTACTCTACTGTGAGTTTATATGTTTTTAGAAAAAAAAAATCATATATAATTTTAAATTTTTAATCTTTTTATGTAGGAAGTTAAAAAATAAATTTTGGAATTTAAAATATAGCTATACAAAACCATGTCCTTTTAAATATAAATATATTTATAATTAATTTTAATCTATCTATTGCCTATCCTTATTTATATTATTAAATAAATAAAAAATGTTGTACGATATTGAAGTTGAAAGTCCTAATCTATTTTTTTCTAAATTTAAAATTTTTAAAATGCATATGTTGCAATATCATTAATTTCTTCATATTATAAATTTTATTTTAAATCTTATAAGATTTGTTCAATGACTAATATTGAATTTATGTAAAAAATTTCAATGTATTCCTTCCAAAAGTTAATATAGCAAGTCTACAAAATCATATTTTAAAACTCAAAATTATTAATATTTTTATTTGTTTCTTTTTGTTTTAAATAAGCATGTTAAAGTATAGATAGATATCCAAATAAAATTATATTTATTAGTAAATATGGCATTAGTTTTAATTGTAATCACATTTTTTTATAAATAATATATATTTTTATCTTGTACATAGCACGGGGTGACAGGCCAGTTTTAGATTAAAGCTGAAATGAGAATGGAAATGTTAATTTTTATTTTTCCATCCAATAGGAATCAATTTTATTACTAAGCAATAATTTGGATACTTTTACAATATAATTAGGAACATAAATAAAAGGTATAGCGATTCCGGTTTTGACCCGACCTTTGTTGTAATCTGGATACAGGCTTCTTGGTTCTGTACTGTTGAATATGTCTTGCTTATCTTTTTTTCCCTTAAACTTGGCTATTGGATTGTTGTGTTTGTGTTTGGGATAGGTTGGTTGTTCGGTTTCCCAACTCTTGTTACCCAGAATTTTGCTCTTGCGTTTGAGCGGGCTTTGCAAACTCTCAGTACTTTTGCAGATCTGCAAACTATTGAGAGAGTGTATTCTTTGCTCGAGCGGCATTTCCTACGCTCGAGTGGGTGTGCACTCGAGTGGCTATTCTTGCGCTTGAGCAATGTTCTTCTGTCTGCAAAACCACTGGATGTGTGTATTTTGCGCTCGAGCGGCCATTTCTTGTGCTCGAGTGGAACAATTTATTGTGTCTGACGCTCAAGCGTCAACTCTTGCGCTTAAGCGGACTGTGCATATATCAATTCGCAGCAGCCTCCTTTTACATCTCTTTTTCTCTCAAAACCCTAGATCTATAGCTCATCTCTCTAAAACTCACGCTCTCTCTACTTTTTCACCTAGATTTAGTGGTTTTTACACCCTACTCTCTTTGATAAAAAGATAGAGCATCTCAAGGGATTTATTCTCATCTGAATAGAGTTGGGTTTCGGTGTGTTTGAAGTGTCTCCATTCTCTCTCTCGACTTCTAGACTTGAGGTAGGGATTTTTCTACACTCTCATATGGTTTTTGACTTGGTTATTCATTGATGTGTAAGAAACATTGGAACTTGAGGTGATTTTGAATATTGTTGATTTGGGTACATGGGCAGAGTTTTTGACGAAAATGGGGTTTTACCCTAAAACTTCTTAAAGGATTAATTTGTATAAATAATGAAATTGATAATGGAAACACGAAATTGGATGGGTGTTTACATGAATGGTGGAGTTAGGTATGTAATACCTCTCACCTATGGAAATTTGGATAATTTATCTGTTTTAGAGATTGTATATCTGTTTTGGGCTATTGGTGGAGGATAGCTATGATTATTGTAGAAATTGCATGAGGATTAGGGGAATTGAAACTAATCTCTTATTGATTGTCATTGAATATGACTGTGTTTAATACATTGTATATGTATGATGTTTGGGAGGAGAAAGGGGATAGACTCTATTAAATTAAGTTGGCTTGTGCGTCCAAGGTGAAAGTCCTGAAAACATTGTATATACATGAGTGCCGATTCCCGCAGATGAAATTTCCATAAAATGACAAATTTAAGTGTTTGTGTGATGACTATATTGATTTGAGAACCTTTAAATTGTATCCTCAGTTTGATTATCTGTAATAAATGGAGATAGCTCATGGATTGAGATAAAATGAATTGAGTTAGAAAGGGGTTAAGATAACATGGATAGTGTTATAAAACTTGGCATGGCATGGTTTTGCGAAATAGTTGTAAGAGATTTTGTCATAGGCAATTGTATATACACTTCATATTTATATATTATTTAATATTCATATATTGTGTTAGACTATCTTTACTGGGCTTTGGCTCACCCTACTTAGGAAAAACCATTTCAGGTGCTGGTGATATGCCTTCGCCACGGACTTAGCCTGGGAGGACTGTGGAGTTGAAGCGCACTTTTGTTCATTTTGTATTTACTTTCTTTTCAAACTTAGGGCTTTATGTGTATTGAGCTTCTGACTCATTTTGTTGGAACCAAGCAAAGTCTTGAAAAGATATAAGCCTTTAGGGCATATAAATACCTATTTAGCTTTCATTCTTTATTACCACTTGTAACACATGCTATAGATTCAGGACGAACTGTTTATGAATGTATACTACATATGTCACCTTTTGTATATCAATTCCAATTAATGAAAGCTTCTTATTCCACCTATATCACTTGTACTAGTTGTTCGGAGTTGTATTGTGTAATTATTTCGAGGGCGTGACAAAAGGTGCAGTACTTCTTCTTTCTTGCTTCCTTTATTTGCCAATACATCGATGTAGGCGTTAGCTTCCCTAAATATGTGCTCTATTTCTCCACCCCAAGCTAGTTCATGAAATACTTACAATCATAAATTAAGTTGCTAAGTGGATGAAAATAATCAACTTTCTTGGCGAGAAACAAAAATGCAAAATGCATTCGAAGTTGCTTGTCCGCTCGAGCGGCCGTTTATGCCCTCGAACGGAGAATGTTTGGTCTCAGAAGTTTGACCTATCTGCAAAAGTACTGGGTTAGTGTATTTGACGCTCGAGCAGGGCTTTCCACGCTCGAGCGGACCACATTATATCAGTTCGTGAATCTGATCTTTCAGATCACTTTTTCAGTTTTCTCTCTCTCTCTAAAACTCTCCAAAATTCTAGATCGTTAGTTTCTCTCTCTATAAGTCATTTTCTCTCTTTGATTTCTCTAAATCCATTGGGATTTAGACCTAAGTTCTTCACCAAAGTCGGTTATCTAGGCGAGGGCCACGTTGTGTGCGGTGGAGATCGAATTTCATTTTCGTTGAATTTGGGGTTTTCAACTCGTTTCTTCATCAAACTTTAGGTAGGGATTTTCTTTGAGTTATATATATGTTTTTGCAAGATCAAGATGATTTTCGAAATAATCCTTTGATTTGTTTTGAAAATTAGTGGTTGATTCAAGAAAAAGAGTGTTTTTCAAAGTGGGTTTACTATTTGATCCTTTGAGATACAAATTGGGGGTTTTAAACTATGTTGATTGAAAAAAGAGGATTTTGGTGAGATTTTCTCAAATGTTTGAAGATAGATGGTTTTGGTGAGAAAACCTAGAAATTGGGGATTTTTAAAGAAGAAGTTGAAAATCTATGGTTGATATTGTTATAGTTATTTTGAATGCCAAAATAAGTGATATTTGGAAAATTTCTTGTTTATATTGTATAAATGATAAATTTTGAGAAGCACGAGAGTTGTTGTTCATTTTGAAAATTGTTATTCAAAATGTTGATTTAGTCTTGAAATGACTATGTTGTTGGAAATGTTTGAAATGTGGGAATTATGTTATCCCTTGGATTAATTGAAGTAAAAATATTTATTCATCTTGTGAAATTATATTGAAAGGAGAAATGAGAATTTTGATCACAATGGTGGTATTGTGTGGAAGAATTGGAAATGGAAGAGTTGTTGTAATGTATTGATTATTGTTGCATTGGCATATCAATTCATTCGATTACATTGAACTTTGAAAGTTGATTTCGAAAACTATTGAGAAAAGAATGTTGAGAAATGAGTTTTCATGAAATGGTTTTGGGGCAAATACGGTGGTAAGTCTTGACAGGTGGTGTAGATGATAGGTGTCGAGCCTTCTAGTTGTTACTGGTAAAAATGACAAATGATAGGTGTCGAGCCTTCCAATTGATACTGGTAAAAATGACAGAGTATGGGTGTCGAGCCCTCCAGATGATACTGGTAAAAATGACAATTGGTAGTACTTGTATAGTCTACTTGCAGACACCAACCTAGGGATTACCAGAGTTGTATTTACCGCCCCTCGAATAAAATGTGATAAATGTTGAGCAGTTGAAATGGCATGACATCATTGAGCATGTTGGTTTTCAAAAGATGAAAGTGTGTTTTATTTTCAAAAAGGCATGGCATGGCATAAGCGTTCCATTTCTTGAGACTTGTATAAAATGTATATGCTTTGTTAAAAATTCTCTACTGGGCTTTATGCTCACCCTATGGGATTTTTGTGCAGGAAATGATGTGGTGATTCCGTTTAACTGAAGGCGTGGAAGTGTGTGCTGAGAGCATAATGTGCTCATAAGTTGTGACTCTGATTGTAAGCCAAGGGCTTGTATGTGTGGGTTTGAATAACCGTTTTGTGTAACCTAGCTCAGGCCTTGGAACTTGTAAACCCTTGGGGGTATTTGTTGTTTAATTAATGGTTGTTGGATTAATTGTAATATCGCATAAAGACTATGTACATCATGTAATGCAAGTATGAGGATTGGTTATCAGTTTTACTTTAAAGAGCCATGACTACTGTATTACCATTTGGGCACGAAAATGAGGGTGTTACAACACCGGTCTTGGTGGTGTCGACACTTGCCTTTTGTTATTGGCCTCAAGGGTCGACACCAGTCTGGGAAGGGTCGACCCTTGTCCTGAAATTGCTTGCTGAAATTTGGTGTTGACACCAGCTAGGAAGGGTCGACACCTTACATGCTATCAAACATAAGTGTTCCAGCTTTTCTTCATAAGGGTCGACACCTGCGAACTTTTTTCTAGATTTCAGTCCAGTTTGGGCCCTGCTTTTTGGAGATTTTGACTTGATCTTTTGGGTTGACTTTGGGACTTCATTTTACTTTGACCTAGCACTATAAATAGGTCCCTTACTTAACCTTTTCTTTACTTTTTCTTCTCTTCTTCCATCTCCAAGCCGTGAGTCACTCTCTCCCTCTCCAAAATCGCTTTTTGCTCAAAGATCTTTAGATCTACTCACTTGGAAGCATCTCCTCGCCTTGATCCTTTGAGATTAAGTGTAGAGCTTGTCAATGGCTTCGTTTTGATTGGAGAAATTCGTTGTTTCGTCGCCGTAGACTTTTGGGCTTTTCTCCCTTCTCTCTCTTTTGAGCTTGAGGTAGGAATTTTCTACACTTTAATATGATTTTTAACTTTGTTATTTGTCGGTTGTGTAACAATGAAGGGATTTTGGATAATGTGAACAAACCTAGGGTTTGGGTATAAAATAGAAAGAGGGGTTTTTGGTGAATGATAAGAAAAATGATTGTGGGGCTTGAAAATGATGTTTTGTGGTGCCCAAATAGTTGATTTTGGTACTTGAGTGGCACGTTGGAAAGGGGAGTGTTTGCCCTAAAATGAGTATAATGTTTATTTTGTACAAATAAATGAAATTGATGTTGTAAGCATGAAATTCAATGAGGGTTGAAATAGAGGGTAGAATCGAGTATGTAATACTTCACACTTTTGGAAATTTTGAATAAATTGTCTGTCTTGAGATTGTATATCTGTTTAGAAGTATCTGTATTGGGCTATCGGTGGAGGATAGCTTTGATTGTTGTAGAAATTGCATGTGGATTAGGTAAATTGAAACTAATCTCTTATTGATTGTCATTGAATATGACTATGATTATATACATTGTATATGTATGATTATTTGGGAAAAGAAAGGGGATGTACTCCATGTGTGATTATGTGTATATATATATACATTGCATATGTATGATTGTTTGGAAGGAGAAAGCGGATAGACTCTACTATAATTAAGTTGGCCAGAGTGTCCTGGGTGAAAGTCTCGAAATTTATACATGGGTGCCAATCCCGCGGACGAAATATCCGTAAAATGGAAAATTGAAATTTATACATGGGTGCCGATCCCGCGGACGAAATATCCGTAAAATGGCAATTGGAAGTGTTTATGTGTTGATTATGAAATTGTTGAACCATTGAGTTGTAGTCTCATTTGGATTATTGAAAAATAATGAAATTAGCTCATATATATATATCGAAATGAATTGAAGGAAGATGAAATGGAATATGGATTTGATATTTTTATGACTATATAAAAATGTGAATGTTTTCTCCCGGGCATTGTATATGCATATTGCACTTATATCTTTGTTAAACCTCATATACTGTGTTAGATTATTTCTACTGGGCTGTGGCTCACCATATTTGGGAAAAACACTTTCAGGTAATTATGGCATGGCTCCACCAAGGCAATAACGTTGGAGGGACTTTTGAAAAGTAAGAGCTTCTTGTTTTGTTTTTATTTTTGTATAGCCTAAGGCTAAATTTGTATGAGCTAGTCTCCTTTTGTTGTAACCAAGCCAAGACTGGGAAAAGTGTAAGCCCGAAGGACATTTATTTATGTTAAACTCTTTTGTATTATTAACTTCATGTAATGAAAGGACTATTTACTCTGATTCATGTAATTATTATTAATTGTTTTGGGTTGTATTATTGTATTATTTTAGGGGCATTACATTTACATTATATTTTTACCATTTATAAGTCGCCTAATAAATATAAGTTAAATTATAATAGTATTCTTTGAAATTTAAAGAAAATATAGCAAATTTTTTTATTCTAGCATAATTATTACACAAGAAGGTGGATTGCCTCCCATAGAGAATATGGACTTGATTAAATAATTTTTTTAATTTTAAATACCTCGAACCGTTCTTTAAGTACCTCTGCACGTCCAGTGCGTTCCAACTGTTCTTCAAGTGCCTCGAACGTTAGCCACCATTCCTCAATCTCTCTCACTCTCTGTCTTAATATGTCTGAATCGAACATTGCCAATGCCAACTCCGATTATGCTGGTATCATTGAGTCCATGGTGGTGGTGGTGCCTCCTGATTATGCCAAGTATTTATTAAATTAAGTCACTACCCTTTCCCAAATTGATTTAAATGCTTTCTTCAAATTCAACAACATATATCATTTGTTCTGAAATCATGAGTTTTTGTGTTAAGAAATCATATAATCTTGAATTTCAAAATCAAACGGTACATCATATATATATATATATATATCAACACATCATATCAATACAACAGAGATACAAAGTTACAATTTCACATTCCCAACATATCAAATAGTCAATAAGTTATTGAATTCTTCAATCAATACATCAAATAAAATAGAGATTCAGAGTTAGGGCTTCACATTCCAAACAAGTGAAATAGTCAATTAGTTGTAGAATTCCTCATATCAATACATAAACTACGGCAGAGAAATGAAAAAAAAAAAAAATGAGAGAACCATCAATGAAAGATAAGCTCTTTTTTTTTTCTTTTTTTTTTTCCATTTTCTTTTTAAAATTTCTACCTAAATTCATGATTTAAACACAGTGTTATATTTACAAGTCATATAATTTTATGGTCTTGATACCACTTGTCTTGGAACTAAATTATTTCATTATCAAAAGTATCACAATAAATCATAATTAAATAATATAATTAAAGATCACTTCGATTATAATCAAAATGACATTCACAATAACAATAACAGAACCAAACTAATTAATCATTAAAATAAAATATAGTATCACGAAGTGTTTCCATAAGTGCACACTACATAACTCATAACCAAAAATCATAAAAGATAATAATTCAACATATGATATACCTCAAAAATAACATGTGTATTATAGAATTTAGAAACACATTTCAGAACTCTTATGAATTTGTATTCAGGTCAATCAAGAAATCCTATAAATCTTGAGTTTCAAAATCAACAATACATAATATTATATATATAATGACATGAAGAAGAGTGCATTCACCTTAGTAACTGAATTGCTTATCTCCTACAGAATATGAATTTCAACTGAATCGCAGAGCAGAAAGGACTGAGATATATATATATACACACATACCGGATCAGAAATATATAGAATTTAGAATCATATTTCAGAACTCTCATGAATTTGTATCCACATCAATCAAGAAATCCTACGAATCTTGAGTTCCAAAATCAACAATACATGATATTATATATATATACATATAAGATCAGAAATATATAGAATTTAGTAGCATATTTCAGAACTCTCATGAATTTGTATCCACTTCATTCAAGAAATCCTATAAATCTTGCATTTCAAAATCAACAATTCATGATATTATATATATATATATATTCCAAGTTCATCAAATAGTTTGAGTTCATTATATCAATACATCAAATACAAGATGAGACAGAGAGATTAAAAGTTAAGATCTCACTATATATATATACTGATATGAGGAAGAACTCATTCATCTTAGTAACTGAATCATTGATCTTCCATAGAACGTGAATTTCAACTGAATCGCTGTATTGATGATCGATTTCAAATGAGAGAGAGAGTGAGAGAGAGAGCAAAGTAGAGAGGACTGAGATATATATAAGATTAGAAATGTGTCTAACTAAATTTCCCTCCCAAAGTCATTTCAAAGAACCCGTGCTAGCCTTGTGATATGGGAAGGGTATAGGGTGCCACATGTTGGTTACATTACATGTGTCATTTTGTTATAATTATGGCTAATTTCATTTTGAAAAATGTTAGGGGCCCCAAATATTTTACCACTTGTTCTACCAAATGTCTCATATGGATGTGGGACCCACACCATAGGGGTCTCATGTGGATCCTACATCCATGTGAGACATTTGGTAAAATATTTGGGGTCCCTAACATTACTCTTTCATTTTAGTGTAGGTTTAGAAAATTATTTTTAAATTAGTGATAAATTTTATAAAAATTAAACTATAAAATCATAAATATCTAATTATATTTTGACAATTCCTCTCACATGGAATTTTTTCTTATAATCATTCACATCAATAAAGGTACCTTGATTAGCATTCACTCTTGTAGTAACAAGTCTCGTCATTGGTACTAATCCAGCTGAGCTAGCAGTGGGTCTATTCATAGTCTATCCAGCCTAAGGACAATTTCTCATTGTATGGCCCATCCTACCACACCTATAACAAGCTTTAGAAATTCAATAACAGATTCCTCGGTGCTTTTTCCCACATTCAGAACAAATCGGTGCTGAACCACTCCTTTGGGCGAGTTCATTTTGGCTCGAAGTTCTTGACTTCGATTTCTTAGTCTTTGAAAACTCCTCATTCTCATTATTACTTTGTCTTTTTCCTTTCTATACATAAGATCGGTTGATATTAACTTCAAACATCAATGCTCGATCTAACACATCAACGTATTTTGTTAATTTCAGCACATTAGTTTTCTCTTGAATTGAGTTTCGGAGTCCTCCATGGAATAGTGGTGGTTTCATTTTCTTGACCTCTTTTGTCAATACAATAATTCGGTCACCCACTTGATGTTCTTGCATAGGTAATATTGGCATTAGGGGTAGAGGTAACGGTTGTTGCCGTTGTTGTTGCCATTCTTGTTGCCGTCCCAAACTTTCCACCATCTCATGTATCATTTTTTCTATTCTATCTAGTATTGAGGAGGTTGACTCCTCTAGTTCATCCTCTCTTGTTCTCACTATTTTCTAACAGATATAGAAAGTTACACTTACACATAAGAATATTTACACATAAGCACATACTCGCATATTCAGATTTCACATATCTTGGGTGCACACTTGATCATATACTTGACAGATGGTAACATACAGAACACGTACCAAATAAATGCATACGTAATAGATGGTTGCATACTTATCAGATATTGCACACTGAATACTTATCAGATAAATGAACATTTAACAGATGAATGAATCCTTAATTTCGTTCTATAACTCTTATTGCTTAAATGGACACGTGTGTGAGGTATAACTCGTGCTCTAATACCACTCTGTCATGACCCGAACTCGCTCCTAAAAGTTTGGGTCATGATCGTCCAGTAATCCGTAGATTACCGAAGGCCTCAAACGATCATACAGAATATTATGCTAATGGGCCATAAACGGAAGCGCATAATAAAGAGAAGTCCATTGAGCTATGCCAGTCATGAGCAAAAATTATGAAGATAACCTCATAACACATTAACACATTTACATGCCCAAGCAAAAATATAAGTGCCACAAGAAATTTACACATATTGTTTAGAAACCCAAGACCATAATGGCAAAAACAAAATAAGATCAAGGTGTGGTGTGATTCAAAGACAAAACTCCATCTCGGAGGCATGACTCGATTGGGTCACAAAATGGCTCCTGAAGCTGACTCTAGGGGTGTGCTCCATGCTACTGATCACCTATACATATGCATACATAATATTGGGTGAGCGAAGCTCAGTGAGTAATAACACAATAAAGCAGTGTAAATAGATGATCATAAGATTCCCACAATGTCCATATTCATATATTCAAAATGACCTTGGGCCCAATCACATAACAAGCGGCCTCGGGCCCAATCACATAACAAGCAGTCTCGGGCCCAATCACATAACAAGCAGCCTCGGGCTTAATCATATAACAAGCGGCCTCGGGCCCAATCATATAACAAGCGGCCTCAGGCCCATATTGCACATGTCATATAATATTAATGAAGTTCCTTCATTTCGATCAAATGATACATTTAAGTCTGATTCCAAATCACATTAAAGTTTGTTTCAAATCACATAGTATCAAATATTGCTTACCAAACCTTTTATCAAACCTTGCATAACTCCAAGTCGTAGTGGAGTACTCGAAGGCCTTAATTAACTTGATGAATTACCATACAGGACAATCGTCAAAGGTTGACATCATACAGAACGTTTATCGCGAATCATTAGCTTATGCAAAACGTCTAAGACTGATCATAGACAAATAACAATTACTGAGGGTCAAAGTACATTTTCCCAATTTATCATAATCATTGCTCAAAAGGAAACTCATTCATTTTTATCAAAACATTCTTTTAGAAACTTGCCATAGTATAATTGCTCTGAAGATTTTAAGCATATTTTACCATTTCGAAAACACTCGTCAAAGCACATAATTTATACAAAGCATAGGTTTCACAATTCCAAAGTATTTCATATGAAAATACCGTTACAAAGAAATTACTCACAGTACTTGGTCGGATGATACTCCTTAACGACTCAGCCTACAAAAACATAACCAAGCATAACATTTCAAAACACATTGCCTTCAATTCACTCAATTGATTTATTCATTACATATATGTTCAATCATTCCCTATTCTTTAATCCCTCTCAAGTGTTTAATGCTAAACTTCTCTACATGTGCTTTACGTATAAACCTTGTGTCAAAGATGTACTTTAAACGGCCATATATGTTCATGACTTAAATTAATGTTTCCTACAACAATCTCATATGTTTTCCATTGAAGATATCATGTCTACATATTTAAGGTTTAAGGAAATAGAAAGAAGCGAAAGGGAACTAAGTTACGGTAGGAAATAGCATGAAACGGTTAAAAGAAAATAAACAACCTTCACTAATTTGAGCATATCTATTTGTGTACTTATAATTTGGATATGAGACAACCACCATTAGAAATTAGACTTTGAGGGCTTGAATTTAGGCTTAAGAATCACTTAAAACGGAGTCTGAATGAAGGAGATATGCCTTTTTGAATTCGGGCTGAAACAGGGATTTCGCACGTGCGGAAGTCTTCACCGCTCGTGCAGCCCAAATCCGCTCGAGCGGAAACACCGGCCGCTCGAGCGCCCAAGGAGCAGAATAAGAACCTATTTTTTTCTTCATGTCTTGCTCGTGCAATGCCCGTGGCCGTTCGTACGGTCTGGGCAAAATCAGACAGTCCGAAAATGGTTCAAAGATGCAAACTTCCTAAACTCATTTCCAAGTCCAAATCAATGCAAAACTCACTCAAAAACATGATATACTAACATTATATATGTGTAATCTCAACTCAAACACATCAATCTTAGCTAGGTTCAAAGATCACAAGTTCATCTTTCATAATCTCAAGAGTTTCAAAACATAAACTCACAAATGCACTTGTACATGGAAGATCCTTGCTTAAATATTGTTATATGAACAATCTAGAGTTCATTTCATACATCCTTCACAAGATTGAACTCCAAACATGAAAAAATCAAAACATTCAAGTTCCACTTTCTTAGTTTAGTTCAAATAAATACATGACCCAAAACCCTAACCCAAAAGGGTTTCAAATTTTCAAATCTCTACATGATTTCAAGCAATAGTTGAGTTGTATACAAGAATTCCAATTAAATTTCCATGCCTTAGCTCAAATTTAGGGTTTGCCTCTTGAATCTCCACCAAATCTCTAGCATCTCCTCTTCTTCTCTCTCTTATTCACTCTCTAGCAAAGCTGTCTAAATGATGAATTCAAGAACAAGAGAGATATATATAATTTAGGCTAATTAAAATATTACGAATCGTAATTTTATAAAATTTCATTGTAGGCTCTAAAAATCATGATGAACACAGATATGAAGTCGATTTTTGATTATCGCGCCTCCAAGGCTTTCAATTTTCAGTTCAAAGTTTTAATTGCAACAGATTTTCCTACATTCAACAGATATAAATCTAAAATCACATAATTCACATACTTAACTTGCAAATTCATATCAAACACATAATTACATGTATAATTAAGCATAGTATGGGTTGGGTTATCACAGTTTTGCTCCCCTATTATTTATTTATCATTTTATATTTTGTAACCCTTATTAATTATAAATTATTATTTATAATATATCATATTTTCTTAATTATTTATTTTTAAATTACAAAATTAACTTGTACCGTCTCGCTCTATTTTGGACTCCACCACCTTTTGATTTGCCCTGCATCCAACACGATATGGGACGGGAGTAGGGAATAATAAATTTGTCTCGTTGTCATCCTTATTAGACCCTTAAAAGTGTTAACTATTTTATTGTGATAAGTTTTATGTACTTTTATTAAATTAAAGAGGCGACAATATAATTTATTGGTTTCAAATAGTTTTCATTTAATTTTAGAAGTTTCTTTTGGGTAAGAAAATGGAAATGCATATAATATGTATAGCCCCATGAGCATCATAATCTAGATGCTTTTACAAGGTAGTTAGGAAAAATAAATAAAAGGTGCAGTACTTCATTCTTCTTGCTTCTTTCATTTGCCAGTATATCGATGTGGGCGTTAGTTTCCCTAAATATGTGCTTGATTTCTCCCACTCTAAGCTAGTTCATGAGATACTTACAATCATAAATTAAGTTGGTAAGTGGATGAAAATAATCAACTTTCTTGGCGAGAAGTTAGCAAACCAGCATGGCATCAATTTCAACATCCACGATTTAAGATGTTAAGGTTAAGTGCTAATTGTAATCCATCCTCTATGGCCCAAAGTTTCGTAGCAATATTGATTGTGATGCCAATATTGCAATAAAAACCTCCAAGCCAATGTTCTAAACCGTTTCTAAGGAGTCCCTTATCGAAAACATCAAAGTTTCCATCTAAGCTAATTTTAAATTACCAAATTATAAAGGTACCCATCCAGAAAAAATGTAAAGCTAAAATAGTATAAAGTGATTACCATTAGCAATACAACACTCATCACAGCCATATTTGGTAGTGTAGTTATTGTTATTTGTCAACTTTGATGAGAGATTTTTATAATTTCATCCAATTTTAATAAAGATTAGTGTAATTTATACAAATTTCAAATTTATCATTAAATAATGTTATTTTTACATTATATTTTTATCATTTATAAGTTGCCTAAAAAATATAAGTGTAAATTATAACAACATTCTTTGAAATTAACAAATATATATAACAAATTTTATGATTCTAGCATAATTATTGCACAAGGAGGTTGATTGCCTCCCGTAGAAAGTATGGACTTGATTAAATAAGTTAATAAGTTATTGAATTCTTCAATCAATGCATCAAATAAAACAGAGATTCAAAGTTAGGGTTTCATATTCCAAATAGGTGAAATAGTCAATTAGTTGTAGAATTCCTCATATCAATACATTAATAATGTAGAGAAATAAAAAAAAAAAAAAAAAAAAAGAGAGAACCATCAATGAAAGATAAGCTCTCTTTTTTTTTTTCTTCTTTTTTTCTTTTTTTTTTTCATTTTCTTTTTCAAATTTCTATCTCAATTCATGATTTAAACACAATGTTATATTTACAAGTCATATAATTTTATGGTCTTGATACCACTTGTCTTGGAACTAAATTATTTCATAATCAAAAGTATCACAATAGATCATAATTAAATAATATAATTAAAGATCACTTCAATTATAATCAAAATGACATTAATAATAACAAGAACACAACCAAATTAATTAATCATTAAAATAAAATCTAGTATCACACAATGTTTTCATAAGTGCACACTACATAACTCATAACCAAGAATCATAAAAGATAATAATTCAACATCTGATATACCCCAAAAATATATGCATATTATAGAATTTAGAAACACATTTAAGAACTCTCATGAATTTGTATCATCATCAATCAAGAAATCCTATAAATCTTGAGTTCCAAAATCAGCAATACATAATATTATATATATAATGATATGAAAAAGAATTCATTCACCTTAGTAACTGAATTGCTTATCTCCTACAGAATATGAATTTCAACTGAATCGCAGAGCAGATAGGACTGAGATATATATATACACAAACAGGATCAGAAATATATAGAATTTAGAATAATATTTCAAAACTCTCATGAATTTGTATCCACATCAATCAAGAAATCCTACAAATCTTGAGTTTCAAAATCAACAATACATGATATTATATATATATATACATATAGGATCAGAAATATATAGAATTTAGTAGCACATTCAGAACTCTCATGAATTTGTATCCATATCAATCAAGAAATCCTATAAATCTTGCGTTCCAAAATCAACAATACATGATATTATATATATATATATATTCCAAGTTCATCAAATAGTTTGAATTCATCACATCAATACATCAAATACAGGATGTGACAGAGAGATTGAAAGTAAGATCTCACTATATATATACTGATATGAGGAAGAACTCATTCACCTTAGTAATTGAGTCACTGATCTTCTATAGAACGTGAATTTCAATTGAATACAATGCATGATATTTTACACACACACACACACACACATATATATATACATACATATAGGATCAAAAATATATAGAATTTAGTAGCATATTTCAGAACTCTCATGAATTTGTATCCACATCAATCAAGAAATCCTATAAATCTTGCGTTCCAAAATCAACAATGCATGATATTATATATATATATATATATCTTCCAAGTTCATTAAATAGTATGAATTCATCATTTCAATACATTAAATACAAGATGAGACAGAGAGATTAAAAGTTAAGATCTCACTATGTATATATTGATATGAGGAAGAACTCATTCACCTTAGTAACTGAATCGTTGATAGTCTACAGAACATGAATTTCAACTGAATCACTGTATTGATGATCGATTTCGAATGTGTGTGTGTGTGTGGGAGCAGAGCAGAGCTTAGTAGAGAGGACCGAGATATATATAGGATCAGAAATGTGTCTAATTGAATTTCCATCACAAAGTCGTTTCAAAAAAAATTACAATAGATCATAATTAAATAATATAATTAAAGATCACTTCGATTATAATCAAAATGACATTCATAATAACAAGAACACAACCAAACTAATTAATCCTTAAAATAAAATTTAGTATCACACATTGTTTCCATAAGTGCACACTACATAACTCATAACCAAGAATCATAAAAGATAATAATTCAACATATGATATACCTCAAAAATAACATGTAATGCCAAAAAATAATACAATAATTCAACAGTAAAGACTAATACAACATGACATAAATAGAGTATTAGGCTTTCATTAATCAGAGTCAATTTACAAAAGGGGCACATGAATTACACATTCATAAGTTCTACCTTGAATCTATAGCGTGTGACACTAAACTAGATGATCAACGAAATAAATGCCCTACGGGCTTATAACTTTCCAAGATGATGCTTGGTTATAACAAATTGAGTCAGAAGCTCAATACAAATAAAGCCCTAGGCTTGTACAAAAGTAAATACAAAATAAACAAAAGTGAGCTCCCAGCTCCACAATTCTCCCAAGCTAGGTCCTTGGCAGAGGCATGTCACCAGTACCTGAAAATGGTTTCCCAAGTAGGGTGAGCCAAAGCCCAGTAGAAACAATCTAGCACAATATATAAATTTTAACAAAGATATAAGAAATATGCACGTGTTCAAGGTCCAATGACAAAATCTTTTACATCTCTTTTTCCAAACCAAGTTATACCAAACTTAAGTCTCCATTCATTTTATCCCGATTCATTAGATATACCCACGTCATTTAATCGATCAAACAGAGGATACACTTCACAGGTCTTCAGCCAATATAATTATTATATAGATACATTCACTTGCCATTTTACAAAAATTTTGTCTGCAGGAATCATCACCCATATGTACGCGCGATTTTCGGGACTTTCAACCTCGATACATAGGCCAACTTAATTTATGGAACCCATCCCCTTTCTCCTTCCAAACATAGAGTACATCCCCTTTGTCTTCCCTAATATTATATATATATACAATGTATTCACATCATAATCATATTCAATGATAATGATCAAGAGATTAGTTTCAATTCGCCTAATCCTCATGCAATTGCTACAAAAATCATGGTTATCCTCCACCGATAGCTCAAAATAGATATTTCTAAACAAATATACAATCTTTATAACAGATAATTTATCCAAATTTTCCATAAGTATGAGATAATACATGTCTAAGTCCACCATCTACATAACATTCATCCAATTTCATATTCCCAATACCAATATCATTATTTGTACAAAATACTTATTCAAGGCAATTTAGGGCAAAAATCCCCTTTTTCCCAAACTCATGCCAAATACCAAAATCAACCATTTTAACATAACACAAGTTCCTATCTACTCCCATATCCATTTCCAATATATATATTCAAAACCCCTCTTCTGATTTTAACCCAAACCCTTGGTTTGTTCAAAAATCACATCAAATCCTAATGTTTCTTACATATCAACAAATATTTGAGTTAAAACTCATAGAAAAGTGTAGAATATCCCTACCTCAAACTTAGAAGAGAAAGGGAGCAAAGGAGAAACTTCAAGAGCACCGAAACCAAGCTTTATTCGGATCAAAATGGAGCTCTAGCAATGCTCTATCTTTTTATCAAAGAGAGTGGAGTAGGGTAGAGAGATCCTTAATCTAGGTATATTTGTAGAGGGAAGTGGTGTTCTAGAGAGAGAGAGAGAGAGAGGGTCGGTCTAGGGTTTTTGAGAGAAGAAATATCATAAAGTGATGTAAAAAGGTATTTTTGCGAACTGATAGACGGGCAGCTCGCTTGAGCGTAAGAATTGTCGCTCGAGCGACCAGACAAAAATAAGTCACCTTGCTCGAGCGCAGAATACACACTCCCAGAAGTTTTACAAACAGAAGACCATCGCTCGAGTGCAAGAGTCCTCGCTCGAGCAAAGAATACTACCCTCCCAGTATATTTGTAGGCCTGCAAAAGTACTGGGAGCTCACAAAGTTCACTCGAGCACAGAGGCCAAAATCTTGACAATAACAATTTGAACCAACTAGCAACCAACCTGTTCCAAACACAACCAAGACACTCCAAAACTCAATTTCAATGAGAAATAAGGAAAAAGCGACAAGAACAACAATACAGAATCATGAAACTCGAGCCCAGAATACAACAAGGGTCGGGTCAAAACCAGAATCGCTATATAACATGTGTATTATATAATTTAGAAACACATTTCAAAACTCTTATGAATTTGTATCCACGTCAATTAAGAAATCCAATAAATCTTGAGTTCCAAAATCAACAATACATAATATTATATATATACTGATATGAAGAAGAACTCATTCACCTTAGTAATTGAGTTGCCTATCTCCTACAGAATATGAATTTTAACTAAATCACAGAGCAGAGAGGATCGAGATATATATATACATATAGGATAAAAAATATATAGAATTTAGAATCATATTTCAAAACTCTCATGATTTTGTATCCACATCAATCAAGAAATCCGACAAATCTTGAGTTCCAAAATTAACAATACATGATATTATGTATATATATATACACATATAGGATCAGAAATATATAGAATTTAGTAGCACATTTCAGAACTCTTATGAATTTGTATCCACATCAATCAAGAAATCCTATAAATCTTGCGTTCCAAAATCAACAATACATGATATATTATATATATATATATATTCCAAGTTCATCAAATAGTTTGAATTCATCATATCAGCATATCAAATACAGGATGAGACAAAGAGATTAAAAGTAAGATCTCACTATATATATACCGATATGAGGAATAACTCATTCACTTTAGTAACTAAATCGCTGATCTTCTACAGAATGTGAATTTCAACTGAATACAATACATGATATTTTACATATATATATATACACATATAGGATCAGAAATATATAGAATTTATTAGCACATTTTAGAACTCTCATGAATTTGTATCCACATCAATCAAGAAATCTTATAAATCTTGAGTTCCAAAATCAACAATACATGATATTATATATATATATATATATTCCAAGTTCATCAAATAGTTTGAATTCATCATATCAATACATCAAATATAGGATGAGACAGAGAGATTAAAAGTTAAGATCTCACTATATATATATTGATATGAGGAAGAACTCATTCACTTTAGTAATTGAATCGTTGATTCTGCAGAACGTGAATTTCAACTGAATCACTGTATTGATGATCAATTTCGAATGTGAGAGAGAGCAGAGCAGAGCATAGCAAAGAGGACCGAGATATATATAGGATCAGAAATGTGTCTAACTGAATCTCCCTCACAAAGTCGTTTCAAAAAATATTACAATAGATTATAATTAAATAATACAATTAAAGATCACTTCGATTATAATTAAAATGACATTCATAATAACAAGAACACAACCAAACTAATTAATCATTAAAATAAAATCTAGTATCACATAGTGTTTCCATAAGTGCACACTACATAACTCATAACCAAGAATCATAAAAGATAATAATTCAACATATGTTATACCCCAAAAATAACATGCGTATTATAGAATTTAGAAACACATTTCAGAACTCTCATGAATTTGTATCCACGTCAATCAAGAAATCCTATAAATCTTGAGTTCCAAAATCAACAATACATAATATTATATGTATAATGATATGAAGAAGAACTCATTTACCTTAGTAATTGAATTTCCTATCTCCTAAAGAATATGAATTTCAACTGAATCGTAGAGCAGAGAGGACCGAGATATATATATATATATTTATATACACATATAGGATCAGAAATATAAAGAATTTAGAATCATAATTCAGAACTCTCATGAATTTGTATCCATATCAATCAAAAAATCCTACAAATCTTGAGTTCCAAAATCAACAATACATGATATTATATATATATATATACATATAGGATCAGAAATATATAGAATTTAGTAGCATATTTCAGAACTCTCATAAATTTGTATCTACATCAATCAAGAAATCTTATAAGTCTTGCGTTCCAAAATCAACAATACATGATATTATATATATATATATATATAAATATTCCAAGTTCATCAAATAGTTTGAGTTCATCATATCAATACATCAAATATAGGATGAGATAGAGAGAATAAAAGTAAGATCTCACTATATATATATACTAATATGAGGAAGAACTCATTCACCTTAGTAACTGAATTTCTGATCTTCTACAGAACGTGAAATTCAACTGAATCGCTGTATTGATGATCAATTTCGAATGTGAGAGAGAGAGAGAGAGAGAGAGAGAGAGAGAGAGATAGAGCAGAGCAGAGAGGACCAAGATATATATAGGATCAGAAATGTGTCTAACTGAATTTCCCTCACAAAGTCATTTCAAAGAACCCGTGCTAGCCTTGTGATATAGGAAAGGTATAGGGTGCCACATGTTGGCTACATTACATGTGTTATTTTGTTATAATTGGGGCTAATTCCAATTTGAAAAATGGTAGAGATCCCAAATATTTTACCAAATGTCTCACATGGATTTGGGACCCACACCATGCGAGTCTCATGTGGATCCCACATCTATGTGAGACATTTAGTAAAATATTTGGAGTCCCTAACATTACTCTTTCATTTTAGTGTAGGTTTAGAAAATTATTTTTAAATTAGTGATAAATTTTATAAAAATTAAAATATAAAATCATAAATATGTAATTATATTTTGACAATTCCTCTCACATGGAATTTCTTCTTATAATTATCTCAAATTCATGTCTTATTAGCGTGCCATATATATATAAAAAAAAAAAAATCAATTAAAAATAACAAACATATAGAAAATTATATTTTTCTTTACAAGTTAAATTTAATAGAATTAACCATTACACATTAATATTTTTTTTAATAAAAATATGTAATTTCAACTCAATTTCATTTCTATAATTTACACACACACAAAAAATAAAAACCATATTATTATTATTATTTTAACTAAGCCTTTCTAAATGGTATACCTTTTTTTTTTTTTTTTTGGTATCATAAATGGTATACCTTCCTTTATATAAAAGTATATATTGTATATTATTTTGTAATTACACTATAATGGTTTGTAATAAAATGCTAAAAAATTTCCAATTTCTTATAAGTACTTGAGACAACAACTATAAGGTTGATTGTTAGGTATTAGTAGAAGATAACAACATAATATATATATCAATATTCTTTCTGTAGAATTTTAACTTGCAACCTCACATATGTTACACATTTGTTAAGTCAAAAACTTGATTTGTATAATAGTTGAACACTGGGGATGGCAATTTTCCCTACTCTGCCTCACTTTGTGCATGTTTTTTTGGCTTTGATGAAGAAGTTGAACAAGGATAAGTTTTGCTCCCCTATCATTTATTTATCATTTTATAACTTGTAACCCTTATTAATTATAAATTATTATTTATAATATATCATATTATCTTAATTATTTATTTTTAAATTACAAAATTAACTTGTATCGTCTCGCTCTATTCCGGACTCAACCACCTTCCGATTTGCCCCGCATCCAACATGATATGAGACGGGAGTAGGGAATAATAAATTTGTCTCGTTGTCATCTTTATTAGACCCTTAAAAGTATTAACTATTTTATTATGATAAGTTTTATATACTTTTATTAAATTAAAGAGGTGGCATAATTTATTGGTTTCAAATAGTTTTCATTTAATTTTAGAAATTTCTTTTGGATAAGAAAATGGAAATGCATATATTATGTATGCCCCCATGAGCATCATAATCTAGATGCTTTTACAAGGTAATTAGGAAAAATAAATAAAAGGTGCAGTACTTTTTCCTTCTTGCTTCCTTCATTTGCCAGTACGTCAATGTAGGCATTAGCTTCCCTAAATATGTGCTTGATTTCTCCCACTCTGAGCTAGTTCATGAGATACTTACAATCATAAATTAAGTTGGTAAGTGGATGAAAATAATCAACTTTCTTGGTGAGAAGTTAGCAAACTAGCATGGCATCAATTTCAACATCCACGATTTAAGATGTTAAGGTTAAGTGATAATTGTAATCCGTCCTTGATGGCCCAAAGTTCTGCGGTAATATTGATTGTGATGCCAATATTGCAACAGAAACCTCCAAGCCAATGCTCTGAACTGTTTCTAAGGTGTCCCCTATCAAAAATATCAGAGTTTCCATGTAAGCTAATTTTAAATTACCCAATTATAAAGGTATCCATCCAAAAAAAAAATGTGAAAGTAAAATAGTATAAAGTGATTCCCATTAGCAATTCAACACTTCTCACTGTTGTATTTGGCAGTGTAGTTATTGTTATTTGTCAACTTTGGTGAGAGATTTTTATAATTTCATCAAATTTTAATAAAGATTAGAATAATTTATACAAATTTCATATTTATCATTAAATAATGTTACTTTTACATTATACTTTTATTATTTACAAGTTGCCTAAAAAATATAAGTGTAAATTATAACAACATTGTTTGAAATTTAAAAAATAGAAATATAATAAATGTTATGATTCTAGCATAATTATTACAGAAGGAGGTGGAATGCCTCCCGTAGAGAATCATATAACAAATTTTATGTTCTCACAGTTTTGTGGGCCCTACACTCATGTGAGGCATTTTGTCAAATATACCCAACAATAGAGCACAAAATCACCAAATAAGGTTGGAAAATACTAAAGGCCCCAAAATTTCTACCAAATGTTTTACCAAATGTCTCACATGGATGTGGATTCCACACTCATGAGTGTGGAATCCACATCCATGTGAGACATTTGGTAAAACATTTGGTAGAAATTTTGATAGTGTGGGATCCACATCCTTGTGAAACATTTGGTAAAACATTTGGTAGAAATTTTGGTATTCCTAACATTCCTCAATAAGGTTACTGTCTAAATCAGATAGCAACGAAGAGAGAGAAGAGAGAGAAAGAGAGAAGGCCAGGATTCCTAACTGTCCACTTGGAGAATTGCTCTAAGGATGAGTACAATTTTGAGGACTTCGACGACAACATTGAAGACATCAATGAGGTTTGCTGTCGATCATTCTCTTTCTATATATCTCTTTATTTTGTTTTGTTTTGTTTTTTGGTTATTGTTGTGATGTTTTTATGCCTAGTCGATGGAATATTTGGACCAATGTTGAATTTTGTTGGTGTTGGTTCTGATTTTGATTTGTTTTCTGGGGTATATATTAGATTGTTTTGTATTAAATTTTCGATTGTTGCGAGTTAATAGTTGAGCCAATGTTTCACTGGTGTTTGACCTGATGTAGTTAGTTTTGATTTTGATTTGTGGTTGAGGTCTATGCTATGTTGTTGTTGTTGTTGTTTTGTATTGAATTTTGGATTGTTGTCACTTTAGTACCTTTTGTAAAGTTCAGGTTTTGTGGTTATGCCTCTTATAATTTGTACAAAAATTCCCAAGAGGGTGTGTTCAATCTCTGATAATGAATAATCATTGGAGACTGAATTTGGACGTGACGCCCCGAAAATAATTTAACAAGAACTACTTAAATTAATCGACATTCACTAAACAATAACAATATTTCTTTCATCTTTCCATACTTGATAAATGAGTTTAATACAAACGTTCCACATGCAGTATACATTCAACGTAACAAAAGTACACATGAATCTATAGCATGTGCAACATCTAGTTTCAAACAACAAAATGCCCTTAAGGGCTTACATCTTCCAAGGCATAAGCCTAGTTACACAAAAATGGTTTCTACAACCCATACACATTAGCCCTTGGCTCAAAAGAATTACGCAAAATAAAAGAGCTATGTACTCTTCTCAAAATACCCACGCCCTCAGTTCGACGGGATCACCACATCTTTATCTGCACCAAATCCCATAGGGGTGAGCACAAAGCCCAGTAGAGAATTCTTACAAAGTATATATAGTTATGCTTACCCTTTAAACAATGCAAATGTTAATGCCATGCCATACATCCTTTAAAGAAAATCTATTTCATGCACATTTTAAAGATTTCTATCTTTCCAACAATCATTTGCAAACTCAACATTTTTCTCAAATTTCCAATCATTAATCAACATGGGCGGTAAATACGACACTGGTAATCCCTAGGCTGGTGTCTGCAAGTAGACTCTACAAGTACTATCCAAACTGCCATTTTTACCAGTATTAACTGGAAGGCTCGACACCTATCCGCGCGGTTTTCTGGTCTTTCACCAAGGACACTCAGGCCAACTTATCAATTTCAACTACACCCCCTATCTGGACTTACCACGTATTTACCCCTTTCACATTACCATAATTCTCATTACATGAAATCTTTTCAATGTACACACTTTTCCAATTTATGACAAGAGGTAAAATGATGAAAAATAAAACAATTGAAAGCAAAGTATAATAATACCATTTCGTAGCATTTTCTCTTCTCAAGATATCTCTACAATAATATCAATCACTATCATTTCTCATTTCTTCCCTTAAAGGCCATTTCATAAAATACTCATGCATCATCAATTAAATGCAACAACAAACTCACATCATGCACATATCTTTTGGAGTTAGCCTCATTAAGGCAATGTGTGATATTTTCAACATAAACCCCCATGATTTCACAACCTTCATGTTCCATGATGCACAATTAATCACCCCTTTCTATCAACACATGTTCAAGCATTTATCATTTCATTCAATAACCTTTCATGTCTCATATATCAAATAAGTTCCCACTTTTATCAAACATACTATGAGATTTACTCACATTCACCCCTTTGACACCAATGATAAAGAAGTCCATGGTTATTTTTCTAATTTTCCAAAAATCCCCAATCTCTAGGGTTTTACATAAAAGCTAAAACAAATCTCCATTTTGTGGTGAGAGCTCACCAAGATCAATTTTATAAAAGACTATATAAAGGTCTTAAGGGTCAACATAAGAACCCTTAAGAAATCTCTTTGTTTTGAACCAAATTCCAAAATCTCGAGATAATTTCAAGAGAAGGACAAAATCAACACTTAATCTTGCAAAACATGTATATATAACTTAAGAATGTCCCTACCTCAAGATTGATGAAGAATGCAAGATGAAACCTTAGTCCCAAGATGGAAACTCTTCACTACCTCCTACACCAAGAAAGCCCTAGCTCTAAATCTTCAAGCTTGAGAAAGATGATGATGATAATCAAACCTAATGGAGCAAGAATCAAAGGTTCTTGGTGCTTTGGTTAGGGTTTTTAGAGAGAAGGATGAGAGAAAATGGCTTTTAGAGTGAGAGAGAAGGGTTAGAAAATGAGAGATTTTCGGCCTCAAAATGATAAAAAAAAAACAGAGTTTTCGGACTGCCCAAGTCCCGCACATGTGGCGCCCATCCCCGCACGTGCGACGCGTCTTTCCCGCACGTGCGGCACTCCCTCCCAGCACGTGTGGCGCTTCCCGCACCTCCCTCACACACGTGCCTTTTAGGCAGTGTGCAAACTCCATCTGCTCCACCTTCACCGCAAGTGCAGCCTAGCCCCCCGCACGTGCGGCCCCCACCCCGCACATGTAGCCCAGAGCCCCCGCACGTGCAGCCATTGCCAGCAGCCCAGAATTTTTCGATTTTGCTGCCGGACACTCCGGACTTGCCCTAGTGCTCTCCGGAACAAGTGAGATTCGACACCGACAACTAAACACGAACAAGAGTTCTGATTTTAAATAACTTCCAAACGTTTTAAACTCAACAGAAACAAGAAAGGGCGAAGCCAAAGAGAAAGAAAAGAAAATAAAGGAAACCCGACCATTACATTGGAAACCTAGAAAACCAATGTAGGGCTAGGTCTATTCCATTGACAATTCTTAAAAGGCTTTAAGAGAGAGAGAGAGAGAGAGAGAGAGAGACTAGATTGATCATTAGAGTCTAATTTGAGGCTTTGATTCATTTAGGCTTGGGTTTTGGAAACTAACTACTACAATTGATTTTTTCTATTTTTGTTTTTAAAACTTACATGATGCTATTGAGGAGGAAACAATGTGAGGGGAGGCACAAATTAAATTCTCAAGCCTTTGACTTGCACAATTTGCATCTCTTGGCTACTTGATTTATTTTTTATCTTATTTTTTGTGTTGATGATTTGGCTACTTGATTTGGTGAATCAATTAAGTTGCACGTTCTAGATTGTGATGGAAAAGCTCTTTTACCCTCTTTTCATTTTGATGAAGTGCAACTGGATAAAGGAGGTTGAAATCTTAGAAGAAATTATCCATTTTTTCTTTTAAACGTGTGCTGAACTTTTTCTGTTGTTGTCTTGCTAACAGGAGGAATTTGAAAAAAGTGTAAATAAGCATGCAAGGTTTATGGAAGAGCATCCAAGGTTTATGGAAAAGCATGGAAGGTTTAAGGAAAAGCATGCGAGGAATATGGAACAACATGCGAGGAATATGGAACAGCTAGCAAGGGATAAGGAATATTTAAATCAAGTATCTGTAATATATTTCTTTCTTTATATATCCACATATCAAAGTGACGGTGTTAGCATAATAGCCTCTAAACAATTTAATTGGATTTGGTATATTGCTAGGCTTGACAAAAATACTGTGGAAGAAACATCTTTTAGTTTATTAAGATTTAGCATGCTTTTTTTGAGTGGTTCAAATTCGATTGTAAGATGCATGCAATACGTGTTCTATGACTCATTTGTAGTTTGTAGTTTTCTCGGAAAATTTCAGGATTTTTTTTTTAAAAAAAATGTGTAGTTAAGAAGTGGAATATGTTGAGTATCCACACCATGTGAACTTGGCTATGGAAGTCAATGATGGAGGCTGCAAATTCAGACTATCCTCTTGTAGGGTGGTTGTGTTAATAGTTTGCTATTTATTCTAGTGGTTGGTTGTTGGCAGGCAAGTATTGATTTTTTGGCTATTTCGTTTGTGTATAAATGAGGAGAGCTGTGAGCTGGGTTGATATCAGTGTGTAAAGAAAAGAGAGAGTTGTGAAAGGGGTATGAGAGTTGTGAGTTGAGTAGAGAGAGTGAGCGGCTCCTCTTCATCTATTTTGTATTTTTACTCTGTTTATAGTGCATTCTCATTTCTTCTCCCATGGACGTAGGCATTAGGCTGAACCACGTAAATATTTGTGTCTCATTTGTGTGTGTGATTGTTTTTTGATCATTTTATGGTTGTGTTTAATCCCAATAAGCGGTATCAGAGCCAAGGTGAGCGAGTTTTAGAAAAACAAAGTGTTTTTCTTCAAAATTGAAATTTTTGAGTTGCTCGAAATCACACTTTGAATACACTAGAAAGAACGTCTCGACGAGAGCATTCTAGACCCAGAAAAATCAATCTGAGAAGATTATCCACGCGCCTTCATGTGCGTCACCGAAGACTTGTCGGAGGATCGCCAGAAAGTTCAGCCCGACAAGAAAGCAGAAGTTGAAGATGACCATTCTATTTTTATGTAATAAATATTTATTTGTGAAAATATAGAACATAAGTCTTGTGTTGGTAGAGTGGGTAAAGCCCAGGTTTGGGAAGTTAAGACTTCAAAACTCTTTGGCAACAAAATCTTTTTTTTTTAATAGAAAAATCCATCGAAATCGAGCCACCTAAGCCGATGACGTTAGCCAATCTAGAGTAATTATCCAGCGTTTTGCAGGTGCTCCAGATTCCATCGAACTGAACCGTTAAACTATTTTGGATAGGTCTGAGCCATTTGAAGTCCGTTTTTGACGATCTAATAACGCTTTCCAATTATTTGGAATATTTCGGACACATCCATATGGTCAGATTTTGCAAATCAGATTTTAAAAATTTACAGTTTTTATTTTGGCAATCCGAAGTGCTTTTTCGACTAATTTGACCAATTCGGACTTAACGACAAAGTTTCATTTTTCAGATAGAGATCATTTTTTGTAAAGACAATTATTGATGGAGGAATCAACATCGACTTTGGGATCCATGATCAAGTTGAATGCTTCCAACTATGCAATTTGGAAGCCTAGAATGAAGGATGTCCTGTATTGCCGAGATTTGTTTGACCCCATTGAGCTTAATGGAGTTAAACCAGCTGCGGAGAAGGATGAAGACTGGAAATGGAAGAACCGAAAGACCATTGCTCAGATCAGACAATGGATCGATCATAATGTCTTCCACCATGTTGCCCAAGAGACTGATGCCTATGCTCTTTGGACAAAATTAGAAGGCATGTACCAGTCGAAGACTACTCAAAATAAAGCCCTCATAATGAGAAGGCTTGTAAATTTGAAGCTGAAAGGCGGTGTCTTTGTCGTAGAACACACCAGTGAGTTCCAAAATTTGGTGAACCAACTAGCCACTGTCAAAATGGAGCTGGATGATGAAATCCAGGCCCTATTACTGCTCAGCTCCTTATTAGATAGTTGGGAGACGTTGGTGGTGTCCCTCAGCAACCCGGCATCTGAAGGAAAACTAACCACAAACATGGTCACCGATGCTTTATTTAGTGAAGAGGCAAGAAAGAAAGACATGGGTGGAGATCAGTCACATGCCCTCGTCACAGAAAATAAAGGTAAATGTAGAAGCAGAGGTAGGGAAAGAAGCAAAAGTAGAGGACGCAGCAGGGGAAGATCTTAGAACAGAAGAAAGTCCAGAAAAGGTACGAGCTGGCCAAGGTTCAAGTGTTACCATTGTGGCCAGGAGGGTTACATAAAAAAATATTGCTATGCCGTCAAGGGAGAACAAAAACAAGGCAATAGACAACCAAAGATCGAAGATGGGAACACTGCAGTTACTGTCTAAGTGGATATTGCATTATTCTCTGTTGGGAAAAAAGAATGCCTCCATATGTCCGACAACGACACCGAGTAGGTGGCAGATATAACAGCTTCTTACCACGCCATACCCCGAAAGGAGTTCTTTAGTACGTACCAAGTTGGAGATTTTGGTATAGTGAAGATGGGTAACTCTAGTTTTTCAAAGATTGTGGGAATCGGTGATGTTTGCATCGAAATCAAAGTTGGGTGCACGATGGTGTTGAAAGATGTCAAGCATGTTCCTGATTTACGCCTGAATCTTATTTTAGGGATAGCCTTAGATCGACAAGGCTATGAGAACTACTTTGACAAAGGCATGTGGAAATTGAAGAAGGGATCTCTGGTGGTATCTAGAGGACAAGCAACTGGTACGTTGTACAAGACTCATGTGAATGTGATTTTAGATAGCCTCAACGCAGCAAAAGATGAGGCATCACCAAATTTGTGGCACAAAAGGCTAGGTCACATGAGTGAGAAATGGTTGCAGATTCTGGCAAAGAAGTCTCTTATTCCCTTTGCCAAAGATGCGAACTTGAATCCTTGTGACAACTGCTTATTTGGGAAACATCATAGAGTCGCTTTTCACTCATCATCTAGAAGACAATCAGAGTTGTTAAGCAGAGTATACTCTGATGTATGTGGTCCCATAGAAGTGGAATCTTTGGGTGGCAAAAAATACTTCCTAACGTTTATTGATGATGCATCACGGAAGGTGTGGGTTTATGTCCTAAAGATCAAAGTTGAGGTATTCCAGCATTTTCAGACATTTCATGCTATGGTGGAAAGAGAGGCCGGAAAGAATCTAAAGTGTCTTCGAACAGATAATGGAGGCGAGTACACGTCAAAGAAGTTTGAAGCCTACTGTGCTACTCGCGGCATCCGGCATGAAAAAACTATTCTTGGAACCCCATAACACAATGATGTAGCCAAGAGAATGAACCGAACCATTGTGGAGAAAGTCAAATGTATGCTCAAAATGAAAAAGCTGCCAAAGTCATTTTGGGGAGAAGCTGTTCGTGTTACTTGCTATTTGATCAACAGATCGCCATTAGTTCCACTGAATTTTGAGATTCCAGAAAAGGTATGGTTTGGAGGGAGATTTCTTACTCTCACTTGAGAGTGTTCGAATGCAAAGAATTTGCACATGTATCTGAAGAGCACAGGCAGAAGCTGGATGATAAAGCTACTCTATGCATTTTTATTGGCTATGGAGATGAAGAATTTGGATACCAGTTATGGGATCCTAAAAATAAAAAGGCTATTCAAAGTAGAGATGTGGTGTTTCAAGAAAGCCAGACTTTAGAAGACTTTGGGCAACCAGCCAAACCCAAAGTTGATGATGTTTCAGAGATTGTTTAGAATTCTGTATCATCACAGCATGCCACTGATGAAGAAGAGCTATCGCAGCATGCAACCAATGATGCAGAGTTGCATGATGGATTTCCAAAAGAAGAAGATTCAGAAGAAGAGGGTATTGAGCAGGGGGAGCCACAACCCCCTCCGCCAAAGATTGTTGGTCCACAGTTATGAAGATCAACAAGAGAGCCTAAGCCATCATCAAAATACCCTACTTTTGAGTATATTTTGCTTACTGATGAGGGGGAGCCAAAAAGTTTTCAAGAAGCTCAGAATCATAAAGAGAAGAGTAGTTGGTAGCAAGCTATGCAAGAAGAGATGAAGTCCTTGCAAAAAAATCAGACTTATGATTTGGTAAAACTTTCCCAGGGTCGAAAAGCACTGAAAAACAAATGGGTGTTCAAGTTGAAGAAAGATGGTAGTGGAAAGCTAGTCAAGTATAAGGATCGATTGGTTATTAAATGTTTTGGGTAGAAGAAATGTATTGATTTTGATGAAATCTTTTCACCAATTGTGAAAATGACATCCATTCGAGTAGTTTTGGGACTAGCAACCAGTTTGAATTTGGAACTTGAACAAATGGATGTGAAGACAACATTTCTCCATGGTAATTTGGAGGAAGAAATTTACATGGAGCAACCAGAAGGTTTTGAAGTAAAAGGGAAAGAAAACTTAGTTTGCAGATTGAAGAAGAGTCTCTATGGCCTCAAACAATTGCTGAGACAGTGTTACAAGAAGTTTGACTGATTCATGGTGGGTTATGAGTAGGAATGGCAATGGGGCGGGGCCGGGCGGGGCCAGGGATCACACTCCCCGTCCCCGATCCCTGATGGTGGAAATACCCCCATCCCCAGCCCCGATCCCCGACGGGGAACCCATAACCGCCCTCGTCCCCGTTCCCTAACGGGGATCGGGTTTCCCCGACCCCAAAATTCCCCGACCACAAAATTAAAAAAAAAAAAATCAACTCTACACATTTACAAGAATTCATCAACAACAAATCTAACAAATCTACACATTTTCTTGATCTTCATCAACACATTTATAATAGATCATTATTTTACAACAGATTAACAACAAATCAGAGAGAGAGAGAGAGAGATTTTCAACAACAGATTTCATTCTCTTGATCTTCATCAACAAACAGATCAAAAAATCTAACACATTCATCAACAAGTCTAACACAGATCAACATGTTCATCTTCATCTTCATCATTTTCAGATCTGAAGAACAAAATCAAAAAACAGAGAACAAAATCAAAAAATAGATAGAGAGAGAGAGAGACAAAGAGAAGGAGATACCGTGAGAGAGAGAGAGAGAGACAAGGAAATACCGTGAGAGGGAGAGAGGAGCCGTGGTGTGGAACGATGACGAGGGAGGAGCCGTCGCCGACCAAACCAGGGAGGGAGAGAGAGAGAGAGAAGAAGAGATACCATGAGAGAGAGACGATAGCGTGAGAGGGAGAGAAGAAGAAGCCGCCAGTGAAGGAGAGAGGAGGAGCTGCAGTGAGGAGCGACGGTGAGGGAGGAGCCGCTGCCGACCAAAACGGTGAAGGAGAGGCGATGAGGAACGGAGATCGTGTGTGTGTGAGAGAGAGTGAGAAGATGTTTGTGTGTGGGTGTTCTGCGTAGCCCCAAACCCTACACACACTTATACATATATTATATATAAATAGGGCAAAATAGTAATTTTACATCGGGGGGCAACCGGGGCGGGGATCGGGGACGGGGTTGGGTCGGGTCCGAGCTGAAACATGGATCCCCGTCCCCGGCCCGAATATCATCGGGGATTCAATTTTTAATACCATCCCCGCCCGGTCGGGGGTATTTTTTAGGGAATAATCGCTCAATTCGGGGTCGGGGGATCGGGTCCCCGTCGGGTCGAGTTTCAATTGCTATCCTTAGTTATGAGTACAAGAAAACCACTACAGACTACTGTGTATATGTCAGGAAATTTCCCAGTGGAAACTTCATTATACTCCTTCTCTATGTTGATGACATGCTGATTGTTTGACATGATACCATAGCAATTAGATCACTGAAGAAGGAATTATCACAGTCGTTTGACATGAAGGACCTATGCCCTGCACAATAAATTTTGGGCTTGAAAATTATGCGTGATAGGAAAGCCAAGAAGTTGTGGTTGTCACAAGAGAAGTATGTCGAACAGGTGATTGAGAAGTTCAACATGAAAGATGCCAAGCCAGTCAGTACTCCGTTGGCTAATCATTTCAAGTTGAGCAAGAGTTCTTATCCCTCCTCTACAAAAGAAAGAGAATAGATGGAGGTAATTCCCTACACATCTACCGCAAGGAGTTTGATGTTTGCAATGGTGTCCACCTGACCAGATATTGCTTATCCTGTTGGAGTTGTGGGTAGATTTCTTTCCAATCCAGGGAAAGAGCATTGGGAAGCAGTCAAGTGGATTCTGAGGTACTTTAAGGGTACATCTAAAATGTGTTTGTGCTTTTGAAGAGCAAAACCAGTCTTTGAAGGCTATATTGATTCAGATATGCCAGGCGATCTTGATGGTAGGAAATCTACATCAGGACTTATGTCCACTTTCACAATGGGAGCTATGTCTTGGCAGTCCAAACTGCAGAAGTGTGTTGCTTTATCTATAACCAAGGTAGAGTATATTTGTAATAACCCGACCCTCGTATCTGATTCTGGAATATTTTGAGTCCCTTCTTCTGAGCATTTAAATACTTACGGTGGAATCTTATGTGTAATTGAATTTATTTAAGTGAATTCTATGATTATGGCTACATATCTGTATGATAAGAAAAATATCTGTTACAATTAAGAAATTGGAATCAGAAATTGGGAGCCTTAGAGACTTAATTTTCTGAAATTGATTTGACATTTGGAATCTGCATGATTTTTAAGTTATAATGAGATTTTCTGTGAAATTTCAATTTGGAATGATTAAACGATTAAATTTTGTCTTATTCACCCATTATATAAACATATCTATAAATCTTCCAATACATTGACTTAGAAGCTCCAACAAAAATATCTCCTGGAGGAAAATATTAGGGAAGGGTTTGAGAAATAGGGAGCTGAGATCATCAAGAAGGTAGAGAATTGAAAATTTGAGGGGGCATTTAGGAAGTGAAGCTTAACGTAAGTTCAATTTCCCTAATTCCATCCTTTCTTTTTAATTTGGAGAAGGAATTGCTTAATATTGTGTAACCTAGAGTGGTAAGGAAGGGTTGGATGGGTGTGTTGATCTATTGGTAAAAAATAATGCTACTATTTGATAATTCTAACCTAATATGGGTCACCTAATAAGAAGTCTACAACTTGTTTCTTGAATTACCATGTTGACACTTGTGTAGATATAAGGCTATATGTGTATTGTGTATGTAAGAGTGGTGGTGTGTAATTGAAGAAGATCAAATGCATGTTCAAATGGTTATGTGTTTGTATCCCTATTTACATGATTTGTGAACCATGTTTTAGTGTTTAAAGCATCTAATTTGGACCTTGTTGTTGATCACCAAATATGGAGTTTTGTATGATTTTCGGATTGCCAAACAGGGGCTTGGCCGCACGTGCGGAGGCCATGGCCGCACGAGCGGCCACCCCTGTTTCAGCATACACTGAGTAACTTTGAACAAGCATATCTTTTGCATCCGGACTCCGTTTTGAGTGATTCTTGAGCTTAAAATCAAGCCCCAGAAGTCTAGTTTCCAATGGCGGTGGTCTCACCCCCAAATTATAAGTACATAAAAGTTATGCCCAAATTAGTGATGACTATGCACTTTCTATTTTTCGAGTTTGTACCGTTTCTTCGTCTGAACCTTTCTCCTATTGATTCCTCCTATTTTATGATAACCTATGGAGGACTAATGAGTCTATAACCACCATATCTATTGAGTAAGGAATAAAAAGTGATTGGTTTTATTCTCATAATCTGCTATGTGCATCATGTTTGTAGGTCAAGATGAGGACATCGTTCCACCGCTATCAGAGACCTACCACTGTGAGTAATAGTACCCCAACCGTACGTTATTTACCGTTAATCATTATTGTTACTGACATTTTCTTCTCTTTGAGCAATTATGTCAACATGCGTGTTGGTTGGGAATCGATGTGAGCATTGAAAGAATTAGCACACAACAACATGACTCTGAAACCATTCTGTATTCCGACTACGTTTATCGTTTATCGGTAATGTGCCATAACTTATAAATTATCGGTGATTCCGCATAAGAATTGTACTCATGGAAGTAAACCCCGTTTACCGGGAACTTGATATTAACTTCTGTTTGATTTAATGTATGTTTTGTGACATAGATATCCGACTAAAGAGATTAAAGGACTGTATTAATGTTTTGTTATCCATAAATTAATCTTAAGGACGCGTGATAATTAAATGGAATAATGATGCTTAGGTATTACGAATCATTCCGTTTGTCAACGATGAAACAAGACTAGCATGAGATAAATTATTTTGTCCTTACAAATAGTAGGGTGATGATACATGTACCCTCTGTGGGATATGCTATACTTATTGCTGACGATTGTCATTGGTATTCTGTTAAACGTAAACTAATTACGTTAACTCATGTAGATGATTGAAAGAATCTGTGTGCCTCTGCTTAACTTGGGACTAGTCAGTTTTGATGATATCTGAAGTTATTCTGCTTTGTGGGTTGTCCGAGATCTATTGATTTATGGTATGGAACTATGATATCTACATATTTCTGAAAGCGTTCAATCTGTGAAATGTGTTCACCTTTTGCTAACAAATATCAGCAACGTTCTGTTAAACTTATATTATCTATGGTAATGTATGTGAATAATGGGAAGAATGTATGTATTTTCTGTACACTTCTGAAGTTGATTTGTTCTGATGTTTTCTGGTATGGAACAAAGTGCTGTACGGAATTAAGTGCTACACCTTGGTGGGAGCCACCTCTAGAATCCGTGCGAGCCACCTCTTGAATCCATATATATATATATATATCTGGGCCGAAAGGCTGTTCTGTATATATATTTCTGGGCCGAAAGGCTGTTCTGGGCCGAAAGGCTATTCTGTATATATATTTCTGGGCCGAAAGGCTGTTTTGGACCGAAAGGCTGTTCTGTATATATATTTCTGGGCCGAAAGGCTGTTCTGGGCCGAAAGGCTGTTCTGTATATATATTTTCTAGGCCGAAAGGCTGTTCTGGGCCGAAAGGCTGTTCTGTATATATATATTGTGGGTCAATGGCTGTCCTGTTATTTTTGAGCCTATGGCCGTTCTGTATCTTCTGTACCTACTGGGCTTAAAGCCATTCTGTTAAGAAAACTGGACCCATGACTGTCTGAGATTTAATTACAGGGTGTAGTTAATCATATGCTTCTGCAGTTATATACTTTATTATTCAAGTTGAACATTACATTATTTATGTACTATTATTCACTGAGTTTCACTCATTCTGTATATTGTCTGTTTCTGTAGGTAACCAACCGGAAGTTCAGTCCTAACCCTTAAGGCTCGTCTCTCTCTTGTCAACCTTGGTGTGTCCAGGCACTAACTGAAGCCCGTGCATTTTGTAAAGTGTTGTTAGATTTTTGGGGTTTATGCCTTGATTAGCTTTGGTTAATATGTTTTGTCATATGCCCAATTATGGGCTGAGTCGATGTATGTGTATGTATATTTCCTGTATATTATTTATTTGATATGATGTTGTGATCCTGGCATAATAGTAATAGCTCAATGGAATAGAATTTTTGGTTATCAGGTGCTTCCGTTCAGGCCCCATGCGTTACGTATTTTGGTTTTTTTTTTGTCTATTTCTGAAGTGGTCATGTCCAAAACTTTTAGGAGCGGTTTTGGGTCGTGACAATATTGCTGTAGCGGAAGCTGGGAAAGAGGTGTTGTGATTGAAGCGGTTTCTCCAAGAACTTGGACTAGATCAGGAAAAGTTCACGATACATTGTGATAGCCAGAGTGCCATGGACTTGAGGAAGAATTCTATGTGTAGACACCCCATTTTTGACCGTCTTCGAGACTTGGACGTCACCATTAGGGCACTCGGTGATCATCCTTGTTCGTGCTCGTTTTGAGTTCCCGGAGACCTCGGCTACGCGCCTTGCCTCAGGATCTCTCAACTCGTTTGTTTTGTGTTTGGTTTTGCACCACATACTTGAGTTTTTGCCTTCAAAGGGCAGAGAATGGCTTGTTGGCCATCCCCAACCCCCACCGGCCCTCCCTTTACTTCACCGGCCATTCATTGTTTCCACCGGCCATGGTTTCTTGACACCAATGGCCGGTCGGCACTTAGTGTGGCCGGCCGGCACTTTGTTTGGCCGGTGACCTATTTTTCTGGCCGGTGTGAACCTCTTGCACCCTCCAGGCTTGGTGCATGCCAGCTGTGCCAGCTGGAATGCACCAACACTCCTCCCCGTGCATAAAGTGGCTGTTTTGAGCCTTTGCACCCCATTTCCTTCTAGAAGGATAAACCCCTTGGTCAAGCTTCTTGAGGAAGCTTGACCCTTTGTCATGGCTTCCTCAAGAAGCCTTGACCCCCTTGCACCCTTTGCCCCTTTTCATTTAGCTTATTTGAGAAGTTTCAAGCTTTCTCTTTTGCTTATAAAAGGATCCGTCCTCTCCCATTGTGAAGGGGTTGGAGGTTTTGAACAAAAAAACCAGAGATATACATATATACATCTGTCATATACTCTCTCTCTATATATATTTCCCTCTCTCTCATCCCTTGTGTGTGTTTTGTGGCTTAAAAGTGTATTTTTACCTTAGTTTTGCACTAAGACACACACCATCACACCTTATTTCGACCTTGAGGGGCTTGGGGGGTTTGTTCTTGAGTTTTTGGACTGATTTTGATCAAAGGAAGAGGGCTGCATTTGCTGTTCATCAAGGGTTCTTCAAGGGTAACTACTTTACTTTAGTTTCCCCAACCTTGCATTGGCTTTTGACCTGTCTTGCATGCTGATTTAAGCTTTGTGTATAACTACAAAAAGTCTTGTATTTTCATGCTTTAGATCTTTCATTGAGGGTATTTTGTTGCTTGGGGTCGACCTCCCCCTCTTAGGCCTTGTTTGGCCCTTTTTGTGCTCTCTTTTGTTAAGTTTTGTTTACCTTGGTGTGTTGGCCTTCTCACCACTGAAATCCAATGGATTTTCAGTGGTGAAGAAGGAGGTTTGAGGACTTGTGTAGGGGAGGGACACCCCTCTCCCCCATGTCTCTCATTTTTGCATGTTTTGGCTCATAAGGATAGCATGCATGAGTAGTTGCATTTGGTACCATTTCAGAGGTCTTTGGTTGTTTTTGGGTCATAATATACCCCTGTCCTTGGTCGGATTCATGGCCCTTTGCATGTATAATACACTTGCTTTGTAATTCTCCATTTTGCCTAAAAGTGTGCCATGTGTTTAGCCTAGCATATCCTCATGTTTTGACCTAGCTTTGTGAAGTACTTGGCCATATTTTGTCATGCTTAAGGTCTGTTGGCCACTGATTTGGTCTTGTTTAGCATGTTTGATATAGTTGCTTTGCATTTTGGCTTGTGAGCCCTAAGGATGTGAGTCCTAAACATGCATTGGTTAGGCTATTTCAGTGATTTGGAATCACTTAGCATGTTATTTCAGTCCCTAAACCATGCTTGTATGCTCGCATTCATCACTTCTCACATGCTTTGAAGATGTGCCCTCTTATGCCTTAAAATGTGCATTGTGTATGCCTATGTGTTGGGGTCATTTCAGTTGCCATATTAGTGGGTTTTGAGGCTCATTTTTACATGCTAGAATTCTGTTTTAGGTTGCTTAGTTCATGCCATGTGTGGTCATGAAGAGTAGTAGCCATGTGCTCCATGTTTTATGCCCCTTTGCTTAAGTCATTTGGGGTACCCTGTGCGCGGGTTTTGGGTCTCATTCTAACATGTCATGACACTTTTTTTGGTTGATCTAGTGTCCATGTTTGCCTTCTTTGGTATGCTTGAAAGTTGGCCTTCATGCCTTAGTCTTAGGCTCATTAGTTTGCATACTTGTTTTGCATAATTGGCATCATCATTTTAGTCCATTTTGGCCACTGTTTATGGCAAGGCTGAGGTCTGTCTTTTATGGTTTAAGTCCACCATTGCATGTTTATCATATGTTTGTTGCATATTTGGCTCATTATATATTGTCACATGCTA
Organism: Camellia granthamiana; assembly: GCA_036172215.1. Classification (NCBI taxonomy): domain Eukaryota; kingdom Viridiplantae; phylum Streptophyta; class Magnoliopsida; order Ericales; family Theaceae; genus Camellia; species Camellia granthamiana. The sequence continues at coordinate 149,964,359 of CM069905.1, read as the reverse complement.
GCCTTATTGCATAATTGTCCATGTTTGCATTACATTTGCATCTCATATGATTAGCACGTCACATACTTACATGCTTAGGATACATTGCATTTGTCATGATTCCTAGCTTAGCCTCATGTTGCCTAAGTGAGCTACATTTGCATACATGCATTGCATTGTTTGGTTTGGGGTGTCAAGCCAAACTTGAGGGGTGAGAAGTGTTCATACTCCAAGTGATGTAACACGTCTCAACCCTCGGTCGCCAATGACCTTGACTTCAACATGATAGGGTGTTGGCACTCATGTGTTTTGTTTGCATGCATTTACATTGAATTGCAACCTTGGCCTCTTAGGCCATCATGCATCAAAATGCACAATTGATGGCCCAAGAGTCGAGGATCATGCTCCCTTGAGTCCATTGCATGATAGGGAGTGTGACCATGCTTACATTTGCTTGAAATTCCATGCCATACACTGCTTGCCCTCTGCTGTTGTCAACTGCAGGTTCTGCAGGAGGTTTTGGCCGGTCGGCTAAATACAGTGCCGGCCGGCCATTAATTTTTGGCCGGTAGACAAAAATGTAGCCGGTGGTCCCTCCCCTTGGCCGGTGGTGTTTATACTTGGTCGGTGGTATTCTCCAACATCCATAGAGCATGTCCCAAGACTTTTGCAGTCTTCAGAGAAGCAGGGTAGTGTAAACAGAGGCAACAGTGGCATGGTACGGGTTTTCCGGGCGAGACGGACTCGAGCATGCATCATTCGCGCATTCCAAGGCGGGGCTGTGGCCTTTTCCCCTCTGCATTCAATTTGTTAATTGAATTGGAAATTTTGTAATAATTAATTAGCTAGGATAGTTGATTTATTTATTCAGTCTATATTATTCTTTTGGTCCCTCCGAGTGAGGGTAATTGTGTAATAAGTGTGTGTGAGTGTGTGTATGTCTCCCAACCCCACGTTTTTCTTCCCTTTTATTTACCTGCTTATGATGGTAGACTAGGGCATATTCAAATTAGCATACAGTATGATAGCATGTTTGCATTCATTCGTCTGTTTTGCATACACCGGGCTCGGCGCATCATTCTAACTGCATCTGCATTTCAATTCCAAATTGAATACATGTTAGTTGTAGCATTTCATATGCCATTCTTTAGGATAGCCGAGCCTATCTTAGTTGCATTTTGCATGTGTTGCATTAGCCATCTTAACATGAACTAGGATCATGCATACGATTACTAACTAGTTTCTGTTTTGGCTTGGAGTACTAGGTGAGCTTTTACGCTTTAGCATCCTTGCATGTGTGTTAGTGTTGCCATGACAGCATGATTACCATGAGGCTAGTTGCTTATGTGATATAACTGCTTGAATGCCTGTGGATGGAGGTTGAATCACCTAAATTGGAATAATGCATTAAAACTGTGAATTTTAAGCCGACTAGATAGTGGCAGAACCATCTTTTCTAAAGCCCACTTGAGGGTGGTAAAATTTGCATTTTAGCCTACTTACGAGTAGCAAACCATTTTCAAAACAAACATGTAATGTTTTGTTCCAATCTAGGCGATTTGGTCTATACTTTTGTGTTGTGCGCATCACTTAGTAATTCTAGCTAATTAACTGGAATAAGAACACATAACGCTTTCAAAAATGGATATCACGGTTAGTAAAGGCCGATCTTCGAATCGGGCGAGAGGGGGTGCTCATAGCTGACCTTCCCCAATCGTACCCAAGTTCCCGAGCCGAGGCAACTTTGGTGATGACGGACACGTGGCCTTTGGCACCGAGTCAAGGTTTCCTAAATTCCCCCATTAAAATATTTAGGTGGCGACTCTGTATCTGGCGAAGCAGTCCATGTTTGACACTTCTTTTCTAAAAAAATCTGTTTTCTCAAAAACGATTTGCCAGATTTGGACTCTTTGGTTCGGATTAAGAACCGTGACAAAATTGAGTCCGAACTGTAACCCGTGAGCTCCCTCGCGGACCTGTTACACTATGTACCATGCTTGTGCGAAGCACATTGATGTTTGGTATCATTGGATTTGCAAAGTGATAGAGAAGCAGTTAATGGAATTGATCAAGATTCACACAGATAAGAATCCAGCCGACATGCTTACAAAGGTGGTCTCGAGAGACAAACTTGAAATATGTAGGGACATTGCTAGAATGGACTTCTAGTAAGGATTCTACTCCCCATAGGTGTGGAATGGGAGAATTGTTGAGTATCTACACCATGTGAACTTGGCTATGGAAGTCAAGAATGGAGGCTACAAGTTCGAACTATCCTCTTGTAGAGTGGTTATGTTAATAGCTAGCCATTTATTCTGGTGGTTGGTTGTTGGCAGGCAAGTATTGATTTTTTGGCTCTCCCGTTTGTGTATAAATGGGGAGAGCTGTGAGCTGGGTTGATATTTGTGTGTGAAGAAAATAGAGAGTTATGAGTTGAGTAGAGAAAGTGAGAGACTCCTCCTCATTTGTTTTGTATTTTTACTCTATTTATAGTGCATTCTCATTTATCCTCCCGTAAACGTAGGCATTGGGCCGAACCACATAAATATTTGTGTCTCATTTGTGTGTGTGATTGTTTTTGATCATTTTATGGTTGTGTTTAATCCCAACAGAATATTGGTCTTTAACTTGTTATAGCTGCTATCATGTCTTCTTTCAGATGTATTTGGCAAAGGGAGGTGAGATTGAAGATTTTGAAAGATATTGCCAATGAAAAAAGGTAAACGATTGTAAGTTAAATGATCATAAGTTGGTTTAGATATTTAAATGATTGTGAGTTATTTTATTTTTTGATTAACATGTTTGGATGAATTACAGGAACAAACTAAATATTTGTTGTTGTTCTTACTTCTCAAGAAGGAACTTATTGAAGGGAAAAGCGAGAAGGAAATGTCTAGCGCAACACTAGAGTTGTTTTATGCTCTAAAAGCTAAAAAGTATTCATGTAATGGAATAGGGAAATGAGTTGGGTCTTTAAATTGGGGTTGCATACGTGCATTTTATATCTTTCTATCTAGTAAAAGTTGGATGTTGAAGTTGATTTGCTAAACTGTATGGCATGATTTCTTTGTTCTTAAATTCAACTTTTTCACTGGTTTAATTTGAATATGTTGATATGTTTTGGGGGGTCAAAACCTTGATGGAGTTTTATTGTTTGTTTTTTTCCTATGCTTTTTTTCTTTTTTCTTTTTCTTTCTCTCACTTTAAATTCGAATTGTGGTTGCTTTAAGCTGCCAAATTGTTCATACTTATGGATTGCATCAACCCAATGGTTTTCTGTTTTATTTTTTCAGTGTAAATTAGTGTATGTTTGGTGGCTGGACTAGATTAGCAGGATTGACTGGAAAATCCAATCCCCATCACGGGGATTAACCCCATTACATGTCTAAATTGCATTGAATATAAAGAGTAGGGTTGGACTGTATTCAATGATTAAATTCTAGGAGAGCCTCATTTAGAAAATCTGTAAAAATATAAAAGAGGCCAAGTCTCTGCTTAGCATCCTGACACATATTCTACCAAAAATGCCCTCTACACTTTTGTAATATTCCATCTGTTGCGCTATGTGCTGATGTGTCTTTTTAGGGTGTTGTGATATTTCCTTCTTCCCCTAGAAGCTTGTCTATGCAATTGATGTTGCATCCAACAAGGAGCACCATTTAATGATCATAGAGAATATTAGGGAAAATCGATGATTTCCCACAAGTAAATCAATCAATAAGAATAAAAACTAATGCGGAAAAATTAAATCAACAATGACACGAGAATTTTGCGTGGTTCTCTCAATGTGAGATACGTCCACGGGATCGAAATCCAATTCCACTATCAACCAAAGAGTTTTCAAATAGTTACAAACGAGACGCGAATGGTCTCATAAAACCACCCTTAGGTGAATTCTAAATAATCACAAATAAACAAGAGAAAAGACCTCACCAAATAGATGAACAAAAGTTTTCGAAAGAGATTATAGAAGACCCAAAATAATATACCCAAATCAGAACCGAAAACTAAACTAGACGAAGCAGAGCAACACTATTGCTTGTTTGCCCAAGCAATACACACACAGCCACACCATCCAAAGACACACAAATCAACACACATGATATCAATAACAAGCACTCTACTTTTTGATCCAAAATCACTACCCCACCGAATTGATCATCACCGTCGGCTGCACCTCTAGCAACTATGAACAATACTAATAAACTATTATTTTGTTTTGGGTTTTTTTTATCAAAATCCTAGTTGCCACCAAACAAATTATTAAATACCCATTAGGCTTCCAAAAGTCAGATATAATATATTAAAAATATTTTATAATTAACACCAAACCAAATTAAATTCTTTTAATAAACCAATTGGGTCCCATACTCTGATAAAGAGGTATACCCAACAATTCTCCCCTACCGACTTGGGTGGAGGCATCAACCATACCTGCCAAAGTTCAACACTTCAAATGTTTGTCTCTCGACAAAGTCTTAGTCAACATATCCAAAATATTATCATCTGTGTGAATCTTTTCGAGTTGTAACAATTTCGAATCTAACATATCACGAATCCAATGATATCTCATATCAATGTGTTTCGATCTCAAATGAAAAGTAGAATTTTTACTCAAATGAATAGCAATTTGACTATCATAATAAAGCACATACCTTTCTTGTTTCAAACCCAATTCTTGCAAAAATTTCTTCAACCATAACTTTTCTTTGCAAGCTTTCGTAATGGCGATAAATTTAGCTTCGATAGTTGAGAGAGCAACACATTTTTGTAATTTAGATTGCCATGCCACAACTCTCCCTGCAAAAGTCATTAAATACCCCGAAGTAGATTTTCTAGAATCAATATCACCGGCCATGTCAGAATCTGTGAACCCATCAAGTATCGACTTACCATTCCCAAAATACAAACACAACTTTCAAGTCCCTCAGAGATACCTTAGAATCCATTTCATCATTGCACAATGTTCTTTACCCAGATTAGAGAGAAAGCAACTCACCACACTAATGACGTGAGCAATATCTGGCCTTATACAAACTGTGGCGTACATCAAAGAACTAACCACTGAAGCATATGAAATTTTTAGTATCTCTTTATTGTCTTTTTGACTTGTAGGACATTGATTCAAACTAAGCTTGAAGTGACCCGCAAGTGGACAACCAACCGGCTTTGCTTTGTCCATGTTGAACTTCTCAAGAACTTTCTCAATGTAGCTTTCTTAAGACAACCAAATCAGCCCCTTTTGGTGATCACGAACAATTTTCATATCAAGTATTTGCTTTGTCAATCCCAAATCTTTTATAGCAAAAGACTTGCTCAACTCTAACTTCAACTTGTTAATCATGGTAGAATCTTGATCCACAATTAACATGTCATCAACATAAAGTAAAAGAATAATAAATTTGTCATCCAAATTTTTTTTTTCACAAACACACAATGGTCTGAAGTGGTTTTAGAAAAATCATTATTCATCATGAAATAGTCAAATTTTTTGTACCATTGTTGCGGGGCTTGCTTGAGGCCATACAGACTTTTCTTCAATTTGCAAACAAATTTCTCTTTCTCTTTTTTCACAAAACCTTCCGGTTGCTCCATGTAAATTTTTTCTTCAATATCACCATGAAGAAATGCGGTCTTAACATCAAGTTGTTTAACTTCAAGGTTCATACTTGTAGCCATGTCAAGTACAACCCGAATAGAAGACATCTTCACAACTGGTGAGAAGATTTCATCAAAGCCAACACCTTTCTTTTGCCCAAAGCCTTTCATAACAAGGCGTGCCTTGTACCTTAAATTTTTGCTATCATTCTTCAATTTGAAGACCCACTTATTTTTCAAAATTTTCCTTCCCGTAGGCAATTTCACCAAATCATAAATGTGATTTTCAAGCAAGGAATTCATTTATTCTTCCATGGCCTTTTTCCAATCACCTTTCTTTGTATGCTCAATTGCTTCTTAGTAGCTCTTGGGCTCCCTTGATCGGAAATCAACACAAATTCATTAGGAGAATACTTTCTCAAAGATTGTCGGTCCCTTGTAGATTTTCTCACCTCAAGTTGTGGTGGTGGTTCTTGAGTTGGATGTTCTTCCTCAATTTTAGGCTCAATTTTATTTGGAGTAGCATCGTCATCTACATCTTCAAGAGGTGGCTGCACATCTCCCTCATTTTCATCATCGACTGAAGATGAAGGAGATAAATCCATGTCAATAAGATCACTAGTTTTTGACTTTGGTTGATCACTTTTTCGAAAGTCTTCAATTGTTTGGTCTTCAAGAGACACAACATCACGACTGTGAAAAAAAATTTTGTCGACTGGATCTCACAATCTATAACCAAATTCATTACGCCCATAGCCAAGAAAAATGCATTGTTTTTGACTTGTTATCAAGCTTGGACCTCTCATCTTTTGGAATGTGAACAAAGGCTCGGCAACCAAACACTTTTAAGTGCTCATAAGACACATCTTTGCAAGTCCAAACTCTTTTGGGAACATCACCATTCAAAGGATAGGAAGGAGACAAATTGATCACGTCAATAATTGTCCTCATTGCCTCACCCTAAAAGGATCTTGGCAATTTAGCATGTGAAAGCAGACACCTTGTTCTTTCCATAATGTTGCGGTTCATCCTCTCGGCAACGCCATATTGTTGAGGAGTCTTCTTAACTGTCTTTTGATGCCGAATACCTTGGCTACGACAATACTCATCAAATGGCCCAATGTATTCACCACCATTGTCTGTTCGGATGCACTTCAATTTTTGCCCTGTTTCTCTTTCAACCGTGGCCTAAAAATGCTTAAATACATCTAGAACTTGATCTTTAGTTTTTAATGCAAAAGCCCAAACTTTCTTTGAATACTCATCAATGAAAGTAACAAAATAAAGTGCACCACTATGTGTTATAACTTTTAAAGGACCACAAACATCCGAATGAATCAACTCCAAAACTTTTTCTTTTCTAGAAGCAACATTTTTATGAAAGGAAACTCTATGTTGTTTGCCCGCTAAGCAATGAACACAAGTTTTAAAATATGTACCTTTCAAACCGGGTAGAAGCTCTTTCTTGAACAAAACTTGCAGTCCTTTTTCACTCATGTGTCTAAGCCGTTTATGCCACAATTCGATATAAGTATCATCTTCAAGTACATTGACAACACCTTTACAAATTTTTCCTTGTATCGAATAAAGTGTATGAGTCTTCTTACACTTAACCACTACTAAAGAACCCTTTGTGAGCTTCCATTTTCCATCACCAAATTTGTTGTTGTAGCCTTCATCATCTAGCTTCCTGGTAGAGATCAAATTGAGGCGAATGTCAAAAACATGACTCCAATCTTTAAGCAACAACTTGCAGCCCAAATTTATTTCCAAGCAAACATCACCCATGCTAATAATCTTGGACAAACCTTCATTACCCATTCGAATACAACCATAATCTCTTTTGGTGTGGGTGGTGAAGAAATCAACTCGAGAAGTCATATGAAAAGAAGCATCGGAATCAATCACCCAATTGCTCTCTTGGCCCACAAAATTGACACAATCATCTTCACAAACAACCATGAGATCACCATCGGTAGTAACTGCCGTTGTGTCTTCTTTCTTCTTATCCACACTTTTGTCACGCTTTTTTCCCTTGTTCTTGAGCTTTTGGCATTCTTGCTTCATGTGTCTTTTCTCATGGCAATAATGACACTCAATGTCTTTCTTCGAAAAAAAACATTCTCTTAATTTGTCACAACTTTGATCACGACCATAAGGAGTCTTACTCCTCCCTCTTCTTTTGCTTCGGCCTCTCACAAAAAAATGCCTCCGAATGAGAAGAACCCGCTGATTTTCTTCTAATTTCTTTATTTAACAAGCTACTAGTGACTTGGCTCATTGTGACAACTCCATCGGGCGTCGAATTACTAATCGTCACAACCAAAGTCTCCCAACTTTCGGGCAAAGAACTAAGTAGTATCAAAACCTACAACTCATCATCAAAAATAATTTTCATAGAAGCAAGTTGGTTAACAATACTCTTGATTTCATTTAAATGTTATGGAATAGGGCTGCCCTCTTTATATTTTAAATTAACCAACTTACAAAATAGAAAGCCTTTATTTGTGGTTAATTTTCTATCATAAAGACTTTCTAATTTTTTCATAAATCATGTGCCGAAGTTTCAGTTGCAACATGATGAAACACACTACCATCAATCCATTGACAGATAACACCAATGGCTTTTTGATTAAGCTTCTTTTATTCATCATCTTTCATACCATCAAGTTTGCCACTATCACCCTCAATAGGTCTATACAAATCTTTACAAAATAATAGGTCATCCATTTTAGTTTTTCAAGTTACTCAATTGCTTCCATTAAAGTTAGACATACGATCCACATTCTCCTCCATTGATTTACACAAATAAATAAATCCAAATAAATCGTAAGCTTTGACACCAGTTATTAGGGAAAATCGATAATTTTTCACAAGTAAATCAATCAATGAGAATAAAAACTAATGCGGAAAAATTAAATCATCAACGAAACAAGAATTTTACGTAATTCCCTCAATGTAAGATACGTCCACAAGATCGAAATTCGATTCCACTATCAACCAAAGAATTTTCAAATAATTACAAACGAGACGCGAATGATCTCATAAAACCACCCTAAGATGAATTTCAAATAATCACAAATAAATAAGAGGAAAGACCTCACCAAATAGATGAACAAAAATTTTCAAATAATACACCTAAATCAAAACCGAAAACTAAACTAGACGAAACAGAGCAACACTATTGCTTGTTTGCCCCAGCAATACACACAGCCACACCATCCAAAGGCACACAAATCAACACATATGATATCAACAGCAAGCAGTGGCGGAGGGACTTGGAGAGCAGGGGGTCACGTGCCCCTTGAATTTTAGGATTTTTTTAAATTTTTTTTATATAAATATAAAGAAAATATTTTAGGTAAAAAATTATAAAAATATTATTAGAGTGAAATGTCAATGACATTTTAAAAATTATGAGAACAATATGGTTGTTTTGATTGAAAATAAAGATACTATTATAAACCACATCATCGATGGAAATTTTATAAATTTTTTTGAATGTAACGGTAATGTCATTATTATTGACATACAAGTATAAGCAATCTCACTATAAAATATGAAATTTATTGGATTGTTAGTTACATTTGACATGTAAGGTTCACTCTCTATGTGTTTATTTACTATTAGTTGGTGATATCACATACTAATGATGACGTGGTATTACCATTATATTGAATTTTTAATCAAATTTTGTATAAAAAAAATAATTTATCATTATATAATTTACATATACACCCCATGAGGTTTGCTTAAAATACAAATTGCCCGCTGTGATTTGGAAAATTACAAATACCTCTTTGTTAGTATTTTTTTATTTAACAGAATTAACTAAAAAAATAAAATTCATAATTGTTCTTCTATACAATAATAAAATTACCTAAATTATTAATTGAAACATATTTTTAATATCATTAAAAACTGTTAATTGACTTGATGATTCATTAATAAAAGTAGCGATTTATTATGAAATTAAAAATCTCCGGGAGTGGAATGCAATTTTCAAAATCACAAGGGGTGATTCGTATTTTAATCAAACCTCAGGGCGTGTATTTGTAATTTACCATATAATTTATTTTAAGACTTATATCTATATTTTTTTTATATTATCCATGATACACTAGTTATAAATAACATTATTTTTTTGATATAAAATTTGATAATTTTATTGGACTATTAGTCCAATCCCAAACTCATGTCCACCCAAACAGACATGACCTTGGTGTGCTATATCAGTGGCAACCATCACTGTGAACTGGTTTGATTGATGGCTTTGATCATGTGCATGGTGGTTGCCTGCTTCGCTAAATTCTACGTATAGCTTCTTTTATCTGATTGTTTTTTTGAATAACCTAAGTGTCAATTCCGTCATCTGCTGTTTTCCATGTATTGTATAGTAATTGATTTGTGAAATGTTTACTTGATTGCTTCCATAGTGTATATATGTTCTAACAAAATTGGTTGCTGCTTGTGTTATATTAATGCAAAATCCAAATTACGGAAAATACTCCCAATATGTCCCAATATTTTCTTCCCCTCTTATTCATTCCTAGATTCAATTTTGGTTTTTTGGGTAATGCTATTACCATGTGTTTCCTTCATGTCATGCCCTTCCAAAGATAATTTGATTCTACTGATTAGCTATGGATGATTGAACTAAATCCCGCAAAAATAATGTTAAAATTGGAAACTACTTAATGCTGTTACATTACAGTTTACTGAACTTAAATACCTCTTTGTTTGGCTATCTAGGCTCCCATGTTCACTAGATCATTTTAGCATGTTAAAAAGTACAGAGTAACTTTCTGAATAAGAAGCCTATTGTATTCTTGATGGAGTTTATTTGGGTTCTATATAAATTTTCTCATTTATGTCGCAATTATTGAATTATGGGGTTGATGTACCAAGTTGCACTCCCTGCCTAAAACCTTCACATAAATCTCTTTTAGGGATGAGTTATATTTCAAAATAGTGCATTGATTTTAAGTGGTCATATATAAAGTCACTTATAATATATTCATGGACAGCTTCATACTCGTGGGTGGTTAATCTTCTTGTTTTGCACTTTAGATTTTGTTGATGCATTTCTGTTGAAAGGAAGAACTGTATGTCTACATGCCATAATTTTTAAGTGACTTCGAATTTTATGTAAATTTGGCTTGGGAGTAATCAATTTCTGCTGCCCAATACCCTGCAACTCTCCATATATGCATGCAATTGATCAAGGGCGCATCCAGGATTTGTCAATGGAGTGGGCTAATATTAAGGTAAAATTATACAATATATTTTAAGTATAACCACATAGGAAAAAAGAGAATTTAATAATATAATCTAGATTAATATCTAAATTTATTGATTAGAAACAATCTAATTAAGTTGTACTTGACGAGTCTTTAAAGATTCGAATTCATCGATTACAAAATCTAGATCAATTTTCAATAACAGTTGAATCAAATTTGCTTGGTTTTTCTGCTTGAGGCATGAAATTGGATGTTGTACTACTAGACTTTTGTTTTGATTGACAGAATGAGAAAAGGGTTTTTCCTTTTTTGAGTGGTGGAGGTTCCATTATTTATAACCTAAAAAAATTATAAAAAAAAAAAATTAGCCCTATTTAATATTAAACCAAAGTATATTCACAATAATTTTAAATATTAGGGTTTTTATATATATCCTCAATAATTTTTATTTAGGCTTTCATTATTTTTGTATATCATATATGTCCAAAAAAACTATTTCAAAATTCAAAAACTAAGAGCAGTATAAAACATTGAATAAGGCATCATCATAAAAAAACTAAGAGCAACATAATATTTGTTGCATAAAGACAAAATTTCAAAACCATTGTTAATTAAATCCATTCTCAACCAACAAAATAAAATAATTGGTTAATTACACTTACAAAAAATGTTAGAAAAGTGGAGGTGCTACAGGCTGCTGCAGACGATGAAGAGAGGGTTGCCGCCTATCTATTAGAAGATGTGAGAATTGTTTTAGAAGATTTGTTCTTTAAACAAATACAAACCTATTGAGCTGTCTATCTATTTTTCGGGGTAAGTATTGGGCTGTCTATCTAAAAAACAAACAAAAAACTTTTGGCCCTTATTTGGGGCTGGGCTCGGCGGCTAGGTTAGGCTGGGTTGAGCTGGGAAAAAAAATTCTACAGATTTTTTAAATTTTAGGCTGGGCTACAGCCACCTATGCCTAACCCTAGGTCCGCCCTTGCAATTGATACTTCTTGCATATTTCCGTTCATATGATCAATGCACTGTGCACTGTAAGTTGGCTTTGATATGCATTTCAACTTCTCATCCTGCAAATTTCAATTTCTTAGCAGGAATTATTTGCCGTTAAGCCCTGTGAGGATTGTGAAATCTTGCTATGCATAGCAAAAGTGATATAGGTACCGTGGATTTTTATCTTGAAAATGTGATGTATATTGTAAATTTAAAGTTGGTAGGATGTGGACCACACTTCCAATAAATGTGGTCCATAAAGTTACTTTTCTAGACAATTTTTTTAAGCCTGTAGTATTGTTACATTGATGTGTCATTGCAATATAAATATTTAATTTGATTATGAATTAGTTATTATAAAATGATAAAATATAATATATTATAGACTATGTTTAGATGATAAGAATAGAGAGGTACCATGTAGTGGCGGAGCCAGAAAATTATATTAGAAGAGGCACTTATTAATTATAATAATTTTTACAAAAATATTTCACGTAAATTTTTATGATTGATTTCAAGAAACATAAAAAAATAATAATTAGTGTGTTTGATTTCAGTTTTCTGAATTCATTTTTTTGAAAACTGAGTTTTTTTATTTTTCGTATTTTTTTGTTTTTAGTGAATATTTTTTGAATTTTAAGTAATTTTTTTACTTTTTTAGATGCACCTTACTTAGATGTATCTAAATAATAAAATATTTGTAAAAAATTAATAAATATACAAAAAATACAAAAATATACTGAATTTTCATTTTTTTTTTTTGTATTTTTTGGCATTTAATGTATTTTTTAAATTTTTTTTCATAAATATTATACTTTTTAAGTGTATTTAAGTTAGGTGTGTCTAAAAATAAAAAAAATTGCTTAAAATATTAAAAAAATTCATTCAAAACATTAAAATACGAAAAATTAAACAGTAAATTTTCTGAAAACTATTTCTGAAAACTGGAAACAAACAAGCTGAATGTTATTTGTAACTAGTGTATCATGGACAACACAAAAAAAAATGGATATAAGCCTTAAAATAAATTATATAATGATGAATTATTTTTTGATAAAAAATTTGATTAAAAATTCAATATAATGGTAATACCACGTCATTATTGGTATGTGATATTATCTACTGATGGTAAATAAACGCATAAAGAGTGAACCTCACATGTCAAATGTAATTAACAATCTAATAAATTTCATATATTTATAATGAGATTACTTATACTTGCATATCACTAATAATGACATTGCCGTTACATTCAAAAATTTTCATAACTAATATGATTTATTTATAATAATCTGTTTATTTTTAATCAAAACAACCATTATTGTTTTCATAATTTTTAAAATGTCATTGACATTTCACTCTAATAATATTTTTGTAATTTTTTTATTTAAAATATTATTTTTTTATGTTTGTAAAAAAAAAAAAAATCCCAAAATCCAGGGGCACGTGACCAGTCACATGCTCCCTCCGCCCCTGGTAGCATGAGAATCTAATACTAAATTTATTTATTTCTGTTGTTTACATGTTTACAAGAATGAAATATTATGATAGTCGTATTAAAGGAAAATGGAAATGCAGTTCCAAATTTTAGATTTAAGTTGGAATGAGAATGAGAATAAATTTTTATTTTTCAATCCAACAGGAATCAATTTTATTACTAACCAATAATTTGATTCTCCCACTCCCTACAGTAATCCCACATTATTGCTTAGTGGCCACCCGCCAAAAAAAATAAAAATAAATAAATAATAGTTGTTGAGGTTGACTTATTTCTTATTATAGCTAAGATATTTGAATTATTCAAACACTTGTATATTATATATTATCGTTACATTCTTTTATTTTTTTTTGCCTACTCTATTGATAATCATGTTGGATAGAAGTTTAAAAGTCTTTTTTATTTTTAATAATTATTATCTCCAATGATTTTTTTTTTAAAATTATGTATGTTTAATTCAAGTCTTATCTAACAAAGAATTTTTTATAAAAGTTCAAAAAACTCATTTTAAAATTTTTTTTGATTATATTTGCTTAAAATAATTTTGCAGTAATAATAATAAAAGGAAAATACAAAATAAAAATAATTGAAAACTCTAACAAAAAAGGTTTAATAGGAGTGAGCATATTTTAACATTTTTTATTCACTGCCACGTAAATATAAAATTACACACTCCACTAAATCAGAGTTGTGACGTGTCCCATCAAATCAAACATATCATCACTTTATTTCAGGGTTATTTGGCACGTGCTAGAGTTATTTTTGGACCGCAATTATTTTATTTGAATTATGTTAGTTTTTATTTGAGGCATATCACTACTCTATTACTTTACTTCAATCTCAATTTATAATTTACATTTTTTTTATATATAAAAAGTAAAAAAATATACTAATCTAACACTTTTCAAACAATCTCTTATTCGATTCTCATGCACTATTTATATGAAAACTTTATTTTACACATTTCATACCATATACATTATTAATTATATTGATTTTTTCAATTATGTACATATTATTCAAAAAATGTGTACCATATACTAACTATAAAAAAATGATATAATTTCATCTTTTTTAAATCATAATTAAAAACAAAATTATATAACTAACAAGTATGAAATGTGATCACTAAGGGGCCATCCTAGTTAGTAAGAGAGTATACTTATCTCCTTTCTGACCAGAGTTCAAATCCCCTATTACTCAAGTGGTAGTTTAACGATTTAGGTGGATCGACTAGTTTCTTCTAATTTGACTTGCAAGGGTGGATCCTAAAAATCCTATCTGAGGAGTGTTCTAGATAAAAAAAAATAAAATAAAAAATAAAAATAAAATAGAAAGTATGAAAGGTGTGGAATAGAGCTCTCTACTCTCATTCACTTTATATGTGTTTGGAAAGTTGTTATTTTAATAGGTTTTTTTAGTTTTTGATTTTAAGAAGTTAAAATTTTTATATTTGGGAATACAGTTAAGTTTTTTTTATAATTTGATATGATATTTGTGAAAAAAAAAATAATTATAAATTTAATGTGGCATTTTATCTAAATTTATATTTTTATTTTTTTAAATGAATTTTGTCTTTTAATATTTTTTTAACCCAAAAAAAAAAAAACCCAATTTCCAAACATCCCGATCCTCATGTAATATTAAGGGCAAATTACACTAACAGTCCCTATAGTTTAGGGCTTGTGTCACTTTAGTCCTTGACTTTTCAATTGTGACACATTTGACCCTGAATTTTGAATCTTGTTCCAAATAAGGACAGTTAACATACCATTGCTTAATTTCAAGGGCAAAATAGTCAATTTGATAAAATATAAACTAATTTGACAAAAATAAATGTCAAAAAAATATTTTAAAATTTTTAAAAATTATTTCTACCCACCAAAAATAAAATTATGTAAAATTGATAAAAATTAATAAAAATTACATGATTAATTTTTAAAATTTAATTTTACATGATTATCATCCAAATACATAATAAAAATTAATCTGGTAAAAAAAAAAAGAAATAAATATCTAAAAGATTTATCAATTTTATATAATTTTATCTTTAGCAGGTAGAAATAATTTTTAAAAATTCAAAAATAATTTTTTAACATTTATTTTTGTCAAATTAATTTATATTTTATCAATTTGACAATTTTGCCCTTGAAAAATCCAATAATATATTCAATTGTCCTTATTTGAAACAAGATTCAAAATTCAAGGTCAAATGTGTTACAATTGAAAAGTCAAGGACCAAAATGACACAAGCCCCAAACTATTGGGACGGTTAGTGTAATTCACCCTAATATTAATTATATTATACTATCGTACACACCCGTATGCCTTGTACCCCTTTACTTGTATGAACAAAAACCGCAATTCCTGAATTGGATGGCACTAGCCACTCTCATTCACTGCTCCATTTGGTTTTCCTCTCATCCTTCATCTCCATCGTCGTTGAATCGTATTACTCGATTGATACTCAACAGGCACACTCGAAACCAGAGTTTGAAGACAATGGCTTCCTCATCCCCATCATCATCCACTCAAGTAGTAGCCCCCGATAAAATCACTGCTCCATACGGTTCTTGGAAGTCTCCAATCACCTCCGACATCGTCTCCGGCGCCGAAAAGCGTCTCGGCGGCACCGCCGTCGACGATCTCGGCCGCCTCTTCTGGCTCGAGTCTCGTCCCGCTGAATCAGGGTATATATATATTGACTTAAACCCCATAAACCCTAGGGTCGAGTAATCTATGTAGTTGATTCCTCTCTGTTTTTGTTAAAAAAATTTTAATGCAGACGAGCTGTTCTGGTTAAAGCTCCAGAGAATCCTGGTGATGAACCTATTGATATTACCCCCAAAGAGTTTTCGGTACGCTCTGTGGCTCAAGAATATGGAGGTGGTGCATTCAAGATTGTAGCTGATTCTGTAATTTTCTCCAATTACAAAGATCAGAGACTTTACAAGCAGTCAATTGAATCCAGAGGTCAACCTTTTAGACTGCTCTTCATATGAACATTAGCTAATTCTTTCAGTTCTTGAACTATATATCAATGTTTGATTCAGTTACGAAGTTTTCATACAAGTGAACTTCAATTATATGTAGATTGTTTAGTTTAATATGGTTTTAAGCTATTGGGAGGGGTTTTTTACCTCTTTCGATGATGCACACTGGACCAATTGTACTTATTGTTAATCTTCTTTGAACTTAGAGAACTTACATGAATTGGCAGATTCGTCTCCTTTGCCACTTACTCCGGACTATGGTGGACCATTAGTGTGCTATGCTGATGGAGTGTTCGATTCACGCTTTAACCGTTATGTTACTGTCAGGGAAGGTAGATTTGGTTTAGTTTGTGATGTGTATGCTTTTCCCGTCTAGCATTTTACATTTACTTACATATGTTTTGTCTTGATAGATCGTCGTGATGACAGTCTGAATCCAACAACAACTATTGTATCGATTGACCTCAATGACCAGAATATCCAAGGTACTTTTTAAAAATTGTAATTTTGTTTTCTGCATGCTAAATGTTTGTGAGTAACATAAAAATACCACTGGAGATCATGTGTTCTTGTACTTACGGGTTCTTGAAAAACTTGGACTGTTTCAAGGTCCTTAAGTCCTTTATCATTTTTATAACTTCTATTTCATCATCTTCCGATGAGGAGTAATAATCATCTGTCTTTCTCTTCCCTTGTTGCAATCATATAACATACAGAACCAGAAGTAATAGTTGGTGGCAACGACTTTTATGCTTGCCCACGTTTGGACCCGAAAGAAGAAAGGATGGCATGGATTGAATGGGGACACCCTAACATGCCTTGGGATAAATCAGAACTTTGGGTTGGCTATTTTTCTAAGAATGGGTGAGTAAGGTTGCCCTTTTCTTCAATTTTAGTTCTTATCCACTGTCACTGTATTTCTGGTGATTGTAATTGCATTAGATTTTAAGTTTTTTGCTTACTTAATGCTTGTATTGTTTTATCTGCATGCATATGAAAGGGCTCTTTTAGGAAGCAGGAAAACTAGCCAACTTAGCTTGTGTAAGGTTTATTAAGTGTGGGTACATGTGTTTGGGTCTTCTACATGGCATAGTCACATCATATCCGAAGAACATGGTGACACATGTTAGCCTCATGAGGTGACACATAGGACCAATGACAAATCTCCATGCACCCGGAACGGGCCGAGCCATGATAAACGAGGCATCTCCTGAACTGCTCGACCAAGCATTGATGTGTTCGAATTGCTTGTGAGAAGAAATTAAGTTCAATTTTTGATGGTATAATTTAGGTGTCTATAATGTGATTGAATCCTACTAAGCGTCTCCCCTCGTTCCTGCTCCCTTTTAACATAACTCAAGTGAAACCTGGTCATATTTGTGATATGGATTTGTATTTTAGTTATGCTTAGTAATGTGATATCTGTGCATGTTTCTCACTCTCAGAGTATAGTGGTTCCCCTCATTTTTGTAGCACTTTAACCAAAAGCATTACTTATCCTCATATGTTGAGTAATGGAATTTGTGGCTCATGTTTAAATATTAATTTGATTTGGACCTCGTCAGCATGGCATTATTTACGTCTCCAAAACTTATGATGCTCAACACCTACTTTGACTTGCTTGTTTAGCATCCTCTAGTTACTGTAGTGCAAGGAACTTGATGAACTTGCTTTAAAATTTATATCAAGTAGGCACAACATCGTATGATTCTTTTGTTTAGAAGAAGAACCTAGAGAGGAAGCTCCAGTGAAAGAAGAAAAGGAAATGCCACTCAAGGGCGAAATGCTCTTTTACAGGATACGTACCACCTTGGGGTTAGATGAGCTTTTGGAGAGCTACATTTCTTAGACTATTTATTATGGGTAAATGCTCCTATCCTCCTAGAATCCTAATCAATCTTCATAATGCTACCATGCAGAGATATCTGCAAACGCATCTGTGTTGCCGGCGGTGATCCTGCACTTGTGGAGTCTCCAACTGAGCCCAAGTGGTCATCTAAAGGTAATATTTTTCACTTGATATACTGTTGATGAACAATCCTGCATGGGAACGTGAACTGAACTTGTTATTGCTGCTTTGTGTCCTTTGAATGGTTATTTGTTATTGCGTGGTTAAATTGATTTGAAAGTCCATTTATCTATTTATTTTATCTGCATCCTGGGCTGAGCTTTCTGAAGCCCTTGACTGTGGATAATAGTTACACACCATATATTTCTGAGGGCAGTTCAGTAAAAGCCAAATTTGTAAGTGTGACAGTTTTTTAGTAGAATTTATGAAAATAGGAATTGAACAGCATTGGTAATAAGACAAATTTTTTAGCTGTTCTTGACACTTCCACTGACCATTCATTCTTCTTATCTAGGTATGGAGACAAAAGAATGGCATTTCAGTACTTAGTATTAAAAAATAAAAAAAATAAATAAAAAAAAAAAAACCAAAGAATGGCATTTTAGTAATTTGTGGGAAACCTGCAGCATGAGAGGAAAGGATGTGGTGGTACAATGGCATGCCATAATTTAGGAAGCAAGAAAGTAGAAATTTTTAGTTTCTTCATCTTTTTATGGAAAGAAGTTACAAATAGAAATGAGATTGATGACCCTTAATTTCAGTCCTAGAATATTGAGACTCTTATCAAGAGAATAGTGATATGTCTGTCATAAGACAAATTTCTAACCCTTATTTTGTCCAACGGAATAGGCTCAAGCTCCTCAGATGTTTTCTTATATTTTATATATTCCCTTCTACTCCTTTGTTGATTTCATAGTAAGTAGTTTACTACTGTTCATTTATTACGCTTTGTATTTAGTACAAATTCTATATATGTAGCTCCTTATAAATTGGCACTACAATCTCTGGAAGGCTATGAATATTTGCATCAATTGATTTGCTATGTTTGTTACTGCAGGCGAACTATTCTTCATCACTGATAGGAGGAGTGGGTTTTGGAATATTTACAAATGGGTAACTTTATAGTTTGGCATCTTAGTGTTTTTTTTTTTTTTTTTTTTTTTACCGTAGTATACAAGTCTTTATACAGTTTGTACAGTATGTCTTGGTTATATATATGTAGGGACAATATTCTACTTAGTCAAATACACATAAAAACATGGTAGATTTAATATTGTTATTGGAGGTCTATATATTAACAACCTTATAGAAATTATTCTTTTGATAAGTAACACTTCTATAGGAAGCTCTCATTCATGGTCCTTTTGCCAATAAGGATTGACCTTCCAAGGTTCATGCTTGGGAAAGGGAGAAAGAAAAAGGAACATCCATGAAGGTCCTGACTTACAGGTCCCACAATTGATGCTAAATGACTGAAAACTACTCTTAGCTGAGTTTGGATGAATCCAGTCTCTAATATATTTTCATTTGGTAAAGCCAAAAATTTTCAATCAGCGTAATTTCACAAAGTAGGAGTATCTAAGAAATCTTTTCTTTATTGAATTCCAGGTTCTAACTTGTTAGGTTTGTCGGGTTGCTTTAAAAATGCTTATAGAAGCAACTGCTCATGGTTTTGCATTCTAATAAAAATCAGAGAAAGCAGTTTTACTTGCACAGCTGACAGCACCCATATGGTTTGGTCAAACATCTTTCATTTTTCCTTTTCTCTATTATGAGTTCATGTGGAATTGATTATATCATCATCTTATTCTTTGCCCACAGATTGAATCTGATAACACGGTGTTGCCAGTTTATTCATTGGATGCTGAGTTTTCAAGACCATTATGGGTTTTTGGCATAAAATCGTATCAATTACTTCAGAGTAATGAGGGAAAAAACTTAATTGCTTGCACCTACAGGTGATCTGAGAGATATTGCCCTCACATTCTTTCTTATACATATATATGTATATATATTATTGTTCAATGGGAATTTAGCAGTGTTTTTATCTGTGACTTACTAATTTGTTAAACTTTGTGGGGATGGCACTTCAGGCAGAATGGAAAGTCTTCTTTTGGAATTCTGGATGATGTTCATAGCACATTGTCTGTGTTTGATATTCCTTTCACAGACATAAACAATATTGTATGGTCATGAAACTTTATCGTTTCTGACTTCTGCAATTTAAAATTTCTCTAGTTGGTAACATATGATGGATTATTTGAATATATGCTTATGGCAGACTTCTGGGCTTCATTGCCTATACGTTGAGGGAGCATCAGCAGTTCATCCTTTGTCAATAGCTAAGGTGGTGCCCTCTGCATAATTTGATGTACCAAAAAATTCTTTGAAATGTGAAGAGTTTAACAGTTATCCGTTTTTCCTGAATCTCCACACTCCTTGTGTTATCAGGTGACGTTAGACGATGACAAATCAAAAGTAATTGATTTCAAAATTATTTGGTCATCCTCACCTGATAGCTTAAAGTACAAATCACACTTCAGCTTGCCAGAATTAATTGAGTTTCCAACTGAAGTTCCTAATCAAAATGCCTATGCATACTTTTATCCACCAACCAACCCCAATTATCAAGCTGGTAGGGAAGAGAAACCTCCACTGTTGTTGAGGAGCCATGGTATGTTTTGTTTATTTTCTTATTTTAAGATGAAAATTTTATATGTATTCATTCGGTTCAATGCTTCTCATAAATGAATAAATATAGCTGCTGTTTTCAATGGTTATAAGTGCCCTGTGCCTTTTATCCTATCAAGGAGTTTATTCATGTGGGTATAGGTTTTATATAGTACAGGAGTGGTACTATTTTATAATATTGAGCTTAAAATGAGTATTTCATATACAAAAGATAATCATTTAAGTGTTATCTATCAAACTGCTATTAAAGAATGTGTTATTTTTTTAGCGTCCTCTAATATTTAACGTTTTTATTTCCACAAGCTTTATGGAATATCCTTGATAGAGTAAAGTATCATGTGCTTCTGATTTGTGGTCATTCAACTCATAAATTGTGATGGACGCTTTCTGTTAAAACATTTTAAGAATAAGTATCACGTGCTTCTGATTTATGGTCCTTTAACTCTTATTTTTGCCTTATACATTGCCTTTTATAGGATGAATTTACAAGCAAACAGAAAATGTTTTGTAATTTCTTTTCCTCTGCCATGACAAACTGGTATCCTAAAAAAACTGTGATAAAAGCTTTAGCAAATATCTATGGAGTAGATGGTCCAGTATAATGCTAGCTTTACTCCATCTCACAAGTCACAATTGATGTCCCACTGCTATCTTATCTATGTATATCCTCTTTGAATGAAGACTGACTCTTTCACGTTTGTGCATGTGTCTTCTCCTTTTGAGTGTTCTATTAAGGGGAAGGATCTTGAGTGCTTGCGACAAAATTGCATGCCAAATATATTGCACTCATGTCTTCTTCTATAATCTTCTTTTCTGCCATTTGGCTGGGGGAGTGTGGTAGTGTGGGAAAGTTTTGAATGGTTTTACAGTTGTCACCTATCCGATCTCCTGTATGTTTTCCTTGATTTTCCACTGCTTGTGCAATTAGTCGGTCTTGGCATGTTATCGTGGATACATTTTATGTCTGAATGGACTTCTTCCTCATTGTCACAGCTTAAGTTCAGTTGTATGTTATTGTTAGAAATTCTGGCATGGCCACTGATGAGGTGCTGCAAAAAGTGTGTTGGTGGTCAAATATTTTTCAAATGAGATCTTAATTTTTTTGTAAATACATTCAGAAAAACAAGGCAGTGAAGAACTTTTAGGCCTCGTTTGGGAACAAGCTAATTTAGTAACTTTTTGGCTATTTGGCTAAAAAGTGATGTAAAAAAAACTAGTATGTTTGGGATGATTTTTTGGCTTTTTACGAAAAGATGTGCAAAAAGTAAAGAGAAAATGGAATCTTTGGCTTTTTGGTATGGGTTGTTGGCTTTTTGGTTTTTTTAGTAACTTTTTGGCTTTTTGGCTAAAATAGCCTCTTGCCAAACGAGGCTTTAAAGTAGATAAATTCCATGATGCATTTCAAATAGGCTACAGTTGAGAAGGTGGACATGCATAGTTGCTTTCTTTTATTGGAAATAAGGCAGTCCTTTTAATGGAAAATAAGTTTCTTTTCTACATTGAATTTGTGATAGCATGGTGCATGAAATTTTGCAGGAGGGCCCACTGGTGAGACCCGTGGAGTCCTAAATTTTACTTACCAGTATTGGACTAGTCGAGGTTGGGCAGTTGTGGATGTCAATTATGGTGGAAGCACTGGTATGTCCTTGACTTTGGCCATTCTTTACATATGAATTTGATATATGTAGTATACTAGTATCTGATTATTGCCTATATAGTGTTGATACACCCATGGTAGTTCATTGATGCCTAGGTTCTGCATGATCACAAATTATTTTTTGTAAGATGTTCAACCAACTTCTTTAATCCACATTTGAGCCTCTCATTTCTTCTGCTAAGGATGATTTGGATTCAATTTTGAAGGTTATGGTAGAGAATATCGGGAAAGGCTTTTGGGACGCTGGGGAATAGTTGATGTTAATGACTGTTGCAGTTGTGCTAAATTTTTGGTAATCATATTTTAAATTCTCCAGTCCCCACACTAGTGGAAGCCTTGTGCCTTTTATACTAAATTCTCAAATCCTCCAGGTTTTTGATGGATGGGTCTGTAAAGCATTCTTCTGTTTGCAGTAATATTGTTTAGTTCTCCAGGTGGATAGTGGAAAGGTAGATGGAGAAAGATTGTGTATAGCTGGGGGCTCTGCTGGTGGATACACGACATTAGCTGCTCTTGCTTTCAGAGAAACGTTTAAGGCTGGTGCTTCCTTGTATGGTGTGAGTGTGCTTAAATCCATCATCATAAATCTTATCTAATTTTGTAGCATTGCTTTCACTTGTTGATCAATTGGTACATGTTCTTGTTGGCTTTTAATGATCAATTACATTTTCATCATATCTCTTGCAAGCAGTTCATTATATTTTATTATTTTTTGTGGGGGTGAGGTAAATAATAACTCAATTATTAGTTGGAGAAAATGTAGAGATGAAAATAAAATGGCTGCAAATTTCTTCATGCAATGCATGTATGCTGATAAGTTATGGAACATTTGTAAATCGGATGTTTCTTGAAAAGGAAAATGATTGGTGCCCATGAGATACACTATACCCCCTTCAATGAATATACAGAGATGATGATGAAGTGTTCTATGCATAATGATGGTCCCTGTAAATGAAGTATGTTGCTTTTGGATAGAAGGAGAATTTCTTAATCTCGTTTAAAATAAAAATGGCCATCACCTGGTGTTGGTTGCCATAATGTGGGGTGCTGAGATCGTATTTCGCATCGTCCTGATAGTATGTCCTCTGTTATATGCAATGGGGGATTCCAATCGCCTTTACTTAACCTAGAATCAAAGCATTTGTACTAATTAGAACCAAATTTGTATTGACACCCCTGCACAAAAGCTTCTTGATTAAGAATTCAAAAATCCATATTTTATACAAATTGCCATCAAATGATGGTTGAACTTCTTAAAGGTTCGACTACAGTTAATTCTTCTTTAAATGATTTTGTGGTTTATGCTGTATCTAAAGCTATGATACTAAAATACTTGTGCAGCATGGGGATCTGTTGATGATTGATTTCAAACTTTCTCTTGTTATTATTTATTATTATTAGTTGAATCTTCTATGATTATCAATACATCACTTTTAAACTTCTCCTTATCTTCCCTGTTTGGTAAAATGTCCTTTGACTGTAAGCTGTTTTACAGCATGACTTCACCTGGCTGACCTTTAGTTAATAATTCAGTTAACTGAACCGTTAATTCATCATGGCTGTGCACCAACTTCTAACATTAAGCAGCAAATACAATCAAGTTCAGAGGATTTTATGAGGCATTTATGGCCATCATTTTATTTCAGTGCGACATTTGCACAGCCTAGGCTTGTATTTTATTGGAAAATGGGGAGTTGGCATAGGCTTCTAATTGTAGCACTAGGCAGTTTGGAGGTATTGCATTGACATCAAGAAGAAACTTAGGCTTTAACTGTTTTAACTTTCATGAAATATTTTTACTCAAGGGACTAGGTTAGACACCTTGGGGTTCAGATGCATGGTCTGCCCCTTCTTGTTATCATCTACGCTTTAGCAAAAATTGGATAAGCACTTCCACGAGCAAATATTTTTGTGGTACCTGAAGACATTTTATGTCACTTTTATTGAGGTACCGAACTTGGTGTTCATGTCTTTGCGGTGAGAATTGAGTTTTATTCCCTATGAAGTGGTATACTAACGTTTTTCAATCTTATTGCCAATGAACAGATAGCTGACTTGAAATTGATGAGAGCAGAAACGCACAAATTTGAGTCTCATTATATTGATAATCTTGTTGGTAATGATTAGATCAATTTTGTGGGCATTTTACTTGTTTGATAATCCACCTGTTTTTACATTGAGGCAGTGTATTGACTCATTGCAGGAAGTGATGATAATTACTTTCAGAGGTCACCCATCAATTTTGTTGATAAGTTTTCTTGCCCCATACTCCTACTCCAAGGATTGGAAGATAAGGTATTCTCAGCATTGTTTTTCAATTCTCTCTATTTTGTTGACTGTAATAAACCAAATTTAGGACTATGGATTAAGGAAATCGATTGATGAAATCACATGATTACTGCAACCCTTGCTGGGTTTTCCATTTTCTTATAGGTTAGCATTGGTTGATGTGTGTAAAAAACTTTCATTTGTAAGCTTTATGATGTCTTGTGAACTCTGATTTTAATAACATATTATTACTGGTGAAAATATTTTCCAAATGTTGCAGGTTGTACCCCCTGATCAAGCACGTAAAATTTACCATGCATTGAAGGAAAAGGGTTTGCCTGTTGCTCTTATTGAATTTGAAGGAGAACAGCATGGTTTCCGCAAGGTATATGACATTCCACAATTTTAATTACAAAAAATTTTGCCTACTTCATAAATGATGGCATTAATCGGGTTACATATTCCACAGGCTGAAACCATTAAGATCGCACTGGAACAGCAAATGATGTTCTTTGCACGTTTAGTGGGACACTTCAAGGTTGCAGATGAGATTACTCCAATCAAAGTTGATAACTTTGATTGAGGTTTCGGTATTTTCTTAGAAATTTAAATCCGACTATTGGGAGTTTGGTACAACCTCATGATAATGATGATAATATTATGCCCGGCCTGTGTTCAGGTTATGTACTTGTCACTTTATCATAATACAATTTGCTTTTGCCATTGTATGGGAGTGTAGTATTATTGTCTATCACATTGATATCCCTTTTAAGTGAATGCACATTGGCTTTGATTAACAAATCAGAGTTGATAAATATTAGGTTAATTGTAACTTGAGCATAAGATAAAGAGTGGGTACATTTTGACCCTTGCTAAGAAGAAGTCTCGCGCTGTTTTAGTCAGCAGTATGAGGTGTGGGTACCTGATTTAGGCTTTTTCATGATGAAGTGCTCTGCTCATTAGAAGTTGGCCATGAATTTTCTACATGGACTATTCTAATTCTAATGGCACAACCTTAAATAAAAGCTAAATAAAATATTTTTCAATTATTTGATCTTTAACGATCTTTTTGGCTAGTCAATGGTTCAACAAACGTGACGAATGTCATGACACAGCCCCATTGACATTAAATAAAGCAACATGATATATATATATTTATATTTATATTTATATTTATAGTCATAAAATATTTTGGGTCTGGTGATGCCTGCACATTGGTTTCTGCATTCCTTCCAGGATTATTTTTTATTTATTTATTTATTTATTTTTTGCTTTTCAAATAATTAAATAAAAACGATACTAGTCTCTAAAACTCTTATAATACGTATTTAAAAAATAAAAAAAAAATCTTACAATTACAGAATACCAAATACTTTGTATCTGAATTTGGGTAGTTGCTCTATGCACTCACAAAGCAATTGCAATTGTGGTTGTAAAAATCAATGAAAGCATATAATTGCAAAAACTTTTCATTGATTTCCACTACTCCAATACATAAACCTTAAAATTTGGTAAATCCACTTAGTTCCCGAATGAGTAAACTTCACACATCTAGGAACAAAACTATATATCTTTACACACACACGCACGCACAAAAATAAATTGAATCTCAAATATGGTATGATATGATTCATTTGCGAGAAAATCCGAAACCGTTGGCAAGTGCATGGACAGTCGGATTGAACGCGAGACGCCCCAGAATACCTTGCTTGTAAGGCAAGAATGTCTTCTTCTTCAAATCCTCTGAAACTGCTCTGTTGGCCTTGTAATGCAACTCATGAGCTGAAACTGTCCCCTTTCTTCTGGTAGTGGATCCTTCCATGGATCTGAAGCTCGAAGAGTCGTTGGCATCTTCATGTTTCTTGAACAGAGCCGCGTATTTCCTGAGTGGATCTCTGTCCGATGCTCGCCCCTCTGATGCGCTCCTGAACAAGAAAAAGTCCTTCAATCTCCATTTCCTGTGACTTCCTTTGGAAGACGAGAAAGACAGGGTCGAAGAAGAGGTATTTGATGATTGTTTTGTGTTTTGTTGCAGCTGTTGCTGTTGTTGTTCTTGTTCTTGTTCTTCCCACGGGTACTTGGAAACCCGGTAGGGAGATAGCGATCTTGTTCGTCCGTGGCTTGTACTCTGTGACTCTGAGGAAACAACCCTTTCTCTTCCTCTCTCATGCTCTGTTCTGTTATGGCTGCTATTGGTGTTTCCGATTGCAGATTCAAATGGGTTATATTCTTTCTTCTTCCTGGGTGAGAAAGCGCCACGGATACGTGAGATTGGTGATCTTGGCGACATAGATGAGCTCTTCCAAGGTTGAGTTGGAAGCGTTAATGGCCGAATTTTGCCACCATGGAAGAGTTCTTCAGCTGGGACAATCATCTTCTCCATTTCCTCACTGACATCAAATGCAAAATTGTCTTCTGATGGTTTGATTGATTTAGGCGTACCAGGTTTTTCTTCCCAATCAAAATCAGTGCTCTGTACACAGAAGTCATCGAAGTCACGGTAAAACTGAGAGAGGCGTGTTGGGGAGGTGGGAGCGCTGAAGAAGCAATCACCGAAGCGTTTTGGAGTCGATGGAGCGGTCAGCAAGCACGGTGAAGATCTACCGCTGTTGAAGTCGAAATCTGTAGTTGGTATCAACACCTCCATCTCCATGTAGTTTACAGGTTGAAGAGTCCTTTGAGTGTATATAGAGAATATGAAGAGAAGGGACGGGGAGAGAGAGAGAGAGGAAGGAGGAGAGAAGGATCAAAGAGGGAGCCAAATATGAATGAGGCGCGGTGAGCAAGCAAGTCTTGAAAGGAAGCCGCCTCTTATTACTTTCTGATTTAGCCACCTACCACTCCTACAAGAGATGGGCCGAGGGAGTGAAGCTTGTTTATTTAGGATTAGTTTGGGATGCGAATTAGTTTTTTTGACTTTTTTTATTTTTTAGTTATTTTGTTTGGGAAAATTTATAAAAGGTAAAAAGTAAAAAAATTATTAAAAAAAGTTAAAAAATTTATAATATTTGGGAGAAGCTTTTGGGGAAAATTTAGAGGGTAAAATTATTATTTTGCTTTTTGAATTCAACTATTCAAAAGTTAAAAAGTTAAAAGTTAAAAAGTTAATAAGAGTAGAATGATCATTTTGATTTTATTACAATATTTTATTACACGTCTTTTCGTAAAAAATCAAAAAATTATTCTAAACATATATCTTTTTTCTTTTTTTTTTTACTTTTTTAGCTAAAAAATCAAAAAATACACTTTTATAGCACATTCCAAACAACCACTTAGTTTGGAGCTAAAATTTTTTGTTTGGGATACGTTTTTTTGACTTTTTTAAACTTTTGTGAAGAAAAAAATGAAATAATTATGGTTCGAATATGACATTTTGTCTTATTGAGTTAAAAAATTTATTTTGTCTCTTTGTAACTATTTTAATCAAAAAGTTCCATTTTGGCTTATGCCAAATGAAGGCTTAGCCTTCGTTAGGCTAAAAGTACAAAAGACAAAATAGATTAAACAGGCTAATAAAACAAAATATTATATTCAAATCATAATCATTTTATTTTTTTTACAAAAATTTAAAAAATCAAACCAAATAAACTTTTAATCCTAAACTAAAAAAAGTTTTAACTCAAAAAAAACTAACCAAAAAAAAAAGTTAATGCCAAAC
This sequence comes from Camellia granthamiana, assembly GCA_036172215.1. Taxonomy (NCBI): domain Eukaryota; kingdom Viridiplantae; phylum Streptophyta; class Magnoliopsida; order Ericales; family Theaceae; genus Camellia; species Camellia granthamiana. The sequence goes on along the minus strand of CM069905.1, from coordinate 149,935,932 downwards.
CACGACTTTGATTTGAAGGAAAATTCTTGCGCGCATAAAATTTGATTATAGAGTTAAATATGACTTTTTTTGCCCAACTCCACTGAAATTCAATTTGAATTTTAAATTTCTCTATAGGGATCACTTAATTAAAAATTATGTTTATTCAATTTTTAAAAAGTTTTAAACTCAACTCAAGTTGTTTGGATTGAGCTTACCTAAATTTGCAATTTTAGCAGGGGGTTGAAAGTTGCATGATTAAATTTGTGATAAATTAAAAAATAATAAATAAATTGTAATAAAATTATGAGACTTAAATTATAAATTTTAATCTTCTTTATTTTTATAATTTACATATAAAAATTTAACTATTTATATCATTTTATATAAAAATATATTATTAATTTTTTGACATGTCGTGCATAACATGGATGAGCACTGATATATTATAAAGGAAATATGACATGAGAGAGAATAGGAGTAAAGAGAGCGAGACCTCAAACGTGGGAACCAAAACTCATCGTAGGAAATAATAAAAAAAAAGTGATCAAATTTCAACGACAAAATCTCTCTTCTAATCAAAGCTATAAACAATTAGATGACTAGGATGGATGTATTACAATATGTTAATTTGGGTATTAAATTTTCTAGAAGCCATCCAAACTATACTAGTACTAACTTTTGTATTCATTTCCCCTTAAAATGAAGCCGTTTTAGGTGTTTAGCTAGGCAACAGCATCTTGGACAAGTATTGGTTTGGCTGAAGAATTGTCTAGGGATAATGTTAGGCCAACCATCATTTCAATGAAATATCTTAATTACGAAAATTGTATTGCCTTTTATTTCTACATTAAACATGTGTTCAATACTTAAAAAATTCATGTGGACTTTTATTAATAACTTCTAGAATTAGTAAACTCTTTGAAAGTGGCATGATATAGTTATGAGCTTTGAAAAAAACAAAAACATTCACTTTTATGTATTGAAAAAATTGTATCTCCAAAATTATCAAAAGATTGAAATTTATTTCAAACCACACATCAATATTCCGAATAACCTTCCGAACAAATATTTTGGTTTTCTAACTTTTATGGAAAAAAAATATATTAAAAGATCTTAAAAATTTTATTAATACATTGACAAATTTTGTTAGACTCAAACCAAGTAATGATGATTCAATCAAAATTAGTGAAATTTGTTTACACTCTCTATGTGAATTTAAACTATTAAGATTGTTAGTAAAAGTGTTTTAGTTTCATTGAAGCTTAAAATTACTTTGTTTACACTCTATAATGTGTAATAATAGTATAATGAATTTTATTTAAAGGAGAGGATCCTTTATGTTTTAACCAATAAATATATGTATTTATTAGTAATTCCAAAGACCATGTCACATTCTAAACCAATAACATAATAAATTATTTTACGAATGAAATATAGATGCCTTTTGGAAAGCTAGTAAAAAGTCAACTTTCAGTTTTTTATCCATTTTGGATCATATCACTCTCACATAACTTACTCACAAAAAGATAAAATAAATTTAAAAAGCCAAAAAACTAATTTTTTACTAACTTTCCAAAACACCATACTACTATTTCTCCTTTGTGTATAAATCTGAAACTAGGTTTGGCGCAGCCTTCTGGAAATTGGAAGCTAGTGTCCCCCTAAAATCTACTACTAGATGTGTAGGTGGCAGATTAGGCAAACCAACCATAAATTAGTTGTTAACACTTGTTATACCTAAATAAATAATATAAGAATTGATGCAACTCAAAATGAAAAATGTTGTTCACTTAAATAAAAAAATTCAGAAATAAAATGTATAATGAAGACTTAAATTTTATGTGATGTTAGTCTATACGTTTGCTTTCTAACAATTTTCTAAATACTTTTTTTTTTTTTCCTTTCTAAATATGTACCTTTGTAAAACTCAAAATACATAAATCTTATATTATTTCATCTTGACCTAATGTTTCTATCAATTTTGTTTATTTATTTATTTTTTACTTTGGAATTTCTTGTTTACTAACTTTTTATCAAGATAATAATTGTTAGAGCTAGAAACTCAATCTTTTAATGTTTTTAAAATAATTGGAATAACCATGATACAAACTTTTATTAAACTGTCGAATATTTTGCACCTACACATTGATGTGGACTCCACACCATACATGTGTGTGCTAGGCAAAATATTCGATAATTTTATAAGGATACCTATCTTTTTCTATTTAAAAAAAAAAAAAGATTGAAATTGTGGTCAAGGATAAAAATGTAATTTTAATAGACAATCTCTAAATCACTTCTAGTCTGACTAGAATAGGACATACAAGAGTCACTACTTTGCTATAACGTAAGCTAAGATAATTTACCAACAAGGGGTTGGTTCAGTGGTAAGACCTTTGAATCTCTCGTTCAAAATTTGAGTTTGAGTCTCTATGTCTCCTTGTTAGGATTAAACATACTCTTTAGGACTTGGAGCATGTAGGGGCCTAAACTTTGGCCTTGACGTAGGTGCAGTAAGATTCTCTACAACTATGCTGTAAATGTTAAGGGGCAATACTCTCTGACGGATATATTAAAGTAGCTTATCCGTATATCCATCTTTGAAACCAAATCAAAAAGTAAGCTAAGATAATTTGTATTTTTGTCGTTTATGAAAACTTTAAGTTTCATTTGTTTTGGCATTTTTCTAAGACTTTCTAGCATTTCTATTTTAGACTCAACCAAAAATTTGTTAACTTTGATTATTTTACGCTTTATATTTTGTGTTTAGCCAAGAATTAGACTAATTAATTATTTTATATTTCAATTAAGATTTTTTTATATTATAAATAAAGTGTAAGTCTAATGGCACAAACTTTCTTCATCAATAATATTCCAATTATTTTCATTTTTATTTATTTTTAGTCGATTCTAATTTCTCTAGATATTGACATTGGCCATGTCAAATTATTGTATATTGTTGCGTCACTATTTAATTGATTAGATTTAATTGCATTGATTTTACGAGGATATAAGATAAATGACAAAGTTCTTGACGGTGAACTTGATGACAACATATCACAATAATTCTACAAATGAACTAATAATAATAATAATAATAATAATAAACAAAGTTGTAGTTGTTAACCTTAGTATATAAATTAAAGTAATGTTAATCTATCAGATTAATTTAATTAGCCTGTTGAGACTGTTGATTTGTTGGATTGTTGAATATTGAAAATAAATAATAAATAATAATAATAACAATAATAAAAGAAAGAAGAAAGACTTTAGAAGCAAAAAGATGACTTTAGTTTGGTCATTACTTGATAAATAAATTAACTAATTAAAACAAGAGATCAAATCAAGGGCCGCAAATATTTGTTGTTTATTTAAACTCTTTTTTATTTACAGAATTACATATGGATAGAAAGCATATTGGCAATTTGAATGAAACTAAATTAAGATAGTTTGTGCACCTTAAGTTGTTATTTGGTAACACTTACATTTTCAGTTTTCTATTTATATTTACAAAAATTTTAAAAACTCAAATAAAAACTTGTTTGGTAAATTTTTAATTTATAAATCAGTGGTTTCAGTTTATAAATTTGGCCAAAAAGTGTAAACTCAAAAAATGTGTTTCCGTTTTGAGTTTTGAATTTTTTTTTTTTTTTTTTTTACCACCCAACACTAGCCACCACCCGTCACCGTCTTCCACCACCATCTTCCGCCACCACTACCCACCCCCTACCACTACCTACTACCACCACTCACCACCCACCTACCACCACCACCCATCACCCAGCACCACCACCACCCACCTGCTACCCACTCGCCACCACCATCACCACCACCACCACCACCACCCACCTGCCATTCACCAGCCACCATCCGCCACTACCATCCACCGCCCGTCACCACCACCCGCCACCACTACTCGCCACCAGCCACCTGCCACCCACTCGCCATCACCACTCACCACCCACCCGCCACCCATCTGCCATCACCACCCACCACCCACCACCACCACCACCACCCACCACCCGCCACCGTCACCCACCCACCCACTCGCCTACCACCCACCACCCGCCATAGTCACCCACCCACCCACCACCGCCAACACCCGCCACTTACCCGCCACCACCCACCGCCACCCGCCATCCGCCACCCACCTGCCACCACCACCCGTCACCCGCCACCGTCACCCACCCACCCACCCACTATCACCACCCGCCACCTACTCGCCGCCATCATCACCCACCACCTACTCGCCACCACCACCACCACTCGCCACCACCACCCACCCGCCACCACTCGCCATATCCGCCACCCACCTGCCACCACGACCCACCACTCGCCATCACCACCACCACCACCACCACCCACTCGCTACCACACACCACCCGCCACCGTCACCCACCCACCCACCACCACCACCCACCCACCTGCCACCACCAGCTACCCACCACCCACCGTCACCACTTTCCACCACCGTTTTCCGCCGTCACTTGCCACCACTTGCCATTTCTCACTCTTTTTTATATTTTTAATTTTTTTTAAACATTTTGTCAATTACCAAATGCATTTGTAGTTTATGTTTTTCTAAAAATAAACAAAAATCAGATAAAATTTTTGTAAATATAAACTGAAAACGTAAACGTTACCAAACAGACCCTAAATAACAAGTTATGAGTTTTGTTTTTCCCTTTTTTACTAGGCTTGTTTCAATTTGGACCTTGCCTAAAACCATATGCAATCCACACAACCCACTTGATTTGACTTAGTTTTGAAATAGAATTATTTTGAGTTTTAACTTCTTCTTTTTTATCCTTTTTTTTTTTTTTTTTTTTCGTGAGAGTAGATCGTGGATCTTTGCTCGTGAAGGCAAGGGCAGAGGGAATAGGGTTGGAGGGGTTACTAAGTTTTTTTTGATCGAGGAGGGGTTACTAAGTTTGATTCACCATTTATAGTTTGGACAAATATGGCTCAATCATTAGATTACTTACATTATTGCCTAAGACTTGCAAAAAAAAATTATATGGTCGAAAGTCCTAAGGCCTCATTTTTATATTTAAGATTGCTTTGAAAATTGACCTTTTAGTAGTTTTTTTTTACTTTTTATTTTATAAAAAGACGTAAAAAAAAAATTAAAAAAATAATTAATTTTTTTTTAATTGTGACTTCCCAAAACAATAGAGGACTCCAAAAACTTTGGGCTGCTGCTGAGCTTGGCGAACGCAAGGTTTGGACACAGATTGGGTTTAAAATGCTCTCCTGTTGGAGTATGGGGTGCTAGTAGGCTGTGTTGGATTGCAGTTTTGGGCTTTGTCTGTGTTCTGTAGTCTCTTTGGAGAGCCCAATGGGCCACTTGTCACGTAGTTCATGGGCTACGAGAGTTTGTTTGTATGTTGGATGGAACCGACATATCACGAGGCATTCTAATTAAAATCTGATTAAGTGGAATCATTATATGTCATTACTAATGTTAATTTTTGAGTTTTTTTTTTTTTAAAAAAGAAAAAAATTAATCTTAGTCAAGTTATATATATATATATATATATGGAAATGTCTAGAGACCCAGACTAATCCATCCGGAAAATTTTGGGTGAGTAATTGTGTAGTGAAAATTAATTTGTAATTGTGTGGTGAAAATTAATTTGTGTAGTATAGGGTTCGTATATATGAAAAATCTGAACCATAAGATAAAAATTCTAGGCAATTTCTAAGTTGATAATGGTGGATTCCTAATATTACTGTATATATATTTCCAATAAGATCGGTAAAATTAACCTTTTATAAACATGTTAAATTACATGTAAAACAAGACTTTGAGACATTTAAACTATTGCTTCAACAAATGGAGCGCTTTTACAAATCCAACTTTGAATATCTCAGCCTTTTGAATTTGTATGAGATAAATAACTAACAACAAACAAAATGTCAAAGGTCTTATAATCACATGTAAATGAGCTCAAACTCTTTAGGTATCAAGTTTCAACTAAGTTTTTTTTTTTTTTTTTTAAATAAAAAAATTATTTACTTAATAAAAAAAGGCCCCCAACTTTATTTTTTAATTTTTATAATTAGATTCAAATTTTGAAACTCCAAAAAGTTAAAATTGTGTATTTTATAATGTTTATACAAAAATGTTAAAAAAATATAATTCAATTATGTATGCTTATTAGTCTTTATTATTTTAGAGAGATTGAATATTTTTATGTAGTTAAAATGTATGTTAGGTAAAATTTGAGATCTACTTTAATGTATTAAATGTAAAGCATAAAATAATTTGTTTTAAAGAAGACAAGAGTATGCATTTGTACCCCTGATGCAGCTATAACCCCCTTTCCCCTCTCTCTCTCTCTCTCTCTCTCTCTCTTCGCTTGTTAAGACATTAGCCATACTCAACTAACTAGTTAATTAGCTAAACATGTAGAGAACTATTTCACAAACTCATTGGAGCCCAAAAAACTAAAACTAAAAATAAAAAAATACTAGACCATCAGATTGAGGGGTAATAGCTTTTTGTAATCACTCATTTTGGAAAAGCACTTTGTTCTTTTCTTCAAGCATGGAATGGTAGCAGTAGAGGTAGATGGGGCTTCCTACTAATATATATATATATATACACATACAACCAAACCTAACCTAACCTTTGGAGTTAGGACATAGGACCACTCACTGTACTGCACAAGTCAGCTGTCAGTGATCCAAAAAGGTAAAAAATAGGACCACTTCCACTTGGATTGGACCCACTGTGATTATATTTTCATGAGAATGGGACAAAGTTGGATTCTTCCCTTCCACCTGTTCCCTACCCCTGTTTTGTGCTATCTAGTAAAATAGATATCTATTATACAGATATATATATGTGTATAAATGGGTATTAACTGATCAAAAAACTTGTGGACTTGTGACTTGAGAAGACATTTTTGCAGATACTTTTGCACATCTATTTCTAACAGGCTAGACAGAGTAATGGGATGTCACTGTTCACACCATTCATGAAACAACCTCTCACTTCCCAATTCATTGTCAATATAGTTGGCCATCTTTCTGTGGGAAATTCTGTACTCCAATCCAGAATGATCATTTAACTATCTGTCCTCGTCCCGAGAAAATATCCGGAACTCTCGGAGCAAAGTTACGTGATGTTCCAAACCCACCTTGCATCCACGTGATTAGTCCATATCAATGGGGTCCGATCCGACCTTATATGTCGGTGTTTACATTTTAGCCCAACAGCTTTATATCATAGTTCTTAAATATCATTTCTCATAAACACATTTTCTGAATTCACCACAAGAAAAAAAAAAAAAAAAAAAAAAAACTGCAAGAATTTGCCCATTTCATGTAACATTCTTCCACCAAAGCAAAACCAAAAGCAAAGAGTAAAATAATTATAATTATACCCACAACCTCTTTGTCGAAGAAAATCATACCTTCCAAGAAGTCGATTTACTTACAAGTAAGAACAGATTATACTCTTCCCTCCCCCTCCTTTTTCCTATGTATTCTATAGCTGTGTACATACCCATAACCTCAAAAAGTCCTCAAAACTGTGCAGACAAAACATCAAATGAAGCAAGATTTATTTTATGCGTGTAATAGGTACCTGAAATTAAATTCATATGGTCTAACCCAAACAAACTGCGAAAGAGGCTCGCCTTTTCCTCTCTCAAGGCACTTAATTGCTTCCTTTCCAAGTTCACTTGGTAGTTGAAGGCATATCCAATCAAGCAATGATTCCAAGTCTTTTGCAAAGTCGAGTAGATACCAATCCAAGAGCTTTGGGATCCCTAACAGCTTCCTTCTTGTTGAAACGCCAACCGCTGCCTGTAAATAGTCTCTTTTTGCTACTTCCAATTCGTTTTCTACCTGAGAAGCGGTGTACACTCTCACCTTCATTCAACAACGTTCACGAGTCAATAATAGCACATAAACATAGATCTAATAAGGACTCTAATGGAAGTGTTTATGACTACAATGGTAGGTCTGGGCTGGGAAACGTTTTTGGCAATGGGTAAAAAAACATCAGGGGAAAAAAATAACATTTTGAGGAAACAGCATATAATTTGAGAATATCCACAGGATTAAATGAATCCTATCTACCGGGTGCATGAACTTACAGCGGGGGAGGACCAGCTTCCACAAGAGAGAGCAAATGTTACCAACGGTTCAGACAATTCCAATGCAAAGGCACTCTGTGCTATCATCTCATCATTTCTCACACCTTTTGCAAAGGTCTGGTGGAAAAATTATTAATAGGGTGTAGGGGACAGCGAATTCCAATTAAAAGCTGAAAGAGAAGCTTGTCTATTGAAAGGGACTCGGCTTACATATTTTGAGTGGTAAGGCAGTCTCAGGATGAAATGTTCGATGGTGATTGCATTTAGCAAGTGCCCCCCAACATTTATTGTTGCCTGAGGATAAGAGGTAAAATTTCATCTGTCAATGAATTCATATATCCATCTACACACATAAATGTAGAGTACATGTCTAAACACAAATATAAGGATGTCAATTTATGAACTAATTTAACTGTAACGACCATTGAAACGTCCTTGGTTAGAATACAAAATAGTTTTATCATTACATGAACAAAATGATTGCCCATTACCTTCTGCATTAGTTCAACAACCATCTCAGGACTGTCTGGTATTCCATGCTCAAGAAATGCCTGCAGCAATGAAGTATGTGGTAAATGGCTCTTTTCTTGACATGAATGGAACATAATAACACACCCATAACTTGTCTTTTATTTAGAAAACACTTGTAAGAATGGACAATTTAACTGAATATGATTAGATATATGAAGTATCGAAATTTAGTTAAACAGTCAGTTTCTGGGTCGTATATAGATAGAAAGGTCTCACATACATTCATCATGCACAAATTGTACGTGTTAATCCAAAAAGCTAGCTTCTCCTGATGAGTGAGGCCGTTTAAGTTGAGCGAGGCAAGTTTCCCCAGGAGAATTCTGAGAATGTGAAAGATAAGATAGTTACAGCTCCCAGCAGATCAAGAAAGTGAAAATTGAAAATCTAATCCAATTCCAAAGCAGAGACTTACTTCAGTCTACGAACAAGAAACACAGAATTTGTTCTTCGGTTTGGTTTAATTGAGGTAGCTTCAATTGCAAGTAAATTCTTATAAGGACCAATATCTCTCTTGCCAAATTCTAGACAGATACCATAAGGGTCCTTGAACTCTGTTGCCTCAGAGTTGTCACATGAATTCAATGCCGATAATGAGGGCAATGTATCTGCTGTGGCTCTACTCTTTGACGAACTCATTCTTAAGAAAATATTTGATAAGCACTTCAAAATATTCTCAGAGATTTTGTTTGGACTATCATCTCCAGATAATCTTTCATCTCGAATAATAGGAGTTGTCGCTTCTGCACTTTCATGGTCTGTAACTCTGCATTCTAGCTGGACATACAAAAAGCCCGTGTTCATTCCACAGCAATCTAGAGACTTGACTCTTAATGAAATGAAATTTGGTGTTATTTGTGCTTATACCTCTAACTTTTGAGGATCTAAGCACCTCTCAGGTGGTCTATCCTCAATGGGAGGTCTCTTTACTGGAGTCTTGATTGTTTGTACTTTCAAATTCAATGACCATTTGTTCTTTGTAGAATTAGAACACGTCTGGTTATCTTTCCCTCGCCCATCATCTGAAAATCAAAATAGAGCATAATCAATTTTTTTCCAATGTTTTTTCTTCAGTTAAGGGCCAATCAAAACATTGTATATTTAAAAGTAATACCGGGAAGAGAAGGAAAATGCCCCAATGTGGATGTTGCTGAACTGCCTTCAGTTTGAACTGAAAACTTGGATTGCTTTAGTTTGGAATTCTTAATTGGGTATGGATCATATAAATCAGCTGAACTTTCCAAATTCCTCTTTGAGGAAGAAATGTAAACAGCTTCCTGATAAAGGCCTTGTCTGAAATGCACAACCTGTTCTTCAAGCCTAACAACCTCCTCTTCCAAAACAGCCACTTCAGCAAGAAGCTCTAGTGTCTAAAAATATCAAAATTCAGAATTACAATCACAATTCTCACCCAAAAAACATTTTGTGGTCAAAATTCATTGACTGTTAGATAAAACAATATTAGGTGAAATTGGGGTTATCTCCTCTGTTTTGTTCACTTAAGCAATTGCATCAATGTCAATCTTTCCATTCAAATTAGTATGCCCATTATTCTCATTATTACTAAAATTGTTTGTAGTTCGCTTATCCAAATTGCAAATACTATTCACAATTACAAACATAAAAATGAAATCAACTATCAAAAATGTTTACAGGAGAGTGAATTACTAACAGATGGAGGGAGATAAGGAGGAAGACGAGGTAGGGCTCCCAAGGGTCTGGTGAAAGCCCTCTCCAATGCTCTGTGAACATTCTCTTCATGTCTAAGCTTCTTCTTTAGCTTAGCTACCTGAAAGTACAGGAACAGTATTATTGCAGAGCCATAATCAGTAGAATCAAATTTGGTATGGAATTCAAAAAAAAAAAAAAAAAAAAAAAATCAATGGCTAGTGTAATGTAGAGTGGATACATCTTGTTGTAATGCCATTTTTTTCTCTCTGATTGAGCCCCTTCGACTTGTGGTTGCTTTCTCAGCATCCATTGCTCTGCTCCCCTGCATTTTCACCTTCTAATTTAAGCAATCAGAGAGAGAGAGAGAGAGAGAGAGAGAGAGAGAAGAAAAGACAAGAAAAATCTGCAACCCATTGTGGGAAATAATTAAAGAAAACAAGTACTTTTTTACACTTTGACAGCTGATAGATCAAAAATTCACAATCACTCAAAACAATGAAAAGGAGAAAAGAAAATAATCAAGTATTCCCGAGAAAATTTTCCGCCTGGGAAATTGAATTGGAAAATTTTGTTGTTTTTCAACGGACTGAATCCAAAAACCCATCAGGAATTTTCACATCAGAGGCCTACTTCTCGAAAGATTCTGGGAGATTTCAACTTCCAAAGAATGCCCATTGAATTTAAGGCCATGAGTTCTTTATAAAAGTTGTAACAGCTTCTACAGTAGAAAAAGCAAACCGTTTTTCAAAAACACACATCGATTTCAAGAACCCAGTTCAGACATTGATTACAAAGTAGTAGTAATTAGTATTGTGATTACATTTTCGTGCTTCATTGGAGCTTTCATGGACTGCAATGTAGTCCGGACTCTGGTATTCATCTTTTTATTGATAGCCAGACAGACAACGAGTTCACACTGCAAACCCACAAGAGCAACCTGTCAAATACATAAATATGTACATAAATAAACACACTTCACATATCAGAAATAGAGAAACTACATCGAATTTGACATTAATGAGAAGAAAAAAGGAAGACCTAGAGAGAGGAATATCATTCCAATTCCATCAGAAAGCGGGAAAGTTTTAACCCACGGCGCCAAACAAGGCCTTGATGAGTCCAATCCCCGAATCCCTCGATGGGTGTGAAGTAGTAGTAACAATAAATCAACATAAACCCAGGGGCCTAGAACTGGAAGATATGAATGAGGTCTTCATAGGACACCAGAGGAAGCTTATCAGAACTAGAACTAGAACTAGAACTAGATATGTACATACATATATATACTGATATAGATAATGGAATGGTACATGTGTATGTATCTGAACACAGAGAGAGAGAGAGAGAGAGAGAGAGAGAGACAATGCTTACAACTGTATGTATGTGGTTCTTTATGTCCAAATTTTTATATTGGACTTAGTTGGAGAATTTGAGAAAAAAAATTTTAAAAAAAATAAATAAAATATATTTATATTTTATTTAAATTCACATAATTTTTTTTATTTTTTTTAAAATTTTTCTCTAAATCCGGTAACTTAGTTGGTTGTGACCAGGGATGCAACTAAACCCACACGGCATTAAGAGAGAGTGTGAAAGGTAAATTAGTTGGTTGTGACCAGAGATGCAATTAATTCGGTATAAATATCATCACTAAATTGATAATGTTAATATTATTATTTTAGATAGCAATATGAACAATTCCTCCCATCTCAAAGGGTGGTAGTAGCGGTTGTGCTACGGAGCTCTAAAAGTAGAGCACTAATGTAGCATTATTTTGTCTTTTTCTGTTTTGTTTTTTGTCTTTACTTCACTTTTTTTTTTTTTTTTTTTTTTTAATTGGTGACAGCTCATTAGAGCTGTCCTTTTAGAGCACTAATTAGAGCTCCGGGGCATTTCTCGTGATAGTAGTGGTGCATCGAGCGCACTATAGCGCCGTACGAAAGCAAACTAAAGGCGCACAAACTGCCTCGCAGCTTCATCATGAATAAACGTGCGCTTCTCTTGTCTTGTCTTGTCTTTTTTAAATCGCAAACTACAGCAACAGACCGCTTTCCACTTTTTATACTTCCTTCACCTCTTTACCTGGTTGTGATATTACCGAAATGCCCTTGAATTGTGCCTTAAATATCAATAATTATAAATTGTAGGATATAGGAGTTTTTTTTTTTTTTATCAGATAGGAGATAGGAGTATGATTTTGTAAATTACACTAATCTCTTTTAAAATTAAAAATGTATATTTAATTTTATAAGTTTGATATAATTATATTAAATTTTTTTTAAATTTTAATTCACACAATATTTAATTATTTTTTTGTGGTCAATGTAATTTACTTACTTGTTTTGGTAAAGAAGAATATGAAACACAAAAATTATGTTGCTAAAATAAAAAATAAAATAAAAAAAAACTCAAATTTAAACATCACATCTAACTAAAATAATACCTAACAATCCCTTTATCTTTTAATGATATTACAAATTGAGTCAAGTGCTTTCATGCAAATCTTTGATTTGAATCTTTTTTTTCTATGAATGAATTATTTAACAATTAATCAAAAGCAAATTAAATAATTCATACCAAACGGGGCACTAAATTACCTATTTTAGTTTTGAGTGTAGATGAAGAAATTGTCTAATAATAATAGTCAAAAATAAATTGCCCAAAACACATGACTAAAACCAAAGTATTTTTTGGCACTTGAAAAATAAAATGTGAAGACATTCCAAGAGATGGAGGCTATTCGGGGTGGGTTTGAACACATGGATCCAAAGCTCTCTTTATTAATTAGAGGTCTGTTGGCTTTTTGGCTTTTCGAAGGATAGTTTTGTAAATGCGAGCGTGCCAGCAAGGATCAATCAGTCCTTACAGAAATTATAATTGCCAACCAATTTATCAGACGATTGTGTTTTTTTTAGTTCTTTCAGCCTCAATGAAGAGGACTTTTACTGGTGGCTTGACTTAGGAGAAATTAAGAAAGATAACAAGCAATATGAAGAACAATCGCAGTATTTCATTAAAAATGAACACTTACAATAGTCCAAACTCAGCCTCGAAGAGGTTTACAGCAACAGTCTACTTGAATCTACTTGAAACTACTCCTAGGAATCGAAGTGCAGTGCAGATATTTAAAGGACAAGTATTTAAAGTGCAGGTATTTAAAGTGCAGGAAATGTAAAACTGGGAAAGAAAATATAAAGTAAATGACTGGTTTGTATGATCTGAGTCTGGGGGTTTTTTCTGGGGACTTCCTTGCTATTTATACTTGCCAAGGATGACCTTCGAACTGCACTCCAAACCGTCGAACTGCTCCTCCATGATTGCTGATCATGCTGCCTTAGAAGTAGTTCCACTACGCCATCACTTGCAGTTAAACTTCCCTCTTATATTTGAATTTGAATATGAGTAACCGTTGAGGCCACGTCATCTTTCGTTTCTTTATTGATCTGGTGCTACTCGGATCATGTGAGAACCAATTGTCATTGCCACGTGTACGATCAGGATTGAAGATATGAATCATCTTCCCATAATACCCTTATTCTGCCACGTGTCGAATTGTTATTGGCTTTTACAAAATATGTAGCCAACATTACCCCCCGCACTAATATACCCAATACTTGGTGATATTAGTGGATTAAAAACTTTTCCCGCGTTTTTGGAATGTGCACGGAATCTACTTTCGGGAAACATAACCGTCACCCATTTGGTGATCATTAGCATTAACTCCCAAATTATTGAATATTTCAATATCTTTAGCATCCGAACGGATTATGGCTCAATCAACTTCTCATTCTACTGATCAAGCATATGAAGAGCCATTGAGTAATGCTGTTTCCCCTCGAAAGAATCTTCACGCATTCATTAGCCATCTTTATCCGCCCTTCCATATTCAGGTTGTGGAGGCTTTTGCGAATTATCAAGCTTTGGACTATGCGCATATTGCCATTAACCCTTCGATTCACAACTCCGTAAATACAAGAAGTTCTTCCTCTAGCATCCCTTTGTACTTTGAACAAACTACCCTCAAATCTTTGCTTCGATAAGTTACAAATATGGATTCGGGAAGTTCTTCTTTGCACACCTCTGCATGGGATGAAGCTATAACTTCTTCATCGTCTGGGACTTCTGGTTGGACAAACTGGTCGTCCTCTGAGACTTATGATGTAAGGGAGCGCATCAACCATCATTTTGTTGAGTTTACTGATCCCTTGGAGTTTCCTTCCTTCGCTCGAAGTTCAGTAGTCTACCCTTACGTGCCCATTGATTTTCGACGTAGTTTAGAAGAAAATCTGCTCGTGGCCTGGTATACCTCATCCATGCCCACAAAGATAATGCATCCTACCCGGCGCCCGGAAGAAGCACAAGGATACAGTCCTTCATTCTTAGCCAAGAAGGCGAAGATTTGTTCTTCTGATTGGCTTGATTACATTAATGCCTTTGTTCCTTCCACTCCCACGCCATCTCTTACAATAGAGACATCCACACCTTCTTCTTCATCTTCTGAATTTGAAGCCTCTACTCCTTCTTCTCCTCCCGCTCTTACCTGGATAGAGAAACTAAGGCTTGCTCTTCCAATGGACAGAGTCTTTTCACCTTACAACCCTCCATTATTCCCTTCTCCAACTGAGCGGAAACAAGCTCAACTTCTGCTAGCGGCTTTCTCTCACTTGCCTTTCAATGTTCTTGAGGATGATACCCCTCTCAAGAACTTTCAATGGGCTTGTGATATTTTGACCAGGGGCCATATCCTTAACCCCATCGCCCAAGCAGAACTTTACCTATTTCTGGACCAACTTCCAGTGCTTCTCCACTGGCATCGAAATTCTCTGGTTGCTACGCACTCTTTGGACCAACTCTCATCCCTACGAATTCATGCTCAATACGAAGCAGAGAACTTCCTCGAAGAGTTCGATGACTTCAAAAATAAAGAATCTGCGTATTGGGACGATTTGGTTATAGATGAGTTGGAACAAACACTGAGGGAGGAAGCTTTCGAAATAAAGGCTGAAGAGCTCTATTATGAAGTAAGAGCACATCAGCTTATGCAGCCAACATTAGAGGAGATAGAGGAAATAATAAAGAAAGAACAAAAATTTATTGATCATTGTTGGATGAAATTCCATGACCTTGTTATTTATTCTATTCCTTATTTTTATGAACTAGAATTCGTACCCAGATAGGGTCACTTGATGTAACTGTTTTGGCTTTAGTACAAACAAAGTCTTTTTACATTTGTCATTGTTTGATTTTGTTCCTTTTTGTCTTTAAAAGCCAACTCATAGCTTCGAATTAAACAATCTCATCCTTCGAATCTGGATTTAATTGTCTAATGAAACGCTAAAAGAGCCAACCTGTCAGTTTATGGGGTGTTGTTGACAATTCTGGCTGTTATTGCCTGGAATCAATGCTCTGAACTTATTAACATTACCCTTTAGAACTAACTATAGCCAATATATGATCATGGTTAATGTAACCAATCAATTTCAAATTAACTAGTTTGCCTCGAAGAGTAATCCACATTGTTCTGGTTCAAAAGCAATTCCTCTTTTTATATGTAATAAAACCAAATATTGGTTTCAATGCGTCGAACAGTGCTCCTCATCCCTCAAAGGATCCGAAGACTTGCTTTGAAGGTCATTACTTTGATAAACGGGCCCTAAAACCCCTTGAAGTAGACCAATACTCGAATAGTCCAGTGTATTCGAACATGAGTACGCTTCGAAGCTGGCTTCCGTACTTTGAAGCCATAGTTGTTTGAATATTCGGCTTCGAAGCCAAATGTCTTGCTTCGAGGCTGGCATCGGCGTCCGGAATGTGCTCTTCCCTCCAAAAATTATCAATATTGGAAAGAACTCCTCGTATTCGTACTTTTAGTACATAACGATTTACGCAATATATCTTTCAGACACGGAACCTTTTAAAAGCCCCTTTGCTTTGTACTCTGAAATCACTTGCTCTTTTGACACACAAACCCTACCGATCTCCTATTAAATCCCTCTTCCTTATTACTTGCTATCAATGGATCCTTCCTCACTAAAAGTGTTTACTGACGATCGTATCAGTCCTACCTTGGCTTTGAAGCGATGTATCGATGAAGAAATCACTAAACTGTCATCTGGTGAGTCAAGCCACATAGATGGACGTCTTTTCGTGCCTCGTCATAGCGACAAACAGGAATACGTTCTTGGCCCTATCTTTTGGGAAGCTCCTGCTCAACTCGCAGCCCTATATCCTCGCTTGGAGGACCATTTTCTTCTTTACGAAGTAGGACTTGATTGGGGAAACTGGAGGGTGAATCGTCCTCACCGTTGCTGGCCGACAATGAGGACTGAATGGGAAGAATGGTATGACAGAGTTGTACCTGCAAGAGAAGATGACCTGCAAGAGCTCTGTATCTTCGATGCCCTTCGTCTTTCCAGGTTCATCATTCCTGAGGACCCTTTCTTGATACCTGCTGCCTTATGTTTCTGGAATATGGCTTTTAATTTCTTTCAATTTCGGTGCGGCATGATGGCCCCCACCGTTCTTGATATTTGCCATCTCTTAGGGCTTTCTCCACATGGTTCTCCATTTACTCCCAACTATCCAGACCTTCCTGTTAAGTTTTCCCTTCCGTCCTTAAGCTCCTCTTATAGTGATTTTGTAAAGTCCGAAAATAAAAGGGAAGGTCCTGTGAGGGACAGAGAGCTATTTTCCTTCATTTTATATTGGTTATGCAAATTCCTCTTTTGCACCTCATCTCAGAGGATTATGCCTGAGTTTGTCCCTCTCGCGAAGGCACTTGTTTTGAAAAAACATATAGCTCTTGCTCCTTATCTTTTAGGTCATGTCTACAGAGTCTGTTCCCAATTTTCTGAAAAACCTCTTGATGCCAACCAAGGAGGTCCCTTCTGGGTACTTCAACTTTGGCTCTTCGCCTATTTCACTGACCTACACCCCAAATGTCTAAAATTCCTTGTTCAGGACCCTAGTACTTATGGGGAAAAGTATGCTAGGATTGCCCTTTACCCTGCTTCATTCGCTTACTACTTTACCTTTTTTTATCAACTCCCCATTTCTCCATCTGCCTCTTTCTTTTGTCCTTTTGA
This sequence comes from Camellia granthamiana, assembly GCA_036172215.1. Lineage (NCBI taxonomy): Eukaryota > Viridiplantae > Streptophyta > Magnoliopsida > Ericales > Theaceae > Camellia > Camellia granthamiana. Next base: position 149,918,558 of record CM069905.1, on the reverse strand, counting down.
AGCCAATAAAGGACCAACCTGGCTGCAAGCTTTCCTGGCTGATAAAGAATGCTCCATTTCTCCTCACAAAGACATGTGGGCCTCTATACTACTACCAAGGGAATTGTTCATTGGTAGTCTAAACCCTCGAGCTTACAAATGCATATCTGAGGTGTACTGCCCTTCTCAATTTGCCAGACAATTTGGACTCACTCAAGGGATACCAGTTCCTCTTTGCAGTCTCTCGAATGTCCATCTTACTGTCAGAGATTCGAAAATATCCAAATCGAGACTAGAGACGGCCATTCTCAAATTACTGAAAGAGTTGAATGAGTTCCAATTTGTCCCTTTTCTTCCGTATGGTTCAGTCTTGAAAAGATTCCAGAACTGGTGGACAGTCAATATGGAAGTGCGCTTATCTGAACATCCTCATGACTTGCTGGTAGGATTGGGAGTGCCTTCGAAGGCTAAGTCAGCGACATCTCATGAGGCTGCCACAACTAAACCTACAGCTTCATCCCCTCCAGCTAGAGTTACTAGAGCTACTTCGAAGAAGGGTAAACATTTTCAGATTTCTCCTTTTCCTTTCTTTTGAATCTTTTGTTCCTTCCCTTTACACTTTTGTTCTTTTGTGCAGGGCCTCCACACGAAGAATCTCCCAAGAGAGCTGAAACTTTAGCTGTTCTCAAAAAGAGACAACAAGAACAAAAACACAAAAGGAATCTAGTCCTTCCTCCTGAGGAATCCGAAGAAGAGGTTGAGCAAGAGCCCTTGCAGAGAACAAAGAGACAAAAGATAGTTGCCTCCCTTCCTGATACAACTAAGCATTCTTCTTTCGAAACACCCACTACAGTAACGGAGGAAGCACTTACCTCTGAAAAATCTGAAACTCAAATTGAAGAGAGGGAGATTGATAAAGAACCAGTAGTATCACTGCCAAGGAGGCAGAGAAAGAAGATGACTGTTTCTGCTGCTGACTTGGTGGAAGATCCGATTCATAAAGCCGCTGCCAAGGCAGTGGAACAAGAACATTCCAAAGCAATAATCGTTTTTGAGAGGGCTGAGAAGAAACGGCAGCAACAAGTTTTAAGAGAAGAAGCTGCTGCTGCTGATACATTGCACAAGGAAATGGCAAGAAAGCAACAAACTGCTGAACATTACTTCCTGCGCAGCTCTCCCATAAGTGCTAATGCTTCTGAGACAAGTAATTTCCTTCACACTTCCATTGCTTTTCTTTTGTTAACTTTGACGCTGGATTATGACATTGCTTTTCGTCTCTTCTTCTTGCAGCAACAACCACTGCATTCATCTTTCCAGTGAGGCCTCCCTCAATTTCAATTGAGGTCGATCAAATGCAGAATGTGAGGGTTGTTCAAATCGCACTCCCACTTTCAAGGCCTACATTTGATGTGCCTTCTTTGAGCCCCATCATTCCTCCATCTCTTTTCCTTGGTCTAGAACCATATCTTCCTTTTTGGCTCTTAACCCGCCTCAGCATGCTTCTTCGAGCCTTGCTCTTCCCTTCTTCCAAGGATATTCCAGCTGTTACTCCAATCTCAGTGGCAGTTGATTCTCCCACAGAGGGTACTGGTAGTTCTCCAGTTCATAATTTATCACCTATGTCCACTTCCAGCCCCTCTTCCCTAGATTCATTGGTGGCTAAAACCATAGAGGCTGCCAAAGATGCTCCATCCATTTCTCCCATCCCTATGCAGCCCTTTGTGTCTTCCACCACAATACTTTCTATGCCCTTTATGTCTAGGGATGAGGTAGACATCTTCGAAGGAAGACTCGCTAGTCTTTTCAATGTACCTTCTACCTCTTCAACATTTAGTGCTGAAGCTGAGCCATTAGTCTTGGCTAACTCCTTGCTGGAGATTTTCGAGAGTCCTTCTCCCAGCAGCAAGCCTCCTGCACCTTCAATAGATCTAGACACATGTTTGGAACTGCTAACTTCCTTTTCAAGGATTCCCTTCGAGGCTCTTCAAAGGCCTATCATTAGAAATGGGTTTCTTCAGTGTTGCAACATTGCTGAACAGTCCAGCATGAATGTCTCAAATCATCTATCTCAGGCTGCAGCTACTATTGATTTTTATCTCAACATCTGTCATGCTGCTAAGACTGCGGATGAGAAGCTGGTTAGAGACCAGAGTTTTGTTTCTCAAGTGCATACCAAAGTAGCAGATCTCAAGGAACAACACTCTTCTGTCTCCCAGTTTCGAATCCAACTGCTGGAGAAAAAAGCTCAACTTGAAGAGGAGTTGGCTGCAGTAAACCAAGCCTTGGTTCGAACTGATACCAAATTGCAACTTACCAACCAAGAGCTAGCTGACCGAAAAGAAGACATGGCTACAGCTATTCAACTGTTTTCAGCACTTAGCCATAGGAAGTCCACTGTACAAAAACAATTAAGACATTGTAATGATTTTTGGGCCAATCTGTGGCACAATGTATTTAATTCTTTATAAAAGAACAAATTTTGTCTATCATTTAAGTAGTCTTATGTTTTCGTAGTTGATGCTTTATGTTATTCCTTGTGTTTCCCAAATGGTTGGAAAATAAGGTTTTAAATATCTGCCATTAATCTTTTTGGGATGTACATAACCATTCAAATTTCTTAAATGATATGCCCCAAAAGGCAGAACTCTATGAATTTGATATGGTCCTTCCCAATTAGGTGACCATTTGCCAAACTTATGGCTTTTAATCCCTATTGGGAGTATTGTTTTCCATACCAAATCACCTTCATCAAAGCCAATGTGTTTGACCCTTTTATTATAATTCTTGGCTGCTTTCTTCTTCTGGAAAAGAATGCTATTTAATGCCAAAATTCTGGCTTCATCTATGCCTTCTAATTCCAAGCACATGCTTTGATGGTATTGCTCAGGATTTAACTGATCTTGGCATCTTACCCTTAAAGATTTAACATTGATTTCCACAGGTAAAACTGCATCATGCCCATATACCAAGGCATAAGGAGTAACCCCTGTGCTTGACCTAGGAGAGGTTCTGTAAGCCCATAACACATCCAACAACAGGTTATGCCAATCCCTAGGATTATCCTCCACAACCTTTTGTATTCCCTTTTTTAAGGACTTATTGGATGATTCGGCCTGACCATTAGCTTGTGCATAATAGGGTGTGGAATTAACAAGGCTAATTCCAAACTCTGCCACAAAAGACTTCACCATTTTCCCCATCGAACACAGTCCCATTATCAACTGTTATGGTTTGTGGAATGCCAAATCTATGGATCAGATCTTTAATGAACCCAATAACCTCTGTTTGGTCTACAGCCTTGTATGGCTTAGCTTCGACCCACTTAGTGAAGTAATCGGTAGCCACTAAAATGAAACAATGATGTTTCGAAGAAGGTGGGTGTATTTTTCCCATCATATCCATGGCCCATCCTCTGAATGGCCAGGGCTTTACTACTGCATGTAGGTCAGTTATGGGTACATGCCTTATTGTGCCATGCTTTTGGCATGCCTGGCAGCCCTTTGCATATTCTATGCAGTCTTTAAGGATAGTTGGCCAGTAGTAAGAATGCCTTCGAAGCAACCATCTCATCTTTACGCCGGGTTGATGAGCACCACAAATGCCTTCATGAACCTCAGCCATAGCTGTTAATGCTTCTCTTGGGCCTAAACATTCCAGCAATAGGCCATCTCCCCCCCTTTTATAAAGAGCATTACCATACATGATGTATTGCATAGACTGCAATTTAACTTTTCTGCTGGCCTTCGAAGATGGACCAGCCAAATACTGCATTATTGGATGCCTCCAATCTTGTTCTTGCAAGTCATTATGATTGACTTCTAAGACTACATTCCTTTTATTCAGAGGTGGTATCAATTTTTGATATGTTGTTTGGCCTATGCTCCTTTGGGTATTATCCCTTCTCTTGAAGTTCGAAGCTTTCTGAGCCACATCATTAGCTCTATTGTTCAAGAATCTTGGAACATGGGTTACATTTGCTACTTGAAATTGAGAAAGCAGATGTAATGCAACAACATAATATGGTAAAATACTTATGCTTTGACACTTGAAAATCCCATTTACTTGGTTAACCACCAACTGAGAGTCTCCAAATATATCAACTGCATGTACTTGTAATCCAATAAGGATCTCTAGCCCCACTATTAAGGCTTCATACTCAGCCTGGTTATTGGAACAAGTAACTTCGTCCACTCTGAAACCATGTGTGGTTTCTACCCCTTGTGGAGATTTAATCACAATACCAATTCCAACTAAACCATTGGCTTTCGATCCATCGAACCACATCTGCCATGGCTCAACACTGGTCATGCCAAGTTCCATTACTTCTTGGTTCTCTGTTTGAGATGGATGGTCTGCTAGAAAATTGGCTAAGACTTGCCCTTTTACTGCCTTTTGAGGGACATATTCTAAATGAAATTCTGATAAGGCTAGTATCCACTTGCCAATTCTTCCCCTCAACATAGGTCTTGACAACATATACTTAACCAAATCTGTGGTTGCAATCACCAAGACAGTTGTAGGTAAAAGATAATATCTTAATTTCATTGCAGCAAAATACAAAGCAAGGCACAGCTTTTCGACAGCTGAGTATTTACATTCACAAGAATTTAAAAACCTACTAAGGTAATAAACAGCTTGCTCCCTGCCTTCTTCATTGTCCTGGGCCAAGAAAGCTCCCAATGAATCTTCTGCTGCAGCTATATACAACTTCAAGGGCTTGTTTCCCTTTGGTGGCATCAGTACTGGAGGATTGGCCAAGTAGGCTTTAATACCTTCGAAAGCAGTTTGATGCTCTGTTGTCCAAACAAATTCTTCTTCATCCTTCAGCCTTAACAAGGAAGAAAATGCTTTAGTTTTCCCAGCAGTGTTAGAAATAAACCTTCTAAGAAAGTTAACCTGCCCAAGGAACCTTTGTAATTCTTTCTTACTTGATGGAGGCTTAGCTTCGATGATGGCTTTGGCTTTGTTCTGATCAATCTGTATTCCTTTCTTGTGCACCACATAACCCAAGAAGTTTCCAGATGATACACCAAAGGCACATTTGAGAGGATTGAGTTTTAGCTTGAACTTCCTCATTCTTTCAAAAGCTGTTTCCAACTGAAACAGATGTTCTTTCATGGACTGGGATTTCACTATAATGTCGTCAATATAACACTCTAGATACCCTCCAATGAGATCATGAAAGATGGTGTTCATAGCCCTTTGATATGTTGCCCCAGCATTCTTCAGGCCAAATGGCATCTTAATCCATTCGAAGGTGCCAATATTTCCAGGACATCTGAATGCTGTCTTGTGGATATCCTCCTCCGCAATGCAGATTTGGTTATAACCAGAATGCCCATCCATCATTGACAAAACTTGGTGCCCTGCTGAACTGTCTACCAGTAGGTCCACTATAGGCATAGGGTACTCATCTTTGGGAGTCGCTAGGTTTAAGTTTCTGAAATCGATGCATACCCTCATTTTACCATTCTTCTTAACTACAGGTACAATATTAGATAGCCATTCAACATACCTGGCTGTCCTAATAAAGCCTGCTTTAAGTAGTCTAAGGATCTCTTCTTTGACCTTCTGAATTACTTCTGGACTCATCCTTCTCGGTTTCTGCTTGTATGGCTTGAAATTTGGCTTCATAGGGAGTCTATGTTCCACTAATGACCTATCCAATCCTGGTAGTTCATTATAAGACCACGCAAAGCAATCTTTGTATTTCTTTAGAACAACCAATAACTGGTCTCTGTCCAGAACGTTCAAACAAGCACTTATGTAGGTTGGCTGTTGTACAGAACCTTCCCCTAAATTCACTTCTTCTAAGGGGTCTTGTGTCTGAGAACTTACTAGAGCTTCCTCTTTGATTCCTTCTACCTTCGAAGCATATTTCTTGCTTTGCTCCACTCGCAAGTTCTCTGGTTCCACATCCTTACCTTCTTCCTCATAAACAAAATCTGTCCATAAGGCATCCTCCTCTTGTATCTCCTGGACCTTTGTCTCAATGTCCAATGCGCAATATTTCCCAAGGGTCAAAACTCTGACCTGTAACTGTTCTTGTTTACAGCCAATCATCATGGCTTCTCTTTCTTGCTCCTGTACTTTCTGGACTATTGCTTCTACGTCCAATGGTGAGAATTTAACCAGAGCCAAAGACTTGGCTTCTTGCTCTTCATCTCTTTGCCTATAACCAGGCATCATTGTCATCTTTCACGACAGCCTCTTCATCAGCACTCTCTTGGACTAAGTGCTTTAGGTGTGTCACTTCCTCATCAGCCGTCACTTCGGCTGAGCCATCAGCTTTCCTCAGTATACTAAGTGGTGTTACTCCCTCAATATACAACTTGGCCTCTGCAAAGTCTGCACAGGCTATGAAGGGTTGAGGATCTGCATCAATTTCCTCTGTCTCTCCATTACCCAAGGCCATCATGATCTTCTGATGCAAAGAGGAAGGCACACATTTGTTGGTGTGGATCCAATCTCTCCCAAGTAAGGCATTATATTTGGCATTGCTGTCGATGACGAAGAATGCTGTCATACAATCCCTGGTTCCCACACTCAAATTAATAGGCAGAATCCCTTGAGCCATCTGTTTATCTCCAGCAAAACCAGCAATAGTCGTGCTGGTTGGGATCAACCTGGGATTCTTTTTCCCTAGTTTCTTCAAAGAAGATTTCGGTAATAAGTTCACTGCTGCCCCATTGTCTACCAGGACTCGGTTTAGCTGTATCCCATCAAAGAAAGCCTTGATATACAAAGGCTTGACATGCTGGGTCATGGAATTTGAGGGATATTCAAAAGGGTATGAGAGGTTGATGCTCACTTCTTCCTCGCTCTCATACTCAGTTTCCATTGGAGTAGCCGTTTCATGAGCATCCTGTACCATACTCACTTGTGACTCCTCACTAGACACAGGAATTGGATCCATGTCTTGGTCACCATGACCCTCATTTTCAGCCTGGAATTCATGAGGTAGTATGTGTACCATATTGACTGATACAGGGGGAAATGAGCCAAACTGAATGGCTGACTGTACCTTCTTCCCCTCTTGGTTACCTTGCTCAGTGTCTTCAGCAGCATCCTCCATGCTGCACTCTGGTATTTCATTGATAACTGATCCCTTTGAAGGATCCTTTTCAACTGGTTCTTCAGTCAGAAATGTATGTTCAGCCATGAAGGCTTCGAACATTTCTTCTTCTGCCATTTCCTTCTTTTGGCTCATGTCAATCTCGTCTCCCACTTCACTATCACTTTCCATCAGAGCCTTCTCCAATCCTGCCAAACTAGACTTCTCCCTGGCCTTTAGTTCAGAATGAACTTGGGCCAATTGTTCTCTGCTACAAACCACTTTGCTTTGCAGAGTCGGCTTTGGAGTATGATCTGACTTCGAAGTTTTCTTTCCTTCTGTCTTGACCTGTGAAGAACTCTCTCCACTTTCTTTCAGATCTTGCTGGTACTGGGTATACCTGCGTTGAATTTTCCTTCTTTGTGATCTGGAAATGACTGGGACCATGTTTGGTTCCTTTGTCTTTGGATGTTTAAGTAATACCCAATTGTTTGGGGCCACCAAAGGAGGCTTGACCATCCTGCCTTGGTTTCCAACATCCCTTTGAGTAGGCGCCTCCCTAGGTTTGTTCTGCATTACAAACCAATCTGGGACCCCTGGTACCCACGAGCTTACTGATCCAGATGTCGAACTGTTTCCTTCTACCTTCGACACCATCTTCGAAGCTGGCTGTGAAGGTAAATGCTTGGCTCTGACTTCATGTTTCGAACCTGATTCAGTCCTTCGATGAAAAGAGCCATTTTCTGTCCTTCGCAAGGTTGGTCTAAAAGGCCAATCTCTGGCTTTACTCCCATAACCTGGACCCCTCTCCAATCTTCTTTCAGAATGGCTGCTTTCTACTCTGTAGTAGTTAGGTGGCCTAGACTCATACACAGGCCTCTTGCCTTTAGCATGCATTCTGTCCACTACAGGTTCCACCACTAATGGGCGTTGCCTGTCACCAGCCGGATACGGCCTCTTGTTGTGAGCATTGGTTGATTTAGGACGTCTCTGAACATCCTTATAGTATTGCTTCCCATCAATTGGAAGCCCCTTTAACCATTTGTAACTTAATCTGCATCTAGGACACATCCTCTGCACTACAGCTGCTTCGAGAGAATCATCGTCCAGTGCTTCTTCATCAGAGTGTTCCCTCTGACGTGAGAAACCTTGTCCAATAGTTGGTGGGTTTCCAATCTCCTTCTTGGCAGTTGTCTGGTTGGCAATATGCATTTGCACGTTGACCTCTTCCAATTCCTGCAGAGATAGATTCTGAAAGTTTGGTACAACCACATTAGCCGCGCTTTCTCCAACTTCTGGAAATGGGTTGCTGTCAATTCCCATGGCTTTTTCTGTTTTGGCTGGGAACTTCAAACTTCCTTTTCGAATTTGCTCTTGGATCCTGTCTCGAAAAACAATACAGGTTTTAGTTGAGTGAGACCAAGAATTATGCCATTTACAGTACACTTTTCCTTTAAGTTCTTCTGGAGATGGCAGTTTAACTCCCTTTGGTAACTTAAGGAAATTGGCTGCAAGCAAATGATCAAAAATGTCATCTGCTTTTGTTAAGTCAAAAGAATACTTTCGGTGAAAGTCTTTCTTTTTAAACTGTTGGTCGATGGTTGTATCCTTATGAATTAATGCTTCACAGATTACAGGTTCTTTGCCCACAATCTCTGCTGCATCAATCTCATAATTGGGATCTCTATAACACGTCTTATACGAAGCATTATTTCGATCTTGTTCCTCCTCTAGTAATGCTTCATATCGAGACACCTTATAGGTTAATTCGACCAAATCCCTAAATTCAGTTGAGTCAAATTTCTTTCGAAGCCTGAACTCTAAACCGTTTTGAGCCAATCTTACAAATTCTGACTCTGGAAGGATGACCCTACATTTATTTCGAGCCCTTTTAAATCTGGCAATAAACTGAGTGGCCTTTTCTTCAGGCCTTTGACTCAATCTTGCCAAGTCTGCCATGGACACCTCTGGCTCCGATTGGAAGAATTGGGCATGAAATGCCTCTTCCATTTGTTGCCAATTTTGAATGGAGCCAGGTGTAAGGTTGATATACCATACAAAGGCTCCCCCAGTCAGGGAATTTGGAAATAATCTCAGTTTCATGTAATCATGATTAGTGAATTCACCACATTGAGCAGCGAATCTGGCAATGTGCTCTACTGTTGATTGATTTCCAGTTCCATAGAACAAGGTAAAATCTGGTATTCTGAATCCTCTTGGATATTCATGTACCCTATCTACCCATTCTGGGTATGGTTTTCTGTATACAGGAGTCTGGACCCCCCGAGCCATCGGTCCACACATCTCCCTAACAATATCAACAATTTGGTCCCTCGGGACCATATTCTGTGCCTGCTGAACCAGTACTGGAGGAACAAACACAGGGTTTGGTGGACAAACTTGTGCTTGTGGCCCTCTTGGTCCATAAGGTGGTACATTTGGGACTGGTTGCCCCTGTGGTACAGGTTGCTGTTGGGGATATGGGTAACCCCTTTGAGCCTGTCCTGCGAAGGGACCTGCGAAAGGTGCTGGAACAGGTGTTGTGTCCCTTCCATTTACAGGAAAACTCTCCAACCCCCCGGGTATAAATTCAAACAAAGGATTATTATATCCCCTAGTGCCAGGTATGGCTTCGAACATGGGATTTGTAACCACTCTCATGCCAATTTCTTGTACTTGCCCAGATCCACCAACATGTGTGGCTTCATTGTTGGGTACTGAGGCATTTTGGCCTACTACAGGCCTTGAAATGGGTTCATACCAAGACCGAGGCGATGGTCTTTCATAATTCTGAGTACTAGTCTGACCATTAGATTGTCCATTAATTTGCATAGGCTGTTTTTCTCTAGCCAATCTTTGCTGAGGGACATTTAAAACTTCCTCTGTGTGTCTTGTATTTGTTGGTTGGTGGTTACTCATTCGATCCAAAAAGGACGTTGCCCACCTTTCCATGGTGTTCATTAATTGTTGTCCCATAGCATCTACTAAGCCATCCCACGGATTTGTTGGCTGAGTAGATGGAACGGTGGATGTTCCAATTCCTTGGTTTCGTCCAATATTATGAACATATGGTTCTTGTCCAGAAGTACTGGTCTGTTCGACCATAGGTTCTGATAACATAGGAGCCTCCACAGGATGTGTTATCACATTATCCTCTGGATTAGGTATTTCTACCTCTCCTTCTACGCCTTCTTCCAGACGTTCATTTTCTCCTTGTCGTCTTCTTCTAGCCATTTTAAATTATGTCCCACCGGGCGCGCCAAAAATATATGTTGGCTTTTTGGCTTTTCGAAGGATAGTTTTGTAAATGCGAGCGTGCCAGCAAGGATCAATCAGTCCTTACAGAAATTATAATTGCCAACCAATTTATCAGACGATTGTGTTTTTTTTAGTTCTTTCAGCCTCAATGAAGAGGACTTTTACTGGTGGCTTGACTTAGGAGAAATTAAGAAAGATAACAAGCAATATGAAGAACAATCGCAGTATTTCATTAAAAATGAACACTTACAATAGTCCAAACTCAGCCTCGAAGAGGTTTACAGCAACAGTCTACTTGAATCTACTTGAAACTACTCCTAGGAATCGAAGTGCAGTGCAGATATTTAAAGGACAAGTATTTAAAGTGCAGGTATTTAAAGTGCAGGAAATGTAAAACTGGGAAAGAAAATATAAAGTAAATGACTGGTTTGTATGATCTGAGTCTGGGGGTTTTTTCTGGGGACTTCCTTGCTATTTATACTTGCCAAGGATGACCTTCGAACTGCACTCCAAACCGTCGAACTGCTCCTCCATGATTGCTGATCATGCTGCCTTAGAAGTAGTTCCACTACGCCATCACTTGCAGTTAAACTTCCCTCTTATATTTGAATTTGAATATGAGTAACCGTTGAGGCCACGTCATCTTTCGTTTCTTTATTGATCTGGTGCTACTCGGATCATGTGAGAACCAATTGTCATTGCCACGTGTACGATCAGGATTGAAGATATGAATCATCTTCCCATAATACCCTTATTCTGCCACGTGTCGAATTGTTATTGGCTTTTACAAAATATGTAGCCAACAAGGTCCCAAGCATTTTTCTTAATTAGAGAGGCCAGTTGTCATGCTCAATTCACATGCAGATCCATTGGACCATATTATTTTTTATATCATGTACATATATATATATATATATATAATGTCTCTCCTTTGCATTTTCTCTAAATTTTTAGAAGTAAAATGAAGTCATATTAATTGCAATTCTCTTAGAAAATACTTGGTAGTTTAGCAAATCTGCATTAATTATTGCAAATTAAATTGGTCAATACTATGACTTCTTCATTCGTATATGTTTTTTGTCCTTTTTTTTTTTTTTTTTTTTTTTGTTACCATCATATCTTTCATGTTCTCTTAATCTTTAATTTTAATAACAAAAATAAAAAGGGTCGTAGAAGACAAACTAATTAATACTCTTAATAATGAGAAATCATAAAACATATTATGTAAATCATTCATTATCTTTAAAATACTCAATAACAGATAGGACACGGGGTCCCTGCTGTGTTTTCTCCCCGCTGTGTTTTCTCCCTGCCGTGCCTGTTGTGTACCTCAAAACGGCACCGTTTTATCACTTGCTCTTGGTACCCTTACCAGCTGCTGCCATTTCTACAGTCCAAGCAAGAGTAGAATAGTTAGTTTTATTTATTTTTATTTTTTTTTCTACACTCCAAGCAAAAGTGTGCTGTGTTGGAGTAGAAAAGTTAATATATTTTGGCCTTAAGTTGGTTTTTTTTTTTTTTTTTTTTTTTTTTTTTTTTTTTTTTTAAGTTACATTTTTTTTGCTTATGGTTTGATAAATTGATTTGTTTAATTACAATTTTTTTTCCTTTCAATTTTATTTTTGATGCATTTAAGTCAGTTTTGTAAAAGTCAAAACATGTATTGTTTGTTTGATTTTAATTTTAAAATTAATCTTTTAAAAAAAATACAATGTAGTTTGATAGATTGATTGTTTTATAATAAAATAAGAATTAATGAGACTCTTACATATATAAAAAATTTAAAAAAAAAAAAAAACAAAACTAAGGTTGCGTTTAGTAGAGTTTTGTAAATATGATTTGAGAGTGTGAGTTGTATTTTGAGTTTGTAAGTTGTAAAATTATGATTTGAGTGTGGAAAATTTGTTTGGTTATGATTTTTTAATAGAGTGTTGAATTGAGTTTTGAATTGTACGTGGAATTGAGTTTTAAAAGTTTGATGTGACATGTGAAATAAAAAAATTTGTTTGGTGATGAGTTTTCAAAATAATTTTCAAAACTTAATTTAACCTATAATTAATAATCAAATACACAACTCATAACTCGATATCCGTATTTTTGATCAACAGTCATAACCAAATTATTTTTAAAATGCTCAAATGAAAAAATGATTTTTTTTTTTCAATTAATTGTTTTTAAGTACTAATTTTTTTGAATAATTTTTTTTTCAAATAACTTCTATGTCAATTATTTTATGTCAATTAATTTTTCTGTCAATTCATTTTTTAGACCTGTATAAACATTAAAAATATTTTAAAATTATTTAGAAAATTAAAATATTAAAAATATTTCGAAAATAAAATATTAAAAATATTCCGAAAATCAAAATATTTACAATTAAAATATCAAAATATTTTTATGAAAATTAAAATATTAAAAATATTCCTATAAAATAAAATAAAATATTTAAAATAATAAAATAATAAAATATTTAAAATAAAAATTAAGTTGTTTTTGAGTTTTGAGTTGTGTGTTTGGTTATGAGTTTTGAAAAGTAATGATTATGATTTGAAATGAGTTTTGAAAAATAGATATAGAATTATGATTTGAAAGCTGCAACCAAATACCACACTCAAATCAGTGGTGGAATTATGTTTTGAAATCTAAACCAAACAGAGCCTAACTTTTCTACTCCAACACAGCAGACACTTTTGCTTGGAGTGTAGAAAAAAATAAATAAATAAATAAAACTAACTTTTCTACTCCAAGACAGCACACTTTTGCTTGGAGTGTAGAACAAAATAAATAAATAAATTAAGGCCAAAATATATTAACTTTTCTACTCTAGCACACTTTTGCTCGGAGTGTAGAAAAAAATAAATAAATAAATAAAACTAACTATTCTACTCTTGCTTGGTGTGTAGAAATGGCGGCAACTGGTAAGGGTACCAAGAGTAAGTGATAAAACGGTGCCGTTTTGAGGCACACAGCAGGCACGGCAAGGAGAAAACACAGCAGGGACCCGTGTCCAGATAAATGTATTATTCTACCCATAAATTTTTTTTACCAAGCCATTCACTGAAAATATTATATGAATAATATCATGTGGTATAATTATTTATATTGCAAACATCCGTTTCATGAGGTGCCATGGAACCATGAATTCATTGGGTATTTTTATTTTTTTTAAGAAAAAAAAAAAAAAAAAGGAAATAATTTTAGCTTTTCCCTCGTCCATATCTGCATCCCTTTCAACTTTTGTAAAAGAAAATGTTCTACCTTTAGAAGACAGCACATCAAAGAGAAAAAAGGATAAGAAAAATGATTTGTGGCACTAAAACTGTTGGCACTAATGGCACTAATTTCCTGTTTTGGTAACTTTGTTTTTTTTTTTTTTTTTTTTTTTCTTTACCTAATATAGAAATTAGTGCCATTAGTGCTTAACAAATTAGTGCCACAAATCAAAGCCCAAAGGATAATTCCTTAATTACAAAACCCATCGCAATTCATTAACATTATTATTATTTTGGAACATTTACACACAAATTCTAATTTATGAATTTATACTTTATTAAGTTCTAACTAAGATTTTTTTGACTTTTAATCCCTATTAAATTTTTAATAATCAGAATTACCCTTCAAATAATGATTGTTTATCATATTTGATTATCTATAAAGGAATCTAATAATTTGACATTTATTTTGATTTTCAAAACTATAAAATATCAACTTTCAAATTGACAAAAACTAAAAAAAAAATTTATGTGCAAAAAAAAAAAAAAAACTAAAATGTTTTTAAAAAAAAAAAATTGAAAAAACTAAATAATTTTTTGTGCAAAACTGAAAATTTTGTGTCTATAAAAGAGCATGATGAGGGAACATTGATGTGCAAAATTGGAAAAAAAAAAAAAAACTTTAAAAATGAAAAAACTGATAATGTTCTTAGTTTTAAAATTGAAAAAAAAATGATAATATTATCGGTTTTATAAGGACAAAAACATTTAATCTCACACTTTTTTTTAATCATTTAGTGAAACAATTATTTAGAACACTACTGTACAAAATTGATAATGTTCTTAGTTTTAAAAATTGAGAAAAATTTATAATATTCTCAATTTTATTAAATATGACTTATTGGTTTAAAATTTTTTAAATAGGACATGAGTTATCATAACATTTATAAATAAGACTTTAAGTAATTAACTCTATTATGTTTTTATTTTTTACTTTTTATATAAAAAAAAAAGAGTCGATTTTAACAATTTTCTTACATTGTTAAAACAATATTATGACTTTGCGAATAAAGTCTGTTAAACACTTTTTTCTTGTAAATAACTAATTTGAATTGTGAATGAACTGTTTATAGAATGGATTAAGATAGTAAAAAAATAGATAAAAATTGATCAAAATAGGTGCAGTTTTACAATTTGAATTGCAAATGAACTCTTTATAGAATGGACTAAGATAGTGAAAAAAATAGATAAAATTTAATCAAGAATTTATCATGGATCGAATAAACCTCCGTTTGGGAAGTTGATTTTGAGATTTTTTGGGTTAAAATAGTCATAAAAAATAAAATAGACGTTTTAATTCAATAAAATAAAACATCACATTTAACTCATAATCATTACATTCTTTCTCTTACAAAAAATTAAAAAAGTCAAAAGCCCTCCCAAAACTAGACTTTTTAGTCTCAGGTTAACATAGTTAAAAAAGTGAAAAAATTAAAAAATCAACTCACTTCCCAAACGAGCTTTAAATAAAATAATATATTCTAACTAAAATAGTGAAAAGAAGAGTAATAAGGTGATCCAAACACTCAATTAAAAAAAAAAATTAGATATAGGTGAGGAAGAGAAAACAAGGCAATATAAATAATGGGCGGTGACAGACAGTCTGGTGATGATAAATTAAGGCCCGCGAGGCCAACGCAGTGAACAAAGCAATGGGCAGAGCCCCACGAAATAGGATCCATTCCTTGCATCATTTCCTACTTGTAGGTTCATTGGTTTACTTTTAGGCTCAATTTTAATAATTCGAAACGTTCATATTTTAAGATTTATTCAGTATATCATACCTGTAAAAAATCAAGTTGATCGGATATCAGAAAACATGTGTTCAGAAAAATTGAACTAAAAATTATTTTTTTAAAGAATTTAATAAACATTTTTCCTAACACATGCTTTCTGATATCCGATCAATTTGATTTTTTACAGGTATGATATACTGAACAAATCTTAAAATATGAACGGTTCGAATTATTAAAATTAAGCTTAAAAGTGAGTTCAATAACCTTACAAGTAGGAAATATAAAGAGGAAATATAAAGAGGGGATCCTGACTCGAGCCCCACACCCACAGCACCTGACAATGACTCCAAAAATCCAAAAGGCTCAATATTATATTATATAATTTCAATGCCATTTTATTTTCTTAATTAGTAGTCAATTGTGAGTTTTAGTGATTAATGTTTGATCCATCCATGCACAACAATCTCAATTTGAATGACAAAAATATCCTTTTTATGAGGATCTAGAAATGTTGGCCTCATGGTGGTATATTTGTAATGACACACGTAAGGCTCGATTGAACAAAATAATTCAAGTTTGATTCATTCAAAAAAAATTTAAGATTTTTTCAAGTTAAATTTGAATCATTTACTATTCAGCTTGATAAATATACATGCATTATAAAACATTAAGGGTGCGTTTGTTTGGACGGACTGGATAAAGGAGGGATTGTAATCCATTAAATTGTTAGTCCCGGGACACATTGTCCCCAGACTATTTGGTTGGATTGGATTTGTATCATATGTTTGTTTAGTCATGGGATTAGATGTCTAGATTGGACTATTTTTAGTGAATCTAATGTTTAGTTAGACGGACTGGATAAGGATAAATATTCAAAAGACTATTTTACCCTTGTAATTTATAATTTATAATTTAACAATACTAAAAAAATTTAATTTATAAGGCCATAATTTTGAATTTATTATTTTCAATTAAATTAAATTTATAATTTATAATTTATATTTTTTATTTAATATATAATTTTAAATTAATGACAATAAAAAAATAATTTTATTTAATATATAAATTAAATTTTCAACAACACTAAAAAAATAATTTTTTATAAGGCCATAATTTATAATTTATTATTTTTAAATAAATTTAATTTATAATTTATATTTTTTATTCAATATATAATTTTAAATTAACAACACTAAAAAAATAATTTTATTTAATATGTAAATTTAATTTTTTAACAGCACTAAAAAAATGTAATTTATAAGGCCATAATTTTTAATTTATTATTTTTAATTAAATTAAATTTATAATTTAAATTTTTTATTAAATATATAATTTTAAATTAACAGCACTAAAAAAATAATTTATAAATGTTCAAAAGACTATTTTACCCTTTTCTAATTGTTTATTAAGTAATAGTATGGAGGGTAAAATGGACATTTCACAAAATAATCCCATGGGATACCAATCCCATGTTTTCTATCCCACCCCTCCCATGGTTTCTATCCCACCCCCCTTCCCATGGGATAGGATAGTCCCATATTTGTGGAACTAATAGTCAGGGGACTATTAGTCCGGAGCAATTTTTTTGAAACAAACAATGGACTATTAGTCCGGTGAGACTAATAGTCCAATCCCACCCCCTAATCCTTCAAAACAAACACACCCCAAGTTATTTAAGCTTGAATTGAAAGATAAAAAATAAGCTTGAACTCATTTTGAAATTCATCAAATTTGCAAAGTAAAATTAAACAATTTACTATTTAGTTAGACTGACCCAATTTATAACTCTAATGATACACAGTCACATAAATGAGATCAGACCCTTTCTTTCAATCATTTTCTATATGTTCATCTCAAATCATCTCTCCACTATATAATGAGTTTCTTTAATGAAAAGGAAATGAGGGACAAAAAGGTGTAAGACATAGGATATTGGTTAATAAATTGTTTTCAAAATAAAATTACCCCAACGTAAACCTATAATGTTGACAAATGTGTGTCAATCTAAGGGTTAACTCAATATAAAAACAACAAAAGGGTGACTAAAAAAAAGCATTAAACCAATAAAATCATATCTTTCTTCTATAATCACAATTGTATAATGAAGATAAGATTGAAAGCTATATTTATATATATCAAATGCATAATGACACTTTGCAATTCATTATTAAAGATGACATTAAGACATCAACATCGTGGCCGTGCACGGTAAGTTTATAAAGACATTTAAAGCAATAATTATCTACTTTTTCTTTTCTTTTCTTTTGTGTGTAATAAGAAATAGTAGTATGATGTAACAAGAAAATCTAATTTTTATGCACATCACAAAAAGGTCTAAAGATGGAGATGGCATCACCATATCACACTGATTAATGGAGGCAATATGGCTTTGGCTTTCTGAAGGATGCAACATTTATTTATTTTTTAATCAGTCAAACTTAGTGATTAGTTGTTAGGTTAGTATCTTGAAAGAGTTAAAACGTGTACTCATATATCTTGCAAGAAAAACTTTCCTTCCCATTTTACTCTTAAGAGTGGAACTTAAGACCTCTCTTTAAGAAAGACTTGATGCCAAAGAGCTAACCAATTAGGTTAGAGTCCCTTAGTTTCTCAAAGATGTAACATGTTTCATTTTTTTCAATAATCATGTTATCAGTAATATTAAGAATAAAAATTTTAGATACTTTTTTTGATGAATTTTTAGTAATGTTAGAAATTTATATATATCAATTAGGGGTGTTCGCGGTACGGATTTGGACAGTTTGCGGATCGGTTTGGACCCGCCCGCATCTATGCAGTTTGGGGAAAAGAAAACCGCAACCGCCCGCAATGCGGTTTGCAGTTTGTGCAGATAAGGTTCGCGGATGTGCGGGCGGTTTGCGGATTGGACTTTTTTCTTCAAAAATTTATTTTTGAGCCTTATTTTTTTACTATTTTGTAAATATTTATTTTGGGCCATTTTCTCCCTATTTTCTAAAATGCTCCAATATTAATAATTAATGAATTAAAACTTATAAAATTAAAAACAAAACAAAATCAATTCGTAATACAAACAAATCATTCAAAATCTTAAATCAAATCATAAACTAACACAAGTACATATTTTAAAATCCTAAACTATAACTGCATATTCATTAAGGAATTTAAAATTCCAAATCACACTTCATCCGAGACAAGTTCAATTATGTAACAATAATAATATGATCAGTATTTATTCAGTTTCAGTTGATATAATATTATTAGCAAATGTAATGTTAGAGTAAGTTTAAAGAATAAAGGGTGTTTTGTTTTGGGCAAAAATATCTAGGTGGGATATATGAATGAAATTAACGGTTAAGATAAATAAATAAATAAATAAAAGTATAGGCGGTTTTCTTGCGGGTGTGGGTTAAACCCGCAACCCGCCCACAACTCGGAAACATGCCATATTTCAAACCTCATCCGCCTGCATTGTATTTGCGAAATCGCCCATTTATATACAGGTTGGGCGATTTTTGCGGATCGAATAAACCGTTGCCCACCCAAATATCAATGGACAACCCTAAAAGATGCACGCCATACAATTTTCCTAGATGTAATAGTTGAGCTATTCATTCCATTTTGCATTTAAGATATCAAAATTTCATTATTATGGTGTCCTTTAATAATGTTTACTGTTGATTTTTTTTTTTTTCCTAAAGAAAATGTGAAATATGCTTATTTTATTTTTAATAGCTACAAAATAAAAAATATATTTAATTCCACGTGTTTTAAAAGTTTATTTTGAAAATAAGTGAGAAAGGGTGGCCTAAAATGGTTGCCAATTGTTCAAGGTAGTTATAGGGCGTCAGAGGTGGTGGCTAAATGTAGTAGTTAATGTTTAGAGATACTGGTGAGAGGTGGTTTTTGACAGCCGGGGGGGAGTTGTGATGACCAAAGGTAATTGTCTGTTGCTAGAGATAGTTGCCAAACGAGAAGTGGTTAAAGGAGATTGCTAGCAATAGTGGCCACAGCTGAGGGTGGCTAAATATTGTGGTCGATGGTGGTGATGAGTAGTGGATAATGATAAAAAATATATTTTAAAAATGTGTGGGAGAAGAAATAATGAAAATTTATTTTTTAACCAAGTAAAGCCGACTTTTTTTGTTAAAAGAATTTAATAACTTTTATAAACTATTTACAATTTTTTGAAAACAAAAATAGACACCAAATAATTTTTAATTTTTGGATAAACTACTAATAGGTCTTAATAGTTGGATTTAATTTCCATCGAGTCTTCTTAAAATAAGCCCCAATAAAATCATCGCTAAAAATATTTTTTTGTGACGATTTTTTACGTATGTTACTAAAAATTGATAATTAGTGATTTTTTTTGTCACGGTTTTATAAATTGTAACTAAAATTTACAATTAGTGACATTTTTTTGACGAATTTTTTAAATTGTAGTTGAAAGTTCAAAAATTAGTGACATTTATTTTGTGATATTTTTTTTAAATTGTCGCTAAAACTTATAATTAATGACATTTTTTGTGACAAAATTTTTAAATTATCTCTGAAAATTAACAATTAATAACTTTTTTTATAATTTTTGACGAAAAATGTCATTAATTATCATAAAATTTATTGAATAATAAGTTTACTTATTAGGACCTACAGGTAAGTCCCCTTAATTTTTTTATAAATATAAATAAAAAATTGTAAAAATAAATATTATCAAATAGACCCTCCATGTGACGACAATAATTTGTAGATTTATTAATTTATATAAAATCTTATTATCATGATAAAATTCGTGTACCAAAATTTTGGATATTAACTATTAAACCAATAATTGAGAACTATATGTATAATTGCAAATGATAGATAAACTACAAGACATGGGAATCTATGGTCTATAACATGCATGTATGTGTATAATATTGTTGGAAGCTATTAGTTTGACTAAAATAGCAAGAAATAAAATTGAAATAGTATATGCAACGACATTCGCAAACCGACAAATGTTTCTTCTTCTCTCCCGACACTCTTTGCTTTTGTAGTAGCAACCTTCTTGGCAGATGAAACGTCCATCTCAATACAAGAAAACTAAAATTAAAAAAAATAAATAAATAAATAAAATCCTTTTTAAAGATTGATATACAATGCTTAGCAGTTGTCATTGTTTGCTTTTATATCAAGACGAAAACAAATTCATTAGCCCATTTAAAATTATTGATGTCATATAAAATTATTTATTTTTTCTTTCCCCTTTTTTTTTTGGATTAGTAAGCTTTTTACATTTCCAAGTGAAAGATATTACCATGAAACTAATTACACCTTTATTTACTTGCAATGTAATCAGTGAGTACTTTATTTATGTTATATATAAATGCAGTTTTACTTGTCCTAAAATAATTTTTTTAAAAAGTAAGCTTGTTTCATGTGCAGATGTAGATGCAGAATGTTTACCCAAAAAAAAAAAAAAAGGTGTAGATGCAGAATGCTTAAGATTATGTTTGGATCATGATTTATAGACTACTTTATAAAGCAAAAGAAAAAAAAAAATGACCTAAAAGAAGGGTTTTTTTTTTTTTTTGGGATAAAACATTGCATAAATTCGGTGGAGAATTTTTTTAAAAGGTGTTTCCAATATGAACTTTCTTCCAGCTGAAGTGTCAAGAAGTGAATTTTTTTATAAGAGAATGGAAATTGGGAGATGAGCTGAAGTTTTAATTCACTTGACAATTTGATGGAATAGACCTACATTATTTCGGTTCTGATGGCTTTAAAAGTTCTTAAAATGAGCATTGGTTCAAGAACAATCTAAGAACTCATTTTGTTCAATGAATTGTCATTAACGAAACAGTTCCAACTTAAGGGTTCGTTTGGGATGTGGATTGGCTTTTTGGCTATTTTAACTTGGGGCTAAAAAAGTCTCGTTTGGGATAGGCATTTTAGTTTTTTTGACTTTTGTGAGAGAAAAAATAAAATGATTATGATTTGGATCTGACGTTTTGCCTTATTGAACTAAAAAGCCTTTTTTTTTTTTTTTGTGACTAATTTTAACCAAAAAGCCCCCATTTAGCCTATGCCAAACGAGGGCTAAAGTGTATTAACTACAGCTCTTTCTGAAACTTCTTCCTTTAAACCAAAGGTTGTCCTCACTTCTCAACATATAGCTAGAAGAAAAGGCTTTTCCAACCAAGAAGGTACTCTTTATT
The DNA here is from genome assembly GCA_036172215.1 of Camellia granthamiana. NCBI lineage: Eukaryota > Viridiplantae > Streptophyta > Magnoliopsida > Ericales > Theaceae > Camellia > Camellia granthamiana. Next base: position 149,897,080 of record CM069905.1, on the reverse strand, counting down.
CTTTTCCTTTCTTTGTCCACAATCACATTGTATCTCTCTCTCTCTCTCTTGTAATTCCACCAAACCATATGATTTTATCAAATTTTCAAAACTCAGCAAGTTTTATACACTTTTGTTTCAATTTGAAGTATGAAGTCATGTTTTGAAAATATGATTTCATAAAAAATTTTACAAAATCCTCAGCAAGAATGATATGACAGTGCCAATGTTGAAATTACAAGTCAATAAAAAGTTAAAAATGAATGAAAAATAAAGGGCTCCATCTTTCTGTATAGAAATTTTATACAAAATTTCTATTTACATATCATTACCTAATTCAAAATTACAAAAAAAAAAAAAAACAAACAAACAAACAAACAAACAGTGCCTTCAACACACTGCTTAAAAAGAACTTGTTTTTGATAAACATGTTTGAAGCAACATGTGTCAATAAATAAGTTTAAAAGCAATCTGCTTTTGGTAAAAGCTCTCTCTCTCTCTCTCTCTCTCTCTCTCTATATATATATATATAGATAGATTTGGAGTTAAAAGAGAATCAATAGGTAAACTCAGTTGTAAATTTATTTGTTTTAATAGTGAAAGCAGAAACAGAGTACACTGGTGCATCACAGTGGTAGTGAAATCAAGTCATGAAAGCATAATTTATCACTTCCTAGTAAAAGAGTAAATAATGGTTTCCAAACCTTTTCCATCAATTTGGATGGGACTGCCAAAGTGGCCAGCCCCACCAATAACATTATAAAAACTAGACATCAGGTCCCATTTCATTTTCATTCAATCATTCTTTTCAATCTCTTATCAACTCTTGTTGAAACACAACACAATACAATCAGTTTAAATCACTACACTCTACTAATTGGTTCTGATTAAGTGTTTCTTTAGTTACAATATACTAATCCTATGCATGGAAGAAAAGAGAGCTGCAGGGTTTTAAATGAGTCAAATTATTTAAATTTGACTTAAACATTTAACGAATTTTAAAATATATTTAAAATTGATTTGTATACCTTTTGAATTGAGTTGAAAATAGATTTAATCGATTTGAGCATAAGTAACTTGCTTATCAAGCTGATTTTGAGCCGTCTCATAACATTATGAATTAGTTTGTTTTACACTAACATGAGAGAAATAGACAGTTCCTTAAAGTTGTGTTTAGATGTTAAATTTGAAAATATATATATATATATATTAATAAATAAAAAATACAACCAAGTGCACAAGACTTGCTAAAGTAAGGTTTGAAAATGATAGAATGTATAAAGTTTTACTCAAACTCACACTACTAGTAGGAACGCTAACAACCATATTGTTGGGTCAAGAGATCCAAGAACAAATCTTTTCTCTCTCCCTTTCACTAATCCAAAGATCTGAACATAAATTAGGTGAAAAATTACAAGAAAATTGTCCAAGTTGGCATGAGAGGTAAATGGGTCCACATCCAGCACAACCTCTATAGAGAGCTGCAGAATCATTATTGAGGAAATGAATATATGTGACCCTCCACCAGAAGCCCCATATCGGCTGAGAGCTGAAATTGGAGGTTACCCATTTGAGATTTGTGGGTTGGTCTGGTCTGGTCTGGTCTTGGGATAGTAGGGATCACTATCATTATATTTAGTTGCAGATGAAGGATTATTATGGATGCTCTAAGATAGATTCCACAAAGAACTACCAAACGATGCCCCACATAGTCATGTCTTTGCACAAGGAAGAGATCATATATGTCATATATTCATATCTATCTATCCATTCATCTATCTTTGCCTTCTCTTAAAAGATTGCACAAATTCGAAGCTTTTATAAGCTTTTTCAGAGTGGGGAGTCTATCATCAATTCATGTTACTCAAATGATTGTACCTCTCTCTCTCTCTCTCTCTGTAAAAGCTTCTTCACTCCCTCGACTTTTTTCTCTTTTTTTTCACCTCCCTCCTTGAAATGGGTGATAAATATGAGTAGGAGAGAAGTAGTAGAAGTGAAGGGTAATGTAGTGTAGTAAGACTCCAATTAGGACCATCATGATCAGTAAAATAACACCTCAACCACTAAGCCAACTATCTTAATCACAAATAGACGTAGACCCTATGATAAAAATAGTATTTGGGACAAGGGTACATGAGACGAGATAATAGAACAGAGGATCCTCAGCTAATTATAAGAACAATATACTCTAAACCAATTGTTGTGACGAGCAATAATCAAAACAATCTTAGGCTAATAATAGTACAAAGAAGTGAGAATAAAGCATGCGAGGTAAACATGGTTTATCATCTCAGGCTGAAGAAACCTTGGGAGTACCACCATTGCATAGATAGGATCAGAGGTCAAAAGGGAACACCATACCAATGGCTTTGAGTGGTCCTACTCTCTCACTCTCTCTCTGCATGGGTTTCTGAGGTCTCACTTTTTGTGGGCATGAGGCCAAAATAGAAAATGGAAACAATGGTCCTAGCCTAGGGGGAGCAAAACACAGCAGGGTCATGATGATAAAAGGGCAAAAGCAGCCACATGCTAAAAGGCTATCCCTTTTTACAAATTCAGTGGTGACAATCAAAAGCCCACCTTTCACCTGCAACTTACAGTTTTATAAAATGCGAGGTAAACTACACTAGTCATCACTCATGAACCATGACTCAATATGCATATGCTGTCCTACTTGAGCACCCAACCTCTTTCCTTTACCTGTAGTGTATGATCATGAATTTCATATTTTTGTACCATCAATTTTGACAACAAACATTAACCAAAGTCGTCCTACTTAATAATTAAGCTTTACTATGCTTGGTTTGGAAAGAAAATGACTTAACATGCAGAGGAGAACATAAACATGTGAGTCGGTATTACTAAAAACAAGTCTCTGGGTGGCCCATTCCAGGCTCACCACCATAGGAATGTACATGTTTTGGATTTGATAAAACACTAATCATAAGACACTTTGCCAACAAGAAGCCAGCTTTTTAATTTTTAATTTTATTTCAAAAGGGGAATAGGAAAAAGAAAGTTGTATTCAAAGCAATAAGACTTGAACTCAGACGTCAAACTAAATTTTGTTGGGGCACTGGGAAATATGAAGAACACCACTCCCCCAAGAATATAACACAAAAGAAGCTCAAGAAAAAGATTCACAACCTCAAAACTTCTTATTATTATTATGTGTTTGCTTTTATTTTTTCGAATTTATGAAGTTATGGTTATGTATTTGGCTTTGTTTCTTTATGCCCTCTCCTCTCGGGATGTGAGGATTTTTTTTAATTTTTTCTCTCTATTGGCCTAACCTACAGGGATTGTGAGCGGACATTTCTTCAGGCTAGTTCAGTTTTGAGTTGCCTAGCTTGTGACGTAATGGGTCTCTTGACCGTGTCCTGTAGACAGTATCTTGAGTTTTGTTGTATATTCTTTTCTTTTTTTTTTTCTTTTTTATTATTTTTCGAAGTAATTTCATCTCCTAGACCCAGAACCAAATATCCTCCTATTGAAAGAAAAGCACATACTACTAACAATGTACAGATGCATTCAGATAGAGAGACTGCCATAAATATGTTTCAGTGCCAAGAGAACATTGCAGTGAAAGAAAAATTCTACGTGCACAGAATCAGATCACATAATCGGATACAACCCTCTCAATTTGGTGGATCTCCACTCCATGAAAGAGTATTGTATCTAGTTCTGTGATTGAATTCAGCACACATAAAAAAAGCGTAGGAAATCACAAAATTATTGTAGTAGTAATAAGCATAACCATGACGACTGTCAAATATATAATTAACAAAAGCAAATGGGACACTATTTTATGAGATCAATTCTCACTAACACCGTATACAAACACAGAATCAGAATTAAAATCTTGCTTCAGACATCTAGCTATTGTTTTGTAATTTCCACAAAATATTTTACTTCACAAGTAATAAGATATATATTGAAAGATAGTAGCAAATTAGAACATCAGAGAGAGGAGAAAGATGCCCTGTTTGTTATTGTTTTCTACACAACAGAAAACACGAGTAATTTTAAAGTGTTTTGTAAAGGAGGTCTTTCAAGCAAGAATCAATTTGCCAAACAAATTTTCTGTATCTGCTTCAATTTTTTTCTGTTTTGTAAAATAGAAAAACATAAATGGAAAACAATACAATGGTTGAGGTAGATAAGCCAGGTAATGAGACAAAGTGAGACAAAAGAACAAACAAAAACAATTTAGGAGCTTAATGTGCTATGCAGAGATCAGTCATTGTCCTCTATCATCTTGGGTTTGGCTTTGCCAGCCTTTTTATTTTATTTATTTTTGGTATTCGGCATTGCCAGCATTAATGAAAGAATGGTCCCCATAGAAGAAACTCTCTGCCTCTTCCATTAATATTATAGCTGTACTTTACCACATAAACAACTTCATTGTAATAAATCCAAACCTTAAGCTTTCTGTGCAATGTCTACACAATTAAATATGAGAAAAAGACGAAGCAATTCATATAATATAACAATGTTCTCACTTCTTTATATATGCCATATATATAATATTTTTCAAAATATATAAACAAATAACACCATGCATGTTACTGTAGGTCGTGAGAATATCAAATTAGAAAATCACCACAGCTTTTCAGCAATCGACAATTCACCTACCTAAATTGCCCACCAAACTCGAATGGTTGGTTAGATTTTAAGACTGACACTACGAATGCAAGCTTTGCTTCACTACATTCTCAAGTGCATTTGCATGAGCATGTTACATTAGCTCACGACACTTAGGCTGTGTTTGGTTGTGTTTTCAAATTAACTTTCAACAAGTGAATTCCCGCTTGACGTTTGGATAGAACACTCAAAATATGATTCCGTGTGTTAATTCAAATTACGGTTTGAAAATCCGTTTGGCATCTCGTAGTTCATTTCTCCGCTTTCAACGTGTCTGTCTTCTTCCTCTTTTGCTCTGAAAAGCTTCGCCTTCCTTCTCATCGTCTCTGAAAATTTCCCGTGACCCACGTCTTTCTTTCTCTTTTGATCTGAAAAGCTTCCATATCTTTCTCCATCGTATCTGAAAATTTCGCATGAACCTCATATTTCTTCTCTGTATCAAACATCATACATGGAAGCTTCGACTATCTGATAGGAAATTGAGTGGGAGGTGTGAGATGAGATGACCGGCCGGATGACTGGCCGGTTGACCTCCCGGTTGTCCCGGTCCGACTTCCTGCTCTTCGACTATCTGAAGCTAAGGTTCAGAAGGTTCAGGTTGTTTTTATTTTTTTTATAAAATGGCTGAGGTTCAGAAGGTTCAGGTTGTTTTTTATTTTTTATTTTTACTTTTTATTTCTTATCTATTATTTTTTATAATATTAATAATTTTTTAATAATATTACATCCGTATACTGAATTACTAAATTAATAACGTGTAATAAATGAAAAAAAAAAAATTGATAATGTTTTGTAAGGTTTACGTTGTGATTTGTATTTTAAAATATTACACTTAGTGTATTTATGTTAATTTTTATTAATATGTATTCTCAAAATTTGTTGACTTTAACAAAATTTTAAAAAAATATATAAAACGTATTGTAGAAGATGTTTGTACAGGCGTAAAAAATGAATTGATAGAAAATTTAATTGACACAAAATAATTGACATAGATTTATTTTAAAATGAAAAAGTAATTTGAAAAAAAAAATTATTCAAAAAAAATTACTGAAAAAAATCAATTGAAAAAAAAATCAATTTTTAATTTCAGTATTTTAAAAATAGCTTGGTTATTACTGTTGATAAAAATATGGATATCGATATATGAGTTATGTGTTTGATTATAAATTATTAATTGAATTAAGTTTTGAAAACTATTTCCAAAACACATCACCAAACAAATTTTCTTATTTCACATGTCACATTAAATTTTCAAAACTAAATTCAAAATGCATCTTCAAAACACATTCAACACTCTATTTAAAAACCATAACCAAACAAATTTTCTACACTCAAATCATAATTCCACAACACACAAACTCAAAATACAACTCCTACTCTCAAATCACATTTACAAAACTCTACCAAACGCTACCTTAGATTTTTAAATTGCATTAACATTGGCTTATCTAACTTATTTTGTAGTTCTTGTACACCTAAACTTTGATTTTACTTCTAAATACATGACTTCATTATGTTTCTTGAGAACCAACTCAAGTGGGCTTCCAAGTTTTTGGCTCGATTCCAGAAGTGCATCCTTAGAACCCTCCCAAAACCAACTCCATCTAGCACGCAAAACCTAGTTTTTCAATAAATACAACCAAATTTCTTTTGCATGCATGATTACACACATTTAAGTCTTGAGAGAAGCCTAAAACATATTGACTTTCATATATCCTTGGAAGCCCAATTTTTCTCATTCAATGATTTAGAGTTTTTTCTCTTTTTGTGAGAAAATTAAGTTTGAGAGTTTAGCTAAAACCCACATCAGACTTGCACTGCATACCTATCCACTAGTCGTCATGTAATAGAGCCGCAATGAGCAGAAATTGGAGTGAGGAATTCCATAGAGCGCTAGTACATCAAGAGTGCCTGTGGAGTCAGAACCACGAGGAGTGGAACACAAGCCAAAAGCAAAAGATTGCTAAAGTGAAGTAAACTGGGTTGGGTTGTAAATGCTCTCATCTTGAGTCTTGTACTCTTCTTAATTCATAATCGAATTATTTGGTTGGGTGCATCTATAATTTTTTTTCTAGATTTTTTTTTAAAAATTTTAGGTAAAATTGTTTCTTCCTCTCTTGATTATTGTTGTTTTTCTGTGGTTGCCATATGCTAAATTAATATTCATTAATAAAATTAAACAAAAATTTTAGTTGATAGTCTTCCTTATGAGTTTGTCCTATTCACCCTCTAAGCACAAACAGGTCAGGCTTCAATTAAAAAAACAAGTACTATTTTAAGAGAAGAATACATATAATAAGCTTGTTCAGACAAAATGTGGCATAGTATAACCCCAGAACTTAGCAACATTAGACATATTCACATGGTCAGCAAAAAGTAAATCAATAAATAAAAAGCAGCAATACAAGATTAAAGTAAAAGAAGAAAAGAAGCATCAATGAGTGAATACCATCAACACACTTTTTTCAGTCTACACACTTCATTGGATTCCCAAAATCTATACGCCCAAATCACAAAGAGCCTACAAGAAGGCTGCCATATCCATTTCACCTCGGTAACTTAAAAACTTGGAAGTGTTTCCAGCAGACACCCCCAAGCACAAAAAGTAAAGGGATGAATTAGTTTTAAAGAAACTGTCCAAAGTAGCAATTCTATCAGGAAAGTCTAACTACTTCGGTGGTAGAACTGTAAAATGAACCAAACTGCTTGAGCTCAAATCATTATGTAAATAAATCAAACTTCAACACATTTTGAAGCGAATAAATTGCTTGAAATCGACTTGAACTCAGCTCAATAAATGTATATGCACTGTAAAATGAAACTACTTGAGCTTGACTCGAAAGATAAATAAGTCAAACTTGATTCAACTCATTTATAACCCTATTTGGTGGAGATCAATCCCTTTGAAATAAATTTCCACCTCATTTTTCAACTTGGACGTGACATACATTAACAAATATCATTTTCTTCAATAACTACATATGATCCATTGTCCCCATTAGCATGTTGAATAGTGCCAGTTGGACTATTAAAACATAGCTACATTAAAATTCTCAGCAACAAGCCATTATCAAGACACCAAGAAAAAGAAAAAGAAAAAGAATTAAGTAAATATATATATATATATAGGCGCTGTTTGGGAATTGGATTTTTTGTTTTTTTTTTTTTTGTTTTTTTTCACTAAAGGACAAATTGGTTACAAAACCAAAAAAAACAAATCCAAACAAAATATCACATCAAATCCATAATCATTTCACTTTTTCTCTCACAAATATCACATTCAACCACAAAAAAAACCCAACTATCTTCCCAAACACAATTTTTTTTTCTCCAATTATATCCTACAACTAAAAAAACCTACAAAAAAACCTACTTCCGAAACACCCACATAAACTGAACTAGCTCCACCTTTTTTTTGGTGGGTAACTAGCTCCGCCTTAACAACCCATAAAACCCAATTTTATATTTTTTATAGGAGGGTTCTGCACATGGATGGAATAAGCACAAGGGCTGTAATGTCAAGGCAAATTGTAACTTACAATAATCACCAAATGAGAAAATAAATCTGTTTTTCTCAAATTTATCACGACCAGTTTCTTCTTTTTGTTCCCGCAACTACAAGGATTTTATTTTCAAGCCACAGCTACCCAAGGCCCCCAAAAGGTCTACCTATCATTATAGTCTGCCAATACAGTTGCTACATGTAAGTTCACCTTTGGCATCTTAAAACTCCATAGGCAATTACAAAAGGTCACCCTTTTGGCATCTTATGTGCCAAAAGATCCAAAAAGTGGAGACCAATCTCAAGAAGTGACCTTGAAATCGGCATCTGGTCCATTTCCTACTCCGAATAGGTGCACAAAAGAATCACACGTACTCGACTGACAGGTCAAATCAAAAGTCAACCAGTTTGCAAAATATCATGTGGGCAACAGTCTGGGCACTTGAGCCACCAATATACACAGGTTCTGTTGGCTTCACTGTGGAAGGCATTATACAAAGAAGTTATGGACATGAACCTCCAACTACGGTGCTGCTTCCTAGGAATATTGTTCACTGCATTTTCAGCATTGGGTTATACCTTCTTCAACAGTGCTCTGGAAAACATCGTAATTCAAGGGTACCAATTCACTTGTTATGTTGAACTTCATTCATTAGTTTTGAAATTTCAAATAATACTGCTCCATCATTTCATTTCTCAAAGCTGTTAGTAGACTACCATTATAAATCACAAAAATACATCACAGAATCTAATAACTTTTCAATCTTTCAAATGCACAAATTTAGGGGAATAAGGCACCAATGATGACTTTGAAGCTAGTGATTGGAGAGACAAAACAATGACAAGCTATCAGTAATAAAATTTTATTTCAATAGTATTAGTGTTCCACAAAGGGGTTCTTCAAGCTGATCATAGAATTTAATATATTAACAGTAGTATATCTACAGCATCAAAATGTATATACAAGTTGCTTATTTGTCTTACAAAATATCATCTATAAACAGCTGCCTAACTTACCTTGCAGTAGCTCTACCAAATGTACATGATCACTCCGCAAAGGCAAACAGTTTGACACCTTTCTGTTCTGCTGTTTGCGACTTATCTCTCTTGTTTTGAGAAAATTTTACATAGGAATGTGCACGTTTGCTTATTACTCCTGCAATTATTGGCTGCGAATCGAACCCTGCAGGCCCTGAATGACAAAGAAAGAAGGCAATAACTATATTTATCTTTAGGGAATGAAGAGGAGAACAAGTAGTCACAAATATACCTTGAAAAAACTGAAGGCTACAAATGGCACAACAGCACCACTATTGGACCTTCTGGAATTGATCGCGGACTTTTAAAGCTTCGAGAATGCTATCAACCCATCTGCAAAAAGTAGATTTTACGAAAGCCAAGGGATCATTTAACAAGATTTCCGAATAGACTAATTCAACAATCCCATTAACTAATCTTGCTGCAACCAATTAGTAGATTTGGGCATGCTGACAATATAGAAAGAATTATATGGGATGCTAAATGATCTTGAGAATTATAAGTCAATTTTGGAAAATGTAGAAAGCTATAGTCGTCACACTAAAATATAGAACAGGAAAAAAACGTCAACACTACAAACTAAAACAAGAAAAGCATCCACTTTCTGTAACATATGTATAACCTGCCACTTGCGTAAAAATGAACATTGTGAACCTAAAAAGAAACAAACAATCAATAATTTTCAAATCAAACAATGTCAATGATTTAATTTAACAAATGAGACCAGAAGAGTGCCATTTAACAAAAGTTGAAGCAAGGATTTACAGAATAGCGGCAGAAGGAGCCTTCATAGTCAGGGTTGGTGGCAAAACCCAAAAAGGAGAAGACCTAAACTAATTTTAAGATAAATTGTTCAATGACGGTAGTCAGATTTAGCCTAATAAACTGATATTATGTGAAATGGAAAAACTAGTTACATGAATTTGAAAGAAAAAAAAAAAAAAAAAAAAAAAAAAGAGGCCTAAAAGGAAAGGGTTGTCATCAAGGTTCTGAAAAGCGATTGCGGTCGCCGTAACGGTGGCAATAGCGCGGTTGTGGTTGCGGGGTGTAAACGCAGTAACGTAACCGTTGCGATAACCAGAATCGTGAATTTTTTTGTTTTTCGCACAATTTGAGAAAAACTTATCGATATGCATATTTTTTTTCCATAATCATATTTATTAGGTTTTAAAATAAAAATTGATCAATTTTTGTAAATTTGTAAGTATGATCTAATATATTTCATATTTTTAAATCACTATAAACTGAGTTTTTTACATTTTATTTAATAATTAATGACTTTATATGTCATAAATCCATATTCCGCTTGTGGCAAAAAAATTTTTTTATTGAACTTAGATGGATAAAATTATTTTTTTTAATTATTACACTTGTGGAAGCATATGCAAATTTTAACTTGAATAGTTTTAAAAAATAAATTATACATGCTAATGTGATCATATAAAAATTAAAAAATAAATGATAAAGATTTTTTTTTTTTTTTTTTTTGGGGCGGGGGGAGGGTTTGGATCACTTGAATATTCATTATCCTTTTGAAAAACCTGTAAATTAAAATAAAATAAATTAATCTAAAAAAATTGACATGTATACACTATGTATTAATATATAATTATAGGTGTTATGTTTTCTAGATATTTTACAAAAAAATCAATTACTAACTATTATATATAAGATAAACAATGACAAAAGTAAGAGAATAAATAAGAGCCTAAATATATATATATATATATTTTAATCAAGCCAAATAGATAATGACCACACTTATTATTATTATTATTATTATTATTATTATTATTATTATTATTAAATAATATATAGATAGACACACACAAACAAAATGATTTAAGTGATAGCAGCTGAATAGAATAGCATAGGTCTTACAACTTCAACAAATCAATAACACGTTCTTCATCTTCCCTCTTTTCTCTCTATCCCTCTTCCCCCATTTTTAGTTTTTTAGTTTTTTTTTTTTTTTCGAAAGAAGTACTTCGAAACCGTTACGTAACGGTGCGTAACAGACCGTTACAGCCGTTACGACTGCTACGGCAGCCGCTACGGCCGACACACCTGTGAATCTCAATCACACCGCAAAAGCGACGGTAACGGGTGGCGGTAACCACATTACGTAACAGTTGCGGCCGCTTTTTAAAACCTTGGTTGTCATTTAAAAGGAAATGAACATGGAATGATTTGCATTTTATTTTTTTTAATAGCAGAAAACCCTGATCAAGCTTAATACTAAAGCCGAAAGGAAGAAATTTTTGAAAGACAGGACTGACCTAAATAAGTAAGGTGAGCTTTAGACAATAGGACAATTTAAATTGTAAATCAATACGACTAGGAATTTGTGGCCAATCTTTCCCTATTGAAGTAGAGGAAAAATTGAGACTCCTCATTTGGCAAGTGGCTTTTTTAGTCAAAAAGTCCTTAAAAAAATCAAAAAACCAACAATCTATACCAAAAAGCCAAAGATTCCATTTTCTCTCTACTTTTTGCACATCTTTTCCAAAAAAAACCAAAAAGTCATCCCAAACATACTAGTTTTTTTTACATCACATCATGTAAAGTGAAATTACTTTAAGATATTACTAAAAACAGATAGGAGTTATGGTTTAAAATAATTTAGTTGACTTGGCGATTCTAAGAAATTTAGAAATTATAGATATATCCAAGGAATTATGATATTGGAAAATTCAAAAGTCTCTTCAAACTGAGTGTTACCATAAATCATTAACACCCTAGCGACTTATATTTTGGAAAGCATGTTCAGAAAAATGCAAAGATGCTAAACACTTTTGTGCCAAAATGGCGAATTTAGTGATTCCAAAATTTTCCTATTTATCTCCTCGAAACATTTCTTAGTAGGATAAGACAAAATATAATGAGTTGAAATATAGGTAGAATGAAGTTTTGGTAGCACAGAATGTAACAAATGGACCCTAATAATACTTATAAAAATGTACTTTTACAAGATTAATTTGAAGAGGGGAGAAAAAAAAGGAAAAAAAAAAGAGCTGTATTTTCATTGGATGTCTAATTGTTAAGAAAATGTTGTACAAGTACCTTAAATAAGGGTAGAAGTTTTAAGAGAAAACCATAAAGCAAAATGATGAAAAGAATGATTTGGCTTACCAATGAATGACGTAGAGGCCACGTATATATAATAGATTCATGATACAATTTAGGAAACGATATAAACAAGGCACTAAATCGTTAATTGACACAATCACAGATTATATACATAATACTAAAAATAAAAAGATTTTATATACTCTGATTCCTATTTCAACACTCCCCCTCAAGCTGGTATGAAAATATTCAACAATTGCAGCTTGTCAATGGATGACTGAAGTAATGTCGGTCCTACAGACTTTGTGAACATATCTGATAACTGCTGAAAGGAAGAGACAAAGGATGGACTCACGGTACCAGTTCGAACCTTTTCTCGAATGAAATGAATATCAACCTCTATATGCTTAGTACGTTCATGAAGGACAGAATCAGAGGATAGTATAATAGTAGACTTGTTGTCACAAAATAAGGAGGCAGGACCAGTCTCCTCAAAATCTAACTCTACTAAGATAAAACGAAGCCATAGAATCTCACATGTTCCCTGTGCCATAGCTCGATACTCAGCTTCTGTAGAAGATCTAGAAATAACTGCTTGCTTCTTATTGTTCCATGATATAAGATGATCACCATAAAAAGTACAGAAGTAAAAAGTAGAACACCGATCAGTTCTCGATCTTGCATAGTCAGCATCAGAGAAACAAGAGAACCCAGATTGAGAAGCAACTGTAATGTTACAAAAGGAAGCCTTAAGGCACTGATTAAGGAATTATCTTTTATATTCATTGATTAATTGACTGATTAAGGAATCACAATCAATCAATCAATCACAATCTAATCTAAACAAGGAAACAAGGAAATATTCTAACACTCCCCTTCAAGCTGGTGCAAAGATATCTTGCATGCCCAGCTTGCCTAGAATGTCATGAAATGGTTTACTCCCAACTCCCTTAGCGAGGATGTCTATAAGTTGTTCGCCTGACTTCACAAAAGGAATACATATCATGCCACTGGTGATTTTCTCTTTGATAAAGTGGCGATCAATCTCAACATGCTCTGTCCTGTCATGTTGAACAGGATTGTGAGCTATGTTGATGGCAGCCTTATTATCACAATATAGCCGCATAGAGTCTATCTGCCCATCCCCAAATCACTCAACAACGGTTTGATCAACAAGAGTTCACACACCTTGTGCCATAACTCTAAATTCAGCTTCTGCACTCAAGCTAGCCACCACATTCTGTTTCTTATTCCTCTAAGTAACAAGATTGCCGCCCACAAAGGTACACTATCCTGATGTAGATCTCCTATCAGTTATTGATCCTACCCAATCAGCATCTGTATAAGCTTCCACTCTGAGGTGATCATGTTTGGAAAAGTAAAAACCCTTTTCAGGAAAAGATTTCAAATACCTTAGAATTCTCATAACAACCTCTAAGTGAATTTGATGAGGAACATGCATAAACTGGCTAACCATATTGACAGCAATAGCAATATCAGGACGAAAGTGAGATAAGTAAATAAGCTTACCCACTAGTCGCTGATAACTCCCCTTATCAACAGCCGCTCCTTCATCATCATCACCAAGTTTCTAATTAGGTTCCAATGGGGTATCATAGGCCTTACATCCAAGCATCCATGTTTCCTTCAAAAGGTCAAGAACATATTTCCTTTGTGAGATGAAAATCCCATTCTTGGAGCGAGCAACTTCGATTCCCAGAAAATACTTTAAGTTCCCCAAGTCTTTGATTTTAAACTCACTAGGGGTTGTTTGGAATGTCCTAAATAAGTGCACTTTTTGAATTTTTGAACTAAAAAGTTGAGGCAAAAAATATGGTTGTTTGGGTTAACTTTTTGACTTTTTATGGAAAAATGTGTATTACAAAATTGTATAAATTAGTGTGTAGGGAAAAATTAGGATTGGGAGTTGTGCAACCGTAATTTTTGACTTTTGGTGAATAGTAATAACTTTTTAACTTTTTGAGTAACTTTTTGGCTTTTTGGCCATATGCCAAACTTGGCGTAAATATTTCTTCAACAGGGGTATTTTCTCACTATCATCGCCTGTAAGTTCTATGTCATCCACAAAAGCAATGAGAGTTGTAGTCTTATCACGTGAAGAATGTTTCACAAAGAAAGTGTGATCTGCCTGACTCTATTTGAAACCAAATTTAAGCATAGCCTGAGTGGGGTATTTTCTCACTATCATTGCCTGTAAGTTCTATGTCATCCACAAAAGCAATGAGAGTTGTACTCTTATCACGTGAAGAATGTTTCACAAAGAAAGTGTGATCTGCCTGACTCTATTTGAAACCAAAGTTAAGCATAGCCTGAGTAAATCTCTCAAACCAAGCCCTTGGAGACTGTTTAACACCATATAACTACTACCGAAGCTTGCATACTTTACCTTCTGTCTGATGATTCTCAAAATCAGAAGGAATGTCTATATATACCTCTTCTTCTATATCACCGTGTAAGAAAGCATTCTTTACATCAAATTGATGATGTGGCCAATCTAAATTAGTTGTTAGAGAGAAAAGTATTCTGACTGAATTCATCTTAGCCATTGGTGCAAAAGTCTCTTGATAGTCTACTCCATAAGTCTAAGTGAAGCCTTTTGCCATAAGTCGAGCCTTATAACGCTCAATGGAACCATCTACTTTGTGCTTCACAGTATACACACATTTGCATCGCACCGGTCGTTTGCCCTTAAGTAACTCAGTTAATTCCCAAGTGCCATTCTTACGAAGTGCTTTCATTTCCTCAATCATGGCAAGTTTCCATTCAAAGGTAACAAGAGCATCCTGAAAATGGTTAGGAATACTAACAGAGGAAATGTTTGATACAAAGACTCTATACAAGGAAGACAAATAAGAGTACGACATAAAGTTTGAGATAGGATGTTAAGTACAAGATCTCACTCCCTTTCTCTTGGCAATAGGAATACCAATATCAGTAGTGTCAGGAATAGCAATATCAGTAGACTCAAGAGAAACAAGAGGTTCAAAGTTACTTGAACTCTTATCAGAAGCAGGAGATGGCAGTGGGTGGGCAGAAGTAGTCTCTTGTATCCAAGTAACTTTATGTCTATCTTTGTCCCTGACAAAAACTTGCAATTCCCTGTCCTTGATGGCATTGGATTCTATAATCCCAATAATAGGTGATGCAAGAACAACTGGTTTCACCATAAGAGCAACAGGGACAACATGGATCTCTTCACACCAAGGTTCCCCCTAAAGGGATGACTGTGACACCAGAGAAGACATGAAGTAGGACTGGGACTCAAAGAATGTGACATTTATGAATACAAACCACTTACAAGAAGAAGGCTGATAACACTTAATACCCCTTTTGAGTAAGCAAGTATCTGAGGAAAACACACTTGAGAGAGTGAGGATCCAACTTACCACGAGTAGGAGAATGATTGTGGACAAAACAGATAGCCAATATTTTAAGGGGAATAGAAAACAAAGACTCTGAACCGAGAAGGACTTGAAGTGGAGCTTGTTTTTGCAAAACCTGGATAGGAAGACGATTAATGAGATAGGTTGCAGTAAGAACGGCCTCGCCCCAGTAGGACCAAGGAAGACTCATAGAAAAACACATGCAGCAAGCCATATCAAGAAGATGACGATTCTTGCGCTCTGCAATCCCATTTTGTTGAGAGGTATTGGTGCAAGATGTCTGATGTATAATGCCATGAGTGAAAAAATAGCTCTCTAATCTCGAATCGATGTATTCACCCCTATTATCAGAACGCAAAATTTTGACAATTGCCCCAAACTAAGTAAAAATCATTTTATGAAAATTTTGAAACACAGAGAAAACCTTACTTTTTTCTTTCATAAGATACACCCAAGTAGTACAAGAAAAATCATCGATCAAGGTAAAAAACCATCTATGGCCTTTTAAAAACACAACAAAAGATGAACCCCACACATCAAAATGTATTAAAGAAAAAGGAGCTAAACTTTTATAGACTTGGAGCAAAAGAAGCTCGATGTTATTTGCTAAGTTGATAGGACTCACAAAAAAACTCAGACACATTATAACTTGTAAAAACAAACGGAATTAAATACTTACGTAAATGAAAAGAATGATGCTCAATACGCCGATGTCACAATCATAAATCCTCCTTGGTGATTAGGAATTGGATAGAATGATGAGCAAGCTTGTTCCGCTGATCCAAGAAATAGAGACCATTTTTTGCACTACTATCGCCAATCGTCCTCCACGTGACAAAGTCCTAAAAAAGACAATAATCAAGAAAAAATGTCACACTACCGTTCAAATCCTTAGTAATACGACTCAAAGATAGAAGATTAACAAAAAAAATTGGGAACATGGAGCACTAGAGACAGAGGTAAGATAAGGGTGACATGAATTAAACCTTTTCCAGAGACACAAAAAACAATACCATCTACAATCCTTACTTTGTCTTAACTTGAAAAGGGCTTATATGTTGAGAAAAGATAAGAAGACCCAGACATATGATCTAAGGCACCAAAATCAATAATCCATAACAAAGACTTATGGGAAAGAAAAACACTAGGAGAAGAGGTTAAGTTACTTGAGCGAGCAAACGACAAGAAAGATGCACTGGGAGCAATAAAAGACTGGCAGACCAACAAATGACGCAGAACATCCTCAAGCTCAGGAGAAGTCGTGCTAGATAAACTATCAGAAGTCAGACCAACTGAAGTGGAAGTAGAATCAAGGGTGTCAACAGCACTAGACTGATGGGCCCGTGGATTAGAGCCACGTCGTCTAAACTGGCCTGATTGACCGTCTCCAGTACTAGGCCGATCACCCTGACTAACTAATGGAGCCCCATGAAGCTTCCAACACATCTCACGAGTATGCTACGGCTTGCGGCAATAATCACAGAACATAGCATCCTTCCCTAAAGGATGGGAAGGAGGTAGTGACAAACCAATCCCATCTCGAGAAGTAGTAGAAAATAATGCTGAACAATCTCCAGTATTCGGTGGTAATATAGTAAAACGATGACTCTCTTCATTCTGTATATATGCAAATGCCTGTTGAAAAGATGGAAGAACATCCATGCTAAGGACACGACTCCGGACCGGATTATACTCCACATTGAGTCCTTCCATAAACTTGAAGATGCTCTCCCGAGCTAGAAACTTCTGGTAACCAACTGAGTTAACTATACTAACAGGTTTGTAATCCAAGAGATGATCTAGTCATTTCCAACCATTAGTCAAAAAGGTGTAATACTGGAGAACTGTCTACTCCCCCTGTATTGAGCGCTCAATAAACCGACACAACTCAAAAGACTAAAAAAAATTTCTTTTTCGAGAATATGTAGCAGCGACTACTTCCTAAATATCCTGGGTAATATCCATGGATAAGTAGCCTTCACAAATCTCAAGAACCATGGAATGAATGAGCCAACCCATGATTCAAGAGTTAGTAATCTCCCATTGGTCATAGCAAGAATCCGTAATACCTGGTGCTTGAACTCTTTCATTAACATATCCCATTTTCCCCTTGCTCTTCAAAAAAAGTGTCAGACATTGAGATCATGAAAGGTACTTCTGACCATTAAACAGAACGGTGGTGATTTTGAGGCTAGGGTTCAGGTTCTCAGATGTAGTAGTCATAACTGGACTGGAGCTCTCCTCTTTAAATGGATGAGAAATAGATGGATTCACTAGTTAGGTCAGCCATAAGAACTTTACAATTTCAATTCAAAAAACCTTACACGAATCACAAGAATGGAAAGAGGAATGGAATGGACTAGAACAAGCAAAATTACATACAGACCACTACGGCAGCATAACAATCAGATTAATGGGTCATCTATAGACCCAAAAAATAAATCAAATATAGAAAAATAAACCTCCAATCAAAACAAGTGCTAAATTGCGTTCAAGAAAATAGAGGGAAAGAAACTTGGGGAAACAAAAGCAGGGCAGCCCTCAAACACTCATCCATAGGAGCCGAAATACATAAAGAGAGGCTAGGACAACCCTCACAAGGGTCAACTAGGCCAGAGGAGCCTTCGGCTGAAGCCAAAACAGCTATGTGGGACCTTGGCTGGTTCTGACAGAAACTTAGGGACCAGCGATGGAGGATGGGTGGTGATAGATGATGGCTGGTTGGTAGCAACGAGTGTGT
Source organism: Camellia granthamiana (assembly GCA_036172215.1). Classification (NCBI taxonomy): domain Eukaryota; kingdom Viridiplantae; phylum Streptophyta; class Magnoliopsida; order Ericales; family Theaceae; genus Camellia; species Camellia granthamiana. Next base: position 149,878,704 of record CM069905.1, on the reverse strand, counting down.
GGGTGACAGTTTTTAGGGTTTTGGCTTTGATACCATGTAATTTAAGAGAATACAAAGCTTAGGTGATGATTATGATATCATCACCTTTTATATTAATCAATCAACTGTTACAAAAGTAAGCCCTAAGGCACTGATTAAGGAATCACCTTTTATATTGATAGATTAATTGATTGACTGATTAAGGAATCACAATCAATCAATCACAATCTAATCTAAATAAGGAAACAAGGAAATATTCTAATAGGGACAACCTTATCCGTAACCTCGTCTAAAATAGGAATAGGGCAAAAACACTAGAAGAAACGGGAGTGGAAGCCTGCAAAGGAGGGTTAGTACCAAAAAATGGGAGATCCTCACAAAAACTAACATCCAAAGTGTGGTGGAAGTGACGAGACACAAGATCAAAACATCTATACCCTTTTGACATGAAAGAATACCCCAAAAAGACACAACGAATGGACGTGTCATCTAACTTTGTACGAGCAAGACTCCGATCCTGAACAAAACAGGTACAACCAAAGACACGGGGTAGGAGAGGAAATAGAGTAGCGTGTGGCATAAGAACATGAAATGAGGTAAGACCCTGCAACACACGAGTAGAGGTCCTATTAATCAGATAGACAGCGGTGAGGACAACCATATGCCAATTGGACTTAGGGACACTCATACCACGAATGAGACACTGCACAATAGATATAATATAACGATTTTCACGTTCAACAACACCATTTTGCTCAAAAGTTCGTGGGCATGTAAGTTGTTGAAGAATACCAGTCTGATTAAGATGGGAACGAAAAGCATTGGAAATATATTCCCTACCATTATCAAAACGGATATTCCTAACAACTGTACGAAATTGAGTCTTAACCATTTGCAAAAACTGAACAAAAATGAGAAAAACACGTCAGACTTACGACGGAGTAAATATACCCAAGTGCATCTAGCGTGGTCATCAATAAATGTGACATAATATCAATGGCCAGAAAAAGCAGGAACAAGAGACAAACCCCAAATATCAGAATGTATAAGGTCAAAAGCACTAGGGACACGAGTCACATGAGGCATGTAACTAGTACGAGTATGTTTAGATAATTCGCAAATCACACAATCAATCTTAGAATCTTTGCAAGCTTTATTTAATAAGGAAAAAGTTGACACAAGTATTGAAAATTGACATGACATATACATGCATGCCACAATTCTAAAGTTTGAACATTAAAAACAAAAGATATAGAAACAGGCAAAACAGATACCTAAAAACTAGCTAAAGTAGAAGGACATTGGTCCAGTGGATCCCCAAAGTAATAAAGTCTATCGCGCTCATATCCCTTGTCAAAAATCCTCTTCAAACTCAAGTCGAACTCAAGTCCTATAACAGACGCAAAGAAGGTAAGAAAATAGCAGCACATTCAAGGACTTGGCAAGCCGACTAAAGGATAGTAGATTATATGCAAAATTAGGAATATGTAAAACACATGATAGAGTAATATCAGGAGATAAAAACACTTGACCCTTATGACGAACTGAGGATAAAGATCCATCAGCAAAACAAACAGATTGGTCTATAATAGTAGGAACTGGAGATGAAAGACGGCAAAGCTCACCCGTCATATGATTATTAGCCCTAGAATCCAAAACCCACGAGGGACCAGCAGACCGAACATAAAAAGCAATAGAAGTACCTTTAGCGAGAGTAACAGTAGTGGAGGATGATGGGCCAGAAGAACTACTGGTTAAAGTCCCAAGTTGAGTCTGAAGTTGGCTAATCTGAGTCTGTAACTGCTATAAAATAGGAATACTCGGAGACCCAAAAGCATAAGAGGCCTCCACTAAAGCAGCAGTGCGAGGTGTGCCAGAACAACGAGGGCTAGAAGATCATTGCCTTAACTTAGGATGAAATTTGAAGCAACGAGCCTTGACATGATCAAGAGCCCCACAATGATGATAGGTAACTGAACCAGTAGAACCACGAGAATCAGAGTTTGCGGCAAGGGCCATCTGGTCAGATAAGACAGGAGTCACTGGAGTAGTGGTGGGTTGAACCAGACACCGACGACGCTTATCATTATCAATGGTGGCGTAAGCCTTATAGAGGGATGCCATGGGCAATGTGTTTAAAATCTGAGTTCGAAGAGATTTAAATTCAGAGTTTAAACCCATCAGAAACTGGTAAGTGTGCTAGCGAGCAAAGCGACTGGACACAAGTGCAACGGCATCTGCTGGTAACTCAGTCAAGGGCTCATATTGAGCCAATTCCTCCTAACAGGCTTGAAGGTATCCAATGAACTCAGACACAGAGAGACCCAAAGTAGACTATGAGGCACGAGCAATGTCCTGATAGAGCTCAAAGATGCGCGCATCATTATAAGCATGGGCATACATTCGAGACAAGGCACGCCAAAGACTCAAAACTGTGGCGTAATAAAGAAACATGTGGTAAATATGGTCCTCCATGGAATTGAGCATCCATCCTAGAATAGTGTAATTATCTATATCCCACTGGGCACATGTAGGATCGGTTGATGCAAGCTGAATAAAGATGAAAGCCAATGGGCTTTTCCCTTTCCCCCTAAATAGAGTTTAAGGGAGCGGCCCAAGCAGCAAAATTTTTCCTATTCAACACCACACTCGTAATGCGATGAACAGGAGTGTGATAAGAAAGAGAAAAATCAAAAGTCACTGGGACAGGTTTGGTGGCATATCGGAAGCAACAAGGGATGAGTCAATCATGGTGGATGAATAATGGCTAAAAAACACAAAATCACAGCAACACAGTCCAGAAAAATACGAGAAGCCGGAAAAAACTCAACGGCTAGTCCAAATAAATGCTACCGAATAAATCTGATAGTCCATTAAATAAAAAAAGACCAAAAAAAAAAATGCTTAATACATCAACACCACACCCTGAAAAGGGAAAAACAGAGACTGAACTGCCCTAGAAGAGTTACCGAAGCATCTATGGCCAGGAAACCCCCTGGTCGGCAGCCAACAAGACCCTCGACAACACTAGGGCAGCCTGCCGAGGGGTGTAAAGGGTTGGGTAGATGGTTTCAGGGGGCCTAGGTTGGCTGGGTGGGGCTGTCGGGTGAAATAGAGGGTTGAAAGGGGACTATCGGCACTTAAGAAGGAAGGAAGAAGATCAAACGGTGTCTAGACAGTGAAGCAAAGGTGCCGACAGTGGCTAGGCAGAGGATAAGGGTTTCGTGCTTTGGCTCTGATACCAAAAAAGATGAAAAGAGTGATTTGGCTTACCAATGAATGAGGTAGAGGTCATGTATATATAATAGATTCATGATACAATTTAGGAAGTATGAGGAGAATCTCAAGGGAAGTGCTTGGAGAGTCAAAAGGAACAGGACCCAGCTCTAGGGAAACTTGGTGGTAGAGAGAAAAGGTTTAAACGGTAGTTAAGGCAAAAAAAAGAGTACTTTAAAAAGTGACAGAAAGATAAAACTGAGGAAAACCTTAAGAGCTATAGATTGACTAATAAGGAGGTCAAGAAAGTAGTGAGAGAGGCTAAGTTGAAAGCTTATGATGACCTATACACTATACTAAATAGTAAAGAGGGAGAGAAGAGAGTATACAAACTTGCTAAGATATGGGAGAGGAAAACAAGAGATTTTATTCAAATTAAGTGCATCAAGTGTGAGAATTCTAAGGTATTGGTGAAGGATGAAGAGATTAAGAAGAGATGGAAGAACTATTTCGAGAAACTATTAAATAAGGAACATGGAGGTACATCAATAAGGGAAGAAATAACTAGTAATATGATAAACCAAGACTATATGTCATATCGCAGGGTTAGGAACTTTGAAGTGGAGATTGCACTTGAGAAGATGAAATCAAATAAGGCTTTAGGACCCAATGATATCCCTATTAAAGCTTGAAAGTGTTTGGGTAAAAAGGGAGTTGTTTGGTTGATTAGGTTGTTTAGCAAAATTTTGTTGACTAGGAACATGCCAGATGAGTAGAGGAAGAGTATTTTAGTGCCGATCTATAAGAATAAAGGAGATGTCCAGAATTGCAACAACTATAGAGGAATCAAGCTAATGTGTTATATAATGAAAGTGTGGGAGAGGGTGATGGAACACCGATTGCAAGTTATAATAGAGGTGTCAGAAAATCAATTTAGGTTTATGTCTAGCAGGTCAACAATGGAAGCGATCTATCTGTTGAGGAGAGTAATAAAAAAGTATAGAGAAAAGAAGAGAGACATTCATATAGTGTTTATCGACCTTGAGAAAGCACATGATAGAGTGCCTTGGGATATAATATGGTGGGTGTTGGAGACGAAAAGGGTGACAAAAGGTTACATTAGGAACATATATGAAGGGGTGATGACTACTATTAGATCGCCTGCTGGAGAGACAAATGAATTTCCTATCACTGTAGGGTTACACCAAGAATCTACCTTAAGTCCTTATTTTTTTTTGTTAGTTATGGATGAGTTGACGAGAAATATTCAGGATGACGTGACATGATGTATGCTTTTTGCAGATGATATCGTGTTAATAGATGAGACTAGAAGAGGAGTAAACACAAAGTTGGAGAGTTGGAGAAAAGCACTTGAATTTAAAAGATTCCAGATAAGCAGAACTAATGCAGAGTACATGGAGTGTAAATTTAGTAACAGTAACAATGAAAGCAGAGAAAAAGTGAAGATTAAGAACCAAGAATTGCCTAAGAGTGAACATTTTTGTTACTTAAGGTCGATTATCACAACGGCGGGGGAGATTGATGCGGATGTGGCCCATAGGATTAAGGCGGGATGGCTTAAGTGGAGAAGTGCGTCTGGGGTACTGTACGATAAACGAATACCCACTAGACTAAAAAGTAAGTTCTATAGAATGGCTATTAGACAAGCGATGTTGTATGGGACGGAGTGTTGGGCAAGCAAGAAACAATATGTAGATAAGATGAGTATTGCTGAAATGAAGATGCTAAGGTAGATATGTGGCAAAACTAGATAAGACAGAATTAGGAATAAGTGTATTTGGAAATGGGTAAGAGTAGCACCAATAGAAAATAAATTGAGAGAGAATCGATTGAGATGGGTTGGTTATATTCAACGGAGACCAATAGAGGTAATAGTAAAGAGATGCGATGTAGTGACGGTAGATGGAAGTGTTAAGGACCAGGTAGGCTAAGATTAACGTTGGCTAGCGTCATAAATAGAAATATGGATCTACTTAATTTGACTAACGAAATAGCCTTTGATAGAGCCGCGTGAAGAAGAATGATTCATATAACCGACTCCATTTGATGGGACTTAAGGCTTGGTTTGGTTTGGTTTATGATACAATTTAGGAAACGATATAAACAAGGCACTAAATCAGTGATTGACATAATCACAGATTATATACACAATATTAAAAACAAAAAGATTCTATAAACTCCAATTCATATTTTCAATAAAAGCTACCCCTGCTAAATGGTATCAGATACCATGGAATCAATAATAACATGCCCCATAGAATCAGCTATTCCACATGATAATTTGATGAATCAAGTGGCCAGAGTTGCATGACATGGAAGGACATACTAGACAGTAAACTGCGGGTGCCACAAGGGGTAAGCCTGGAGCAAGTTTAAATGGAAAGAAACATCTGTTTAAAGCACCCCAAACAGATAAACACAAAGCAAGAAAGGCCAAAGCAAAATAAATTATGGGAAGAGATAACATGGCCATTGACTCAAGAGAAGATATGACCCTACATGGGATGGTGTGAATAGATTAACAGTATGAAGTGTGATGGTACTTTGATGAGATGGGTTGAGTTGACTTTGAAGTAATGTCTCGCACACGTATAGCCACATAGCATAACTACTATCATCATTCATACTATCCTCAGCAAACAAAGCAAAAAAGAGTTCTGATTTATCATGAAATTGTATATATGCATGTGTCAAGCATATTAACCCATAAGATTTTTCATTAGCAGGTTCTGTAGTAAAAAAGTACAACAGTATAACTAGATATCACAGATGATAGTTCAGTATTTTAATCAGCTTCCCCACTTCATCTAATACATCCAACGCGTCTCCTTCGTCGTCCTTAAAGTGGTGGAATAAGTGTTTGGGCATGTTAAAAACAAAAAGGTAAAATAAGGCTTTTGAGCACATTAGGAACGAAACAAAAATCTTTTCTTCCCTTATTACGCTATGTTTCAGAATCATGCTAATGTTATGGAGCCTCATGGCAGAGGATTATGTGAGAAGTACTTAAAACAAGAGAAATTAAATCAGAGCATATGGTGTCAATAGATAGCTTAGGAGAGGAAAATACCCTTCCAGACCAGGATTTGTTGGATGATATACATTTCTCAAGCCTAATCTTTTTGCAGCCAAAGCAGTTGTCTCACCAATACATGCAACAGAATTGCCCCAGCATTCCGACTCTGAAATAAGATTAACCCAAGCACTGTTGCAATAGAGATTGTATCAACTCAGCGGATGGAACAAACTACCTTACCAAATAATCACTGGTAAAACACATGCAGGAAAAAAATTGACCCTACAGCTTTTATTAATCACAAAGCATTTAAAAGGCACAGCTACCATCGAGTACACATAGTTAAGTCCCAATTGGATAGGGGTTTGGGAGAATTAAATACAAGTATGGTTAGCTTGGGTACCTGGCATTAAGTTTAAATGAAGACTGTCCATACTGATATACATACAATATTAGTCATATTACATATTGCCTTCTTTATCTATTTATTTTTTCATAGCTAGGATATGAACTAGAAAATAATATGCTCAAACCCTACATAGCTAAGAAAAAAAGTTTGATCGATGGGTTTACCGAACAGCAGAAGGCGATGCTACAGTAACAACAGGAGCAGAAAGAGCCTGCATGAGAACTATTTGGTCTACATGATGAACAGGAACCTGGAAGAAGACAATAGGAATCAGGGCCTGCCAGATATAAGTCAATTGGCCACCATCAGCCACCAAATAAAGTTTAAAGTTAATGCCACATCAATTTATTTTTTTGTTATAAGTTAAAACTAATTGAGAAAAGCATTGAAAGGGGATGCTAACCATGTACAAGAGCTAATGCCATCTTTGTGTCTATTTATAAAAATAATAAATAAAAGTCTCTGTCTCCTATAAAAAGAAAAAATCAGCAATTGTTGAATAACCAATTCCACTAAAAACTAGATGAAGTTATACCTTATGAGAATGGGCAGCAACTTAGTACTTGCACAGAATTGGCATAAGCCATTCTAGGCAATGCCAATTTTGAGTATGGAAATAGAAGATTGAGCCTATATGCTCTTACCAATTAAAACTTTGCATGAAATTATTAATACACACCTCACTAAAATCATCCAACAGCTCAATGCCCAAATTAAATTAATTTATTGAGTTGCTTGAGTAAAATTTCTCTTTACTGAGTGTGACCAATTTACAGAGGTATGTATCGAATTGACCAATTTAAAGAGGTACATAAAGCTAAACACTAAAAAAAGCAGACACGTTGGGAACTTCTCTCTCTCAAGTACAATGGAGAAAGAAAATGAAAAAAGCTTAAAAAGCATGACGAATTACAATTTACAAGCAGTCCTAGTCATTACAACTCAATAGTACCCTCCAAAAAAAAAATTAAATCTAGATAAAGAAAGCTTTTTTCCTTCAATAGCAGGTACACATAGAGAATATGCACAAAATGAAATTAAGAGGTCAACAGCAATTTAGACACATGAAACTATCAAACCAAAAAGGGTGACTAAAATTTTAGAGTTATTGTGACAAGAAGGGAGAAAATGGGCTATCCAGAACCAGAATGCGCCAATGTGATCAAACTTCGAATATTTACCGTTGTGTATGTATTTAGCCTTGTGACTTCGAATCCACGATTAGACAGGCCTTCTTCTGGAAAAAAAAAAAAAGGTGACAAATATCAACCCATGTTATTTTCATCTAGTTCTCGTAGAACATAAACTCCTAAATTGCAATGACACTAAATGCTAAGAAGGTTACACAATAAATCATAAGACTTTCAAATTGTCTCAAATGTATGTTCTTCTCAGACATGAGACATGACAAGAGCTACCATAGAATGCATGAAAAGTGATCTATATAAATGGCTTTAGCACTAGCGATAGACATCTAAGGCAAAAAAATGTGTGTTTAGAATTGAGCTGGGTAGTCACAACAAACTACACCCTAAGAATTGTATGTAGTAGATAAAATTGTGTTCAGAAAAACATACAATGCTCTCTGAGAACTGTATGGAGAAGACAAATTGCTTCATTTCGTGCCCAAAAAAAATCTTCATATTACAAAAAGGGAAAAAAGAAAAGATTAAAAAAAAAAAAAACACAGAATGAATCAATTTCCTGGAGAATTTGCACTGAAAGACAGAATGAACTTTTACATTGTTGGCAAAGCAATAAAAAGAGAGTGAACAACAAAGTATCTAAATTAAAAAATGAATAAATAAATAATAATAATAAGTCATATGATACACTCACAATATTAATCTTTCAGTCAGCTGCTAGAGAGAATGAATATACAGAATAAATATATGTTCAAAAAAATATATAGAATAAATGAAATTCAGTAACAATGATGCTGAACCTTATTAAGGCCTCTATGGGCATCATTATTGTGTTTAAGTTTCAGTATTGTGTTCGGAACCACTAATATGATGCAGATACTGTTTGTTGTCTTCCCATCCAATATAGAACCTGAATTATATTTTGTTTGTGCATTACGGGATAGGATCCACATATTCATGTGCAGACTAATTCTCAGTTGACAAGAAAGGGCCATCAGAAACATTGCACATACCAATCTCAGTGCTAGCTTTTGCTGAAGCAGGATATAGGACAGTGCATTTTTTGTTCCCGTGCTTTGGAAGCTCTGAAGCCAAAACCTTACCTGTTGCTGAAGAAAAATTCAAAAATTAAATTAAATTTTACCAAGTAGTTGTGGGATTCCAAGTGAACAAGGGGTGAAAAGAAAACGCCATGTTATGATGTGTGCTTATATATACGTGCTTGTTGGATAATATAAAGGAGAAAAGGACATATAGATATACCTTTTGATGGTTCAAAAGCAACATCAAGGCACTTTGATGACTGTGCTACTTCCTCAAATATACTTGCTGTACCAGCTCCGACTACACCTACTTTAACCTTTGGGGTTCCAGAAGCCCTAAGGACCAAAAATTAGGATAAGTAAATCGTTTGATAGAGACCAAAATAATCACTAAGATATTTATATATATATAGAGAGAGAGAGAGAGAGAACAAAAACTGTGAATAGATCACTTTTAGACACCTCACTTTTTAATGAAATTCTGGATTGCATACTGCATTTCACGGAAAAAAAATTCTAGACTACGCTTATGCCAATCACGTAGTCTGAAATGGCAAGGAGCTGGTCTAAGAAATCTATCTTTGCTAAAGCAAATTTGTTTTGAGCTGGTATTAGCTTATAAGACATCAACAAAGTCTAAAATGGCAAGGAAAAATAGAAACCAACAATTTCTTATATAATATATCAATCTACAAAAAGTATGCCTGCCAAAATCTATACCAAGGGATGCAGTTCAGAAATTGATATAAGACAAAAAGGATTACACTATGCCCCTTTCAGATTAAGTGACTAACAATTGAACTATGCTGCTCACAACCTACTGGAACTCTGTGAATGTAGCAATTGTGAGAATATATATTGTATATATGGCATGCTTGTGTATATTAGGAATTAGGCAATTTTCTTTTCTTCCCTGTGTATATTAGGAATTAGGCAATTTTCTTTTCTTTGTATTTCCTTTTTCAGTCATAGGTTTAGGCTATATAAACTGCTGAACTCGTTGTAAATATACACAATTGAATATACAGAATTATTCAAAAACTTACATGGTATTAGAGCCACATTCGAAACCCTAGTCCTCATCTGAGTTCGAATCAACCATTTTGGTTCAGTCTCTGGTTCGTGGCCATCGATCGTACCTTCCTCTGACACTGTAGCCGTGGTCGGTTCAGTCTCTGGTTCGTGGCCATCAATCGACCCTTCTTCTGAAATCACAGTCGTGGTCGTGACCCTTCTCACTCTCTGACGTCACAATCGTGCTCCGATTGTCTCTCTCTGGTTCTGGGGTCACAACACCGTGAGCTTCGAAGCTTCTCTGGTCTTCTTCAACTCTTGCTCTCTCTGCTCATGGTTCTCCGGTTGGTGATCTTCTTCGACTCCTCTCTCTTTGCTCATGGTTTGCCTGGTTTGGGTTAACGTTTGGTTTGGGTGAGTAAACTTAATAACTTATTTTAGGTTTATTATTGTTTGACCCCAGCACCTTCTGAATATTATAAGTTTAACCCATTAATTCTAAACAAATAAATAAAAATCCTACAAAATTTTGGGTACACTTGAACCCCTCAGTTTTCTAGTTATTATGATGTCTCTAGCTTCGAATGAATATGCCTACTGCCATCAAAGGGGTCATTGAAAGTACCATTGTCCCAAGAATGGATGTCTGTCTATTCGGCCTCCCGCCGATTTTACTGCATCCACTCCGGCTCCTGATCCTGACTTGGCTTCCTTGAGTGCTCAAATAGCCAGCTTCAGCATATATATACTGTCTACCTCCCAGCCATCTCCATCTGCCTCTATTGTTTCCTCTCTTCATTTAGGTTTGCTTAGGTCTTCTTCAGGTATCTCTTCGTCTGTCTAGCTTTTTAACTCTGGTGCCTCTCATCATATGACTCATCATCTCTCTTTACTTCAGAATTGTACTCCCCCTCCCTTTGCTATTACTGTTAATGCTACTAATGAGTCTAGTATGTTAGTTATATCTGTTGGGTCTGTCCTACCGTCTACTATGTCTGCAATCTCTATTCCATCTATCTTATATGTTTATCAGTTATCTGTCAGTTTATTCTCTATTAGTCAACTTAATACCTCTGGTTTTGATGTTATCTTTTCTTCTTCTTTCTGTTCTGTGCAGGATTGGATGTCCAAGCAGCAGATTGGGACTGGCCGTAGAGTTGGAGACCTCTATGTAGTACAAAGCTTGCATCTACCTATGACTACCTTTCCGACTGCATTTTCTTCTTTTCAGTTGGATTCTCTGTCAAGTCCTTTCTATTTGTGGCATTCCAGGTTAGGGCATTTGTCTATTGACTTCTTACGATCTTTAGCTTAGTCAGGTATATTGAGTAAAGTTTCTCCTAGTCAACTTACCGAGTGTTGGGGGTGTAAACTTACCAAAATAACAGCCTTACCTTTCCATAACAGTACTTCTATATCTGCTACACCGTTTTCTTTAGTTCATACTGATTATCTGGGGCCCTTCTCCTATTCTCACCGGGGGGTTCTGCATACTATGTGTTATTTGTTGATGATTACACCCGTTACACTTAGGTTTATCTTATGACTCATAAGTTCGATTTCTATCAGATATACCGTACCTTTCAGTCTATAATTACTCCTCAATTTGGGTCTACAATTAAGATGTTATGGTCTGACTTGAGTGAGGAATATTTTAAAAATGAGTTCTGTGAGTATTTGGCTAATTTGGGTACCATTCACCAAACTTCTTGTACATCTGCCCAAAATGATCAAGCCGAGCGTAAACACCGTCATCTCCTCGAGACAGCTAGGTCTCTTCTTCTCCCTGCCTTAGTTCCAACTCCATTCTGGGGAGAGGTAGTTTTACTGCTGCTTTTCTTCTCAACCGCATGCCTACTCCCCTTCTTTCTGGTCGGTCTCCTTATAAGGCTTTGTTCTCCCAAATTCCTAACTACTTCCTTCTTCGTGTGTTTGAGTCTGCCTATTTTGTCTTTCTTCCCCACAAAGATAGGACCAAACTTAGTGCCCGGTCTGTCCTCTGTGTCTTTTTGGGTTACAGTCTTACTAAGAAAGGCTACCACTGTTATGATCCTGTCTCTCGTCGCCTTTATGTCTTCTGTCATGTTGCCTTTCTTGAACGTCCGTCTTACTTTCAGCTTTCCTTTCTCACTGCTCCAGTTTCCAAAGAGGATTTGGTTCATATTGACCGCTTTCCTTCTAAGGTCCCGTCTGATGAGTACATCTCCACTGTTCCTCTTGAGCCCATTCTTACTTCTCCGTCTACGTCACCTATGGCTCCTTCTCCTTCAGCTGCTTCTTCCCCTCCGTTGTTGGTCTATTCTTGTCGCCAGGCTCTTCCACCACCAGTTGTCTCTACTCCTGTTGCTGCTCCTTCTGCTTTTGACAACTCTGATCCTGCTGCACACCGACATCCTACTCGTGAGCGTCATCCTCCAAACAAGTTGGGTTGGTCTAATACATATTTTTCTGCTTCCTATCATACCTTTTTGTCTGTTATTAATTCTTTTTCAGAACCACAGTCTTACACGAAGGCCTGTCAAGATATAAATTGGGTTCAAGCTATATAGGATGAGTTGTTTACCTTACAAAAGACTAACACTTGGGAGTTGGTTCCTTTACCTGCTGGCAAGAATCTGGTTGGTTGCAAATGGGTCTATAAAGTCAAGACTCATTATGATGGTTCTCTCGAGCGTTACAAAGCTTGCTTGGTTGCCAAGGGTTTCTCACAAGAGAGTGGTATTGATTATGAGGAGGCATTTGCCCCTGTTGCCAAGATGACTACTGTCCATACCTTAATTTCTGCTGTTGCTATTCGACATTGGCCTCTCTATCAGATGGACGTTAAGAATGCTTTTCTTAACGGTTATCTCACTGAGGAGGTCCACATGCGTGCTCCCCCTGGTCTTCTCCACTCCTCTAGGCAGGTTTGTCATCTTCGACGTGCTCTGTATGGTTTGACGTAGTCTCCTCATGCTTGGTATGATCGCTCTCAACCTACCGTTACCGAGCTTGGGTTTCATCATTTTGCTTCCGACTCTGCTTTGTTTCTGAGATATACCTCAGCTGGTTTTGTTGCTCTCCTACTCCATGTGGATGATATGATCATCACTGGCTCTGACTCTTCTACTATCTCTGAAGTCAAGCAACATCTCTTCCGCACCTTCAAAATGAAAGATCTGGGTCTATTGCGATATTTTCTTGGTATTGAGGTTGCCTCTCCTCTAAAGGGCTATTTTCTGTCTCAGGCCAAGTATGCTAATAAAGTTATTCATCGTGCCGATCTTACTGATACTAAGGTTTCTGATACACTTATTGAGCTTAATGTGAAGCTCAACTCTACTGATGATATCCCTCTGAATGATCCCACGGTCTATCCCGAGCTGATGGGTTGTTTAGTTTATTTCACTGTCACTCGTTCTGATATTGCTTATGTTGTTCATGTGGTTAGTCAGTTTGTTTCTGCTCCTCGCTCTACCCATTGGGCTGCTTTCGTTCGCATTCTTCGCTATCTCCGAAGTACCATCTTTCAGGGCTTGCTGTTGTCCTATACTTCCTCTTTAGACTTGGTAGCCTATGCTATTCTGATTAGGCTGGTGATGTTAATGATCGCAAGTTCACCTCTGGTTTCTGTATGTTTCTTGGCGATTCTTTGATCTCTTGAAAAAGCAAGAAACAAACTGTTGTTGCTCGCTCTACTGCCGAAGCTGAGTACCGTGCTATGGCTCATGCTACTGCTGAGCTTGTTTGGCTTCATTGTCTTCTCTCTGATTTGGGTGTACCTCAGTCTTCTCCGACCTCCCTCTATTGTGACAACCGCAGTGCTATTCAAATTACCCACAATACTGTCTTCCATGAACGGACGAAACACATTGAAATCGATTGTCACTTTGTCCAACAGCATCTGCCGTCGGGCTCTATCTTGCTTCCTTTTGTCTCCTTGGATTTGCAACTTGCGGACTTTTTCACCAAGACTCACACTACCACTCGGTTTCAGTTTCTTCTTAGCAAACTCTCAGTGTTTTCTGCTAAAACATCTTGAGTTTGAGTAGGGGCGTGAGAATATATATTGTATATATGGCATGCTTGTGTATATTAGGAATTAAACAATTTCCTTTTCTTCCTTGTGTATATTAGGAATTAGGCAATTTCCTTTTCTTTGTATTTCCTTTTTCAGTCATAGGTTTAGGCTATATACACCGCTGAACTCTTTGTAAATATACACAATTGAATCTACAAAATTATTCAGAAACTTACATAACATTATGAATCCAAACAACAGTAGGGCCAGCTCTAAGTTGCACAGTAACAAGAAAGATCAACATCTTTTGGAACCATATAATCAACCAATCAACATTTTACATCCCAAGGATAGGATGAAGAACGACACCAATCAGAAAGAAATTTCACATATAAGACATCATTTATATCCCAGATTTAATTCAATTTGCCATTGTGATTGAAAATGATTAAGCGCATACACCAAAAAAACCAAAATTATAAAATTCTATCTGCCAAAATTGAAGGACTAATTTAACATTACAAAAGGGGTACTATTTTCCACAGCATTTAATTCTTACTTCCAAGCATTGAGAAAAACCAGACCCGCTTCAGGAGAAGTTATCACAATCCAGTCAAAAGCATTGTCTGCTGCCACAAGCAAGAAGAAAAAGACCCAAAAAAACATTTTTATTAAGACAATATTTGTTTACAATGCAGCAATATATTAGAAATCTAACAAGCACGACAACCAATTAGTTCAAGCAAGATTTAATAGCAGATCAGCATGCAAGTTGCATCACCCTTGCTTTAGTAAGGTCAATGGCCCTCTTAAACTGCATTCCTACTACTCACATGTTGCAGTAGAACATATTTGCACGCAAATTTAGGACCAGAGATTTGACTATGTCTGAAAAGGATACAAGATGTCTCAAAGAACCTAGAGTGTAGATCAAATATATTTGCACTTGGTACTAATTTAGATTTATAAAAAGAAAATGAAAGAAATATATGGAGAAAAGCCATGTAAATTGGTAACTATTCTATCGTGTAGATGCGGGATCATCCCTGACAAGGCTTGACTATGATCTTGAAACATGATATGTTACTACCTACCAATCTAGACTACGAAGACTTCATGAACTTACCACTTAGTAAAGAAGAAAGTCGTTCCAAATCAGGCAACCGTGTGTGCTCGATGAGGGGAAGCTCCAAGCAATTAATCCCATGTTTTTCCTGTATTCAAATATAAAAAGGCCATCTTTAATACCATTCACATGAAGTTACCATGCAGTATAACTCTCCTATTTTAGTATTTTCCTGCTGAGATGGATGTTGGAAGAAAATAAGTAGTTATTTCTTTCATATTCGCTTGTCAGTTCTCACAAGCATTGTCTATTTGCCTGCATATTGTTTATGTTGACTATAGAAAAGAAACATTGCATCCTCTAATTCCTTCCCAAAACCTAAAAAAGGTTAACTATTTTGTAAAGAGAACAGCCGAAAAATTAAGGCTCTGTTTGGTAGAGTTTTTAAAGTTTAATTCTACCTCTTAGTTTGAGTGTGCTGTTTGGTTATAGTTTTAGAAAATTAATTCCGCACCCACTTTTCAAAACACTCACTTTTCAACATTATATGTCACATCACTCAATTCAAACTCTTTTTAAAACTCACAACCAAACAAATTTTCTACACTATCATAATTCCAAAACTCACAAATTTAAAATACAACTCTATTCTCAAATCATAATTCCAAAACTCTACCAAACGCAACCTAAGTTTTTCTTCTATGATGCAGTTTAGCCCCATTATCAGATAGAAGTCAGATGACATGGAAGGTTCCAATAGTGGATTTAACCATATTATAGCATTTTGTAACTAGAACCAAGGCATGTACTAAACTGCTGTTCATAATGTCGACAGAGACTTGTGTACAGATATTTGTACTCCATTAAAAAAGTCGAAGTGGGGATAAAGACTAAACTAAAGGGTAATGCATATTTGTAATCCATTAAAAAAAACGAATTGGGATAAAGACTAAACTAAAGGGCAGTTAAAAAAAAATTAAATAAAAATAAAATTACTACAGAAGTTATCCAAATTGCTTACAAAATAATGAGAAATGCTATGTGTCACAAATTTTTTGTTACTATTTTGTATCACCGCCTACGTGAATACTCATGATTGGTCATTAAGAAAATAATGAAAACCAATACTATCTTGCCATGTGCATGGAGATATCAAACATGCAAAAAAATGGGTCACATATATCAGTTCTCAAAAACAATAATTTAGCTCATGCAAAAATGAAATAAGTATACATGAATCTAGAATAATTAAAGGGTTAATAGACACCATAAAAAAAATACTAGAAACCAAATATAAGGAATGAAAATCAAAATGGAATTTAAACTACACTAATGAATTGAACAAACATTTTGGAATGACCTATATATTCCTACACTAATGAATTGAACAAACATTTTGGAATGAACTCCAAGACTAATGAATTACGAACATACATTGTGGAATGACCTATATATTCCTACAAGGAAAAATGCTAATGCTCCATTAGGCTGCCTAATTACAGCCGGCCAATTATTTCGTCTCAGAGAATCATGTGGTATTGTCCCCGTGGCACTCCAGCCAATGAAGCAACAGAAAATTTTATGGATGGTACAATGCTTACCCATGTTTGTTGGGTAGTTGAAAGACAAATGATGACCCACCTAATATGTTTTGTGGTTCTTAATTTGTTGACAGCACACCACATAGGCTAATGGCACATGGTAGTCTGGACAACCTAATAATTTTCCTTCCATGACACAGGAAATAACTAAAACTTGGTATCTCGTAAAAAGTGGGCAGGCAAGTTTGTCTTCTTATCTTCTGTGATTTGTTGGCTTCAAATTAAAAAGAAAAAAAAAAAAAAAGAAAGGATAGAGGGGTGGGGGTAATCATGAAGAACTTCTGGTTACGGCTAAGATTATGAAATTTATCCAACATAGTGATCGTTTCCCAAAATATGACTGTATCGTGCTAAAGATCATTTTAAAGCTATACAGAAACAACCACTTCTGTGCATTTATTTCTCAAAGAAATCTAACAGTTGCCCACTTAGCTTACCGTTCATTTCTATCTTTCAGTCTCAACTTCATTGAAAATGCTTAAGATTCATATTTTGTTTGGGAAAGAAAAAAACAAAGTTCATTCTCGCATTTGATCAAACACGTAATGCCACAAAATTAATTGGCCACTCATCCTAAAAGACACAGGAAAAATAAGAAGAAAAAATTTGTCTACAAAGATAAACTAAAAAATTGCAATAGATATACACATAGCCAAAAAAGTAAAGGACTTTGAACATTGAAATTTACAGAAAGGACGAGCTACAATATAAGATATCCAACAGAATGCAACACTGCGGACAAAAATTAAAGAATCAAAAACAACGCAGACCACGAAAACTAGAGAGAGAAAAAGAGAGATTACCAATGCATTGATGAGCTTGCCGTTCTTGCCGCGTTCTCTGGTCACAACGACCTTAGGTTTCGAAGACAGCCCAGACACCGAAGACGAAGACGAAGACGAAGACGAAGATTGTACGGTGAAAGAGCGAAAAAAGACTCGCCTTTGGAGTTGCAGAGAAGATGAGGAAGAGGAGGAGGAGGACGACGGAGGTGGGGGAGGAGAGAGAGAGGAGAGAGAAAAGTGAGCCATTCGATTTTTTGGTAACGTGTTGGGCAGAGGGTTGCCGTGACAGGAGCCAGCTGTTACCAATTTAACCACACCTTCTTCCCCATCTTATCCCCACCTCCATTTAAAGTAAATATATTTTTTTTTAATGTGTTAACTAGGCCCCATATTACCTTATTGAGATTATATATAATCAGATTAAAAGTTATTTTATTAGGTGTCGTTTTTGTAACACATACGTTTTCAGTTTTATGTTTATATTTATAAAAATTTTAAAAATTTAAATAAAAACTTGTTTGGTAAATTTTTTGATTTATAAATCAATAGTCTCAGTTTATAAATTTGGCAAAAAAATAAAAACACAAAAAATGTGTTTCCATTTTAAGTTTTTAGTTTTTTTTTTTTTACCACCCAACACTAGTCACCACCCGCCACCATTTTTCCACCACCGTCTTCCTCCACCACCACCCACCACCCATCCCCCACCACCACCTGCTACTACCACTCACCACCCACCTGCCACGATCACCCACCACCCGTCACCACCACCCACCTGCCACCCCCACTCGCCACCACTACCACCACCACTACCCACTACCCACCTGCCATCCACCTGCCACCACCCGCCACCACCCACTACCATCCATCACCACTCGCCACCTATTTGCCACCACCACTCACCAACCACCTGTCATCCACCCACCACCACCACACACCATCACCCACCACCTACCCACTTGCCCACCACCACCCACCACCCACTCGCTACCACCTACCACCCGCCACCGTCACCCACCAACACCACCACCACCACCATCACCCACCACCACTACCCGCCATCCGCCACCCCACTTTCCACCACTACCCACCACCCGCCACCACCACCACCACCTACTCGCTACCACCCCACCACCCGCCACCGTTACCCACCCACCCATTCACCCACCCACCCACCATCACCACCCACCACCCACTCGCCGCCACCCACCACCACTCGCCATCCGCCACCCCCCGCCACCACCCCCCACCCACTCGCTACCACCCACCACCTGCCACCGGCCACCGTCACCCACCCACCGCCACCTACCCGCTACTACCCACCACCACACGTCATCCACCACCCACCTGCCACCACCACCCACCACCCGCCGCCGTCACCACCCACTCGCTACCACCCACCACCGTCACCCACCCGCCACCATCCACCACCACCAGCTACCCACCACCCATCATTACCACTTTCCATCACCGTCTTCCACTGCCACTTGCCACCACTTGCCATTTCTCACTCTTTTTTATATTTTAAATTTTTTTTAAACATTTTGTCAATTACCAAACGTGTTTGTAGTTTATGTTTTTTTAAAAATAAACAAAAGCCAGTTTATAAAATTTTTGTAAATATAAACTGAAAACGTAAACATTACCAAACACACCCTAAGTATTACCAAACGGCACCTAACCTTTTAATATTTTTTAGATTACATTTTTTTTTTTACATGATTTTAAAAAAAAAAATTTAAAAAATTAATTTTTAATCTACTTTTCATTATACGTCATAAAGTGGTACAGCTAATAACTTTTGTTTATTTTAACTTTCTTTTTTTTTAAAAATATTTTTTAATTTATAAAAAATTACATCAAACAGATCTTATATGATTAATTAATTTTGTAAAAGATAAAATATGTCATATAATTTTATTTGTAACTTTGGAAAATTTTAACATACACACCTTTAGAAGTGGTGTATCATATGTACTCTTAATTATGTCATTTTTTTTAATTATAACATTATTTTAATTATGACTCATGAATTTTTAATTATATTTCATATTATGTTTGGCTATGATATTTTTTTATTTTTAATTATGACTCATGAAGTATGAAATTATATATTTTTCTTCTTTAGTTATAATATATATACATATTCTTTTTTTTAAGAGGTCTGTACCATATTTAGTGTATTTAGTTTCAGTTTTTTGAATTTAGTTTTTTGAAAACTGATTTTTTTATTTTTGCTTATTTTTTGTTTTTAGTGAATATTTTTTAAAATTTTAAACAATTTTTTTACTTTTTTAGATGCACCTTACTTATTGTACGAGGAGGAAATATATGTCGCTCTCTGTACTCCTCATGTCCAAGCACTGCATAACGTCATTTAACCTGTAAATAGAAAGACGGTGAGCTACCCGGCGGTGTGCTGCCGGAAAAACCCTTCGACGATCAAGTTAACACACACACACACACAAACACAGAGACAAAAGGGTAGGTAGCTCAGAAAAATCAGATGTTCCAAACCTGTGCATGGATACGCAGCACCATTTATATAGTTTTTGCGCACTCCTGTTTGTTTGTTCTCCTTCTCACGCGTGGATATGTCCCTCAATAGGGTTCCTCCACGTGTAGGCGCAAATACTGCCAAACACCAAATGACCAAACTGCCAAACGGTATTGACGCATACGGACAGCGAAATCTTCTTCCCGCTCTCCCATCGCGTTGCATAATATTGGCTACCGAGCTGTGTTTAACATGGCGCCACGTCTTCACTGTAATACCGCGCAACTAGTTTGGAATCCTCGGTCAATCCTGGAAGTGGGCTTAGCCAAGCTACCCAATCTCGACTGAGCTTCTGCTCGATAGACCTGGCCTGAGGATAAAGTCCATCCGAGTCAGTAGAATGCATATCGTCACCGGGATAATAGCTTGAAGTTGTCTCAACCTTACCAGACCAGTCCCTTGATCCAACGCGTAACCAACATCCGACCGAACAAGGACCGAGACTCTGGCCAAGACTAGCTCGGCCTGTTATTAGACCATAAATTTCCTTCTCAATTGCCCCTTAATTCCGTCCGCGCTAGCATAACTAGGATTACCTTCTTCAGCCAAGCTCATTCCCCTGCTTGGTCATCCACTTCAAATCAGTCTTCAACCGCGCTAACTTTCACGCTCGGTCCTACGACCTGCTCGGTCAACGTTTCGACTTTTCAGCCTGTCTTTTTAAGACTGACACCGCTCTCATCGCAGACATATGTCATTTGTCCATTGGCCTCATACAGCTAACCCAGTTGTCCCACGCTGTCTCCTTGGATTTAAATTTTTGGCGCCCCTTCTCATTCCATATACATCGTCCTCATACCAACCCTTCATCTCCATTGTTCACCATATCTGCCATAGACGATCTAGAGCGAAAACACACCCAAGCCCCGCCCCCTGCATTTTTTGCCCATTCTCGAGCATTTTCCTGGTAAAGTTGGTCCCGCCGTTGCCACTGTGAAGCATTTTGCCGATCAAAACTTCGATTCGTGCATCAACCCATAAGTTTTCGCCTTCATTTCTGTCCTTCTCTTCTTCATGCTTTTCTGGTGTTGTTTGAACTTTAACTTCCATACTAATTCGTTGAGGATGATAGAAACACCCAAAAACCACCAAAAATTGCATAGGGTTAGGGTTGCACACTGCTTTCGTCATTGAAAAGCTTCCATCCCTCTGGTTCCTCGCACTGTTCATCATCCATTGTGATGAACACAACAGGCTCTAGGCTTGGTCCTGCTAAAAAACCCCCATTTGATCTGAAAATAAGGGTGACCAAGTAAATCTGTTGTTTACATAGTCGGAGTAGAAAACTGGGTTATCAAGCGTATATGGTCGTGTGATCGAGCTAATATCTGGCCTACTCGCGTGACCGGGCTAGGGTCTGCCGAACAATACAGATCGAGATAAGAAGTGACCGAACTGAAATCAAGCTCATAGCGCGACCGCGCTATCACTTATACTTGGTTTTTAACTGCAGAATCCTAAGGGACCAGGCACATCAACACCAAGGCTCTCAAAGACCGAGCAACCACAGTGCACAACTTTGCCAATTCAATTCAGCCGATCTGGTTAAACCAACCTCCCATGGGTAGTATCGCTACCTTGTAGGCATGCAAGTTGCTTTGGCCGCGTTTCGAGAGGAGTACGGCGTACCTGCCGACGTATACTTAGAGCTCGGTGAAGAGGACATCAACCCATGGGGAAGATTAGAATCTTGCCCCTTCACAGTGCTAAGTATAGTTGAGGGAGCGCTGCGTTTTCCCGTGTAACCGTTGATCTGTGAATTTTTGAGACGTACCGGGCTAGCTCCCACACAAGTATCGACAAACACGTACAGAATAATAAACGGTGTTGCCGAGCTAAATCACTGGCTAGGTTTGAATTTAGAATTGGCCGAGATCTTGCACCAATACACGCTCAGTTGCACAAAAGATGGCTATAACTATTATTTAAAAATAAGATCGGACAGAGAAAAAATAGTGACTGGCACACCAGACAAAGATATGCACGACGACGATTTTTTCTGGGTGTTCGGTAATTATGAAACAGCTGAAGTGCCCGGCTGGTACATCAGTAAAGATTTCGGTTCTACATGTAAGCCTAACTTCCTCGTTAATTAACTGTTGATATTCATCCTATTGAGCTAATCACCTTCTTTTTGTAGCTATTGAAGAGTTGCAGGCCAACTACCTTTATCCTAACGAAGAGGCAATCATGGTCGCGCTAAGGTACTGGCACCGAGATTGCCACGAGCTCCTCGGCTACTGTAGACACCCCATTTTTGACCGACCTTAAGACTCAGACGTCATCGATTGAGTGCTCGGTGATGGTGCATGTTGTGCTCGTTCTGAAGTTTTGAAGTTTTGGCTGAGAGCCTTGCCTCCAAGCCTCTGAACTCTTTTGTGTTTTGACTCGGTTTGCGGACCAGGTCTTATTTTCTTTTCCCGAATGGAGGAAGAGGTCTTGTAGACCATCTCTCAGTGGTCGTAGACTACTTTTCGTGGTCGTAGGCCACTGTTCCCATTTGGAGACTAGTTTCCGATTTTCGAGGCCGTCGGCCGTGCGCCTCGGCTCGAGACCGCTTAACATTCTCCGTTTGCTCCGGTTTTTGGAGCACACCTTGTTTCCTCTATCTAGAGGGACACTGTGGCCCGAGAGACCACTTTTGTGGTCGTACGCCACTTTTGGTGCTCAACAGCCAGTTTTCGAGGCTCCCGGCTGCACGCTTTGCCTCCCGAACTCTCGTTTTGCATCCGTGTTGGTTCATTTTTGGCATGAACCTTGTTTTCCTTGTTTGGGAGGTGGTACAAGGGTGGGAGACCACCTTTTATCCTTGGAGACCACTTTCTCCCCGCCAGCCGATTTTCTTGTCAGGAAGCTGGTTTTCTTGGTCTTTGGGCCACATTTGCTGGTCTCCCACCATACCACTGACTTGCTTTCAGTGTGGAGACCACTTATTGTGTCTGCCGACCACCTTGTTTTGTGGGAGACCACTTGCCCTGGTCGGTCGACCAGGGAAAGTGGTCGGCAGACCACCTCTTCTGGTCGGCCTGCTTCCTCCTGTTTTGTCTGTCTGAGTGCATGCCAGCTGTGCCAGCTGGAAAGCATAGACTGGATCCTCCATATTTGCAACCAAGTTTTTAGCTTCTTGGAGAAGCTTTAGCTTTGAAACTCTATAAGAGAGGCCCTCCCTCTCCTTATACCAGGTTGAAAAATTGCTCTAAGGCAAAGCTTATATCTCTCTCTTTGTCTCTATATTTTAGGCTTAGAAAGTGCTTTATTCTTGACCTATTGCACACCACCTCATAACCATACACCTCCACCATTGTTACTGAGTTGCTGGAGGGTTTTGAGAGGTCTCAAAAGTTGGGTTTTGGTTCAGAAAAGTTGCTGGTTTTGCTGAGCTTCAAGGGTAACTCATTTTCCCTCTTTTTAAGCATTGTTTTGATCCTTCTCCTAGCCTCATTTGCATGCTTATTTGAGCTTTGTTGTCAACTGAAAAAAGGTTCATATTTAAGTGTTTTTCATGTTTGTTTAAGGCTCTTTTGGTGTTGAGGGTCATCTACTCTCTTGCATGCTCTATTTAGCCTCGTTTTGTGCCATGCCATAAGGCACTCGAGCTAGTCTTTGCTTGGCCTTCCTACCACTGAAATCCAATGGATTTTCAGTAGTGAGAATGTGGCTTTGAGGGCCTAAATCAGAGAGGGGTGACCCTCTCTCTTGTTGTCTTGTTTACTAGCATTTTTTGGCCTACCAAAGGAGCATATGTTTATACCATTTGGAGGCCTAGTTCAGGCACTTTTTGGTGACTTCTAGGACCTGCCTAGGCTCTGACCATGGCTGGTTTGGTCCCCTTTTGCTTGCTTCTTGCATGTGTAGAGTAATCCCTTTCATGGCTTATCAAAGGAGTATGTCATTCTTGCATGTATTGGTCTTGTTTCAGTGGGTTTTTGGCCATCATTTGGCATACCATGATTCTGTTTTTGGCTGGTTTGGTAGCCTCTCATATGCTTCACATGCTTGTAGTGTAAATTATGTTCACTAGCTTATAATGCATGTTGTTTTGGCCCTCTATGCTAGTATATTTTGGCCATGCTCCAAACTGATTTTGTTCATATTTTGGGCTGCCTTAGCTCTGTTTTGAGGTCCCTTGGTCGAATGATGCTTGCCATGCATACTTGTTGTGTAATAGCATTGACTAGCTTTGAGTTTGGAGGTCCCTTGCATGCTTAACTTGAGCTATTTACATGTTTTGGCATCATTGAGTATGATATTTCAGAGCTTATAGGGGTGCTACACTTCCATATTTTCCATGCTTTAAGTGCTCTTTAGAGTTGTGCATTTATGCCCTATTTCTGAGCCTTTGCATTGAGCTTCATTCTTATGCCTTTCAAGCCACCATCTTGGCTCATTTTGCCATTGTTTTGGGCCTGCTTAAGGTCTATTTGGAGTTGGTTTTGTCATTTGAGCATTGCCTTGCATGCCTCTAGTGTAATGTGCTTCACTAGCTTCGGTACTTGAGCCTTTCAACATGCATTGTATGAGTTGTTTGCATGATTCGGAGCCATTTTGTATGTCATTTCAGAGCTGGAACATGTGTCATTATATGCTATATTTCATCCTTTCAATGCTTTTGTAGAGTTGCATTTTGTGCCCTTGGGCTTAGGTCCTTGCATTGTGTATGCTAGCATGAGTTTTGGAGTCTTGTTTTCATCATGTTTGGCCACTGATTTGGCTGAGGCCCATTCATTTTGGTTTAAGTCCATTTTTGCATTGAGTATGCCATTGTATTCCATAGCATTGAGTATGCCACACTGCCGCATGATTGATCATTGCAGTGTGCATGCCTTGTTCATCTCATTGTGTATCTTAGTTCTTAGGTGCATTGTGCATACTAAGTACCACGTGCATTGAGTATGTCATTGTTAGTTCATAGCATTGTGTATGCTAGTTGCATGTTTGCATGTCATCCTTTGCATGTTTGCATCACTTAGTTGCATAGCATTTAGGTTGCATACTTAAAGTCGCATTGTGCATGCCATTATTTGTTGCATTGTGTTCGGAATAGGAGTTAGTCCGAACACGGGAAACGAGGGACGTTTCATAAGTGATGAAACGTGCCTCAATTCCCGGTCGCCGACACTCTTGATTAAACCTGATGGAGTTTTAGGCTTTACATGTTCTTATGTGTATTCATTTCATATTGAATTGCGCAATTCGACTCATCGGCCATCATGCATCGAGATGCATGATTGATAGCTCGAGGATCGCGAACTATACTCCATTGAGTTCATGTAATGATAGGGAGGATGGTTGTGCACACATGTGTTGCAAATACTTTGCCATGCCCCTCTCTTGCCCTCTGTTGTAGAAAACCAGAAACCAGCTGCAAAAACTGGTCGGCCGACCAGATAAACTGGTAGGCCGACCACTTTTTCTGGTTTTCACCACAAAAAGTGGTCGGCAGGTGGTCTCCAAGGCCAATATCTGGTCGGCAGCATCCCTACAGATTCCCAAGGTGGAGTTTCATCTCTCTGGAGCTTGGTGCAAGTTTCTGAGATCAATTACAAACAGAGGCAAATCGGGGCGTCGCGAGGGATTTCCGAACAAGGCAATTCGAGCATGCATGTATCCTTCATCATCCAAGGCAGAGCTGAGGCAGCCCACTTCACATAGTTTACATGCTTATCTAAATTGCTTACTTAGTTAATTTGTTGATTAATTAGAGTTGTGTAATAATTAGCTGTAGTTCGCTATTCATTTCGTTGTGTAATAACTAGTTTAATTAGATTAGCTTAGATTAGCTAGTTGGTTCTGTATTATTCATTCGGACCCTCCTCCGAGAGGGCAATGTTGTAAATAAGTGTGCGTATGTGTGATGCATGTCTTCCAACCCCCATTTCTTTCTCCCTTTTATTTACTAGCTTACGATGGTTAGTTTTAGGGCATGTTTCAATTAGCATCCTTATGCTCGCATGTTCGCATCCATTCATCTGTCTTGCATGCACCGGGCTCGGCGCATCATACTAACTGCATTGTATTTCAATTCCTGTTTGAATACATGTATTAAATTGCATTTCACATGACATTTTAGAATAGCCGAGCCTATCTTAGTTGCACTTTGTATGTGTTGCATTAGGCATTCTTGACATAGCTAGGATCATGCATTGATTTCTAACATAGCTTTTGTTTTGGCTCGGAGTACTCGATAAGTGTTTATGCTTTAGCATCCTTGCATGTGTGTGAGTGATTGCCATGATAGCATGCTTACCATGAGGCTATTTGCTTATGTGATATAACTGTCTGATTGCCTGTGGGTGAAGGTTGGATTACTTGAATTGGAACAATTCATTGATTGCGAGTTTTAAGCCCACTTGAGAGTAAGAGCACATGTGTTTTCAAAAACAAGATATCATGCTTAGTAGTGGCCGATCTTTGATCGGGCGAGCGGGGGTGCTCATGAAATGACCTTCCCCAATCGTACCCAAGTTCTCAAGCCGAGACAACTTTGGTGATGACGGACACGTGGC
Organism: Camellia granthamiana; assembly: GCA_036172215.1. NCBI lineage: Eukaryota > Viridiplantae > Streptophyta > Magnoliopsida > Ericales > Theaceae > Camellia > Camellia granthamiana. The sequence goes on along the minus strand of CM069905.1, from coordinate 149,852,346 downwards.
CTTAGGCACGAGTCAGGGTTTCCTAAATTCCCCCAAAATAAAATATTTAGGTGGCAACTCTATATCTAGCAAAGTAGTACATGTTTGACACTTCTTTCTAAAAATCAGTTTTTCAAAATGATTTGCCGGATTTGGACTCTTTGGTGATTTATCGATCTTGCATTGCACTTTATGAGATTAGATTCAGAACCGTGACATTAAGTCTGAACTGTAGTGAGCCCAATGAACAAAACGGGATTTTCCCGGGACGTTCGGGCACGTCTACAGCTACTTATCGAGCTTCCGGTGTTCAGCACCCAGGAAGAACAAGGTTACCGACTTCCTTCGGGTGCCTTCACCACCTCCCTATCCCACACTTCCGGACGTATCTCTAGTCCGATTGACCAAGGAACAAGAGATGACAAAGAAAAGCCGAATTAAGAACTTGATCATAGCCACCTCCACCGAGATACCAAGCAATCCTCCTCCTGCTTCCACTGTCGGTCAAACATCTGGGACCGTGATTGCTCTAGCATCGACCGCCGCAATGCAAGCCAACAAAGAGACGCACTGAGCTGGCAAAAGGCCTTGCTCCGCCAATCCAATGGCTAAGCTCTTGGCTAAGTTGAGCACCGAGCAGCCGGCGAAGGATTCTGAGCCAACACCCCCATGGAGACCGGAGTTGAAACACCGGGGTAAGGACATCCTGGTTAATGCTTCAATTAAGGAGGACAAGGAGCACCTCCTGGCCTACTATCTGTCGAAAGCACTACTTCTGCCGAACGACATAACCAGCAGTGACCATGTGTCTGACACCCGCTTTGTGAAGTCTGCGGTCAAATCTATGACTAGGATAAGAGTTTAAGAAATTTTTCCAAATGTTTCCACGGTTGGTTTCTTATTTGGACTAACTTTTCTCTGCTCTCTTAAAGGCTATCTAGAAACAACATCTTGTCATGGACTGGATTCATAGGCTTCGACAGAAGGTAATCGACGTCTCTAATGCAGCAAAACATTTGGAGACTGAGTTAGGGCGGTCCAAATCCTTCTTGGAGATGGCCAACGCTGATAACGCCAGACTGCTCGGCCAACTCAGTAGTGCCGAGCAGAAAAGAGACGCTCTCCGTACCAAGCTGGAAGAGTTAAAGAAGGCAAGGCAAAATGATGTGGACGAGGCCAATAATCTCGGCTTCAAGGAGGCTGAGGAGAGCAATACTAAACAGGTTAAAGCCATCAAGGACATCTTCTTCAAGTCCGGTTGGAAGGCAGCCTGTGAGAAGCTCGGCTAAGGATTTGAAACCAAGGTGTTCGCCTCTCCTTCCCCTGCCTTCCTGCTGGTCTATATGGTGCCTTACGCGAATGACGTCTTCAACTCGTTGTAAGAAGAGGCCGAGAAAGAAGCCGAGGAAGAGATTGAGTATGGAGGGGGTCAGGATGAGACCGGTCGAAAAGAGCGCAGTGATGCGGCTACCATAGTTGACCTAGAGGAGGCCGGCTCCGGAGTTGGAGATGCCTTTGCAGATCTCTCCTCCCTCTCCTAGTTTAGCTTTGTATTTTCTTATTTTTATTTTGAACCTTTTGTAACCGGGCTACAAGCCCCTTATCTTGTACTTAAATTCTCAATCAATGAAAATTTTGTCAACTCTGTGAATTTGGAAACGTATCTCTCCTTCCATCCGTGCAACATTGTCTAATGGAGCATTTACTACGTGAGCTGAGCAGAACATCCCAGTCGAAAATTAAAAGTTGAACAAGTCATCAGCTTTTTAGCCAAGCAAAATTATCTCGGCTAAAAGTTTTGAGTTGGACGACTCATCAACTCTTTTAGCTGAGCAAATTCTCCTCGGCTAAAAGTTTGGAGTTGAACAATGCATCAACTCTTTTAGCCAGGCAAATTCTCCTCGACTAAAAGTTTGGAGTTGAATAATTAAGTTTGGAGTTGAATAATTCATCAACTCTTTTAGCCGAGCAACTCTTATTGGCTAAAAGTTTTGAGTTGAACAATCCATCAACTCTTTTAGCCAGGCAAACTCTCATCGGCTAAAAATTTGGAGTTGAACAATTCATCAACTCTTTTAGCCGAGTTACTCTCTTCGGCTAAAAGCTTTGAGTTGAATAATCCATTAACTCTTTTAGCTGAGCAACTTTCCTTGGCTAAAAGCTTTGAGTTAAACAATCCATCAACTCTTTTAGCCGGGCAAACTCTCTTCGGCTAAAAGTTTGGAGTTGAACAATTCATCAACTTTTTTAGCCGCGCAACTAAAGCTTTGAGTTGAACAATCCATCAACTCCCACAGCCGGGTAAAGACACCTTGGCCATGAGACAATTGCCCCTTGTTCATTGCAATCCATTAACTACGATAAAATTTATAAGTACATTAATTCATTTCTATTACATATAGCTTTCATAAATTCACATAGTGACTAAAAGAATTACATCGGTAAATTGAGGGGAATGCTTGTCCTCCGCAAGCAAAAAATTACATTAAAGATTAAAACTAAAAATAATACAACTTCAAATTGGTCGCGTTCTACGGCTGAGGTATGGCTTTGCCGTCCAAGTTCTCTAGATGGTATGCCTTTTTGCCCGCCAGGCCGGTTATCTTATAAGGCCCTTCCCAGTTTGCCCCTAGCTTCCCTTCAACCGGTACTAGAGTGTTACCCATCATCACCTTTCTCAGAACCCAATCCCTGACCTTGAATTGTCTGGGGTGAACTGTTTTGTTATACTTTTTGGACAGTTCTTGTTGGTATGCTGCGACATGGATCAGCGCCTTTTCTCGGTGTTCTTCTGAAAGGTCCAACTCTAGGGCAATGGCTTCAGCATTTAAGTTTGGCTCAAAATTTTCGCTGTGAATGTTGGGCATGCCGATCTCCAGTAGGACGACCGCCTCCATTCCATATGCCAAGGCGAAAGGCGTCTTTCTAGTTGAGCATCTTGGCGTAGTTCGATAGGCCCAGAGGACACTTGGAAGCTTCTCCGTCCATTTTCCTTTAGCCTTTTCTTCAACCCATCCAGATAGTCTTATTTAATGCCTTCGCTTGGCCATTCGATTATGGGTAAGCCGGTGTTGAATTGTAGAACTCTATCTTCAACTCCTCGCAAAATCCTTTGAACAGTCTTCCATCAAATTGGGTGCCATTATCAGAGATCAAAGCCAAACAACGTTACCACACTCTGCCAGATGAATTTCTTTACATCCTTTTCTTTGATTGTTGCCAGGGGTTCAGCTTCGACCCATTTGGTGAAGTAATTGGTTGTCGCAATAAAAAATTTGCGGTTGCCTAGCGCGGTTGGGAGTAGTCCTACTATGTCTAAGCCCCACATTGTGAACGACTAAGGACTTATGAGGGAAATGAGCTCTCTAGCCGACTAGTGAATTTGGTGGGCGAACTTTTGGCACTTCTCGCATTTTTGTACATATATCTGTGCGTCGACTTGCATGTAGGGCCACCAATATCCTTGTGAAATATCACGGTAGGCCAGGGATCTTCCCCTAATGTGGCTGCTGTACATTCCTTCATAGATTTCAAACAAAAAGGCGTTGACTTTGCTCGGGTGTACGCATTTCAGATATAGGCCAATAAAGGACTTTTTATACAAGCTGCCAGATGGAGAGAGCCAAAACTGCTCAAACTTCACCCGGATTTTGTTTGCCTATTTCTTGTCGGTCGGCAGGATTTTTTCTTTCAGGAAAAAGACAATGGGTTCCATCCAAGAGGGACCTAGCTCAGCGTAGAGAACTTCTGTCTGCTTTGAGCCCTCGAAGCTGGGTCTTAGGAGGAATTCAATCAGGAGGGGGTTGGGGGTTGATTTGTCAACCATGGAAGCCAAATTGGCTAATTCATCTGCTCAGCCATTGTCTTCTTGAATTTTTTTGATTTGCTCTCTTACCAGAGTTTGATATTTGGCCATGCGGTTATCTTTGGCTTCGTATTCCCCAGACACTTGGTTTACAACGAGTTGAACTCGTTGTAAACCATTAGCTCGGATGCCTGCAATCGGAGTGCACTTTTCAATCTGGTTAGCAATGCTTCATATTCGGCCTCATTGTTGGATGCGGAGAACCCAAGTGCGATGGAATGTTCGATGGTTAGTCCGTCTGGTAAGATCAAAACTACGCCTAGCCCGGCTTCATGTCTGTTTGAAGTGCCATCGACAAAAAGTTTTCACATTTCACCGACAAAAAGCTTCCAACATTTTGCGGGATCTTGGGATTTTTGAAGGTTCAAGCGTTCTAAGTTGCTCGACTGCTCGACTATTTCCGCATCAAGCGCACCATCGATGATTATAACTTGCATGCCTTTTTCCCCCCTCTGGTGATGCGGTGTTAGATCCAACAGGTTGTCCTTTTATTCCCAAATCCATCAGCGCATTGCCAGGTTGAGGTGGGCCTTCAAATGGTGGGTCTACGGTTGTGCGCGCAACTTCCACGTCACTTTCGATGTCCTGTTTGTTAAGAGGACTATCTTAGACTGGAGTAAGGGTTGGCGGTGCAATTTCTGCCGTGCCTACCCCCCCCAACCCGATTGCGTCGATCAGGTCCACTAGGCAAACCGGGCGAATTCCAAGCGAGCATTCTGCAACGAAGTCGGCCAGTGCTTAGGCTTTGATGGTGGTCCAAGATTGAAACTTGATGTCGAACTATCCCAATTTGACTGTCCGCTTCAGGATTTGGCTAGAGAAGTCTGCCCACTTAAACAAGGCTTTTAACGAGAACTTGATCAGCACTATGATCTTGTAAGCGTGAAAGTAATGTGCCAACTTCCTTGAGGCCATCATTAGTGCTAAGGTGAGTTTCTCCAACAATAAGTATCTTGACTCTGCCAGAAGCAAGGTTTTGCTGGCATAGAAGATCGGTAGGTGTTGTATGCCCACCGTTCTCATCAGCACTGCGCTAACCGCATGTTGGGAAACGACCAGGTAGAGGTAAAGTTCTTCGTCCTGCTTTGGTGTGACAAGAATTGGAGCAGAGGATAGGTATGTCTTTAGTTCGGCCAATGCTTTGTCGCATTCAGCATCTCACGAAAACTTCAATTTTAAGGCCTGGAAAAAAGGGCGGCAATAATCCAATGATCGACTTATAAATTAGTTAAGCGTGGCTACCATCCCGGCAAGATGTTGCACGTCTATTGCTGAGTTGGATTGCTTCAATTCTTGTATAGCTTTGATTTGAGAGGGATCCGCCTTAATCCCACGGTTGGTGACCAAAAAACCTAAAAATTTTCCTAACTCTATGCCAAAGGCACACTTCGATGCGTTCAGACGCAACTTGTGTTGTTCGAGAATAGCAAACATCTCTGCTAAGTCGGCCAAGTGGTCGGTCTCACATTTGCTCTTCACGACCATGTCGTTGATGTAGGTTTCCATCTTTTGGCCGAGTAACGAAGTGAACATTTTTGTAACCATCTTTTGAAAGGTTGCTCTGGCGTTTTTTAATCCAAAAGGCATAACTTTGTAATAAAACAATCCTCTCGGGGTCATGAAAGAAGTGATCTCTTGGTCGAGCTCATGCATAGCGATCTAGTGGTAGCCGCGGTAGGCGTCTAAGAAACTGAGGCGGTTGTGACCGGCCGTTAGATCCACTAGTTGGTCGATTCTGGGCAAGTGAAAACTGTCTTTGGGGCAAGCTCGGTTGACCGTCTTGTAGTCAACACAAACTCATTATTTCCCATTCTTCTTTAGTACTACGACTGTGTTGGAGACCCATCGTGGGTAATGTACTTCCTGGATAGCCCTCGCTTCGAGCAGATTGTTTACCTCTTCCGCCAGTACCTCTGCATAATGAAGCACTGATCTTTGTGTTTGTTGAATGACCGGTCGGGCGTTAGGAAAAACATTGAGTTGGTGGTAAATGAAGTTTGAATCGACGCTAGGAATGTCGTAAGGCGTTCATGCAAACACTTCGATGTTTGTCACCAAGAAATTAACCATCTTCAACCGTTCTTGGGCGGTCAGGCTAGATCCCAACAGAAAAAACTTCTCAGGATCATTCTCATTGATCCTCACTTCCACCAAGTCTTCAACAGCCTCCTCATCGGCCCTGGTGTCCACATCATCCAGGATACTTTGATCTTCCTGCCTCTCAATCATCTGTACGAAGCCTTTGGCAGCTCGGCTTCCATTTACGACCACAAAACACTACTTGGCCATGACTTGATTGCCCCACACTTTTTCTATCTTCCCAGCAGCAGAGGAGAACCTCATGACTTGGTGGTAAGTCGATGCCACTGCCTACATGGCATGAAACCATCCTCTGCCCAGAATCAAGTTATACGTGAAGGGCACCTTTAGCACCTAGAATTCCACTTGCTTGACAACAGACCCCACTTGACTGGTAAGATGATCTTTCCTACTGGCCACTCTGGCTACGAGTTGAAGCCGACCAGTGGTGAGGTCACTGGGGCCAAGTCCTTATCAATTAGTTTGAGTTGTTTGAAGGCGTCGTAATACATTATTTCGACCGAGCTGCCTTGGTCTATTAAAATGCACCTAATGTCGAAGTTTTTCACGCAGAGCTTGACTACTAACGCATCATTGTGCGGCATTTGAATGCGCTCGAGATCTCTGCTTGAAAAGTTGAGTACATCCGTTATCTCGATTTTGCCTTTCTTGACGGCTGGTTAGACTGACATAATTTCCCTCATATGCTCTGCTTTTTTGATCATTCCCCGAAGCTCGCATACCCACGCTAGCTCGACGATTCCATGGATTACATTGACCACGCCTTGGGAGGGTGCTTCTAAGGCGGCCAAACCGTTATGCTCGGCTTGAGCATGTGGCGCAGCCTTGGCGCCACCATCAATGTAGCAATCTAGGTGGCCGACAGCCACTAACTCCTCTAGGTGCTGCTTCATAAGGATGCAATCTTTTGTGCGGTGGCCGCACTCATCATGGTAAATGCAGCGGTATCTAGGATTGAAGCCCGCTGCGCATCACCCAACTTAGTTGGAAACCAGACGTATGCCTCGTCGCAGATTTCGTTAAGGATGCGGTAAATTGGGATCTTGAAAACCATGGTGATGCCTGTTCGGGGCTTTCAACTTTCTCTTTGCATCTTCCGCGGCATCATGGGGTAGTCAGCTCGGCCGTTACAATGACCCATACCCCGGTTGTTACGGTTTACACCGCGGTCAGATTCTCTTTTGAAGTTATTCAGACGGTTTGCCTCTAGTCCAACCACGTGAACCTTTTTGGCCACTCTTTTGTCCATTGCCATCGAATTCACCTTCGCGGTGGCCACGGCAGCATCATCCTCTACTCGGATGTGCTCGTTGATGCGTTACATTAGTAGCTCCATGGTCGTCGATTGGTTCACGGTGAGCGAGTCTCTCAGCCAATGTCCAACCGGGAGACCACGCTTGTATTGGGTGATTGCCAAGTTGGTCGGGCAATCAAGGATTTCGTTCAAGGTTTCCCAATATTTGGCGTTTTACGCTTTGAGTGAGTCGCCCAGTTCTATCTTGACACTTAGAAGGTGGTCGACTTCTCTGGGCGTTTTGGTGTTAGTTTTGAATCAGGTCACAAACGCTTCCGCCAACTGCTGTCACCTTTCGATACTTTCCTCCAGTAGCCTCTCGAACCATTTCAGGCCCAACTCACCCAAACTTGACGGGAAAATAAGGCACATAAGTGTGTCGTTCCACCTGTAGCTAGCCATAACTTGTCGGAAGTGGCTTATATGCATGTATGAATTGGTTTTTCTGTCATAAAGCGTAAACTTGGGCTGGTGAAAACCCGCAGGGAGCAGCGTGGTCTCTATCTCGAGGGAGAAAATGGTGGCGCTCAGCCTCGCCAAGTCTCTGTCTAAAGGGACATGTATAGCTGGGCGTTGTGGCAGTGTTACGACTTCTTCACTAGCGCGTCCCCCATGGGACAGCTACTGCAGTGCAGACACCCTTTGCGCCTCCTGCCGGCGCGCTCGTTCTTCCAAGATGTCCCTCAAGTCCTCTGAACGGGCGGAGTAAGAGTATCTTGACGTCGTAGACGGACGTGAAGGACGATAGCTGCTATCTCGTGTGCACGACTTCTCTACCAGCGAATCAGAGTAACCAACCCTATAGCTCCTAGTGATTGAAAGAGAGGTGTCTTTCGCGGGTTCTGACTGCCTGAGCAACGGGGTTGGGTGTGCTCACTGTGGTTTCCCACTCCAGCAACACCCTTCTCCTTGACTTGCCGCTTCAACGCCTCTATCCTCCGGATGATGGCGTCTTGGTCCCTCAGCTTGTGCTTCAGGCATTAAGCGTGCGACTCTCTTCGCCTCCGGTGTCCATCTGGACTCTAAGAGTGATCGGTGCTCCTGGCACACTTATCTCGCACATCTCTAGGGAGCCCTCTAGATGAAGTCTCTAGGCCCGCCATGTTCGGAACGGCGGGGGGTCCGTCTCTCCTCCGAACTGACTCTGGGGTGATGCCGTCAAAGACGAACAATAGAGTTTCGTCATTGTTCGCTATGAAAGATGATTGGATGAGCTTGGAAGACAAGGTTTTGTCTGTCAAAGATTCCCATAGACGGCGCCAATTGTACGAGAAGGAAATATCCATCGCTCTCCGTACTTCTCGTGTCCAAGCACTGCGTAACATTGTTTAACCTGCGAATAGAAAGATGGTGAGCTACCCGGCAGTGTGCTACCGGAAAATCCTCCGATGATCAAGTTAGCACAGAGAGAGAGAGAGAGAGAGAGAGAGAGAGAGAGAGAGAGAGAGACAAAAGAGTAGGTAGCTCAGAAAATTAGATGTTCCAGACCTGTGCATGGATACGCAGCACTGTTTATATAGTTTCTGCACGCTCTTCTTTGTCTGTTCTCCTTCTAATGCATAGATATGTCCCTTAATAGGGTTCCTCCACGTGTAGGTGCAAATACCGCCAAACTTCAAATGACCAAACGCCAAACAGTATTGACGCATACGGATAGTGAAATCTTCTTTCGGCTCTCTCATCGCGCCACATAATATTGGCTGCCGACTTGTGTTCAACGCGGCGCCACGTCTTCACTGTAATACCGCACTACCAATTTGGCCTCCTCGATCAATTCTGGAAGTGGGCTTAGTCAAGCTACCCAATCTCGATCGAGCTTCTACTCGGTAGACCTGGTCTGAGGATAAAGTCCATCCGACTCAGTAGAGCGCATATCGTCACCAGGATAGTAGCTTGAAGTTGTCTCAACCTTACCGGACTAGTCCCTCGATCCAGCGCGTAACCAACGTCCAACAGAGCAAGGACCGAGGCTCTGGCCAAGACTATCTCGGCCTGTTATTAGGCCATAAATTTCCCTCTCACCTATATATATCCAAATAGTAAAATATTTGTAAAAAAGTATTTTAAAAAATTAATAAATATACAAAAGTATGAAAAATGTACTGACTTTTTTTTTTTTTTTTGGCATTTTTGGTATTTATTGTATTTTTTATAGATTTTTTTACAAATATTATATTTTTTAAGTGTATTTATGTTAGGTGTATCTAAAAATAAAAATAAAAATGCTTAAAATATTAAAAAAATTTATTGAAAACATTAAAATACGAAAAATAAAAAAATAGAATTTTCTTAAAACTGTTTTCTGAAAAACAGAACCAAATAAACTGATTGTTTCTCACTTTTTTATTTATTTATTTTATTGATTAATGACAATAAATAAATAAAAAAGTATTAGATTGTTTCAAAATGTGACATCACATTTTTTACTTAGGCCACGTTTGGAAACAGACTATTTTAGTAATTTTTTGATTTTTTAACTAAAAAATGAGGTAATGTTTGGAATGACTTTTTTGTTTTTAACGAAAAGATGTGCAAAACGAAGAGAGAAAAGGGAATCTTTGACTTTTTTGTATAAGTTATAAGCTTTTTGATTTTTTAGTAACTTTTTGATTTTTTAACTAAAACACTCATATGCCAAACGAGACCTTATACTTTTGATAAATGAGAATCACAAAATATATTAGGTATTTCTATACATGTTTTTCAATCTATTTAATAAAAATAAGTTAATATTATTGTATTCATAAAATTTTTTGTTACGTTATTAACTACATTACATAAATAATATCAAATATTAGTTCTAAACTTGTTTCTATATACATTCTTTTACGCCCATCCTATAAAATTTTAAAAATATATAATTTAATGGATAAATATATATTATGAGTTTGATTTCTCTCAAATTAGTTATCTTAATTTGAGATAGCATTCAGATTTTATATGCCCATTTTTTAATTGATTTTGATAATCCGAACTGTTTACTTTTTAGGACTCAATGAGTAGAATATTCATGTAAAAAATCGAAATGATCGGATATCAATATCTATATATTTGAATCAAATTTATATTATAAAAAGTGCATGGCTATTTTTTAAATTATATTTGTTATTCATTTGTTTAAAACAAATCTGATTTAAACATATAGCTACGCATGACTAATCATCTTGATTTTTTGTATAAATATTTTACTGAACAAGTATTAAAATTAGAACGGTTCGGATCACTGATATAAGTCCCAATATAGGTTTACTAAGCTCAAATCTTTTTTTAAATTGAGATGATAACTTGTGACAAATCATATCCATATACTATTAACACATACCAGAGAGAAATACCTCATTTCCCATTTCATCATCCTCAATTACAACTTTAAACTTGTCTTCTTTTTTTTTTCCCCTTAAATTATTTATCACATCATTAGAAGTGCACTTGGCGTTGATGAAAATGAACTCCTTGAGATTGAAAGAAAAAAATTCATTGTGTTTAGTTTTAATTTTTTGGAAATAGAATTTTTTATTTTTCGTATTTTTTTGTTTTTAGTGAATATTTTAAAAAATTTCAGTAATTTTTTTATTTTTTTAAATGTACCTTATTTACTTAGATGTATCTAAAAAATAAAATATTTATAAAAAAATATTTTAAAAAATAATAAATACACAAGAATAAGAGAAATGTACTGAATTTTCATATATATATATATATTTATATTTTTGGTATTAAATGAATTTTTTAAAGATTTTTCATAAATATTATATTATTTAAGTATGTTTATATTAGATATATTTAAAAATTAAATAAATCACTTAAATGGTTAAAAAATTCAATAAAACCATGAAAAAAAAAAAAAAAATTCTAATTTTTAAAAAAGCGAATCCCGAGTTTCAAAATCAAATAAGTTGATTGGTGCCTGGTAGGTGGTCCCCAATGGAAACTACTGGCAGCGAACGTGGCGCCGATTAGTGGGAGCCATGTGCCGCCCACTGCGGACAATCATTCGATTGTTTTGCTTTTGATAACAGTTTGAAGATCAAGTGCAGAGTAGACGGCGATTAACAGTGCGAAGCCATGTGGTGCCTGCCGTACAGCCTTATAATATAATGTGAGTGTGCGGTGCGTCCCATTCTGCAACAAAACTTGGCCGCTGTTGTGGCTTTTTGAGTGTTTGGGGTTTAGAGGAGGCAAAACAAAAGCCAAGGCTTTTCCATGTGTGGGAACATCTATTATTATTATTATATACTACACTTCACACATCTCATACCAAACTGGAATAGCCTTTCATATAGGGAGCATCTTTTTTGTTTAACTCATCCAAAATTATTAATAATTATATGGACTTTTCTTAAGTGTGCAACCTTTAAGGTTGCACACCATGTGCCACTTACACAAAAAGTGCAAGTGGAAGGTGAAAACAAAAGCAGGACTGCAAACAGAAAAAGCGTAAGTGTAAGACGTAAGTTGCATACCATAACAGTACCCTAATTATATATATTATAGCAAGCTGCACCATCATAATTCAACCATACAACATTCATATGCCCAACCACATTACTTTATATAGGCTTGTTTCATAAAGTTAATTATTTGATAATCTTTAAAGAAAATTGAACCTTTAAGCTTTTCAATTTTTTAATTTCAACTATATATTTGTAAATTAGTTTCAATCCTATGATCATCCAGGTTATCTTATCTAACAATTAAGCATTAAAATACACATAGTGCTATCTTATTTTCTCTGTCAACTTCATATAAATTATAATTTTTATTTAGTGATATTTTGAGAAGTTGGTAAAAAGTTAACTTTTTGACTTTTTTCAGGACTTTTTTGGCTAAAAAAACTGACTTTTTTAGTATAAAAAAATTAAAAATCTAAAAAACTGACTTTTTTAACTTCTTCCAAAAGTGCCCCTTAATCACACCAAATCTAAATCTCACATTACCAACAATTTACTATACCCAAATTACACATCATCAATCCTATCATACATCTTTTCACATTTTATCCAACTCATCACTCTCCTCTCCTTTCATCTACTCGTTTCTCTTCATTACCTATTCAAAATTCTACCCAAATGCTACCAACCACCTCCTCCTTTCCTCCATTTCCTTTTTCTTTACCTCTACTTCAACCACACCCTACCACATTGACCACCACCTCTACTTCCAACTCCACAATGCCCAACACAATTAACAATATTCAACTCTTTAAAAAATTTCTCTGATTGTTGTTGAGAGATACAATGATAATGACAATAATGACTAAACTTATATATCACCGTGGTCAGAGGTTTACAGCAAATTCAAATTCTAACCATCTCTATCACTTTGTTTGCTTATTTTTCTACTTTAAAAGTCTTAAGAAGATTGTCCAGAAATTTTCAAACCTTTCCCTTTATAAAATATATATATATAAGTATATTTAAAAAAAAAAAATAAAGGAGCAATTGTTAAAAATAATGCATTTGAATTTGAATTTCAATAATTTATTGCATGCAAACTCAAAAAAGTTACAATTCCAAAATGGATAAATAATATGGGACAAAATGTTAATATACTGTATTACCTTCTTGATTAATAAACAAATTTTCAAATATTACAAACTAGTTTTACGCACAGGTGCAAGATGTGATAGTTGAATTGCTCCTTCATACTACTAATACTATTTTAGTAAATCTCATTTTAAATTCCAAAACTATTAAATACACAGCATTAAATTTTTATTATAAAAATAAAAATACATTCTAATCTAGGGCTCGGAGAATAATTTGTAATGCTAGCTTATAGCAAAATTCCAAGCTCATGACAGTTGCACCACCATAATTAAACTAAGATGCAGAAAATATGGAATAACAACCAAATAAAACATTATGAAATAAGCTCGCCCGCAAATCACAGCAGGTTCTAACCCCGTTAGAAGCTTTTCTAGAGAGCAACCTAGCTGGTCAAATGCCCAAATTAGCCCACATAGAATCAGGATAATGAGTAAACATTACAGCATCGAACTTGACCATAACAATTATTTGAAGCCACAACACACTTCCCATTTTAGAAGCATGATCATTTGTTCTGATCAAGAAGTCTCAAGTCAAATCCCGCATTTCTAAACAAAATTAATCCAATCACCGAAAAACTACCTCTTGTAGTCAAAATTCAGTTCCACTCCACACTAGGAGGGGATGATAAAATCCTACAGACCAAGCCAACTACAGAAAATTGGAAGATAAGCCCATTGTATGCATGACTGTCTCTCAACACTAGAACTAACACATGCTCTCTTTGGCCATAGCCATTCAGCTTACTTGCTGTTGGTGGGTGCCATACATGGGATAAGCCCCATAAGCCGCAGCTGCAGCAGCATACACACTTGGATCATGTGGCGGCGGCAGAGCATATCCGTAGCCGTCATAAATTTGCCCTCCATAGTATGCCCCGTTCCATGGGGAGCCAAAGTCAACTCTCAACTGCAAAATCACAGACGCACAAGTGAGAAAGATATAATAGCAAAAATAGATTACACACTGTTATTTTTAACTAAAGAATGGTCTGCATTGGGTGCATTTTAAAGAAAATTCATTGGACCATTAACTTTTAGGATCACCAAAATGGTTGCAAATTGCAATTCTAAAGAGGGTTAATTTCACTTTTCTACCCTAAACTATTGCCATTAATTTCACTACATAGTCCTTAAAGTTTTTAATTTCACCAAATGTGGTCCAATTAGATATGGTTGTTCAGATAACCATTAAGGCCTAATTTGATGGGCCAAAAAGTTATTTCAAAATTTAAATGACTTAATCATTTAATCAAACATTTTATTCGCTATTTTGAAATGAGGGGACAAGAAGATGGGCCTTTAGTCGTGGGTGTAAGTTGTCTAATATAGTATAAGTTAGAAGATAGGTGTTTGTTTGTATGCTTTAGGTTGTCTAAATTATAAACTTACCTTTTCTGTTTATTAGGTTTCCACCATTATTGATTTGGACAAATTATCTCCAATTAGAACATATGAATTGAAATAAAAAACTTTAGGGACTAAATAGATAAAATTGATAATTTAGGGATGAAGTAGAAAAAATGATAATAGTCTAGGGAATAAAAATGAAATTAACCCTTCTAACAACAGCATGAAGCAAGTAGTGCTTTTTCTAGGGAAGACTAAATAAAGATGAGAGTTAGGGATGGTTCCAATTCTCATAATAATATGAACATTACGGGATGTTTGATAACATAATTCAGCACTTAAAATTGAATTGATTAAGTGATAATCAATTAAATCAGTTTGATAACCATAATTGATATCACTTAAAAATAGAAGTCTCTTAAAATGTAAGCTAAAATTTAATAAAATTTTAAGTCATATAAAACTTACTTAATTCTAATTGAATTTATAAATATTAAACATAAATATTGATATACATTATTATAAACTCACTACCACCACCGTTACCACTACTATGGCCCTGTTTGGTACAGCTTAATTTCAGCTTATTTCAGCTTAATTTAAGCTATTTTGATGTGTTTGGTTTAGCTTAACAATACAGTTTATAGTTTTTTGTAAGTCAGAAATCAACTTATTCTTTGAGTGGGGCAGGAGAAGCTTAATTTATAAGTCAGAAATCAACTTACGTTCATAGTTATAAGCTATAAACTGTTAAGGTATAAACTATAAGCACTTTCCCACAGCTCTACCAAACAGGGCTTATCACCGCCACCACCACAATAACCATCATGCCACCGCCGCCACCACCACTACCACTACCACTACCACTACCACCACCATCATGTCACCACCACTACTACCACTACCACCACCACCACCATCACTACCGTTATCACTATCACCTCCACCATGCCACCGCCACCGCTACCGCTACCGCTACCACTACCACAACCACTACTGCCGCCACCATCAAGCCGTCGTCGCTGCCACCACCACCACTACTATCACTTTCATCACCATTGTCATTATTGCCATGAGCATCAGCATCATTATACTACTACTATCATCACCACAACGCCACCGCCACTATGCCACTCCACCACCACCACTACCATCACCATCATCACAATATACAAATTAAAATATATAATTTAAAAATAATAAATTTCAAATTTTATCTCATACATATCAAACAATTTATTTTTAATTCAGCACTTAAATTTTTATCAAACAGTTTTTCAACTTAAAAAATTTAGCATTCAGTTTTCAATATTTAGTTTTCAATCTTCAATTTTCAGTTTTATCAAACACCACCCAAATAATGATGTCCCAAAAAAACCAAATCATACACCCTATGCTAATAGAAAGTATTAAATCCACAACCCAAACAACTGAATTCACTATAGACTCTTCTAAATAGTCACTAGACTTGCTACAGATTTTGAAATTCATCTATTATCCATCTAGACAAATACTTAGACTCTAGTGACCATTTTCAAGGCATTATTAACTGCAGCAAGTCTTTCCAAAAACACTGCCGTTACACATTTACTGCAGCAAGGAAGAAATGGAAGGTGGAGAGAGAGAGAGAGAGAGAGAGTAATTGCCTGCTTATTTGCTGGATTTCGTCCCCAAGAAAGCCGCACTGTTTGATTGCCAATTGTTGAACCATTCAATTTCTGCAGTGCCTCTTCCGCATTATTTCTGCCAAGGTCAATGAGATGGATGACATAATTACCAAAGAGAAAGCAATGGAGTCAAAATTTTGATGTGCAACAGATAAAATAAGGATATGGCAAAGAACAGTTTCCACCAGGAGTCATACCTGTTAGCAAATTGTACAAACCCACAGCCTTTACCAACTGGAATTTTTACAGAAACTATCTCACCATACTGAGAGAAAGGCTGCCTAAGATCTTCATCCGTGACGTTAGGGTCAAGCCCTCCAACGAATATCTATAAACCAATCACGAGTAACCCAAAAAAACAAAAAGAAAAAAATGTAACATTAATAATTAAACCACATAAAAGAACTGGAGACTAACAGTTGTGTTCGTAGAATCTCCATCAGACTGGGAGCCTTGGGCTGACGCGCCATTTGATATGTATCCGCCTATCAACACCAAAGAAAAATTAAAAAATTAAAAATTTAAACTTGTTGAGTAAAACATTTTATAATAAGCAATGATTAAACGGAATTAACTGTCTGAAAATAAAAACCATTTAGTTCAACCGTTGGTATAAGGCTCTTGATCAGTAGACAAGAAATTGTATGTAAAACAAAAAAATTAGTTAAAACGAAAGACGATTTAAGACCTACCACAACCAGTAAGGAATTAATAGAACAAACTACTCAATAAACTTATTGGACAAGAAGGGAAAATAATAGTACAGAACTAACAGGAAGACAAAATGATACAGAACCTATTATGTAAGTATTCTTCTGTTTATATATGTAAGTATCATGTAACCACTTTGAATTCACCACAGCAACAAGAGGAGAAAAATCATATTACCACCAGTGAAGTATTTTGTATCCATATCAACTGCTGGAGGTTAAGATCAATATAAAATGAACAAAAAGTAGATTTAGGATTTCTTGAAGAGGTCCAGATCCTCCTTCACAAATCACTCCCTCCTTCACAATATGATTGAACTTGGATTGGCAAGAATTTGCTCGCAGATAAGGAACTATGCTTCCAAAATCCTCCCTTTCCTCTCTATAAGGTGAGGAGGGGGCAATGTAGGAATTTGTATGGCAAAGAGCAAGTGTTTTAACTAAAACTAATAAAAATTGTGGAATTGATAGGCCAGAAAATTTTCCAATTACTGTATACCTAAGTGGATATGTCATTTGGTGTGATATGAAGAATTCTTTTTCTTAATTAAATTGGAGCTTTGAAATAAATGTATGTCAGGGTTGAGGGAAATAAGTAACATGATCAGACATTTATAGTGCAGTGAAAAATAAGTGGTAAGACCAAGACAAAGGTTATCTAATGTTGGCACATGTGAGATGTGACAATGCTCACAATGCAAGAAAACAATATATTGACAGGGTAATAATGAAAAGAAAGGAAAGCTCACAGAAATACCAAATCTAAGTGGTTAAGTTAATATCTATAAGAAAGTGGAAACCTACAAAAAGGGATTGAAGCAGAGATTCCACAATTCCTCCCTATAGAAAATTACCCAAAGAAAAACCTATGTTTCTAGTCACTAATACCATCGAAGACTTTTCCAACAAAAAGATCTACAAATATGCCATTTGAGAGGGAGATTTGCGCCGAGCTATGGCGCCGAACTGAATCGGCGAGACCTCCCGGGCTATCGCGTGTGGCCGAGATATGTCGCTGACCGAGTGCGAAGACATGCATATGCCCAACCGAGCTGTGCCTCGGCTAAGTATTCGGATCGGATCCGCAATGGTGCGTTTGAACCGAGCCAAGCGTAGCACGGAGTGAATTTAGACCGGGATCAAGGTTGGCATGCCTCGCGGCCAATCAGTTCGGCTGGACCGACTTCTTACAGTTCGGCCGTACCGATCATGGCGGTGTTTCTTCCCAAGGGATAGGTCGGTCGTGATATCCCGATTGAGTGTGCCACCTGGACCAATGATGTGATGGAGGGGAAATCCGCTCCTGGTACGCGTCAATACCGTTTGGCAGTTCCACACATGTTGTTTGGAGGTTTTAGCCTTTACACGCGTAAGGTAGTGAGGGGGGAGCCTGCCATCTGTCCAGGGAAGGACAGCAGAGGTAGTGCGCGCACAATCCCTAAGGCTGCATGGCCATCCTAGAAAAAGAAAGGATGGGGAACGTTGATGGTAAGCAATCTAAACAATTCTCTCTCTCTCAAGAAAGTGCTCTCTTCTTCTTCTTCAAGTGGTTTGACTTGATCGTCGGAGGGTCTATCCGGCAACTCACCGCCGGGCAGCTCACCATTTCTCTATTTCCAGGTCAGGCGTCGTTACGTGAAACTTGAGTTCAAGGAGTACGGAAAGCAAAGGATATTTCACCCCCGTACAATTGGTGCCGTCTGTGGGAAAACTTTGATACACAAGCCTTGCTCTTCAAGCTTTTTCGACCGTGTCCATGGTTAACAACGATGAAACTCCACTGTCCGTCGTTGATGGTGTCACCCCAGAGTCTATTCGACGGAGAGAAGGCCCCCCTGCTATTCCAGCCATGGTGGGCCTGGAGACCTCTTCGAGAGGTGCGCGAGACAAACGTGCAAGGAGTACTGATCGCTGGAAGAGTCTGGAGGGCCATCGACGACAGGGGGATTCGCATGCACAGCGCCTGGAGCACAAACTTAAAGACCAGGACGCTCTCATTCGCAACATGGCGGCTGAAATGGAGGTGCTGAAACGCCAGATCAAGGGGAAGGGTGTTGCTGAAGAGGGCAGCCTCAGTGAGCGCACCCCATCTCCTCGTTCTGGCAGTCGCCGCCAAGAAAGGATGCACTCTCTCTCTATCACCAGAAGCTATGGGATCGGGGACTCTGACCCACTGATGGGCAAATCTCACACTCGCGACAACACCTACCGTTCCTCACGCCCATCGTCGACATCGCAATACTCCTTTTTCGCCCCTTCGGGAGACCTGAGGGATGTGTTGGAGGAGAGGGCTCGCCGTAGGGAGACTCAGAGATTGCCGACATTACAGAGGCTAAGCTCTCAAACTCGTTGTAGTGAGGAAATGGTAATGCCAACACCCATTGTGGTGACCCCAGTGCTTGTGGACAAAGAGCTAGCGAGACTTATAGCTACGCCGCTATCTCCAGAAATCGAGAGTACAACCATTCCCTGCCGGATTCCACCAGCCTAAGTTCACGTTGTACGATGGCAGGACGGACCCGTACATGCACGTGAGTCATTACCGGCAAGTAATGGCTGGGCACCGGCGCAATGACGCCTTGATGTGCCTCATATTCCCAGCAAGTTTAAGAGAGCTAGGCCTGAAATGGTTCGAAAGGCTTCCGGAGAGGAGTATCGAGGGATGGCAGCAACTAACGGAGGCCTTCGTCACCAGATTCAAAACCAACACACAAACGCCAAAGGAGGTCGATCATCTCCTGGGCGTCAAGATGGAGTCTAGAGGTTCGCTGAAGGCATACAATGCGAAGTACTGAGAAACTTACAATGAGATCCTCGACTGCCCTACCAATCTGGCGATTACTCACAAGCGTGGTCTCCCAATCGGACATAGGCTGCGAGATTCGCTTACAATGCACCATCTTGCAACCATGGAATCCTTAATGCAACGGATCAACGAACACATCCGTGTGGAGAATGATGTCGCTTCTGCTACCGAGAAGGCTAATCCAGTCGCGGCGGACAGAAGAATGGTGGGGAAGGTTCATTCGGTGGGGCAGGAGAACAACCGCCCAAACGAACGGTCAAAAGATCAACGTCGTGGCTCAAACCGCGATGATAGAAGCAAAGGTCGCAGAAACGACCGAGCTGACGCTCCTCACGATGAAGAGGAAGATGCTAAGAGAAAATTGAAAGCGCAAACCGGTATCACCACAATCTTTAAAATCCCTATTTACCGCATCCTGAGTGAAATCCGAGGTGAACCTTTTGTTCGTTGGCCGGCCAAGTTGGGAAATACACGGAGGGGCTTCAACTCAAGATATCGATGCACCTTCCATGAAGAACGGGGGCACCGGACGGAGGACTGCTTGCTGCTCAAACAACATTTGGAGGAGCTGGTGGCGGCGGGACATCTGGACCAATACATAGATGGGGGTATGAAAGCCGCTCCACTGGGACAAATTGAGCCAAATGGCCTAGCCGCCCTGGACGCAGCGCCGTAAGGCGTAATCAATGTCATTCATGGCATCATTGAACCGACACGGGTCTGCGAGCTGAGAGGAATGATCAAGAAAGCCGAGCACATGAGGGATGTGCTCTCCGTTCAGCCCGCTGTGAAGAAAAGAAAGACCGAAGAAAAAGATATCCTTACCTTTTCAAGTAAGGACTTGGAGAGAATTCAAGTGCCCCACAATGACGCCCTAGTAGTGCCTCTTCGCGTCAAAGACTTCGACATCAAAAGAATTTTGATTGACTAGAGGAGTTTAGTTGAAATCGTGTATTATGATGCGTTCAAACAAATGAAGTTGGAGGACAAGGACTTAGCCCTTGCAACGTCTCCTTTGGTTGGCTGCAACTCTCAACCAGAATGGCCAATAGGAAAGATCATATTGCCAGTCAAAGCGGGTTCGGTCATGAAGCAAGTAGAGTTCTGGGTGTTTAAAGTCCCATCCACCTACAACTTAATCTTGGGCAGGGGCTAGTTACACGCCATGCAAGTAGTAGCGTCGACCTACCATCAGGTTCTGCGCTTCCCGGCGCCAACCGGGCAGGTAGAGAAGGTTTGGGGAGACCAGGTAATGGCAAAATAGTGCTTCGTTGTGGTGAACGGCAGCCGAGCCGCCAAAGGCTTCGTTCAAATGATAGAGGGCCCGGAGGGAAAGGAAGTCCTGGAAAACGTAAGAAGAAAGGCCGAGGAGAAATCGGTCGAAGATTTGGTGGAAGTGTGCATCGACGAGAACAATCCAACTAAGTTCTTTCTTTTAGGATCATCCTTGTCCAACGCCGAGCGACTTGAATATGTCGACTACTTGGTTTCCAACATAGAAGCTTTTGCATGGACGCCTTACGATATGCCTGGAGTCGACCCTAGCTTCATTTGCCATCAGTTGAATGTCTTCCCAAATGCACGACCGGTCCTCCAGAGGACAAGATGCTCGGCCTTGCACCATGCCGAGATAGTGGCAGAGGAGATCAAGAACCTGCTAGAAGCAAATGTGATAAAAGAAGTACAGTACCCAAGGTAGATCTCTAACACGGTAGTAGTGCCGAAGAAAAACGGTAAATAACGGGTGTGCGTTGATTACAAGACGGTCAACCGAGCATGCCCAAAGGATAGCTTTCCCCTCCCAAGAATTGGCCAGCTGGTAGACTTAACCGCTGGCCACTGGAGGTTTAGCTTCCTGGATGCATATCGAGGCTACCACCAGATAGCCATGTATGAACCAGATCGAGAAATCACTTCATTCACCACTCCAAGAGGCTTGTATTGTTACAAAGTCATGCCGTTCGGACTGGAAAACGCCGGGGCAATTTTTCAGAGGATGGTAACCAAGATGTTCGTTCCCCTTTTGGGCCGCACCATGGAGGCTTACATCGATGATATGGTGGTAAAGAGCAAGGAAAAGTCTCAACACCTCGCCGACCTAGCAGAGATGTTTGCTACACTTAAACATCACAAGTTGCGTTTGAATGCCTCCAAGTGCGCCTTCGGAGTTGGCACTGGAAAGTTTCTGGATTTTTTGGTCACGAATCGGGGAATTGAAGCCGACCCTTCCCAAATCAAGGTGATACAAGAGCTGGAGCGCCCAAACTCCACGAAGGACATGCAACATCTTGCCAGGATGGCAGCCGCGCTGAACAGATTTATAAGCCGGTCTTCAGATCGTTGCAGGCCCTTCTTCAAAACTTTAAAAGCCAAGTTCTTCTGGGATGACGAATGTGACCGTGCGCTGGCGGATCTGAAAGTATACCTTTCCACAGCACTTATCCTAGTGACACCGAGACCGGGCGAAGAACTGTATCTCTACCTAGCGGTCTCTCAACATGCGGTGAGCGCCGTCCTAGTCCGTGCTGAAGGTACCCAGCACCTTCCCATCTTCTACGTAAGCAAGACCTTACTCCCGGCTGAATCAAGATATCTGCCGCTAGAAAAATTGGCCCTGGCCCTGGCCCTGATGATAGCTTCCAGAAAACTGGCGCACTATTTTCATGCCAACACAATAGTTGTGCTAACCGAGTTTCCACTTAAGGTGCTCTTTGAAAAGGCAGACTTTATCGGGAGAATTTTGAAATGGGCCGTAGAATTGGGGCAATACGACATCAAGTTCCAACTGCGTACCGCAATCAAAGCTCAAGCTCTTGCCGACTTTGTGGCAGAATTTGCCCATGGAATGCATCCTGTTTGCCCGGTTGATTTAGCTAGCGCGGATTTGGCGCAGCCAATGGTTCAGGCAACTAGGACAAGGGGCGAATCACAAATGGAAGAAGGGCAAATGGAAGCCGACATGGAAAGAGACCAGAATGAACTGACCAGTACCTTCGAGTTGAGGAGCTCCCAAAACCCATCCGACTGCTGGAAGTTGTTTGTTGGCGAGATGTGGAAGCTCTTCGTCGATGGGGCCTCCAACAGACATGGCACCGGATTGGGTATTGTGCTTACTTCCCCGGACGGGCTGGTTATCGAGCAAGCAATTACGCTTAGCTTCCCAGCGTCCAACAATGAGGCGGAATACGAGGCCCTCCTTGTCGGATTGAGAAGTGCATTAAGAATGAAAGCGTCGGCTCTTATGGTATTCAGCGACTCCAAGTTGGTGGTCAATCATGTCTCTGGGGAGTATGAAGCCAGGGATGAAAGAATGGCCAAATATCAGGCGCTGGTGCATGCAAAAATCAAAAAGTTCGCCGCAATAAGAGTGGAACAAATTAACCGTGAAGAAAACAACACAGCTGACGAATTGGCCGGCCTCGCATCTACGCAAACAGCTTTCCCCAATCCTTTGATGATAGAATTCCTACCTCGGCCAAGCATTGAGGAACCAGAAGTGTCTGAAGTACTCTGCGCTGACTTGGGACCATCCTGGATGGACCCCATCATCGCCTTCCTAAAAGATAGAATTCTGCCAGAAGAAAAGAAGGCAGCCAACAAAATCCGGGCTAAGTCAGAACGGTTTTGGCTCTCTCCATCTGGAGCCTTATACAAGAAGTCTTTCACGGGGCCGTATCTGAAGTGCGTCCACCTCGACAAGGTGGAAGCATTCCTCTATGAGATTCATGAAGGCATCTGCGGGAGTCATATTTGGGGGAAGGTCTTTGGCTTACCGAGCAATTTCCCAAGGTCATTGGTGGCCGTGCATGCAGGCGGACGTGCAGAAATACGTTCGTAGGTGTGAAAAATGTCAAAAATTTGCTCACCAAATCCACTAGCCGGCCAGAGAGCTGCTCCCCCTTAGAAGTCCTTGGCCATTCGCGCTTTAGGGATTGGATATTGTGGGACCACTCCCAACAGCTCCGGGCAACAGAAAATTTTTCATCGCTGCTACCGACTACTTCACTAAGTGGGTCGAGGCCGAGCCGTTGGCAACCATAAAGGAAAAAGATGTAAAGAGGTTCGTTTGGCAAAATGTCATCACTCGCTTCGGTATACCGAAGGCCCTCATCTCAGATAATGGCACTTAATTTGATGGGAAACTTTTTCGTGGATTTTGCGAGGAGTTAAAGATTGAGTTCTACAACTCAACACCGGCCTACTCTCAGTCAAACGGTCAAGCAGAAGCCTCAAACAAGACCATCCTGGATGGGCTGAAGAAACGGCTAGAGAAGGCCAAAGGGAAGTGGGCTAAAGAACTCCCCAATGTGCTCTAGGCATACCGCACCACACCGAGACGCTCGACCGGGGAAACACCATTTGCCTTAGCCTATGGCATGGAGGCCATCATCCCACTAGAAATCGGCATGCCAACCATCCGGTCTGAAAGTTTTTAGCTGGACTTTAACAATGAAGTAGTGGCCTTGGAACTTGACCTAGTTGAAGAAAGAAGAGAACGGGCTCTGATCCACATAGCAGTCTATCAGCAAGAACTCTCCAGAAAATACAACAAGGACGTGCACCCAAGGCTATTCAAGATCAGGGACTGGGTCTTGAGAAAGGTGATGGGCAACACGGTGATCCCTGGCGAAGGCAAACTCAGTGCAAATTAGGAAGGGCCGTATAAGGTGACTAGCCTTGCAGGCAAAGGGACATACCATCTGGAAAACATGGAGGGTAAAGCTATCCCCAGACCATGGAATGCAGCTAATCTTAAGATTTTTTACTTTTGAAATGTAATCGTTTTTATTCCTTAGCCTTTTGAACCTTAGCCTTTTGGCATTTGATGTAAATCGCTAACATAAAAGATAGCCCTACCTTTTTCTTATATTATGTGTTTCTGTACAAAAATATCACAAGGATATTGGGCCACTATGGATGCCAGGGGCAAGGAGACCAACTTGCACTGGGCCGAGCTGCTTTTTCCTCGCCGATGTGGAGACAGGCCATACAAACAGTTGGTGTTCTGCCCAACTTGCATAAGGGCCGAGCTGATGTTTGCTCGCCCGAAGAAAAATGTTGGCGTTTTGCCCAACTTGTAAGGGCCGAGCTGATTTTTGCTCGCCCAAAATGAAATGTTAGCATTTTGCCTAACTTATAAGGGTCGAGCTGACTTTGCTCGCCTGTGTAAAATGTTGGCGTTTTGTCAAACTTGCTCGCCCAAACAAAACATCAATGTTTTGTCCAACTTCCTTATGGGCCGAGCTAATTTTGATCGCCCGACGAAAAAGTTGGCATTTTGCCCAATTTGTGTAAGGGCCGAGTTGATTTTGCTCGCCCACACCACCCAACTTTGTAGCCAAGCTAATTTTACTCGCCCGAGCTGGAACTTGTATTTGACAGATATTTCAAATCGAAGAAGATTTGCTCATTATCACTGAGACAATAACAACAGTACAGAAATAGATAAATGGCAGGCAAAAAGTTGAAGTTTTCATTGATTGAGCAAATTGGATTACAAAAGTGGGGCCAAGCCCGGTTACATTTAAAAAAAAAAAAAAAAAAAAAAAAAAAAAGGGGAAAAGAAGATCAATCTAAATCTACATGAGCATCTTGTTCGGTCACTCCCACCTCGGCTTCATCTGCCGCAACATCCACAACCGCGACAACCTCCTGCTCGACCTCTCGATCCTCGGCCCCTTCAGAAGCTTCAGAAGGATTTTGCTCGGCTGGTTGCACGGCAGTTGCTTCTGCTTCAGCTGCCTTCTTCGCCTCTTCAATAAGCCTCTTCTGCACGGCGCTTGCATAAGCCTGCATATAGACCGGAATGAAGGTAGCGGACGGGTTTTGGAACACCTCGGTGTCTTGACCAAGGCCAAGTTTTTTCACGGCGGCTTTCCAACCGCACTGGAAAAAAATGTCCTTGGTCCCCTGAACTTGCCGTTCGTAAGTCCTCTCGCCCTCCGCGTAGCCACGGTCCTCGGCTTCGTCGACCGCCTTGTCCCGCTCGGCTTTGTGGGCGTCGCGGAGTTTGCACAGCTCGGCGATGTAGTGAGCCTTGGTCATCTGAAGGGCCCTCTGCTTTTCATTGTCTGCCCGGGCCAACCGTTCAGCAAGTCTGATGCGCTCGGCCGAAGCTTCTTCCTGCGCGGCCTTCAGTTTATTCAGCTCGGCCGTCTTGGCCTTGTTATCGGTTATGGCTTCTCGCAAACTTTTTCACATAGCTATCATTCGCTCGTGGGCGAGATAGTTCTTCTGCACGGCCTGCAAACACATGAAGATTGTCAGAATGGAAAAACTGAGCAAAAACTTGACAACCAAGGAGAATGCCAACTTACCAACACTATTGACTTTGCGGCCGAGCGGAGCACCTTCAGGTCGGATAACTCTTCGTGCTTCTTCATGTTGGCGGGAAGGAGCAACCCCTTCGTCATGTTGAAGCCGAGAGAGTAATCCTTGTCCGCGTAGACTGAGTCCGCAGTGGAGACAGCCCGGCCTTTGTATGTTAACTCGGGAGACCAGACCGGGGGGGCATTGGATCGTGCGGATGGCCCGGTGATCGGTTGTTCAGTCTAGTCCCCTAAGTCGGTGGAGGCATGCTCGGTTAAATCCTCATCTGCCAGATGTTGTTCGGTCTGACTTTTTCTCAGTCACTTCTTCGACCGACCCGCAGCTTGTTCGCTGGCTAGAGCCAGCACAACCCCTTCCTCTTACACGACTGGTGTGGAAGAAGTCCCCCCAGATGCCTCCGATGGCTGGGAGTCGCTCGCCTCACCGGTGATCATTGACTTGATAGCTCGGATCTTGGCCATCTCTTGCTCGGTCGTTAATGGAATTAGTTTGATTTGGGGTAAGTTGGGATCTGGTTCTGGAGAA
>CM069905.1:149771172-149821172 GCA_036172215.1 Camellia granthamiana | reverse complement strand
TAAACGTATTCCTTTTCATTACCATCCTAACCCTAAATGTATTTATCCCCTAAATGTATTTATCGTCATCACCATCATAGGCCAGTTCAAATCAATTAACGTTTCAAACAATCCTATTACAAACTCTAGTTTCTCCAATCAAATTTTCATCTACATCTGTGGTTGTTTTCATCATTTGTTGATACTTATAGAGCAATGGAAGATGATGACAACAACTCTGACGAGGTTAATATTGTATTGGTAAGTTTATCTATTTTACATTAATGATTCTTGATCATTTTCGATAGTTGTTGTTTTATTTGAGCTTATTTGGCACTAGTTTGCTGACTATTAAGGTTTTGTTTAGTAACACAGAGCTGAACATAAACATTTGGTTCGGGTATATGGGGTTTCGAACAAAACCTTTATTTTCGGCACTATTCAACCGAACATAATTTCCCGACGAAACAAAAAGATTTTCGTCAGTCACTAATATCGATTGAGAGATTTTTGATGAGTCAAAGAGAAGACGATGAGGGTAGTCCAAAGGCAGTAAGCGAAGCAGCAGCTTTGTTTGTCTACGGTGGTGACGGGGGGGGGGGGGGAGGGGGGGTTTGAGGACAGTAGGTTGAGCAATTAGTGTTGTAAAGTTGGGCTTTTGGTCGCCGAAAAAGTGAGAGATGGAGAGAGATACACCAGATCTGGAAGAATGAGGAGAGAGAGAGAGAGAGAGAGAGAGAGAGGGTGTGCACTTGGGTGTGATGATATTATGAATAGAGGTAAATTTGGTATTAAGTGGAGTGTTCAAAAAAATCTTATTAAAATTTAGGATTTAGGGTGTGAGTTCAAAGAAATTGGAGGTCCAAAGAATTAAGGTAGGTACTAATAGCAGCACTTCTATAGGTCAAGTTTGGGAAGTTGAAAATAATCCAATCTTTTTATCTTTTTATCATCACATCACCTCTCTACTTTTCTGCACATCTTTTCGTAAAAAGACAAAAAATGCACTTATTTAGGTCATCCCAAACAACCCCTAAATCAATTATTCTTTTGCAGTTAGTAGTTGGTTTTTATAGGTTTGGATTAGAAATTGGAATATACCAAAAAGTTCTAGACTCATCTCTAAGATTTTGTCACCGTAATGCAATAAAATGACGAGCATAAAAGGTTATTTTCATCTAACGTCTAACTTGTTATTAAAGATGACACATGTCTGGGCTATGTGTCGACTAGTAATTTTCATGAAACTGTCTAGTAATAATACAGTCGTCAAAAAAGTCAATTCTCATGCATGAAATTCTACAGATGTTAAGCTTGTCATTATCTAATCATAAATGAATCTCGGCGATACTTATGTCTACTTTACAACAAAGCGTCAAATATAATACATACCAAAAAAAGGGAAAAGGGAAAAAAAGAATACGTTATAAATGCTTAATTCTTTATTGTCTTACAGTAAAACTTAGGTTTTATGTTTAAGATATGGCATTTAATTATGCATTGATTTACAATGTTCATGTAGAAGTTTACAAACAATTACAGCATTTAGTTTTCTCTTTTTTTTAATTGTAAATTCTCAGATAAGGCTTCTAAAGGAGAAGGCAATGACCAAACTAGTGACAAGTCCAAGAAAAAAAAATCTAAGCATCTCCATCAAACTAGTTAAATCTTTAGTCAAGTTTTGGCTAAAAAAACTACTTTTCTGTTTTAGAAAGCTACCTTCTTCTTCTTCTTCTTCTTATTTTTTATTTATTTATTTATTTTTTCTTTCAAAATGCAATCTCTTTGAAATATATATATTTTAAAATTCTTTTTATTTTAAAATATAAAGATAGCTAGTTTGATGGAAATTCTCGGCTGGGCATCGAGAGGCAGAAAGTTAAAAACAAGATCCCAAAAGGAAATATTTGAAAAAATTGACCGAAAATTAAGACATATCCCTAACTGAAAGTGATTCGTCAGCAACTACCACTATGGGTTTAATTGATGGATGAATAAATCTCTCTCTAGTAAACGCAATAATTTCTGTTTTGCAGTAATTATCAATCTTTCATTATCAACCCATCATGATTTCTAGCGAAATAAATGTTTTTATCAATGAAAGATTCCAACTTTAACCTTTTCCCAGTCCCAGCTCAGAAAAATTCAACAGATCAAAATAACATTTTGCGTATCAGACTAACATCAATCTCCTATACTATCAACTGTAAGCTCTCAAATATTCAACCAATCAACAATAAAAATAGAATCCAATATATTATATATATATACGAATCAAGAGCTAACCTCGCCGGTGGAAGCGAAACAGCTGTGAAGGTAATCCTCGTCCATCCAATTATGAAGATCACCGACCCAGATCGTCTTATTCTCACCGTTGGATCCTTGTTGATTTTGATTTTGATTTTGATTTTGATTTTGATTTTTGATTTTGATGCTGTTGCTGAGGATGGTATTGATTGGTGGTAGTGGTGGTGGTGATAAGGCATATAGTGCGGTGGATAATGCGGCGGCGGCATCATCTGGTGCTGCATTACCATAGCCGCCGCCGATACTGCATCGCTGCCACCCACTGCTGCTGCTGCAGCGCCGCCGCCGGAGGCTGCTGGTTCTGTTGTTGCGGATCCGAACCGGGTATTTGATTGCATCTTATTGTTTCCAAAAATATTAAATTAGGGCAAAAAACAGAGAGAGAGGTGTGTGTGTGTGTATATAGAAGTGTATAGAGATATATGTGGAAGTGAATCTGAGAGTTTTTTTTTTAGAGAGAGAAAGTGAAAGTGGAGGAGAGGGCAGAAGGGGAGAGAGAGGGGGGCCGCAACCAGAGACGATTTATTCTGAGGAGGATGACGGATTCACTGGGGAAGGGCCCTAGTACGACGCGGTTGCGTTCTCAGCCGTTGGATTAAAATCGTGGTGTTTTACGTGCACCGTTGATTGTTTTTTTTTTTTTTTTGTTTGTATGTGTGTGTGGAAGCTTTGATCTGGATATGTACGTATAATAGCTGTTTTGGTCTCAGTCCGCCCTCAGTTTGCTTCTTTTGGCTATCTGTAGATCGATATAGATATTTTTCAGGTTCATGGTATCACTTATTTACTCTTTATTTTTATTTATTTATTTCTTTTTTATGGGTTGTTTGTTTGTTTGTGTTTCATAGAGGATCCTAGGCTGCCCTGGCACAAACCCAAATGGTACCTGCATGGGGTAACTTTAAGGTTTCAGTTCAGTGACATATACTTGGACAGTTAAAATTGGTTATGTTCTAATTGAGTTACTTGGACAGTTAAAATTGACCATGCTCTAATTGGAGCTAATGGGATTTTTTGGAAAGTTAACTTATTTAATAAGTTATTTTAAGTTTTTACTATTTTAGTAAGTTAAAATAAGTGTATTTAAAAAGAAAGTTGAATTTTTTATAGTTGGATGTGATGTTTATGGAACAAAAATAAAATGATTATATGATTTGATGTGACATTTTGTCTTATTAACTATTTTAAACCTATTTTATTTTTTAATATTATTTTTAGGCCAAAAATTAAAAAAAAATTATTGGCAAACACCCTAATGTTATATTGATTATTTATTTTTATTATTTTATTTCATTATTTGTTGTGTTAATTTAATAATTAATTATTATATTAAATATATATTTAAGCAATAAATACTAGATATTTATATTTTTAGACTCATAAATTCACTTACACTGGTATGGTAAGAAAGTTGGGCCCTTATATCATTGGATATATAACAAATAAAAAATTGACAACTTATAATACCATATCATTGTAAGTATAATTGTATAATTTTTTTTTTTTGTAAGTCTTAAACATTTTTCATATTTAAGTGATGAAACCCAACACATTAAAATTGTTTTGACAAGTAAATGATACATATAAAATGATATAAAAATAAAATAAAAGTATTGTTATTGAATTTAACCAAAAATGATTGGGACCTCTAAAACTAGAGCTCTAAAGGGAGCATTAATTTGTCCTTTTCCTCCTTCTGTTTTGTCTTTTACCTTCCTTTGTTTTTTTTTTTTTTTTTTTAATTGGCGACAGCTCATTAGAGCTGCTGAAAAGCAGCTCTAATTAGAGCTCTGAATCAGAACCCTTGAATTTAATTACATGCAAGGGTGGAGCCAAAGAAAGCCAGGGAGTCATGGGTCCCCCTATGGGAGCCAAAGAAAGCCTAACTCCTAGCTCTTTTTTTTATTGATGTACTCTATCATATTTAGGGTTGGTTTGGGATATTCTAAAAAAGTGCACTTTTTGACTTATTGGCTTATATGGGTTGGATTTGGGTTGGGTTTGATGTGATGTGTAAGAGAGGTGATGTGATTTAAATAAGATGATGTGACTTAAATAAGATAGTGACTTTTTGACTTTTTGTATTATTTAGGTTATGCCAAACTTGGCCTTAGTATGTTTTTATCAATAAAGATTTATTTTGCCGACTAAAAAAAAAAATACAAAATGTATATTTTTTTTCTTAACATATTTTTTGACTAAGGGTTTATTGTATTGTTCACAACAAGTAGTTATTTAATACTTGAGAGCACCATATTGTATTATTTATGTAGTAGTCTAAACCAATAGTGTAGCAAAAAATCTTATGGATTTGATATAATAAACTCATTACTTTCAAATAATTGACAGGCCACGTATTGTGATTTGAGATTTTCAATACTTTGAGTATCACGTAAGTAACGTCATATGACACTCTAAAACTGTTTAATAATTTTCATTTGAAACACATCATTTATAAGCAATATCATATCTTTAATTTTTTTTACCAAATAAATATTAAATAGATTCTATAATCATTTGTGCTATAAATAATGTGTTTTTATTTACTAAAATTAAGAATTTTGATCCATAATTTTTTGTGATAAAATTGCAAACTCACATCACTATCTCGCACTGAGCTATAGAATTTTGATTTGTTGCTATTAATAACAAATATTTAATTTTTTATGCTTAAATTTAGCTCAAAAAATTATTATTATTTTAATGTTTATCATGATTTTTTAAATAAAAAATTATAATTAATAAATGCCTCATTTAATTTAATTTGTTATATCCGCCGCTGATCATGTCATTTTGTATGATCTCTTTTCTTTATTTATAAAAATTCTAAATGTTTATCATATATAATTATGAAATGAAATGATTAAATAAGGAGGCGAGATTGGATTGAATAATTATGAAATAAAATAATGATGTATTTAGTTTAAATTTTCTAACTTAACTAATTAATCACAAGAATAACCTTTTATTCTACATATAGGAGGATTATTTTGTCCAAAAAAAGACGTAAGACAATTTTTTTCAAGATTACACTTTTATTCAAAATTATAAAAATACCTTCCTCAAAATATGTAAATATGAAATTATAATCTGGAGGTACACTGAGGGGTGTTAGAATTGGAAAACTAGAACAATTTTAAGAATTAATAGGTATATTGGTCCATCTCTAGAGTAAAGTGAAAAACTTCAACAACTGTTAACGCTAGAAAGATAGTACTGTATAATGTACCTAGAAGAAAGACTTGGACAAAATTTTACTTAATTGTTAATTATT
The DNA here is from genome assembly GCA_036172215.1 of Camellia granthamiana. Taxonomy (NCBI): domain Eukaryota; kingdom Viridiplantae; phylum Streptophyta; class Magnoliopsida; order Ericales; family Theaceae; genus Camellia; species Camellia granthamiana. The sequence continues at coordinate 149,815,612 of CM069905.1, read as the reverse complement.
AGTACATTATGATGGATCATTTATGCAACTATTCAATGAGTTAAATTACTGGGCCTAAATACCATATCATTGGCTTAAAAATAATAAAAAAAACTTAAATGTGGGTGTGATTGGGATGGAGACCAACCCCAACCTAACTAATACGGTACGTTTCACGGATTGCTAGTGGATCTACGGGTCCTTTGTTTGTATAATTTATAAAAATTAAAAAGTTAAAAAATTATTAAAAAAATTAATAAGTTCATACTATTTGGATGAAATTTGTGAGAGTGTTAGAGGGCAAAATTATTATTTTGCCCTTTGAATTCAACTATCCAAAAGTCAAAAAGTTAATAAGGGTAGAATGGTTATTTTGATTTTACTACAATATTTTATTACACATCTTTTCGTAAAAAGTCAAAAAGTTATCTCAAATATTTTTTTTCTTTACTTTTTTAGTCAAAAAGTATACTTATATAGCACATCTCAAACGACTTATATCTAATTTATTTATTTATAATTATTAATTTGTTATGTTGAGGACTTGAGGGCTTATAAAAAAAAAATAAATAAACTTCTTTGAGTAAATTACTTAGAAGTCCTATTTAAAAGATAATGATGATCGTCGGTCACCGGTGACTATATATTAGAAAAGGAAAGTGAAGAAGCAAGGCATGTTGCCGGTCACCGAAAAACATGAAGAGAAAGAGATAAAGAAAAACAAATGCACAAAGAAAAATGAAGAAGAAAAATACGTAGTGGACTTTTAAGAGCATTCAAAAAGTTGTAGGACTAAATACATTGGAAAATGTTAAGGATCATGAAAAATACTTTATGAGAATGATCATGAATGAATTTCTATCTTTGTATTACACTTTGTAACTTATTGTATATCTAATTTAAGGGTCAAAAATCTTTCATGATCATTTTCATGAAATATTTTTCATGATACCTAGCATTTACCGACTATCGACTCCTTACTTCACCCTCACTGACGACGAAAGAGAAGAATTTCTGGCGAAAAAGATGAGTATATCTACATCAAATCTGAGTAAATCTACACGTGGTCCGACTAGATCTAAACCAAAAATAGTTGTTGGAATACAATAGTCTCTCTCTATTTGTTTTTCTCTTTCAATTTCTCAATTTTTCTACCTTTTCTCTATATACGCTTCTATTTTCCTGTTTTAAGGGAGAAAATTTTAAATCTAAACAAGCTGTTTTTAAGTTTTAGTTACAGGCAGTGAAAACTGTAAACTTTTACAGTGTCAGTTTTTTTGGGTGCTGAAATGAATCATGCTTTAAAATTGTAAAATTTTACAGTTTCATAATATCCTTTAGAAATAGAAATTTTGTAATTTCATAACATGTTTTCCAGTTGATTAATAAGGATAAATGCTTAATAGAATGATACTCTGAAACTGTAACATTTTACAGTTTCAAAGTTTACTTTTCAGTTTGATCAATATTAGAGATTATTTGCTTAAATCCTATAAAAATTAAAAAATAATATATACTTTTTCCCATTGTTGTTTGTTGTTGTTATGTTTTTTTTTTTTTCATTTCAGTTTATCAATATTAGCACATTTTGTTATGTTTTTTCACTATAATTTCTCCATCTATTCTTTTTTTTTTTTCCCGACAATATCCTGAACATTCTGGTGAGTCTCCGATGATATTCTTGACATTCAACGAATATTGTGGACATTTTGGTGACTTCCAATGACGTTCAGAATACTCCAGCGATATTCCGGCAAACTTCCAACAATACTCCGGCGACTTCTCGGTGATGTTGAATATTTCGGCGAGTCTTCGATTACCCTTTGACGGAAGTCCGATGGTAGTGGGATGTAGTAGCGTTTTTAAAGTTATAAAAATATAATAAAATTTTGATAACAATTAAAAATATGTAAGTCTAATTGGTATAAATATTTTGTTTTAGGATTAAATGGATTTTAAACTTTATGTATGAAACTTACTGATAAGTGTCCTTTTTATTGATTCAAAACTGATACAGACCCCCACTTCGGAGTGACCCCCCACCACCCCCATATACACGTGGGACAAAATAAAAAAAAAAAATTTTTTTTTTTGGACCAATCAGCATTATCTGGGAGCGGTGGGGTCTCACTCATTTTTGTTTATTGGTTTGGGCTAATATAAGCACGAGGGTCCAATAAGTATGGGGCTGAAGAGAACACAGCTGGCCCTACTTTAAGAATTTGGTCAGCCCGTGAACACTACTCACTCAATCAATGAAAAGTGGATATCGGCTGAAGCCTAAAATATCCCAATTCAAGTGTAGACCCAACCTTATTTGAAAGAGTTTATTGTTTGATTATGTTAGTAGATTTGTGAAATATTTTTTTATCAAAGTGAAAGATTACATTGGTACCATTTATCAAAGTTAAATTATCATTGCCGGATTAACTTTGATAATTAAAAAAAAAAAAAAATTACATTGGTAATCTTTGTAATTTGCCTGAGTTGGCTTTATTTCTTTTTGAATGAACAATTTTACTCTCATTTTTTTTTAATCTAATTTATTAAGGAATATTATTAATTGAGTTAAATTGACACAATCTAAAAAGTTGAATAGTAAAATTGATATAATTAGAATTATAGAAACCAAAATTGAGACCAGAGATAAATTAAGAATTCAAAATTAATACTGTTGGCAACATAAAAATTGACCAAAAACCAGACCTATGCAGGCAAAAATTAACCAGAAAACTTGTCTAAATTGAACTCACAACAATCCAACATGTGGTCTCACCTATCCTCTTGGACATGGATTTACCACTGTGCCTGTTGTGCTTCAATTTGAGATTATGAGTTTATTTTTATGATTCGAATCGTTCAGCTTGTAGGGTTTGTTGAATATACTTCATGCCTACCAAAATTATATTCATCGGATATCAATAATTATGTGATCGGATTGCATATTTTTTATGCTATTTCTCAAAGAAAAACTTATTGTTTATTTTTTTATGATAAATGTAATTCGATCATATAGTTATTGATATCCGATTAATATGATTTTTGATAGACATGAAGTACTCAACGAACTTTACAAAATGAACAGTTCAGATTATAAAAATAAGTTCATAATAAATCTCAAATTAAGACACAATAGTTACTACTTGGCTAAAGGCACAATACTAACCCCTCATCTCCTATCTCTCACGCTCACTCTGTCAATTTGTTTTTGTTTTTGTGTTGTTCTGAACGTTATTAATGCTCCTTTTTTTTTGTTTTTAAGCATAAACCAAAAGGCAATTTGAAGAGAAAATGTTGCACATATTACATTTTTATATCACATTTTATATTACATGAATGAAAAAAATCATTAAATTAATACAATATTTTAATAAATATGATACAGATAACATTACTAATTAGAAGAATATTGAATGAAATGTCAAACATTTCTCAGAAGTTATTATTTGATTCCAATAGTATTCACATGTAAAAACTTGTGTGACTTGCAGCCATAGAGAAAGACAAAAAGTTTAATGATTGTATTTTGGTATTCCTCCATGATGTGTACATTTGATTTATTAGTGATGCATGCTTAACCAAGATTGATCAATTGCGGTAGAAGAGATTTGCAATTTCTCAACATCACCTATTTGACACCTGGCATATTCTGCATTGTTGCTTGCATGAGCTTTCAAATTCAATGATTATCACTCAATTTTTTTTTTCAATAGTTTAAAATATGTTTGATGGATTTATTTTGAGTGTCTCTCACTTCATATCATATCATGTTTAGTTTAAGTTTAAATTCAAATTATATATTTTAATTTTGAGTATTTATCTAAACATCTCGTTAGTAATATTCTGAATTTTTAGTCTATGTGAAATTTTATATTGCATACATCAAAAAAATGGTGCATATATGTCCGGTCATAACATTTTGTGGTCTTTGGTTATGAGTCAAGTGATGTATAGTTATGAATCATTGAGATTGTGGGGTTCATTTTTTTCATTTATTTATAATTATTTGTGTTGATTATGACCTATTGTGATTGTTATAAGTTAGGAAAAGTATTTTTTATTCACTCCGACTTTTAGTACTCATTTGGGATTTTGACTATTTTAGTGTGTTTTTAACTATTCTATGAAATAAAAAAAGTTTGTTTAAGATTATAAAAAAATTGTGTGTAGTCACTGTAAACATTGCAAATATAAAATTGTAATAATACTATGATAATCACTTTTTTTTTACATCAAATTTGTCTGTCATTTTATATGTCACCACTATAGCAGTCTAATAAATTTCATGACTCTGTTGGCACAAAAAAATAACTTTTTGTCGATTGTGACCTATAGATTATAAACAAGTCTCTTTTAGTTAATTGTGACTTATTAATTATAGTCAAATCTAATTTTATTAGTTGTGGCCTGTCGATTATAATATGTCAATTCAAACTGTCAACTATATTTAAAGTATAAGTATGGTCACACTAATATTATTATTATTATTATTATTATTATTTATTTTATTGAAATGTAGGATATATGGCAACACGTTGCTTATAAATTGACCAGAAGAAGACGAATAGAAGGATCAACAAATCATCAACATTCAACGTGAGTAAAAATAGATTTGTAAGAGTAGATGTTTTTTAGGAGTAGTCTATTTTAATCTAGGAGTAGATTATCGTAACTTTTAGGAATAGTCATAGTAGTTAGTTTGTAATGCTTGATTTTTGTAATTAAGTAATAAGTTTGGGTGTCGTAATCAAAATTTCAATGTGTTAATCATTTATTTGTTCACATTACAACCTTTAAAAAAGTCCTTGAAACTGTCAAGATAAAGGACACCAATACATTGCTTGATTTGTTTGTTGTTTGAGAGAACTGATTTTTCTATAGACTTTTCCTTATCGATTTCATCCAAACCAAATTTTTACTAACCATAAAACATGATAAACCAATGCAATCATCTTAATATATTATTGATAAAGTTGTGTACAAATACACAACTGTAGTAGAACTTAACAGAATATTACAATACACGATGCATTACATGCAAATTTATCAAATATCAAACATAGCAAAAGCAACACCACAATACATGTAAACATTACAATAATCTAAAGATGAAACCTTGGTGTCTAACAACTTAATTATAGATCATAGTCTACATAATGCACAGCGCACACAGTAATATTATTATTACTTTCGATCAATCAAACGCTGCGAGAAGGTCCAAGAGAATGACCAACCCCAGGACTATGTCCTGGTCCTGTGGATTGGAAATCATCTTTACTCTCTGCAGCAACATCACCACCACCACCTGGATTCTTACCTGATTCACTGGTTTTAAAAACTGCTTCATTTTGACGGTGTGAGTTCTGACCATTCTCATCCATGCCTGCACATTTTTTACACTTGTTGTTCTTCTCTCCCTTCAGTTGCCTTCCCTCAATGGATATGATATCATGAGATAGAAGTAGTAGAAGAAGAAAGACAGAAGTGCAAAGGACCTTCACTCTGGTGGCCATTAGTTCAGAGGTATTGTTTATGATAGTGTTGCTCAAAGTAAATAAAATGGCCAAAAGATGAAGCTTACTATGGAGGAGGGTGTGTGTGAAAGTGTGTCTTGTTGGGGAGAGAGGGTGGGGGGTGGTGTTGAGTATACTTCAATGCTAGTGTTGTGATTAGTGAGCTCTTGCCTCTGGGTATTTATAGACTTCAAAAGTTGGTACGAACCCACCACAAACCACCCCCCCCCCCCCCCCCCCCCCCCCCCCCCTACTCGTTTTGTTTTGTTTAAAGAAGAATTTTATTGATAAAAGAAAATGTACATCATTTTGGTGCATATCGATTATTCTTTAAATTTAACTCATAATTCTAAATGTTTCATGTTAAGTTGGTTTGTGAAGTGATTTTTTTAATGATTTTTTGCTAAAGAATGAGATGAAAAATTGAAGTATTTGTGAATAATATTTTAGTTTTTTCTATCAAAAAAAAATGTACAAAAAGTAAAAAGAAGGAGCCCAAAAAATTACAAAAATATGGAGGGTACAATTCATTCTATAGTGGGATGCAAGTCAAAAGCTAATAAATCTTTAACTTTTTTACATAGCTTTCTATTTTTTTTTAAGTCTTTTTAGTGATTTTTAAATTTTTTATTTTTTTGCAATTGCCAGATGTACCGTTAGTTTGATGGGTAGCCCTATAGTATACACCCCTTATGGGTTGCATATGATATTAAAGAAAATATGAATCTATTATTTTCAATAGCCAATCATATCTCAGTACAGTGATCTTTATATACAACAATTGTAAATCTAGGAACTAACTCTAGTAACTAGTTAACTAAACTAAGGTACAGTTAATACAACAACTTTCTAACTAACACATCACTATATGTAACACGTGCACTAATAGCTCTAACTGTTTTGTAACTGATATGTGTAGCTCTGCTGTATAACTCTGCTGCAGAAATGAGCTCAGCTCTGTGGCTTCAACTGCAGCTCTTCTTCTGTAACTGTGGCTGCAACTGCAGCTCATCTTCTGCAGATATAGACTGAGCTTCTGTAGCTGTTGCAGAGACATTATCATGCCCCCTCAAGCTGATGGGAGAGGGAAGAACCAGAAGCTTGGACTGAAGATAAGTAAAGCGGGAAATAGACAGAGGTTTGGTGAAAATATCGGCCACCTGATCAGAGGTTGGAATATGACAAATGGAGAGTTGTTTAGCAGCTACCCTTTCTCTGACATAGTGATAATCCACCTCTATATGTTTAGTGCGTGCATGAAAAACAGGATTGGAAGATAGAGAGATGGCAGATATATTATCACACCATAAAGTAGGAGAAGGAGAAGGAACATGCAAGTCAGAGAGAAGCATTCCAAGCCAGCTTAACTCCGCAGCAGTGTGGGCCAACGCTCTATATTCAGCTTCAGTAGAGGATCTAGCCACGGTAGGCTGCTTTTTAGCATACCATGATACCAAATTTGGACCAAGAAAAACACAGAAGCCAGTAGTGGAACGTCTATCCAGTGAATTTCCAGCCCAATCAGAATCTGAAAAAGCATGTAGTGTAAGAGGTCCAGGACTAAATTGAAGACCATAGCCAAGAGTGCCTTTGAGATACCTGAGAAGCCTTTTAACCATAACAAAATGTTGCACAAGTGGTTGGTGCATAAATTGACAAGCAAAGTTTACTGCAAAAGCAAGATCTGGTCTGGTGATGGTGAGGTATTGAAGGCCTCCAACAATACTTCTGTAGAGAGATGGGTTGGAATAAGGTAAGTGATCATTAGGAGAAGAAGAAGGTTTAAGAGCCATAGGGGAAGAGTATGGCTTGCAGTCAGCCATACCAGCTTTCACAAGCAACTCAGAAGCATACTTTTGCTGAGATAAAAAATAGCCCATAGAAGATGATGACACAGAGATACCAAGAAAGTAATTAAGCAACCCAAGCTCCTTCATAGCAAAAGCACCATGCATTTGATGAATCAAAGCAGTAATATAAGAAGAATCACTGCCAGTTAATAAGATGTCATCAACATAAATGAGTAGAATAGTAATGGAGTCTGCTGTCTTCTTGACAAACAAGGATGAATCACAATGACTTGAGATAAAACCACAGGACAGTAAAAAAAGAAGAGAAAGTAGAAAACCATGCCCGGGGAGCCTGTTTAAGACCATAAAGAGCTTTATGCAATTTGCAAACCAAATGAGGATGAGAAGCATCAATGAATCCTTGAGGTTGTTGCATATAGACCTCCTCCTCTAAGACACCATGCAAAAATGCATTGGATATATCAAGCTGTCTAATAGACCATTGAAAATGCAGAGCTAAGGACAGAAGAACTCTGACTGTAGGTTGCTTGGCAACAGGGCTAAAAGTCTCATGATAATCAATGCCCTCAGTTTGAAGAAACCCTTTGGCTACAAGTCTAGCCTTATACCGAGCAATGGATCCATCTGAATTTCTTTTGAGTCTATAAATCCATTTGCATCCAATAGCAATTTTGTCTGGAGGTAAAGGGACAAGAGACCAAGTGCCTTGTCTTTGCAAAGCTTGAAACTCATCTAACATAGCTTCCTGCCATTTAGGAGATGCAGCAGCAGCTTGAAAAGTATCAGGTTCAGTAGGAGAAGAAGTAGTGAGAAGGCAGCCAGCAGGGAGAGTTTTAGACTTAGACCTGGTGAGCATGGGATGAGTATTTGAAGTAGAAGAAGAAAACGGTAAATCAATGGAGATTGAAGAAATAGGAATTGAGGGAACAACACCAGAAACTGCAACTGGTGCAGCAGGGACAGAACCAGAACCTGCAACTGCAACTGGTGCAGGAAGAGAACTAGCAGAACCAGAACCTGCAACTTCAATGTGGGCAGAACTAGAAGAGGGAGACAAATGAGAACCAGACATAACTGGAGCATGAGAACCAGACAGAACTGGAGCAGAATGAGAATCAGACATAACTGGAGCATGAGAACCAGACATAACTGGAGCAGAGGAAACAACTCTTACAGTAGGGAGAGAAGAACCTGCAACTTGGGCAGAACCAGAATGGACTGAACCAGTGGCAGGCCAAAAGAAAGTTTGCAGCTGAGAAAGTGAAGGAGGAACAGACTGAGCAGAAGACATAGTGTGAGACTGAAATGGAAAGGTACACTCATCAAAAATGACATGCCTAGAAACAAAAATATGGCCAGTAGAAACATCAAGACATCTATACCCTTTGGTAGAGGGAACATAACCAATAAAGACACAAGGGATAGATCTTGGCTGAAGTTTGTGACTTGTGTAAGGTCTAATCCAAGGAAAACATCTACATCCAAAAACTTTGAGAAAGGAGTAATCAGGTGAGTGATGAAACAAAGTTTGAAAAGGAGTAAGATTACTAAGTTTGGAAGTGGGAAGTCTGTTAATAAGAAATACTGAGGTGGCAAGAGCATCAAACCAATAGGACAAAGGAAGAGCAGATTGATGCATTAGGGCAATGGTGGTTTCAATTAAGTGCCTATGCTTCCTCTCAGCTACTCCATTCTGAGCAGGAGTATGAGGACAACTAAGTTGATGTTCAATGCCCTTATCTTTTAAAAATTGTTGAAATTTATTTGCTAAATATTCCCCCCCATTATCACTTCTAAGGACTTGAAGCTTAGTGGTAAATTGGGTCTCAACAAAAGCCTTGAATTCAACAAATTTAGAAAATACTTCACTTTTGTAAGTCAAAGGAAATAGCCAAGTGAATTTACTGTAATCATCAACAAAAAGAACATAGTACTTAAAATGGGAAACAGATGCATTAAAGGGTCCCCATACATCAGAATGAATAAGAGCCAATGGCTGATTTACAGTGGAATTGGAAAGATGAAATGGCAACCTATGACTCTTAGAAACACAGCAATGTGTGCACAGCTTATTATCATTAGAACTAGGTACATTAGTAGGTAACAAATTTTGAGATACAAGCACTTGCAGCTTATTACTAGAAGGATGACCTAATCTACTATGCCAAGTGCTCTTGCTGCAGGTAGAAGCAGTGGAAGTGTTGAAGCAAGTGGTGGAAGAAGTTCCAGGAACAACAGATGAAGCTGAGAGAGAGTAAAGACCAGCTGAGTGAGGGCCTTTATGAAGAATTTGCTTGGAAAACTTATCCTGTATAATGAAACAATCAGCATCAAAAGTAATGGTGCAGTTGTTATCTTTTATGAATTGATGAACTGACAAAAGATTGGTAGAAATGGAAGGAACATGAAGCAAATTATGAAGTTGGAAAGAAGTACTTGGTGTAGGAAGCAAACCATTTCCAGTGTGATGAATTGGCAGAGTTGAACCATCTCCTATAGTGACATGATCAGAACCTTGATAAGGCTGAAATTGAGTGAAATTATTAAGATCATTGGTGAAATGAGTTGTGGCTCCAGAATCTAAGAACCAATTTGAACCAGGGCCAGATGTAGCAGAGATAGACTGATATTCTGGGACAGATGCAGCAGAGGCAGACTGAAACTGAAAATCTGGAGCAGCAGAAGAGGTTGAAGAAGATGCAATGTAGGCTTTGGACTGTGATCCTCTTTCTTGCAAAGAAGAGGAGTGAAAAGCTGGATCCATTCTGTGCCAGCAATTCATGGCTGAGTGGTTTGATTTGCCACAGATTTGACAAATCAGTCCATGTGAAGATGAGTTGCCTTGGCCTCCACCTCTATAGGTGTTACCTTGTCCACCTCTATAGGTGTTACCTTGTCTGCCACCTCTATAGGTATTACTACCTTGGCCTCCACCTCTAGAGGTATTACCTTGTCCTCCACCTCTGTAGTTGTTACCTTTAGATCCACCTCTGATATAACCTCCAGAACTTCCTCTAGAAAAAGTTCTGTTAGCAGCATAAGCAAATGGTAGATCTGATGTGTGTGTTTGTTTCAGAAAGCCTTCAATGTGAATGGATTCAGAACACAATAAGGAAGACAAGGCAGTAATAGAGATAGGTTCAGATCTGGTACGAATAGATGTTTTAAAGGCACTGTATTCATCAGGTAATCCATTCAGAGTAAGTAAAACCAGATCTTCATCATGAATTGGTGAACCAGCAAGACTCAACTGATCAGCAATAGTCTTGATTTGACAGAGATATTCCTCCATTGTTGAATTCTTCTTGGTAAGATGACTAAGCTTAGTCTTCAATTGATGGACATGTGACCTAGACAAGGAGGTGAATCGTGCAGCTAATGTAGTCCACACTTCATGACTAGTGAGACAATGAAGAACAGAGGTGTATATGGATGAAGATAGTGTAGCCGTAAGGCAACTGAGTAAATGTGCATCAACAGTAATCCAATCTGTGTATTCTGGATTTACCACAGCATTACCACTCTCATCAAGAACTGTGGAAGAAGGACAGATCTGTGAGCCATCAACAAATCCAAGTAGATTTGTGGCTCGTAAGATGTTTTGGAATTGACTTCTCCATATCAGATAATTTGTAGACTCAAGTTTTATTGGAACAAATGATTTCAGATTGGAAATGAGCAGAGTAAGATTTGAAGGTAAAGAAGAACTGGTAGTTATACCAGATGAAGAAGCTGCCATTGTTGTTGATTTTGCTTGAAGATCTGCCATTGTTGCTTCTTGATGAGAATTCACCATTGATGAATTTAAGATGAAGCTTTCGATGCTCGCAAGAGCTATGAGGGCTCTGATACCATAAAGAAAATATGAATCTATTATTTTCAATAGCCAATCATATCTCAGTACAGTGATCTTTATATACAACAATTGTAAATCTAGGAACTAACTCTAGTAACTAGTTAACTAAACTAAGGTACAGTTAATACAACAACTTTCTAACTAACACATCACTATATGTAACACGTGCACTAATAGCTCTAACTGTTTTGTAACTGATATGTGTAGCTCTGCTGTATAACTCTGCTGCAGAAATGAGCTCAGCTCTGTGGCTTCAACTGTGGCTTCAACTGCAGCTCTTCTTCTGTAACTGTGGCTGCAACTGCAGCTCATCTTCTGCAGATATAGACTGAGCTTCTGTAGCTGTTGCAGAGACATTATCAGATATACATTATTGGATTCATTTATCAGAATGTCTCTAAGCAATACTAGCTCAAATGGCTTACTCAAAATTTTACTTTATTACTTTAGTTATTCACTTATTTAATATACACTTCAGCAACATTCTTTACTTTCATTATTAAAATATTCTTCACTATAACAAATAAGAGTTTATAGGAAATAAATTTTTTTGTTTCCAAATTGAAAATTATTGTAGGCTTTTTTCTTTTACCAAATACTACAATATTTTTCTAACCTTCATTTTTTGTAACAATCATATTTTTTCAATGGTTCAATTTTAGATATCTAAACTTTCATTTTTTTTTTCTTCTAATGGCTATATTTTTTTAATGGACATATTTTTTTCAATAACCATATTAAGATAATTATTGTTCCTAATATAGTGAGTTATCAAAACTATCATTTGTTTGTAACATTTACTAGCTATCTAAATTGGAGATTCGCTAACATAAAATTTAAAATAAATAAATAAAATCCAAACATCACACAAATGTTAAAGATTAAAATTGAATTTTTTTTAATTTTTTTTTATTTTAAAAAAGAAAAAGTTAGTGAACAATTCATTGCTTTTGCTGGCGAGGACTGTAGCAAAGAATCAATTTAACCAGCCTCAACGAGCCTACTCCAGCAACCATTTAAGAGTTCAGCCTAGTTATTATATAACATCGTGCGGGTTAGTCATGTGTGGATGTGCTAGCTTAAATTTTGAGATAATTTGTGACTTAGAAATCTAGATTTCAAGAAGTTTTGTCATTGCTGAAGTTTTACCGCCCCTCTATTTTGTTCTTTCTGTTTTCGTGCACTGTATTACATAGTTTATTTGTCACACCACATACAGATAGGATCGCACATAAAAGGAAATGTTAGCTTAATATATGTTAATGAGGTTATTAATCTTTTTAATAACTACTGTTTTTATATGAGTTAGTGATCAACACTTTTATATGGTATCCAAGTAGACAATAAATCTTATGTTCAAATCTTGCATGCCCTTTAAAGTTTTTGGATGAGTTAGTGATCAATATTTTTTAATAATATATATTCCTCAGCTAATAAAAATACTTAAACTTTTAGATGAGTTGATGGTTAACACTTTAAAGATATGAAAGACAGAAATAACACATAAAAGTAATTGGTTGATTGATCATTAAGTTTGAAAAGTGAATCTAATTCTTTTATTTGAATAAATTCTTTTTGGACAATTAAGGCCTCGTTTGAGAACAAGTTATTTTAACTTTTTGACTTTTTGATTAAAATATAAGGGGTAAAAAAAACTAATATGTTTGGAATGACTTTTTGATTTTTTATGAAAAAATGTGCAAAAAGTAGAGAGAAAAGTGAATCTTTGATTTTTTGATATAAGTTATAGATTTTTTGATTTTTTTAACAATTTTTTGACTTTTAAATTAATACAGACACATGCCAAACGGGGCCTAATTACTTTACCGACTAATATTATTTTAGATTCTAAAGATTCTTGTTACGAAAAGTTCAAGTGAATATTCTCTGGGTTGCTTTAGTATCTAGATTCTAGTCTACTGTTTGTGCATGTACCCCCATGCATCTGTTTTCCATTTATATTCCTCTATTGATATGCTACTTTACCAGCATTTTACCATCTTTCTACAGCCATCACCACCATGGAAGGTCACTTGCTTATTTTTCAAAAAAATACAGCTAATATATGATCAAATTGTTATATCAAACGAGAAATCTATGGGGTGGTGGACTTTTATAAAGATGGATTTTGTAAAACAAAAAGTTACGATTTTTTGTAGTAAAAATTATGAATATTTGTGATGCATTATGCTATTTTATAGTAAAATTTATGAATGACAAATTTATGATATATGCCTCTAAAGTAAAAAATTACGAACTATTGTGGTTATCGTGATTATGTTATGAATGATGTGGTGCAAATAATACAAATTATTTGTGGTGAGAAATATTAAAAATTATTGAAGTGGAAAAAGTTTCGATTTGTGGGATTGTTAGAAAATATTGCGGTTATGTTATGCATATTGAGATAAGATGCATATGGTATAATATTTTTTTTAAGGTACACATTAGCTCACTATATTAAATCATATGTGATTGATGTTTTGGTATTATACATTAAATGTGATATTCACTGTACCAATACAGTAATAACATATCAATCAAAAAAATATTCACTCTGGTTTTGAGTTTTCAAATGAAAACAGATTTTGGGTTTTTGGTTTTTTGTGTTTTTCTAAGTGATTTTTTTTTAATATTTTAAACATTTTTAAAAACTTTTTAAATTTACTTTATATAGATGCACTTACAAAATATAATATTTGTGATTTTTTGTAAAAAAAAAAAAATATATTAGTACATTTTTTTTGTTGTACTTATTGATTTTTTCTTAGCCAAATATCGGATTATAGTCCTGTGTAGGAAGTTGGCTATTTTAGTTGACTATTTGACTTTTTGACTATTTTGGTCTGACTAAAATAACAACAATGATTGAGACCCCTTTTTTTGGAACCCCCAAAACCTCATTTGGATCTCAACTATTGATGGTATGGACCCCACACATAGGGTTGCAAATGAACCGAGCTGTTCATGAACAAGTTCGGCTCAGCTCGTTAAGCTCGACTCGTTTACCTTTATTTAAATTATATAATAAATACATTATTGATATATTAAATAATATAAATAATATTTTTTACTTAAATATTTTTATTTAAATAATATAAATAATATTAAAAAAAATTATCGAGTTGAGCCGAGCTCGAACCCAGTTTCTTATCAAGCCAAGCTCGAGCTCAATAAATAAGCTCGATAAGTAAACGAGCCGAGCTCGAGGTCGAGCTCAGCAAAGCTCGGCTCGATTCGGTTCGTTTGCAGCCCTATCCACACATACATCAATGGTTGAGATTCAAATGAGGTTATGGGGGATCCTAAAAAAAAGGGGGTCCCAAGCATTTTTTCTAAAATAATTGTGTTTAGGAAGATAGTTGGTTTTTTTTTTTATAATTGATTTGATGGTTATGAGAGAAAAAATAAAATGATTCTGAGTTTGATTTGACATTTGTTTTATTAACTATTTTAACATATGTTGCCTTTTAATGAATTATTTTAGTCCAACCCTCTTCTCAAATAAAGCCTATGTATTTTGTTGAGTTATTAATCTAATTCCAAACTCAGGTGGATTCAAATATACATATTGTGAATATATATGTAATAAATAAACGGTAGTATCAAAATATAATCACCACTACATTAATTATTCAATTTTCATATTCAAAAAAATGCCATGAATTGGGACAATGTCTTAGCACCAACAAGAGAGGCGTGGTATATTGGTTATTATTTGGTATCTCAAAGTAAGACTTAATAAAAAAATTGTAAAGAAGTTGAAGTTTGCACGGTGCTGTTTTGTGCCATTGAAATGAAGAAAGAAATAGTTTTGTCCACTGGGTTTCGCTGAAAGAGACGTTTCTGGTAGACGTCCAATATGACTTGAAACTAATTTGGTCCTAGTTTGACTGTCTCCCCTCTAACTTACTGTTTATCCGTCATGTGCCAATATAGTAGGTTTTTAGGAGATTTTTTTGAAAATGACATTTAAGAATGAATTTAATTTACATATTGTATGTTTGGGACTCGCTTCACACCCTCTTTCACTCTTTCATTTAAAGCACCTATGGCATGCAAGGGCAAATATCCCATATTCATTTCTAAGTACTTTGTATTTAACATCACATATTATACGATTTTTGATAAAATTTAAATCAAAAGTTAATTATTAAGACGAAAGTGTCCTCACACTTATGTACTACACATTACTTTTGTATATTCAAAACTATATAATAAGTGTTTCAACAATAATGATAGTTTATAATGACATTTCAACTTAAGTTTGTACTTGGCATGACTAGTATGCCAATGTTGTCATCCATGTGTCACCATTTTTTTTGCTTTTGGGTGGAGAATTTTGAGGTCAACAATGGTTGATTATGTATAATTACACATGTATTTCTTTTTATTCTTTAGGGATTACAAATCACAATGGTAGCATTTGTTTAATGAGTCAAATGCAGATTTGGAGAGGGAATAACAATGGCATATCTTTGATGCATTACTGAAAGTGAAAAAGATACAGAGTGCGCACTACAAATTCAAAACTTTTTGTCTAGTAATAGGTAAGGAAGGTTTATAACCTTCCATGCATCCAAGAAAATCCATGAGGGCCATAGCTGCCCGCTGGTGTATATTTCAAGAAAAGTTGCTAACATAGAAAATTTGCCCATAGAAATGTACGACAAAGATGGAATGCATGCATTGTCCAATTTCAAATCTGGTGTGGGTCGCAACTAAGTAGGGATGACAATCTCCCCACACACTCACCCACCCAATCCTCACTGCAATAAATTAAGATTTTAGAGACAAAATATCTAACCTGCCAAAAATATCATTATTATATTTTATTTTGATGTTAAAATTCAAATTTTAATAGTGAATTACTATTTTTTTGGGATCAAATTTTTCGTAGTAGGAACATAGTGAGGACAAAATATCTCAAACCTGCCTTGCCTATTACCATTCCTACATCTAAAATGAATTTGAATCACTCATTTTATTTTATGTGCACTTAGCATGGTTCATATGTTTCTTGGAAATTCTAAGTCAACTCAAAATAATGGATGTTTGCAAATGTTCTCTTTCTATTCGAAGGATATGCTTTCAAGAAAGAAAAAAAGAATGGTGGTTAGTTGGCTCCTCAAGTTGGGGAAGTTTCTCTCACCACTGAATCAAGTTGAGAGCTCAGAAAAGAGTGTGGGGATGATTATGGTCTTTAACTGTTATGATTGTATCACAATCTATGACTGTGATGAATACTGACTATTTATCAGCAATAATGACTTTGTTTGAAACTTAGAAAGAGAACAAAAAAAAGCATTTCTTAAGAGCCTTCAAATCAAATTCATAGCGTGCTAAAAGAACCTGTCTCTATGTTGTCAAAGGTCTCTCTGAAAACTCTTGAAAGTGCATGCATTTTCTAACCTTTATTCCTTTGGCTTCTTCAAATGAAAGAGAACTACTTGCATTTGCATAGTACCACCCATTCACGACACTTGGCATTTCTATGGTGTTTTTATTTTTATTTATTTATATATATATATATATATTTTTTAAATTTCAAAATATGTGACAGAGTATTTGGTAAAATTTTTGCTTAAAATTTATCAGATAAAAATAATTTTAAAAAATTAAAAAAAGTTATCACTGAAAATTAGTGGGTGAAATGTTTTTAATTTATATATTTTTATTAGCAACTTTTAACTTATAATGCACAAACAGGTTTTATGTAATTGTACGAGGACGAAATAATCTTCTCGTATAATCCTGTTGATCAAGTTTGCACTCCTCCAAACGTCGTCGCTTTACTACCTGAAAACAAAAACGTGAGCTAGCCGGCGGGTGTGTGTTGGAAACCTCTCCGATGCCTAAGTCAACAAATAGACAATAAACACAAAAACTCTGTGTATTTGTGAGTAGAAATTATGATACCTGTACATAGGTCCTGTCGTGAGCTTTTATAGATTCTGCCTGACACAATCCTAATAGGACTCTAATTCTAATGTAGAATCCTCCTAGGAATCACATTCCTAAAAGATAATGCCCATCCATTCACACCCTTTTCACTGCAACCCAAGTGAGATGGCACAACTCTCTTTACCTCGGCTCGGTAGCAGCTCAACAGAGCTAAGAAGGCCTTGCCCCATGCCAGACAGAACAAGGGCAATTCTTGACCGAGATAACCACCGCGGCCACCCGTACCATCGCACCCCAGTCTTGTTTTGATATAACCACCTCAGCCCAAGCCTTGGACCGAACACCCGTCCAGTCCACGACCGAGCTTAAACCACTTTTATTTTCACCCGCAACGCGGCTCAATGGCCAAGAGTGAACCTAGCTTGGTCCATGCAATGGATGGCCTTAGCTCGGCCTTATTTAGACATAAATTGCCCTCTCAATTACCCCTTAATTCTATCTGCAGTGCATGATTGGGATTATTTTTCTCCAGCCGAGCTATATACAAGCCTCCAACCGAGCTTAAATATTACCGGGCTCCCAATTCGCTCGGTCCAGGAATGTCTTGTCAGTTGCTCTGCATGTCGTTCCACTACTCAAGTACGTTTGAATTGTTATTTATTTCTCTGGATACGTGGCATACTCCCATTAGTCAAGTACACCTATTATAGCCGTCTTTGTACTATAAAAATTTGAATAGTCCCGCCCATTCTCGTGCCTATACATAAACCCATTTTTTGAATCAAATATCCTCACTATTCATCTTCTCTCCCTTGCCTCCTGAGTTTCCACATTTGCTTTGCTCGTTTTCTGGCCGGTACTTTTGCTGTTTGGATTTCGACTTCTCATTTTAAATCCATAAGTTGCTTATGCCCCTTCCTCTTGTTTACTCCTTTTCTAAAATGTAGTACTTTAGCTCCATATATGCGTGTTATGACCACCAAAATTTTGAGAAAATATCAGAAACCCAAAGCCACACGCTCAGACCCAAAACATATTAGCTGGATTTTGAATCAGTCTAGAACACAAGTTTTGATCCAAAATATTACTATGACCGAGCTAGGAACCTGTTTGCGATAGGCTTGCACTTGATTGAACTAGGAATCTTTTTGCTACTTTCAGGTTTGCACTTGACCGAACGAAGAACCTTTTAGCTCAATAACTGAGCTAAAAAGCCTTGAGCCTCGTCCTATCTCACAGTCGAACTAAGAATGGGCTATAACCCATTTATAGTCGATCTAGGGTTATGTTATTTTGCCTTTTTGCTTAGCCCGGTCCAATCATTTGGGCATAACACTTTTTATTTCCACTTTGCAGACTTGACTAGGTTGGCCAGACACACCTTTACACTTTGCCCCCTTGGCGCCATTGCTCAACCGAGCCATCCAAAGTCACACTAGCGCCGAGCTAGGTTGCCGTGCTCATTTTTATACAACCTTTAAGTTTAATGGGTAAATATCGATTCTTGGTAAACTCGTCTGGGGCCATTGCCGAATTTCGAAAAGACTACCATATTCCTAAGGACGTCCACCTCTCCTTAGCCAAGCTAGACACCATGCCTTGGGGCAAACCGGGCTTCGTCCCATTCACAGTAATGTCAATTGTAGAAGCCGAGCTCCGGTTCCTTGTACATCCCCTTATACGCAAGTTCCTTAGGCAAACAAGATTGTGCCCAACCCAACTCTCCATCAACATCTATAGAATAATAAATGGCATCGCCGAGCTAAACCGCCAGCTCAACCTCATCCTCGGATTGGCTGAGCTATTTCATCAATATTCGCTCGACCAAAATGACGACGGTTGGGTGTACTACCTTAGAGTAAAAAAAGGCCGAGAAAAAATCATAAAAAACACACCGGACAAAGACTTGAACGATGAAGATTTCTTCTAGGTTTCTGGCAATTTTGAAGATCAGAAAGCCCAGATACCGGGCTATAATATAAACTGGAATAAAGGGATTGCTGGTAAGAATACCTCGGCTTAATTTTTCCTTGATGTTTTAATTAACCACCATGCTAACCCATTAAGTTCATTATCTTTCTTTTTTACAGACTTAAACCAGCTTAAATCACATTATACTTGCGCTAATCAAGACGCCCTTCGTGCCGCGCTTCGATACTGCCACCGTGATTGGGCCGACTTACTAAACTTCGAGCCAACCTATCGGTATAGCAGAAGGAGAAAGACCAGGGTTACTGATTTTCTTCTTGAACCATCACCTGAACCGGACCCAAACCTACCTCAAATCAACCTCATTCCCTTGACTGAAGAGCAAGAAATGGCCAAGCGACGTACCGTCATTGCCCAAATCACTGAGCAAACCACAGCTCCCACTGCCGAGGCTCAAACCGAGGCACCACAGGCCGGTCAATCACACAAGGCTGTGGTGGCCCTCCCTACTATCTAAGCTTCGTCATTTCTGCCAAACAAACGGCCCCGTACGAGTTCTGCTCCACAACGCCTGAGAGACGAGGATAACAGCGAACCACCGAAGACCGAGCTGCCAGAAGCTACTCTCTCCCAAGGTTGCAACCGGTCTAGCCTTTCAAATCCTCCATCCCCTCCAGTGTGGGCACCAACGGTGTTTTTCAGGGGTCGTGCCATAACAACTTCGAACTCCGTCAGTGCTAAGAAGGACCACCTCCTAGTCTTTAACCTGGCAAAGAGCATCTGTTTCCTCGCCAACATGGAGTGGCATGAGGGTTTGACCGAATTGAAGGCAATCCGCTCGGCGTCCAAGTCTATGATACTGTTACTCTAAAATTCCTGTCACCTAGTAATTGATACCATTACTTACTACTCGGTTTTAAGTCACCGCTCTGAATGTCTGTGCAGGCCCTCAAAAAGAGCCAAATGGCTCACAAGCGTGTCCTTGAGCTGCGAAAGATGGCTTGGTCGGCCGTCGCTGATGCTGATGCTAAAGTGGCCAAACTGAAAGAGGCGAAGGCCAAGCTGGCCGAGTTGGAATCAGAGAATGCACAGTTAGCCGGACTGGTCGACTCGGCAGAAGCAAATAAGCAAAAAGCTTTAGATGAGAAGAAAGACCACTATCTGCGAGAGCTGGCGAAGCTAGAGAAAAAGAAAGGCGCCGAAATAAAAGTGTTACAAAAGTAGTTAGAGGATGTTGAGGATCGCGGGTTTAAAGAAGGCGAGGAACTCTACATCCAGCAATGTGAGGCGTCAAAGGATATCTTCTTCAAATGCGGGTGAAAGACTGCGGCGACCAAGCTCGGTCAGGGGCCTAACTCCGAGGTCTTTCTGAACCCTCCCCCTCACTTTATACTGAGCTATATGACGGACTACGCTAACACGGTCCAGCAAAAGTTTCTTCAAGAAGGGGAGGAGAATGAGGTCCCTACTCCATTTAACACCCCTCATTCTAACACTCAGCTCGGTCGCCAGCCTTTATCTCCTACTCCGGTGGACTCCAGCCAAGTCTTGTACAGTGGAGTTGATGAAGTGCCCGTGACCGAGCCCAACCAGGGGGCTGATACTGTAACCGGCCTTCCTATGGGCGAAGTCCGGGTCGATTTGGACACCGAGCTAGATGACTCAATTGCCTGATTTCTTTTTCTTTTTCTCTTTAAGAAAATGTAACCAGGCTACAAGCCCCTCCTCTTGTACTTACTTACAAATGGAATGAAAGAAACTTTTTTTTTACATCTTTTTGTTTGGTTCACATCACTTTTTGGCTTTATAGTGTATTAGTTTTGCTGTATGCCCAGCCGGCCTAGTTAGCTTGGTTGTGCCTTTATCATGCCTCCCTTTGTTCAGCCGAGATACATATCCTGGCTAAGACACAACTTTGGGAGACTTCAAAATTTTTATAACAGGGATGTGTACCTAGATTATTATCTTGGCACAGTTTATATTAAAGCTACCATTTTTACGTGAGCCTAGACCCTTATCTCGGTTGAACAACGAACTAACTAAAATCACCTACCAACCTTCTTGGGTCGAGATCCTTATCTCAGCTGAAGAAGAGAACTAAATGTTGGTCAAACCTGTCAACTTTCTTGGGTCCAGATCCTTATCTCAGCTAAAGAAGAAAAAGTAAGTGTTGGTCAAACTTGCCAACTTTCTTGGGCCCAGATCCTTATCTCGGCTAAAGAAGAAAAAGTGCTGGTCAAACCTACCAACCATCTTGAACCTAGATCCTTATCACGGGTAAAGAAGAAAAAGTGTTGGTCAAACCTGCCAACCATCTTGAGCCTAGATCCTTATCTCGGCTAAAAGAAGAAAAAGTATTAGTCAAACCTGCCAACCATCTTGAGCCTAGATCCTTATCTCGGCTAAAGAAGAAAAAGTGTTGGTCAAACCTGTCAACCATCTTGACCCTAAATACCAACCATCTTGATCCTAGATCCTTATCTTGGCTAAAAGAAGAAAAAGTATTGGTCAAACCTGTTAACCATCTTGAGCCTAGATCCTTATCTCGGCTAAAGAAGAAAAAGTGTTGGTCAAACCTGTCAACCATCTTGAGCCTAGATACCAACCATCTTGATCCTAGATCCTTATCTCGGCTAAAAGAAGAAAAAGTATTGGTCAAACCTGCCAACCATCTTGAGCGTAGATCCTTATCTCGGCTAAAGAAGAAAAATTGTTGGTCAAACCTGCCAACCATCTTGAGCCTAGATCCTTATTTTGGCTAAAGAAGAAAAAGTGTTGGTCAAACCTGCCAACCATCTTGAGCCTAGATCCTTATCTCGGCTAAAAGAAGAAAAAGTGTTGGTCAAACCTGCCAACCATCTTGAGCTTAGATCCTTATCTCGGTTAAAGAAGAAAAAGTGTTGGTCAAACCTACAAGCCATCTTGAGCCTAGATCCTTATCTTGGCTAAAGGAAGTGAACAAAGTGTTGGTCAAACCCGCCAACCATCTTGAGCTTAGATCCTTATCTCGGCTAAAGAAGAAAACTAAGTGTTGGTCAAACCTGCCAACCCTTTTGATTGCCCCCAATTGGCAATAATTATGAACAACTTCTACAAAGGAAAGAATTTTTCAAAAAAGAAACTACTTGTTTTATTGCAAAAACAAAATTACAAGTGTTTTTAAGAAAAAAGCTAAAAGTAAAGTAGTTTGAGGTTGGCCGTGTTCCATGGTCTGGTAATAACTTTGCTGTCTATGTCTTCTAAGTGATATGCCCATTTTTCCGCTAAACCAATCACTTTGTATGGTCCTTCCCAGTTAGGTCCTAACTTGCCATTTCCAGGTACCAAAGTGTGGCCCATTACTTTGTGCAGTACCTAATCTCCAATCTTGAATTGCCTTGGGTGCACTATTTTGTTATATTTCCTAGATAACTCTTGTTGGTATGAGGCAATGTGTACTAATGCCCTTTTTCTTCTTTCTTCTACAAGGTCGAGTTCCAGGGCTATGGTTTCACCATTCAAGTTTGGATCAAAATTCTCGCTTCTCATAATAGGGAGGCCCACTTCCAATGGGATTATTGCCTCTGCAACGCCCTCAAAATAAACCCATCATTCATCCAACAATAGCATGCTTAGACAAAGAGAATTAAGCATAAATATATTTCATCAGAGTAATCTTTACAAAAGTGTATTACGTGTTGACATCAAAAGTAAATGCCCTAAAGGCTTACAACTTTCCAAGTCAACACTTGGTTACAAAAAGAGAGTGCTAGCTCTATACAAATGAAGCCCTTGGCTTGATATACATATAATACAACCAAAAACACAAAACAGTCCAACGGTCCCAAGCCTCCCAAGCTATGTCCTTGGAGGTGGCATGCTACCTGTACCTGAAAATGATGTCCCATATAGGGTGAGCCACAGCCCAGTAGAAATACACTAAACCTACCATAAACAATGTCTAAAATAATAGCATTCAATAGATGGTCCACACTTATGTTCCGATTTATACTGTGTTACAGTTTAATGACAATCATGTCCACATTACATTTCATTTTCCATTTCTTATCCAATTCTCAATTCATTACTATGGCTCAGAACCTGGCCAAACAACCTACATGAGATAGTAACTCATATTAAACATTTTCCCATTTCACAATAGATAAGCATGTTAGCTATATCAACACTTCGATAGATAAGCATATGAGCTATATCAATACTTCCATAGATAAGCATATGAGCTGTATCAACATTTCGACGGATAAGCATATGAGCTATATCACCGGAGTCCATCCCTTATCTTCTCCCAAACATTAACCGGTTTAGAGGTCTATCCTCTATCTTTCCCTAAACCGTAGAGTACATCCCCTATCTCCTCCCACACAACACCATGCATATAAACAATTATCATATACATCATCAATCAATACTTAAAGTTAATGTATTCTTTCAACCGTCAGATTCGATGACACATTCCATTGATTGGTTTTAGTTTGCCTAATCATCATGCATTGTCTACAACAATCATGACTATCCTCCACCGATAGCCCAAAGCAGTTATTTCTAAACAGGAAATAAATGCACCAATAGATAAAATATCAACATTATGTCTAGGTGAGCGATAAATTAATCCAACCACGCCCTTTCATCCCATACCTTCCCAATCCCAATATTCTCAATTCAATTTCTCATATTCCGAAATTAATTATACAAACTAATTTACCAACAAATTAGGGTATTTTCCCATAATTCTCACAACAACCCTAAGGTTCCATTTTCATCAGTAATCCAACATTTATTCCTTTTCTCAATGTATAACATACATTTGGGTTTATAAATTTGAAAACCCCTCTTTTGGAAATTACATAATGACCCCAAACTTTCTCAAAATTACCCAATAACCCCCAACATATTGAAATACTAAAATTCAAAGACAAAGCTCATAAGATGGAGTAGGATATCCCTACCTCGAAGTTAGAGCTCAAATGGAGGAGTTGAAGAAACTAAAATGCTCTAAACACCAAGATCCACGGATCAAAATGAAGCCCTCGACGATCAATACAACTTTTACAAAGGCCAAAGGAAAAGGAAGCACTCTAACTAGATCAAACCCTAGAGAGAAGGGAGTTTCTAGAGAGAGAGACTCTCAAAAACCGATTTTGGGAAAGTAAGAGAGAGAGAGTGAATGCAAAAAGTGATTTCAAAATGCCCAGCTGCCAACTGATATACGACATTCCCGCTCGAGCGGAGAATAGAGCGCTCGAGCGTCAAACACAAAAATCTGGACACGCTCGAGCGCAAGAAGGCCCGCTCGAGCGCCAAGACACAAGAATAAAGTACATCCGCTCGAGCGCGAAAACCAGTCCGCTCGAGCGTAGATTTCCCCCTTCTAGAACTTTCACAGACAAAGCACTACCCGCTCGAGCGCCAACATACACGCTCGAGCGCGACCCGCTCGAGCGTAAAGAAACCCGTTCGAGCGTGAAAAACACACTTACAGAAGTTTTGCAGAGGCACGAAATACTGGGAGTGTGTAAACCCTGCTCGAGCGGACAACCAAAAACCAAACTCCGCTCGAGCGCAGAATGACCCGCTCGAGTGTAACACCAAAAACTTGGGCAAGTAGATTTGAGACTTAGGCTCAACCAACCTGTAACACACCTGCCCAAGACATCCCAAAACTCAAACATGCGGAATTAAAGGACGATAACAAGATAAACAACCACCAACTCCACGGAACCAAAGTCCGGAATACAACAACTACAGAAAGGGAAAACCGGGATCGCTATAACCTTCCCCCCTTAAAGAATTTCGTCCCCGAAATTAATTACAAGTTTTTCAAAACAAGATTTTCTCAATTCCCAACATTATTACAATGTAAAATTTTAACAACTCGATCCATTTCCGGTCATTCCATCTCTATTCAAGAGGCAATTCACCACATATCTCAATATGTATCAACAACATGCTTTCTCTGAAATTCAACAATTTCTATATACATGTTTCACAATTCTATATCACATTCAACATTCATGATATATCTCCATTTCTACAATATATTCAACATATAGAATGTTATAACAAACTTCCATTTCAAGGCAAGTTCTACAATACTTTCATAAATCAAAACATTCACAATGTTTTACAATTCAAGACATATATAATGCTCTTAAGGTTCAACGATATTACAAAATTACCAATGCATGGTTACACATCAACAAACAAGTCCGGATATTTCTCGCGGACCTCCAACTCACATTCCCAAGTGGCTTCCTCCACTCCGTGATGTCTCCACAAAACCTTTACCAAGGGAATGGTCTTGTTACACAGGACTTGATTCCGCCTATCCAAGACCCGAACTGGTCTCTCCTCATACGAGGTATCCTCATCTACCTCTAAATCGGTCCAATCTAACACATGGGACGGATCCGGCTCATACTTCCGAAGTATACTCACATGAAACACGTCATGCACTCCGGACAACTGCGGTGGCAAAGCCAAACGATAAGCAACCTCTCCAACCCTCTCAAGGATCTCAAAGGGACCAATAAACCGAGGGGATAACTTCTCACTCTTCCCAAACCTCATCAAACCTCGCCTAGGTGATATTTTCAAGAAAACATGATCACCTACCTCAAACGCCAAAGGCCTCCTCCTACGGTCGGCATAACTCTTTTGGCGACTCTGGGCTGTAAGAAGCCTCCTACGGATAAGCTCAACTTTCTCCGTCGTCTCTCTAACCAACTCCGGACCCAACAAAGGTGCATTCCCCACCTCGGCCCAACAAACTGGAGACCTATACGGTCGGCCATACAAGGCCTCAAACGGTGCCATGCCGATACTCGACTGAAAACTGTTGTTGTAGGCAAACTCCACCAAGGGCAAGTGCCTCTCCCACGTCCCACTAAAGTCAAGGACACAACCTCGAAACATATCCTCAAGGATCTAAATAGTACGCTCGGACTGCCCGTCAGTCTGAGGGTGATAAGCCGTACTAAAACTCAACTTGGTGTCCAAGGCACTCTGCAAACTCTGCCACAACCTAGTAGTAAAACGAGGGTCTCTATCTGAGACGATCGTCACTGGGACTCCGTGCAACCTCACTATGTCCCGAATATACAAGTCGGCCAGATGATCTACCGAATCTCTCACGCGCATAGGGATAAAGTACGCCGATTTAGTCAACCGGTCTACAACCATGCAAATAGCATCACTACCCCGCTGAGTCCTTGGAAGGCCTACAACGAAGTCCATAGTGACATGCTCCCACTTCCACTTGGCAATAGGCAAGGGTTGCAACAAACCCGCTGGCCTCTGATGCTCGGCCTTCACTTGCTGACAAGTAAGGCACTTAGACACGAAAACCGCCACATCCTTCTTCATACATGTACGGGAAAGAAATACACCTTCTCGTATAATCTTGTTGATCAAGTCTGCGCTCCTCCATGCGACGTCGTTCCACTACCTGAAAACACAAACGTGAGCTAGCCGGCGGGTGTGTGCCGGAAACCTCTCCGATGCCTAAGTCAGTCAACAAGACAAATAGGCAAAAGCTCTATGTATTCAGGGAGCAAAATTGCATTACCTCTTCATAGGTGATATTGGTGAGCTTTTATAGGTTTCGCGTGGCACAATCCTGGTAGGACTCTTACTCCTTCATGTAGAGTCCTCCTAGGATTCATACTCTTGGAAGATAATGCTTATCCTCTAACACCCTCCCTCACTGCTTAAACCAAGTGAGATGGTTTTTCCCCATAGCCGAACTACATCAGGGCTGAAATAACATTGTCATGCCGGGCTAATCAAGTCACGACCGGTCTAACTGTTACCTCGGTTTGCCTTTCCTTTCTTCTACCTCGGCTTCACATGCTAGGCCGAGCTATCCATAGAAGAACCGAACCGAGCTAACCTTTACTTAGGTCCTAGAACAGGTCCCACATACTTCGGTTCCGAACAGCACAACCGAGCTACCCCGAGGCATGACGACCGGACTAAGTCCGTCAACTTACTCCGGTGGAAATCCTTTACTTTGGACCGGACTAACACTTGTCCGGGGCCCATCCTCTCAGCCTCTTCAATACGGATCATAAATCGGCCCCCTATCCTAGCTCGGCCCAATTTAAACATAAATTACCCTCTCAATTGCCCCTTAATCCCATCTGCGAAGCATGATAAGGATTACCTGTCTTCCAGCCGAGCTAATACCCTTTACCTTTTCCAGCTGAGCTAAAACCGTTTAGCTTTTCCAACCGAACTAAAACCTTTTAGCTTTTTCAACCGAGCTAAATCCACACCGGGCTATACCCGTCCGGCTCAAACGTCTCTTCAGTTGCAGAAACTGAATCGATTGTCCTTCCAATGACACGTGGCACGCTGGTATTGGCTATTCACAGCTGTAACGCCGCCCCTCGTACTTCGTAAGTTTTGAACAGTTCCCGCCTTTTTGCTTTTTACACAAAACGAATCATATCACTCTGAATCTCACTCTGTTCATCTTCTCTCTCTCTGTGCCTCTGTTCTGAGCTTGGAGCTTTTGCGTTCGAATTCTACAGTGCTGCCTTCGCTTCTACCTCCATCTTTTTCCTCTTTCTCTGGTAAGCTTTTAAAGACCCCCTTCTGTTTTTCTTGTTTTTGCTTTCGTTTCAATCCATAGCAGTCTATTTTGTATATTTGCAAAGCACTTTTCTGTTTCCAATAGTATTTGAAGTTTTCTGCAAAAAAAACCTTCACAAGAACACTATGAATATAATGAAATAGCAAGCAGAACGCCTTTTTGATCTTTGCACATGCCCCAACCGGACTAGAACACTGTTCTTGCTATATACAGATTTAGGTAGACTGGAACCGAGCTAGAACTTGCACACATCTCAGTAGTTTCAAGAGGTCACCATCTGATGCACACTAGCCGAAACAAAAACGCACCAAACTGGAAGTCTAGGACCACAACCGGACTAAGCTTTTAGGGCTAAGCCAGCTTTCTAAGTTCTAAACCGGACTCAGAAAGCTGCCCCTTGGAGCCTAACCGGAGTAACAAAAACCCATAGGCGGAACCGATATAACCAATCATACAGCCGAGCCGAGATAATAAGCAATTTCCTAAAACCGAGGTAGATCCTGTAGCACCCTACTTAACCGAAGTAAGACATCCTTTTCTTGCTTTATTTTTGTAGCACGGTCAATGATCTGTGCTTAACACCTTGTTTTTCCACTTTGCAGACTTAGGTTGCCCAGGCACTCCTTCTGTGCGCTCAACCGAGCTTTTGAGCACATCTTCTCAGCCGAGATAATTTATTCGTAACTTATACCATAAATGGGGAAATATAGGTTCCTAGTAGAAACCCCTGGAGGCCTAGCCGAATTTAGAAGAGAATACAACATTCCAACCGATGTAAACCTCACCCTAGCCGAACAAGATGTAGATCCTTGGGACAACGAAGGCTTTGTCCCCTTTACCCTCCAATCAATAATTGAAACCGGACTCAGATTCCCAGTCCAACCCTTAATATGTGAATTCTTAAGACAAACCAGACTATGCCCCACCCAGCTGTCCACCAATACATATCGAATAATAATGGATATAGCCGCACTGAACAATCAAACCGGTCTCAACCTAGGTTTGGCCGAGATACTTCACCAATACTCCATAGGATCAAAAAACGAAGGCTGGTGTTATTATTTGAGAGTACGCCGTGGCCGAGAGAAAATAATAAAACACACACCGGACAAAGACCTAAACGACGATGACTTCTTTTGGGTCTCTGGGAATTTTGAAGACTTTCAAGCCCAGATTCCTGGCCGAAGAATAAATTGGAAAAAAGGAGTACCTGGTATACACACTTCGGTCCAATTCAATCTTTTCTTTATTTCGGCTTTCTACTCTGGACCGAACTAACACTTATTTTCTCTTTGCAGATAAAGCCTATCTCCTTTCAAACTACGGCTACCCCAACCTCGGTCTTTTGCGCGCCGCACTAAGAGTACAGGAGAGAAGTTGGGCAAAGCTTCTAAACTTCGAACCGACCTACCGCTACTCCGGTCGCCGAAAAGCAAGGGTGACCGACTTCCTCCTCGAAGACGTACCAGAGCCGGACCCTTCCTTGCTCCAGATCAACCTCGTGCCACTTACTGCCGAACAAGAAATGGCCAAAAGAAACAGACTGAAGGCCCTGCTAACCGAGACCAATCCAGCCGACGTACCACCAGCCGGGCAGGCCACTCAAACCGTGGTAGCACTTCCGTCTCAGCGGCCCTCCACATCTCGTCCGAGCAAGCGTGCCCGGACTAACCAAACCGAGCCACGTCTTGCGGACGAAGATGAGTCCATCCTGCCACCAAGTTGTCCTCCAAACATTCAACCAGGCCCCTAACCGGAGCAATTAGACCGAACTGCCTCCTCCTCCAAATGGGTTCCTGAACTGACCTTCAACGACCGAGATATCACCGCGTCTGATTCGGTGGTCTCAGAGAAGGACCACTTAATGGCTTTTAATCTAGCCAAAAGTGTGTGCCTTCCAAAAGACATGGAGCACCACTACAAGCAGCTCAACACCGAACTGAAGTCCATTCGGTCTTCAACCAAGTCCATGATCTTGGTAAATAGCCTTCTTCTTTCCTTGTAATTTTTCCCAACTTTCAGTTCGGCTAATGATACTTCTTTGCAGGCCATCCAGAAAAACCAAGTTACACATAGGAGGGTCATGGAACTTAGGCGAAGTACCAGGGAGGCTGTGGCGGAGGCCGAAGCAAAAACGGCCGAGCTTGAAGAGGCCAGAAAGGAGTTGGCCGAGCTACGCTCTGAGAACAATCGCCTGACCGAGCTAGCTAATTCGGTCGAAGCCGAAAAGAAGAAGGTAGCTGCTGAAGCGAAAGACAAGTACCTGCGCCTGCTGGCAAAGATTGAAAAGCAGAAAGGCGCCGAAATAAACCAGCTGAAGGAGGGCATCAAGGAAGCCGAAAAACAAGGCTTTAAGGAGGCTGAAGACGCATACACCCTCCAGTGCAACGCAGCTAAGGACTTATTCTTCAAGTGCGGTTGGAGGAGTGCTGTAGAGAAGCTCGGCTGCGGGGCTGAGACCGAGGTTTATAATGCTCCACCTTATTCTATTCCGGCCTCGCTCTCGCAATATGCTGCCGATCTGCAGAAGCAATTTCTCGCAGGCCAAGGCTCTGATGAAGATGATGATGAAGATTCTGATGAAGATGAGCAAACTCTTACCCCAGCTGTCAACGAACAACCAAACAATCAGACAGTTCGGTTGGAGCCGGTCATTGAGGACTTAACTGACGAGCTGCTGGTTGACAACACACAGCCAACAGAAACCGAAGTTCAAGCCGAGACCGAGCTCCCAGATCAAACCGCGCTCCCAGCTGACACCGGGCTCCTGACAAATGATGATGCAGAATTCGATGCCGAGCTTGATGATCTTCTCCGCTGACTTTTCATTTTTCTTCTTTTGTTCTGAACTTTTGTAATCGGGCTGCGGCTCCCCCAATTGTACTTGGTTTGCACTTTAATGAAAATTTCTTGAACTTTTATTCCGGTTTTGTGTATGTATGCTTATACTTGCAATGAATTTTTCATCAACTGTGATTTCGGTCTAACTATCTAACTTGCTAGCCAACCACTCTTTAGCCGATATAACTCACTTCGGCTCAAGAGTACATAGAGTTTGTTTAATCCAGCCAGCCACTCTTCAGCCGATATATCTACTTCGGCTGAAGAGTACAAAGAGTTGGTTTAATCCAGCCAACCACTCTTCAGCCATACACTTACTTCGGCTGAAGAGTACACAGAGTTGGTTTAATCCAGCCAACCACTCTTCAGCTGATATATCTACTTCGGCTGAAGAGTACAAAGAGTTGGTTTAATCCAGCCAACCATTCTTCAGCCGATATATCTACTTCGGCTGAAGAGTACAAAGAGTTGGTTTAATCCAGCCAACCACTCTTCAACCATACACTTACTTCGGCTAAAGAGTACAAAGAGTTGGTTCAATCCAGCCAACCACTCTTCAGCCGATATATCTACTTCGGCTGAAGAGTACGAAG
This sequence comes from Camellia granthamiana, assembly GCA_036172215.1. Lineage (NCBI taxonomy): Eukaryota > Viridiplantae > Streptophyta > Magnoliopsida > Ericales > Theaceae > Camellia > Camellia granthamiana. The sequence continues at coordinate 149,784,593 of CM069905.1, read as the reverse complement.
AGTTGGTTTAATCCAGCCAACCACTCTTCAGCCAATATATCTACTTCGGCTAAAGAGTACAAAGAGTTGGTTTAATTCAGCCAACCACTCTTCAGCCGATATATCTACTTCGGCTGAAGAGTACAAAGAGTTGGTTTAATCCAGCCAACTTCTAAGTTGGTTTTTCCAGCCAACTTAGAATAAGGTGTTTGGTTGTTCCGACCAAACGTCCTGCAGCCTGGATCCTTATCCTGGGCTTAGGAAGGGTCATAGTTGGTTATTCCGGCCAACTATGTTTACAGTGCTACTAACTTACTAAAGTTACTTTCTACTGAAAACAATTATACTAAGAAAGAATCGACTTGTTTTATTGAGAAAGTAAAAAATTACATATACTTAAAAGGAAAAAAGCTAAAAATAAAACAACTTGAGATTGGCAGTGTTCCATGGTCTGGGAATTGCTTTGCCGTCCTTATCTTCCAAGTGGTGTGCCCCTTTGCCTGCTAAACCGACCACTTTGTAAGGTCCTTCGCAATTCGGCCCCAACTTGCCATCTTATGGAATCAGGGTGTTTCCCATTACTTTGCGAAGTATCCAATCGCCGATCTTGAACTGTCTTTGATGCACTGTTTTGTTATACTTTCTAGACAACTCTTGTTGGTAGGAGGCGATGTGAACCAATGCTCTGTCTCTTCTTTCTTCCGCAAGGTCAAGCTCTAATGCTATGGCCTCGCCATTTAAGTCTGGATCAAAGTTTTTTCTCCGAATTGTGGGGAGGCCAACTTCTAATGGGATGACTACTTCCATGCCATAAGCTAAGGAGAATGGGGTTTCTCCCGTTGATCGACGAGGCGTGGTGTGGTAGGCCCATAAAACATGAGGGAGCTCCTCTGCCCACTTTCCTTTGGCTTTCTCTAACCTTTTCTTCAACCCATCCAAGACGACTTTATTTGATGCTTCTGCCTGGCCATTTGCTTGGGGATACGCCGGTGTAGAATTGTAGAACTCTATTTTGTACTCTTCACAAAAGCTTCTGAAAATTTTGCCGTCGAATTGAGTGCTGTTGTCTGAGATTAGTGCCTTTGGTATGCCAAAGCGAGTAATGATGTTCTGCCAAACGAACTTCTTCACATCTTTTTCCTTGATTGATGCCAGGGCTTCTGCTTCCACCCACTTTGTGAAGTAGTCAGTTGCCGCAAGGAAGAACTTCCTATTGCCTGGTGCTGTTGGAAGTGGCCCTACTATGTCTAAGCCCCACATTGCGAAGGGCCAAGGGCTAGTGAGAGGTAAGAGTTCTCTGGCAGGTTGGTGTATTTGGTGCGCAAACTTTTGGCACTTTTCGCATTTTTTGACATACTTCTCTGAGTCCGCTTGCATGTACGGCCACCAGTATCCTTGTGAAATCGCTCTATATGCCAATGATCTTCCTCCTTGATGGCTGCCACATACACCCTCATGTATTTCGAATAGGAATGCTTCCACTTTGCTGGGGTGAACACACTTCAAGTAAGGTCCTGAGAACGACTTCTTGTACAATGCCAAGGATGGAGAGAGCCAAAATCGCTGCGACTTTGCTCTTATTCTGTTGGCTTCTTTCTTATCTTCCGGTAAGGTGCCGTCTTTCAGAAACAATATGATGGGATCCATCCAAGAAGGGCCTAACTCTGCACAACATACTTCTGCTGCTTCTGGGTCTTCAATGCTTGGCCTAGGCAGGTAGTCGATCAGTAGTGGATGAGGGATGAAGGTATCTGCCATCGAGGCGAAGCCTGCTAGTTCGTCCGCTCGGCTGTTTTCCTCCCTACCGATTTGTTCTATCCTCACCACTTCAAACTTCTTTATCTCTGTTCTGACTAATTCTTGGTACTTGGCCATTCTATCATCCTTTGCCTCGTAGTCGCCAGATATTTGGTTTACCACCAGCTGCGAGTCGCTGTAAACCATTAGCTCGGTGGCCTTTATGTAGAATGCAGACTTGAGGCCTGCAAGGAGCGCTTCATACTCCGCTTCGTTGTTTGATGCTGGGAAGCCAAGGTTGATTGCCTGCTCCACTACTAGACCGTCTGGAGAGATGAGGACTATGCCAAGTCCTGCTCCATGCCGGTTGGATGCTCCATCCACAAAGAGCTTCCACATCTCTCCGACAAATAATTTCCAGCAGGTGGAGGGATCAGATGATGCCTTGGGATCTTCCAGGTTGCTGGCGTTTTCTTCAGAGTCCATGCTCGCTGTCTGCCCCTTGCTTTCTGTTTGTACCAAGTCTTTATTTGTCGGTGAGTCCTAACTTGGTATAGCATGGTTTGTTTCTTCCTTCCTTTCTTTACTCTGGTCTGCCTTGGGGCCTGACTGAGTAACCAGCACCAGGGGTTGCGTTATTCCGACGTCAACTTCCATCCCTAGTTCGGTTGTCTCAGTTAGGTCGATTGGGCAGACGTGATGACTCCCTGGTGTGAATTCTGCGACAAAATCTGCCAGTGCCTGTGCTTTTATTGCGGTCCTAGGTTGGAACTTGATGTCGTACTGTCCCAACTCCACTGCCCACTTCAGAATTCGCCCAGAGAAGTTTGCTCTTTCAAATAAAGCCTTTAATGGGAAGGCTGTGAGGACAACTATAGTGTGGGCGTGAAAGTAATGCGACAACTTTCTTGAGGCCATCATCAAGGCTAATGCCAGTTTCTCCAGTGGCAAGTACCTTGTTTCGGCGCCTAGTAATGTTTTGCTGACATAATAAATAGGTAGGTGTTGGGTTCCTTCTGCACGGACCAACACTGCGCTGATTGCGTGTTGCGAGACTGCCAGATATAAGAAGAGCTCTTCTCCAGGGATTGGTGTTACAAGGAGTGATGGAGAAGACATGTACTCCTTCAAACTTTCCAGAGCTTGGTCGCATTCTTCGTCCCACTCAAACTTGGCCTTCAGCGCATGGAAGAATGGTCGTAGTCTATCTGACGACCGGCTTATGAACCGATTGAGTGCGGCTGCCATGCCGGTGAGATGTTGCACTTCCTTCACCAAATTTGGCCTTTCCAGATCCTGTATTGCCTTGATCTGAGAAAGGTCTGCTTCTATGCCTCGGTTGGTCACCAAGAAGCCCAGGAATTTGCCTGATCCTACTCCGAATGCACACTTCGACGCGTTGAGGCGTAACTTATGCTTCTTCAGTATCTCAAACATCTCACTTAGGTCTTTGAGGTGGTCATTCTCATCCTTGCTCTTGACCACCATATCGTCGATGTAAGCCTCCATTGTTCTGCCTAACAATGGCTCAAACATCTTGGTGACCATTCTCTGGAATGTTGCCCCGACGTTCTTTAGGCCAAAGGGCATGACCTTGTAGCAGTATAGTCCCCTTGGAGTTGTGAAGGATGTCACCTCCTGGTCTGGTTCATGCATGGCAATTTGGTGGTAGCCTCTGTATGCATCCAGAAAGCTAAGTCTGTTGTGCCCCGCCGTTAGGTCTACCAGTTGATCTATCCGTGGTAGAGGAAAGCTGTCTTTTGGACATGCTTTGTTGATTGTTTTGTAGTCGACGCAGACACGCCACTTGCCATTCTTCTTTGGCACTACGACGGTGTTGGAGATCCATCTTGGGTAGTGCACCTCTCTGATTGCCCCTGCCTCCAGCAGGTTTCCTACTTCTTCTGCCACTATTTCGGCGTGGTGGAGTGCCGATCTGCGGGTGCGCTGAATGACTGGTCTGGCAGAAGGGTGGACGTTGAGTTGGTGGCAGATGAAGTTGGGATCAATGCCTGGCATGTCGTATGGGGTCCAGGCGAACACTTCGATGTTGGAGGTCAGAAATTCCAAGACCTCCAATCTCTCAGTGCTGGACAACGACGAACCAAGCAAAAAGAACTTATCCGGGTTCTTTTCATCTATTCTAACCTCCACCAAGTCTTCCACCGCTTTCTGGCTAGCCGCTTTGCCAACATCCGCGAATAGTTCATTACTCTCAGGTTCTTCCACCGAATGAACGTATCCTTTGGCAGCGCGGCTGCCGTTCACTGTGACAAAGCACTGCTTTGACATGATCTGATCTCCATAAACTTCTTCTATCACTCCGGTGTCATTGGGGAACCGCATTACTTGGTGGTAGGAGGACGCCACCGAGCGCATGGCATGCAGCCATGTTCTGCCCAAAATAATGTTATAGGTGGAGGGGACCTTCAACACCCAGAACTCCACTTGTTTCGTCACACTCCCTGCTCTGACTGGGAGGATAATTTTGCCGACGGGCCATTCTGGCATGGAGTTGAATCTGATCAGGGGAGATACTGCAGACGCCAAGTCCTTGTCTTGTAACTTCAATTGTTTGAATGTCTCGTAGTACATGATTTCGCATGAACTGCCTTGGTCAATTAGAATCCGCTTGACGTCAAAATCCTTGACTCGGAGAGTGACGACCAAGGCATCATTGTGTGGGCAATATATTCTGTCCAGGTCTTTATCTGAAAAAGACATGACGTTTGTGGCTTCGGTCTTCCCCCTCTTAACTGCAGGTTGGGCACTCAGCACCTCTCTTAAGTGTTCAGCCTTTTTGATTGAACCTCTGAGCTCGCATACACGCTCAGGTTCAAAGACTCCATGTATCACGTTGATAATGCCTTGAGGTGGGGCGTCGATCGGCATCCCATTGGGGTTATTATGGTCCTGGGGGGCTGGCTGTGCCCCTCCTTCAATGTATTTGTCCAGGTGACCCGCTGCCACCAACTCTTCCAAGTGCTGCCTTAATGGCGTGCAATTCTCAGTGCAGTGCCCCTTTTCTTTGTGGAAGGTGCACCTTGATCTGTCATCATAGTCCTTTTGAGCCTCGCCTAGCTTGGCTGGCCACTTGACGAAAGGCTCGTCTCTTATTTCACTCAGCATTCGGTAGATCGGTTTCTTGAATACCGTAGTTATGGCAGTATGGACTCTCAACCATCTCTTATCCTGGTCTTCTTCGTTGTCTCGCCTGCCCCGCCTGTTCTTGCTCGGACGGTTTACCGCATTGACTTTTGCTGAGGCCTTTTTCTCTGACGTTGCGGCTGTGCTGGACTTTGCTTTAGCACGGGCGCCGTCCTCTTCCACCCTGATGTGCTGATGCACTCTTTCCATCAAGGCTTCCATGGTGAGAGGCGGCGTCATGGTGATTGAGTCCCTTAGTCTGTTCCCAACTGGAAGTCCTCTTTTATACTGGGCAATGGCGAGATTGGTGGGGCAGTCCCCAATCTGGTTGAAGGTCTCCCAGTAACGACTGTTGTAAGATCGTAAGGTTTCCTTCTCACCCATGTCAATGGAGAGTAACTGGTCGATCTCCACCGGGGTTTTAGTGTTCGTTCGGAACCTTGTCACGAACGCCTCCGCCAATTGCGCCCAGGAGGCTATGCTGCCTTCTGGAAGTTTCTCAAACCAAGTCAAGCCTAGGTCACCAAGGCTCGAAGGGAATAGGATGCACATCAAGGCCTCATTCTGCCAGTATACAGCCATGACCTGGCGAAAGTGGCTCAAGTGCGAGTAGGGGTCCGTCTTCCCCTCGTATGTATTGAATTTGGGCTGAAGGAAGCCTGTTGGTAGGGGCGCGTTCTCAATTGCTGGGACAAACGGTGAGGTCTGCAGCCTCGCCAATGCCTTGTCAGCTGGTTCATAGGCTGGGCGCGATAGTGGCATTCCAACCTCGACGCTTCCATGCGTCCGAGGAGCCAACCGCTGTAAGGTAGAAACTCTATGTGGATCACGTGCCCTGGCGTCTTCCCTGCATCATGCCTTTTCATCTAGCACGGTTCGTAAGTCGGACGATCTGGGTAACTCTGTCTGTCTGGACCTTGTTTGGTGCGTATGTGAGGGCCAGTAAGTGCTTCCTTCCGTGTAAGACCTTTCAGATCTCGTCCTCTCAGACCTGGAGTGACGAGTCCTGGAAGATCTGGCTTGCGTGTCGCCTGTCCTGAGGCTTCTGTTTTCTGCTTGGGAGGGTGTAGAATTTCTACTACGACCCTCTGAGTGGCGAGGGGGCGTCTTGTTGTTGCGCCCCTCTCCTGTCGCCACTTCTTTTCCTTTCATCTGGCGTTTTAGAGATTCCATGTCTGCCGCCATCCGCTGTATCAACTCGTCTTGTTCCCTGACGCGATCCTCCAAAGTTTGAGGATCAACCCTGCGCCTTTGTCTTTCTGGGCTTTGTGAACGAGAGGGATGAGGGCTGTTATTCCTCCTTCTACCCCTGGCATCCCTCCTGGAATCTTGTCGTTGCTCCAAGTCCGCCATAGGAGGGATCAAAGGTAGTCCTTCGCGTCTTGCACCTCCCTGTGGTGTTTGTCCGTCGATGGCGGACTGCGATACATCTTCGTTGTGCGCCATTGATTCTTCCTGAGGAAAAGCTTGATCAAGAGGTTTTTCTTGTCTGAGTTCCCACAGACGGCGCCAATTGTACGGGAAAGAAATACACCTTCTCGTATAATCCTGTTGATCAAGTCTGCGCTCCTCCGTGCGACATCGTTCCACTACCTGAAAACACAAACGTGAGCTAGCCGGCGGGTGTGTGCCGGAAACCTCTCCGATGCCTAAGTCAGTCAACAAGACAAATAGGCAAAAGCTTTATGTATTCAGGGAGCAAAATTGCATTACCTCTTCATAGGTGATATTGGTGAGCTTTTATAGGTTTCGCGTGGCACAATCCTGGTAGGACTCTTACTCCTTCATGTAGAGTCCTCCTAGGATTCATACTCTTGAAAGATAATGCTTATCCTCCAACACCCTCCCTCACTGCTTAAACCAAGTGAGATGGTTTTCCCCATAGCCGAACTACATCAGGGCTGAAATAACATTGTCATGCCGGGCTAATCAAGTCACGACCGGTCTAACTGTTACCTCGGTTTGCCTTTCCTTTCTTCTACCTCGGCTTCACATGCTAGGCCGAGCTATCCATAGAAGAACCGAACCGAGCTAACCTTTACTTAGGTCCTAGAACAGGTCCCACATACTTCGGTTCCGAACAGCACAACCGAGCTACCCCGAGGCATGACGACCGGACTAAGTCCGTCAACTTACTCCAGTGGAAATCCTTTACTTCGGACCGGACTAACACTTGTCCGGGGCCCATCCTCTCAGCCTCTTCAATACGGATCATAAATCGGCCCCCTATCCTAGCTCGGCCCAATTTAAACATAAATTACCCTCTCAATACCCCATCACCAAAACTGGCGACTCAAATCACGATACATCTTAGTGCCTCCCGGATGCACCACAAGGCGTGAATGGTGAAACTCTCGGAGTACTTCCTCTCGGCAAGACTCTGGCACAAACAAACAGTATCTCACACTCAGGTCGGGATACACCGTCAAACCCTTCTCAACCTTCCCACTGGAGATCTTCTCTCGGAGGGATTCTACTTCAAAGTCACCTCTCTGTGTCTCTAACACTCGAGTCATGAGTGTAGGCTGTGCAACAATAGAAAACAAGGCCGCAGCCTCAACGGACTCGCCCAGAAGCAAATCAAATTCACCAAGCACACCTAACATCTCCCACTCTCGGATGGCTATGCAAGCTACATCACTAATGGATTTTCTACTAAGGGCATCGGCCACAACATTGGCCTTTCCCGGGTGATAGTGCAACTCAAAATCATAATCCTCAATGAACTCCATCTACTTTCTCTGCCTCAAATTCAAGTCTCTGTGTAAACAGATACTTCAAACTCTTATGGTCCGAGAACACCTCAAACCTCTCACCATAAAGGTAATGCCTCCAAATCTTTAAAGCAAAAATCACGGCTGCTAACTCAAGATCAAGCGTAGGGTAATTCATCTCATGTATTTTCAACTGACGTGAGCCATAAGCTACCACTTTCCCCTCTTGCATCAACACACAACCCAAACCCTCTCGTGAAGCATCATAATAAATGGCATAACCCAAGCCTCTCTCCAGAATAATCAAAACCGGAGCGGTGGTCAATCTATCCTTCAACTCTTGGAACGACTTTTCACAAGTCTCACTTCATACAAACTTGACCCCTTTTCGCATCAGCCTAGTCAACGACGAAGCTAACCTGGAGAAATCCTTTATAAACCGGCGGTAATACCCAGCTAATCCCAGAAAACTGCGGATCTCAAAAACGCTCTTAGGCTGTGCCCAGTCTTGCACTACCTCAACCTTGGATGTATCGACAGACACCCCTTCCAGGATACCACATGGCCTAAAAACTTGACTTCTCCTAGCCAGAACTCACATTTCCCAAATTTGGCATACAGCCTATGGGCTCTAAGCAACTCGAGCACCACTCTCAAGTGTTCCTCGTGCTCCTCCTCAGAAGGCGAATAGATAAGAATGTCGTCCACGAAAACGACCACAAAGCGATCTAAGAATTCTCGGAAGATCCGGTTCATCAAGTCCATAAAGACTGTCGGTGCGTTGGTAAGCCCAAATGGCATCACCAGAAACTCATAATGGCCATACCGCGTACGGAATGCCGTCTTCGGAATATCCTCCTCCCTGACCCTCAACTGGTGGTAACCCGATCTCAAGTCTATCTTAGAGAAACAACGGGAACCCTTCAACTGGTCAAACAGATCATCTATACGGGGCATAGGGTACTTATTTTTGACCATAGCCCGATTCAACTTTCGGTAATCAATACACAATCTCAAGGCACCATCCTTCTTCTTAGCAAAGAGGGCCGGTGCTCCCCACGGCGAAACACTAGGGTGGATGAAGCCCTTATCTAGCAACTCCTGGAGCTGAATCTTTAACTCACTCAACTCGGCTGGGGCAAAACGATAAGGTGCCATAGAAATCGGCGCCGTGCCTGGCACTAAATCAATAGAGAACTCGATCTCTCGGTGAGGTGGCAAACTAATGAGATCCTCGGGAAAAACATCCGAATACTCACAAACCACCCTCGGCAATACAATCTGGGTCTCATCACAGTCACTACTCAAAAGGCTAGCAAGAAAACCACTAAGCTCACTCCGCCCTCACGGATCATACACCGGTGGTAACACACTACCAACTCGATCCCCCAAGAAATGGAAACACTCCCCGCTCAAGGTACATACTGTGACCCTTTGGCGGTAGCAATCAATAACTGCCCGGTATGACGATAGCCAGTCCATACCCAAAATAACATCAAAACCCTTTATGGGCATAACAACAAAATGAAAAGGAAGCCTACGGTCGGTGACCTCTATATCACAGCCTCTACATCCGTGTTTCAAAATCAACTCACCCCCAACAGGTGATACAACACATATAGGAGATGCTAACTGTGCCAACTCCAACTCCAAGACAGATGCAAATGCAGCAGATACAAAAGAATGAGATGCACCCGTATCAATCAACACATTAGCAACCGAGTTGCAAAACAGAAAGGTACCTCTCACAACTGATGGAGCCGGTACTAGGTCCTGCGCGGTAACAGCATACACGCGCCCTGTAGGCCCCTGATCTACCTGCTCACCTCTTGGAGCAAAAGATTGCTGCACTGACTGGGACGATGAAGCTCCCGAATTGGCCCTCGAGGCCTGCACAGACTGAGCTGGTTGAAAACCCTGCGTCTGCCTAGAACCAGATGCTCTTGATGTGGCACTCAACTATGGGCAAAACCTCTTCAGGTGCCTAGGCTGACCACACTGATAACAAGACAAAGGCTGGCCCCTGCCCTGACTCTGGCCCTGAGGTCGAGCCGAAGAAGAAGCAGCCCGCTGACCTCCTCCCTTCTGTGGGCAAACTGAAGACTTGTGACCCAGCTGGCCATATGTAAAACAAGTCAAGCCTCCCTGATTACCTCTCCCAGAGCCTGCACTCGGCACTGGAAAGGTCGATCTAGCCAGACCACCCTGAGACTGTTGAGGGTTAAAGCCCCTCTGTCTCCTGCCTTCACCCTGACCATCTTGGCTCCTCTTAGAGCCTGTCTGCCCTTCCTCCTCCTCTTGCATCATAATCTCCATATGAGCTGCAGCATCCACCAGACGTCTATACTCTTGAATAAAAGACCCTCCAACCCTCAACTTGAGTCCACGCTTCAACTTCCGCTCAAACTCAAAGCAACGGCGTTCCTCGGACGCCATAAGCTCGGGTGCAAACCTGGACAGACTGGAAAAATGTGGCCTCAAACTCGGCCACTAACAAACCCTGCTATTTAAGCTGGCAAAACTGTTCCCTCAGCTTCTCCCTGGCAGCTGAAGATAAGAACTTCTCCTGGAAAGCATCTACAAACGCCTCCCATGCACCACCAACACGGCCCTTCTCGTACTTCCACCACTGACCCGCATCTCCCTTCAGTTGGAAGGATGCCAAGGTCACCTTTAAAGCCCCGTCCTCGATGCAAAGCATCTCGAACGTCTTCTCCATCTGTTCCAACCACTCGTCAGCCTTAAGTGGCTCATTCGGATCCCCAACAAACTCGTCCGGGTTAGACCGGAAGAATTCCCTTTCAGGAAAGAAGGCCCTGCCTCAACAACGTGAGCCTGATCCTGATTCCTAGCTCCGAGAATACCCAAAGCTCCTACTATTTCTCGGGCCAAGGCACTCATAGCTTGCTGACCCGCTGACTCGGCCACATTGGCCTGACCAACTCCCTCTTGCTGTGCCGGAATATCATCCGGTGAAGGCATCTCCTGCCTACCACGCCTGCCACGTCTACCAGCTCTTCCTCGTCCTGACATCCTAATAAAGGTAACGAAGAATATTAGCGCATTCACAATGTGCCGAAGCTAATCCACTCATGTCCTAACACATGGACAACTGTAATTCACTCCACGTAAGCACATAATCACGTAAGCAATTACGAATTTCATTTTCGGATAATGACAGTCCCGAGGCGTTACTAGAGTTCTGGTTAGAAACAGCATTGATTAAGTGCTTTTCCAACAAGACTCCCAGAAACCCAATGATCCAATCAACATCCTAGAAACTACATTCCATACCCATATAGTCACATAAGCATGTTATCAATTAAACACATAGCATATGACATTACATCTAAGTCTCTATCAAGCAAGACAAACCCATTGTGATACTAATCACTTCCCACGTACCCAAAGTATTCGAACCCGATACGCTCTGATACCAAGTAGTAACGCCCTCAAAATAAACCCATCATTCATCCAACAATAGCATGCTTAGACAAAGAAAATTAAGCATAAATATATTTCACCAGAATAATCTTTACAAAAGTGTATTATGTGTTGACATCAAAAGTAAATACCCTAAAGGCTTACAACTTTCCAAGTCAACACTTGGTTACAAAAAGAGAGTGCTAGCTCTATACAAAGGAAGCCCTTGGCTTGATATACATGTAATACAACCAAAAACACAAAACAGTCCAACGGTCCCAAGCCTCCCAAGCTATGTCCTTGGAGGTGGCATGCTATCTGTACCTGAAAATGATGTCCCATATAGGGTGAGCCACAGCCCAGTAGAAATATACTAAACCTACCATAAACAATGTCTAAAATAATAGCATTCAATAGATGGTCCACACTTATGTTCCGATTTATACTGTGTTACAGTTTAATGACAATCATGTCCACATTACATTTCATTTTCTATTTCTTATCCAATTCTCAATTCATTACTATGGCTCAGAACCTGGCCAAACAACCTACATGAGATAGTAACTCATATTAAACATTTTCCCATTTCACAATAGATAAGCATGTTAGCTATATCAACACTTCGATAGATAAGCATATGAGCTATATCAATACTTCCATATATAAGCATATGAGCTGTATCAACATTTCGACGGATAAGCATATGAGCTATATCACCGGAGTCCATCCCCTATCTTCTCCCAAACATTAACCGGTTTAGAGGTCCATCCCCTATCTTCCCCTAAACCGTGGAGTACATCCCCTATCTCCTCCCACACAACACCATGCATACAAACAATTATCATATACATCATCAATCAATACATAAAGTTAATGTATTCTTTCAACCGTCATATTCGATGACACATTCCATTGATTAGTTTTAGTTTGCCTAATCATCATGCATTGTCTACAACAATCATGACTATCCTCCACCGATAGCCCAAAGCAGTTATTTCTAAACAGGAAATAAATGCACCAATGGATAAAATATCAACATTATGTCTAGGTGAGCGATAAATTAATTCAACCACGCCCTTTCATCCCATACCTTTTCAATCCCAATATTCTCAATTCAATTTCTCATATTCCGAAATTAATTATACAAACTAATTTACCAACAAATTAGGGTATTTTCCATTATTCTCACAACAACCCTAAGGTTCCATTTTCATCAATAATCCAACATTTATTCCTTTTCTCAATGTATAACATACATTTGGGTTTATAAATTTGAAAACCCCTCTTTTGGAAATTATATAATGACCCCAAACTTTCTCAAAATTACCCAACAACCCCCAACATATCGAAATACTAAAATTCAAAGACAAAGCTCATAAGATGGAGTAGGATATCCCTACCTCGAAGTTAGAGCTCAAATGGAGGAGTTGAAGAAACCAAAATGCTCCAAACACTAAGATCCACGGATCAAAATGAAGCCCTCGACGATCAATACAACTTTTACAAAGGCCAAAGGAAAAGGAAGCACTCTAACTAGATCAAACCCTAGAGAGAAGGGAGTTTCTAGAGAGAGAGACTCTCAAAAATCGATTTTGGAAAAGTAAGAGAGAGAGAGTGAATGCAAAAAGTGATTTCAAAATGCCCAGCTGCCAACTGATATACGACATTCCCGCTCGAGCGGAGAATAGAGCGCTCGAGCGTCAAGCACAAAAATCTGGACACGCTCGAGTGCAAGAAGGCCCGCTCGAGCGCCAAGACACAAGAATAAAGTACATCCGCTTGAGCGCGAAAACCAGTCCGCTCGAGCGTAGATTCCCCCTCCCAGAACTTTCACAGACAAAACACTACCCGTTCGAGCGCCAACATACACGCTCGAGCGCGACCCGCTCGAGCGTGAAAAACACACCTGCAGAAGTTTTGCAGAGGCACGAAATACTGGGAGTGTGTAAACACCGCTCGAGCGGACAACCAAAAACCAAACTCCGCTCGAGCGCAGAATGACCTGCTCGAGCGTGACACCAAAAACTTGGGCAGCTAGATTTGAGACTTAGGCTCAACCAACCTGTAACACACCTGCCCAAGACATCCCAAAACTCAAACATACGGAATTAAAGGACGACAACAAGATAAACAACCACCAACTCCATGGAACCAAAGTCCGGAATACGACAACTACAAAAAGGGAAAACCGGGATCGTTATAGCCTCCATGCCATAGGCCAATGAAAAGGGTGTTTCTCCTGTTAATCGCTGAGGTGTGGTACGATAGGCCCATAAAACATGGGGAAGTTCCTCGGCTCACTTGCCTTTTGCTCTTTCCAACCTCTTCTTCAGACCGTCTAAGATTACTTTGTTAGAAGCCTCAGCCTGGCCATTAGCTTAGGGGTACGCTGGTGTAGAGTTATAGAATTCTATCTTGTAT